>WARS01000046.1:21793934-22393934 GCA_008933995.1 Datnioides undecimradiatus | reverse complement strand
CAGAGAAACCGGCTTTTTAGGAAACTGTTTGTCCGTTCCGCTTTTGTTCTATATGGCAAATATAGCTTTCATAAAAATGCCACTGCGCCGACCTCCTCCCTCTCCTGGATCCCGTCGAATGCTTTTAGAGTCACAACTTCTTACTCATCTCCAAAATGTTTTTCGACTTCTCTCACTTCAGCCACCTCCACCACTGCGACCGCCTCGGCAGACACACATACACACATTGTTGCCACCCACCTCGGCACCCAAGTAAGGCTTGTCAGACAAAATGCTTTTAGAGAAATCTGCGATCCTGGCCCGGGTCTAGCACAAGGTTAGATAGTGAAAATACCCAATATTTTTCTTCCAGAAAGCGCATACTGTTGCTATTTCTTCGGCTCCTAACATCTGATGACTAATCAAAGCCTTAACATCTCCCATCTCCCTCGCATAAAAGAAGAGAAAAAAGCGAAAACCTTCCTGTGTACATAGTATAAATATATAAATATGTAGCAGAGAAAAGAATTACTAATTTATGGTGTCACGTTTGTGTATTTCCCAGTGACAGCAAGCATGAAGGATTTATTTTCTCCTATTACAGTTTCTCCTCTTTTCTGTTATTTTGCAGTGCTTTATAATTTATGTTTTCTGAGTGCTTTATTCTTGACTGCTGCGCTGTGATTGCTGCCAAAACTGGCAAATGTGCTTCTTCTATACAAATGAACTGTACACACAACAAAACAGTCTTACCCCAAAATGTGCTTTTTTGTTTTTGACTGCTCTGTGTAAAAGTTGTTTTATTTCTTTTTGTATTTTTTAATTTCAAATTTATTTTAGTCTTTGGAAAAAAACTGAATTAGAGTTGTTGTCACCATTTTGTCGTGTCTTTCTATATTTTTTCGTATTTGGTTGCTATTAAAGGTTTCTTGATTTTTGAAATGTTCCACTGTTGCTGCGTGTGGTGTCTGTTTCTCCTTTTCTTCCCTCTGTCTCTTGAACACTTGAGGTCGGCTGAGATGACTGAGGAGCCAGATTGAATAGAAGTGCCAGTCATTGATTCCCACTGATTAGATTTATAGATTAATTGATCGGGATATGAAGTGGCCTCTCTGTCTCTTGTCACCCATCCTTCACATTCCAGACACACCACCGCCCTCCCCCTGTTTGTTTGTTTGGTTTTTTTCACTCTCATTTCCTGGTCTGGCTGTTTGTCTCGTTTCGGTTTTGATAAGTGTGTGTGTGTGTGTGTGTGTCAACAAAGGTGTGATAACAGGCTTATGGGAAACTGAGCACAGGAAGAGGAGAAGCCATTTTGTGGATTACAATTGTCCTGTACGCAAGCTCCACCTCCTCCCAGTCTCTCTGATTTGTGTATGTGTTCTGGTTGGCTGATGTAAACTTGCTGCCTTGGTAACAGGTATGTAGGAGACTGCTGTAGTTGTTTAAAGGGCAGATTTTTCCATCAGGTTTTTCACCTGAGCATGTGGATAATGAAGAGTGATGATACAAAGCACACGTGCACTCTCTTGTTTTAAGGCTCAAATATATATATATATATATAAAAAAAAAAAAAATCATTATATTCAGTGGGGCCCAACACCTTTCAGGCAAATACTATATACACACACAGAGAAAAGGATAGAGTTCAGGAATGTGGTGGTGTAGCTTCAGTGGTTTTCCTGGAGGGAGGCCGTTTGTGTGTTCAGTTGGGGAATGTGCAGGCCAAGCTGAAACCCGGTGAATGGAGCGCCTCTCAAAGGCTGCATTGTTTGAACTCTGACTAAACCAAACTGGTTTGGTCAAATGTTAACAGAAGAGCATGTAAAGGGCTGTCTGTGTGTGTGTGTGTGTGTATGTGTATGTGTATGTGTGTACAGGTTTGCATGTGTGTTCATGTGTGTATGTGCACCTGCTTTGTTTGGTTTACATACAAGTACCCTCTTTGTGTCCCCACCAAATGATACAATCGAGCCCTGCTGCATGCAACATCCCCACGATGGTGACAGTTGGTTTATGGCAGTTATGGCAGCGTGTCCTCGATGTTTGCCTGGTGCTTTGATGCAGTCATGTATCTGTGTGTCATCCTGGCTCCTTGTCACAGTTCATTTTTGTTGCAGGCTTCTTCTGTCAATGCACAGCTATTTACTGTGAGTCCAGCCCACCATCTGGCCTCTCTAATTGCTTTGGATTTGAGGCTGGCGAGATAGGGAGCTACACAGAGAAAGAGAGACACACACACACACACACACTCTTGACTCCTTTAGTTTTCTCCCTGAATGTAAAAAGACTCGAACACAGTAGAGAGGCTTTTAAGCTGCAGCTAGTAATAACAGCGCATACATTTTTGTCTGCGTTTGTCACAGATAAAAGTATGCACCTGTTATGAATGAGGTGACCCCGTAGCGCAGCCTATTTGAGCTCTAAGCAAATAACCTGGATCTGAAGCCAAAGTGACAGCAGCTACGCCAACCACTACCACTGTGTTCAGCATTAGCTTACAGTGATGAGACATGGTGAGGTGCCCCTGGGCAATCCGGCTAGCTGGTAGTGGCCCTGTTTATACCAAGTTGTGTGTGTGTGTGGGCATGTATTAGACTAAGAATGAGCATGTGAGTGTGTTCCTGATTCATACAGCGTGCTAAAGAAGTATGTTCAAGTGTTTAGGCACCCGTTGAGTACTTTGCTGCGTTACAGACTGGCCAGATTTCCACAGGATGTTTGTATGTGTGTTTTTTAACTTGAGTGATATCCGATTGTGGTGTGTGCATGTGTGCAAGCGCAAACCTGATGGGTGTGTGTCTCTGTCTGTCTACAAGCGTGTCTGCGTGTGTGTACTGTGTAACACATGCATGTTTGTACATGGCTGTATATTTTAACTTCCAGCGCTGGCTGTTCTAGTCTTAGTGTTTATATAAACGTGTGTGTGTGTGTGTGTGTGTGTGTGTGTAGATTAGCACACAGCCCCACTTTGGGCTCTGTCTGCTGATAACTGCTAACACAATGCTCCTCATTTAACCTCTCACCCTCTGGCTCCAGACCTGACTAATAAATCCCAGAGTGAGTGATGAATGGCTAGGACTGTTGCATGGAAGTCTGAGTGACGGACGAGGTGATCTGAGCCTTCACAGGGATTAAAGCCAAGTGTCTACCTCTGACCTCAATTATGAAAGAAGGTTCCTGCATATTTTTATTGGTTTTAAAATGACTGGCTTTTCTCTTGCCTGTGGTGAATCATCAGCTCTCTGGCTGCGTGTGTCGTACACTATAATAATTGTATTAAACACTGGATCCTTTAACTGGCTTCTTTTTTGACTGACAGTGATATGTTTGATTGTTTTGGTTCTGTACTCCTGCCCATTTGGATTTGACCCATAGCTCTTAGTGTAATGTACATATTTCCCTGGGTTTAGGACACTGATCAGATGCATGAAGATGTGTTAATTAAGGAGTTTTATGGTCAAACACAGGAATGTTCTCCACTGGCCAAGTCAGTCATCTGACATCAGTCCAAGCACCAGACAGAGGGAGGAAAGCCCCTGAGAAAAGCAAGACACAATGGTGGCTGCACTACAGGCCTGACAGAACATCACAGGGAAGATAACAAGGGTTTGGTGATGCCTATTGGTTTATACGACTTTGTCACACTTTGGTAACGTTTGTTTCCTTTCCTTCTTTGCTGTATAACAAGGACACGAGTCTACAGCCTAGACTGTGTGAAAATAAGGACAGAGCCACTGTGATGTCATTAATAGGTTGCTAATGAGCAATTGTGAAGCTCAGTGTGTGGTGGATCTAATCCAGTGGTGAAGATGTTGCATATGGTGGTGGCGAACCAGGCTGCGTTGGCTTCATCTTTCAGCCCTGCAGATTGCTGCTTGGTCTATAACCATGCTAGCAGTTCTGTAAGGCTAGCATTAGCAGTGCATTGATCTAAATGCTAATGTCAGCATGCCAACAAGTTCACAGTTCCAATGCTAACATGCGTTTGAATAGTTTAGTGTTTTTGTATATTTGTTTATAATAGTACAATTCTAATGTGAGTTGGATGAAAATCATGTCATTAGTATTTGGTCTTAACCCAAGTCTTGACCTGACGATGGTGCTGGATGATCCCCACAACTGGCGTTGCCTCATTAGCAAAATTCTTAAGATGCATACCACATAACAGCAACATCAACCTCTCAGTGGAGGACATTTGTTGCATGTTGTATCCCCTCTATTTATATAAAGGCAAAAATGTCCATTGTTAAAAAAATTTACTCTAAGCCAAATGTGCAGAGAAAACAAAACTCTGGACCATCAGCTTCAGTAGGAATCATCCTCTGGGGAACGTGAATGTCTCCAGAAGATTCCATTGCAAACCATCAAACATTTGAGATATGACGTTACAATATATGAAGCCACTGCCATTAACAGGCCTGAAGATCAGCATTTACAGAACTTGCATTATTAATCTGTTGTGAATATAAAACCTTCAAATTAAAGATTTTAGTCAGTACTTAAACCTCATAGTCACTGTACAAAGAGACACTTGTGAACATTGTGTCATGTGCCATGATTATGCAGTCTATGGTCCTAATACTTTGTGGCTGTGCTTCATTCATAACAGCTTTCACTTGGTGTTATGCACTTTCACACTCTGTAGTTTTATTGAAATGAAATCTAAATATTTTTTTTTTTAATTTCTGGTGCGGAGCTCTTAATTTCACACTGTCTGAGCCAGTTTGTGACAAATTGGCATTAGCTGACAATTTGGAAGTCGGTATGTTACAGACAAGATTGGTATCAGGCTGTGGTAGTTTGTGAAAGGTTAAAGTAGGTACTTTTCAGTGGGGCAGAGTTTAATGCTGTTGTTTTGCAGAAAGCAAATGTTGTCTGCTCTAATCTACTCTCTTCTCATAGTTTTAGTAACTTTATAGAGTTTGTTTTGGGTGAAGGCTGGGAAGGCAGCAGCTTCAGGCAACAACAACTTATCCACTGTTTACTCTGCAAATAAGCATTAACTTATTATGGTGTTAAGATGTTAATGAAATGCAGAAGAAAATAAAAGTTCCTCCACTACCTAATATATACTACAAATGTAGTATTAAAAAACAGTGAGCTCAGTTAATTGATTAAACAAAAATGTCTCAACAAAAAAGGGTAATCCTCTAGTTGAAGTAACACTTTTTTTTTTCTTTTTTCTTTTTTTAACAAATACCAGACTGGCAAATGTATTTCCTCCAACAGGGTATTGTTATCATGTCAAGCAAGGTGAAAGCCAAGTGCAGAGGAAGTTACATTTGTAAATAATCACAGGAAATTGGAAATAGTATCATTTCTTTTCCTCAAGCGGTAAACGATAACATCTGATCTTCTGGCTTCTGGTCATTCGGTTTTGTACTGATGTGTGTCTGCTACACACGCACACACAAAAATACACATCCAGGCAGACAGACAGGGGGAAGTGGATGCTCCTGTTTCCCCTGGAGGCCCCTGGGCATTTACTCTTCCTGTCCCGTGCTGACAGGGCTGGAGGTTGGGCTGGGTGGTTGCAGTGCATTGTTGGCCGACGGGGCACGTTTCCCTAGGGGTAGCAAATGCTCGGCCAACTGCTGGTAGGGCAGAGAAGGGCAGGGAGAGAGGGAGAGAGTGAGAGAGGTAGTGTAAAGGGAGGGCAAAGAGGGTGTGATGTGTGAGGGGAGTAAAGCGGGTGGAGGGGTGAGATCTGAGGCCTTGTGTGTTGGCAAAAGCTGCAGAGAGCAAGCTGGCATATAAATTTAACAGTAACCAATGCAAGATTGAATAAAAGGGGGAGAAGAGAAGAAAGATGGGGAAGGAGGAGTCGGAGAGAGCAGAAGGGCAAAAAGAAGAACAGAGAAAAGGAGGAGAAGCCTGATTAAAGATGGAGTGGAGTTGACTGAGTGAAGGGAGGAGGGCGATGAGGGCTGAGTTGTTACAGCTGTGTTGATTTAGCTTCTTACAGATCAGATTGTGTCTCTCTGTGTGTGCGTGCATGTGTGTTGGTGAGAGAGAGTATGTATGTTGCTAAGAGAGAAAGAGAATGAGATGGGAAAGAAGCTTTGACATCCTGTGCTGACCTCAACACACCTGCACAAACACCCACCATCACCACATGGAAGATACAGCTTGCGTGTGTGCATGCATGTTTGTGAGTTAAATAAGCCCCAAAAGGTCTTCATGCTGTGACTTACCTGGAACAAATCCTGTTCTAGAAAATACAAAAACAAAGAACATTATGTGAATGCGTTATGACCACCAGGGAGTGTAGCTTTGAGCTAAGTGTGCACGTGTCTCCGTGAATGTGTGTGTGTATGTGCGTGACTCTGGGTATGAATAAAAGAGATTTATATCAGGGAAAGAATGGTTTGTTGCTGCTCCTAAGAATAGATTCTGTGACGGAAATGATTTTGATGCTGTATGCAAGCCTCTGTGTGTGTGTGCGTGCATGCGTGTGTGTGTGTCTGTCTCATTTTGTGTATTTGCCCTGGAGTGCTTTGCAGATCAAATGCACTTGCTGTTTAATTCACCGTCTCAACAGGCAGTTCTTACAAAGTACATGCACGCACTGGCACATGCACGTCCACATAACCTCAGATACAGACATACAGAATGGAAGATGAATATGGAGATAAAAATGAAATAAGTCTGCAAATATTTGGTCTTAGGGAGTCGAGATGGTCTTCTGGGGACTGCCAAGTCCATAGTAAATCGTGGATGATTGTGTTCGTGTTCATTTGTGCATGTAACTGCTGTGCAGATGTTTGCCTGCCTGACAGTACGTAATGTGCATGCAAATGTATGTGTGTTTTCTGTGTGGGAGTTCATCACAAATGTTTTCTGAGTGTGTGGCTGAAAAACAATTTGGGCTGCTGTTTTTTTTTTTTTCCTCATAGAAGAGTTCAAATTTTCACTCAAATTGAATTATATAATGACCCCATACATTATAATTAAACTAACACATGTAGTCATTTACCATTGAAAACGTATTTAGCTTTTAATGGCTGAAACTGTCAAAATATTTGTCATGATATGATTTCGAATATTTTCCAGCATAAAAAATGTGAGCAACATTTCTTAGTTAAATATTGTTCAGTGCATCATCAGTTGAAATGAGATATAACTGTGTCAGTGCTGAAATAAATATATATGTGCACAGTTACCCAATCTCATGTGATCCAATACATCATCTTGGCTATAAAGTCTGTCTTTATAATTATAATGTTCAGTTTTAATAGAAACTAAACATTATAGTTGGATAAGTTTCCTTTTAAACCGCATTAACTGATAGCATAAATTGCATTAATTAGAGAGGTTTTTCCAATATTTTGTCCCAATTTACAGACATAAGAGGGCCAGACAAAAAAACATCTTCTAACATTACGCACTTCAGTACGACACAAACCACCACTATGACTTGAGTAATAAAAATGCCTTTCTCACAGTGTTTCTGGCAGTATTATTGTTTTTTTATGTCCTCTATCATGACATTTTACACTAATATTGCATACTTTTTTGGCACTGTATTATTATTATATTGTTATGCGATTACAATGGAAAAAAAACCCAACAAAACAGTGTCATCTCCCACCTTGACAGCTCAATACTGTAATTTGCTTGGTATTATTATCCTGTATGAAAGAAAAATCCCATTAAGAGCCTATTGAGTGTTTATAAATGGCAATATTGAATCATCCCCCAGCTCTGTGTACATTAATGAGCTTCCTGTGTCTGCTGGTCTTTATGGTACAGTATGGTGAGGTGATGGAGCGGAGTGCCTTCATCAGCAGTACAGAGTGATGTTATCTGCACTGGCCGGTTCCCCTGTAGGGTTCCTGCTTTCTTTTGCTTGACATTAAATAACAGCCATAGAGAGGAGAGGACTGTCAGAACTTCACAGAACTCTGTGTGCACGTGTGTGTGTATCTTTGTCTGCTCATGTGCATGTGTCAGCTCCTCCTTTATATCCACAGACTGCCTCCCCATTCATCTGTCATCTTATCTAGACATCTCTTTTCCTGTAATCACTTCTTCTGCCCCGTCCTCTTCTCTGGCGCCTCTATCTTCTTATCGTCTGCTGCGGACTAAATGTTAGAGCATTGTGAATCTGTTAAAGAAGTGCGAGTGTGCGTGTGAGTCCGTGCACGTGTGTGTGTATTTTACTGCATCCAACACTGTCCAACCAGTCCTGGGGTGTAAAATCCGCTTTAATCATTCCACTTCCCCTTTTCTCGTTTCCATCTCACATCTCCAATCACTTACTATTGAACCCAGAGGCATCATTTTAAAAAGGAAATACATTATTGATTTAATCCATTAAATATTGCTCCAAGAAACATAAATCTGCATGCATGACATCAAATTGCTCCAAGCTGTCTTTGGTAGTGACGGCTCTTAGAAACTCAAGTCTTTTTACTTGTGTCTGTGTCCATTTATGTGTTTGTGTGCATGATGTGGTTCTGTGAAGCACCTGCTGAGGGTCTCCTGTATGTCTATGGCCCCTTGTTAACCCCCCCCCCTCTCCTTCAGCGCGTCCTCAGTGATTTCAACTGAGTCGCCTGTCGCTCAGCTCCACAGCCAAGGCATCATGAGCAACAGCTTCGGCCCACAGTTGAAGTGCACTACAGTGTGTGATGTGACAGAGGGAGAGTTTAGAAAATAGCTCAACATTGCCATGCGAAGCACAGCCACGCTGCACCATCCCCTGTCCGTTTAACTGTCAGCTTAGGGCAGTGATAGAATAAAATAGTCTTGAACGGACAAAAGGTCTTATCTTGGAGAAGGAAATTAAATGTTATTCAAATTTGGCTTTTGGCCTCACAGAGGCTCGACGTGAAATGTTTATAAACACGAGTCGATTATCGCTCTCACAAACGTGGATGTGATGCGATCTTCACCACCTTGACAGTAGTAACTGGTTCATCCCCAGACTCAGACTTCTAATCTGACCAGCCTGCCTTCGATAGTAGCAGCGGGTGGACACATCATTGCAGAATAATGCTCTGTTCACTGTGTGTAATAGCTGGAAGTTCTTTGTAAGCACTAACAACAGGGTATAAAACGCAAAAATAGATGCCACTGAGCATTCACGAGGTGCGTGAATGCAGGTCTCGCTTTGTGATTAATTTATGTTCCAGTCCATTTCAGTTTTCCTAAGTCATTACCCTCCCAAACGACTGGCATTCCCGGGAGATGGAGACAAACAACATTCTTAAAAACAAGTGCATGTTTTGGTCCAATCTTCATATTTCTGGTCTGTTTATTGTCTTGTGTTTGTGCGGTGGTTTACATGCTCTCTCCGGGAGGCTGCGTGTCATCATATGACTCCCGGTTCCCAGTTATTTATCTGTGTATTACACACACTGTCCAGGTTCTGCACGCAGGTCGTTTATCCTCCGTAGGTCCCCACCATGCTGATATATGGAGCTGTTACATTTCTATATCACAACACTCTACCTGCGGAGCAAACACACTTATGAACTGTACTGCCTTGCACCAGGTTTGTCTTGGTGTGTGTCTGGGTGTAAAGGGCAAGCGTGTGTGTTGCCTTCAGTTTTTCCCAGTCGTTTATCCTATTTAAGGCCCTTTACTCTGCTGTCCTCCTCTTAATACCACTTTTACTCCACTGCTTCAGGGTTTTCTGTCGCCCAATTGCTATTCATTAGTGTGGAGAGGTGGGAGAGGTAGAAAGAGTCGCAGGCAGTGTGTGTTTAAATGTGGCTTCCTCACAATTTTTACACTAGCTTCACTGTAATGTTAATATGTATGGCCATAACGTACAGTTATTTTCATTAGTGATTCATCTTTAGGTCTTTCTTTTTATTTTATGAGATCTGTACATCAGGAAATGAGAAAATGCTCAGCAGAATTTCCAAGATGATATGTTTTGTTTTGCCTTAACTTGGACTACAGAAGTCTGGATATTATGTAAGTGGATACTCAGTTTATTGCTGGAACTTGGAAATTCTGTTTTGTTTTTGAGTTTCTGTTTGAAAAATGACAATCAGTTATCAAAATGAATGCCAATTATTTTTCTGTCAAGCAAGTAACTGATGATTTTCATGAGGTTTAGGAACAAACACATTTTTCGTATCTAGTAAATTCAGAAAGACATTGCTGGAAGCAGCGGAAATTTGTTTTTGACACCTTTGACTGTAAAAATAGACAGGGAAAAACAAAAAAAAATAGTAAATATGGCTGTAGGTAGATGACTTTTAATGTTTATTGGTGTGAGTTGGCGTACATGTGTATAATGCATATGCAAATTTTTTTGGCATTTTATGAGCTTGTATTCATTGTGTGTTGGTGGTGGCTGTGTGTGTGTGTGTGTGTGTGTGTGTGTGTATGAGTCCATGAGTGAGTCCCCCTCTCAGTGAGTAGGCAGCGTATTACTTGTCTTGGTGCAATGAGCCAGGCCTTGTATTAGGCAGGTTGAGCTGCAGGGGGAATTTTGTAACACTTGACCTGTTTCACTGACTCATTTGTGTGGATGGAGAAAGAGAGATGGAAAGAAGAGCAGGGAGAGAGCAAGCACGGGAGTGGAGGGCAGGCACAAGTGGTTAGGGGTGATTGGAGGGATGAGTGACAATGAAAAGTGATTGCGAGAGGGGGCGAGAACAACAGCTGGGGGAGCCGGAGGGAGGAAAAATAAGATGACAGTGCCTTCATATTTCTTCTTTCTTATGTTCTCCCTCTTCATCTCTTTCTCTCACCCATCCCTCCATCCCTGTCCTTCATATAGCACCCTCTCAGGCGGGCCTGGCTGAGTCGCCCCTTTTCTCATTACTCTCCCCTTCAACCTTAAAGGTCATAAGCACAAACTTAGCACTTTAAAAAGCAAGTGCATCAAACTTATTTTTGTAACTGTTGCTGCCTGTCGTTGACAAAGTTTTGTGTGTGTGTGTGTATGCACATGCACAGGCTCACTTTCTGTGTGTCTTGGTGCATGTGTTGTTGAAAATATTTGATGCCAGCTCTCCACGTAGATATTAATAGTGTAGTTTTTTTTCATTTTAGGGAGCTCAGCTGGTGGTCTCCTGCCTCGGAGGAAGAGTTAAAGCTGTATATCTGCATCACTGGCTACTTATTCTCTCTGTTTATTCTCTCTCTATCCTCCCTTCTTCCTGTCCTCACATTCCCTGTGTGTGTGTGTGCTTGTTTTTCTCTTCCCTTTGGGTGTAATAAGTATAAAGTAGTGGTAAGGACAATAAAACACATATTTGAAAATATTAAAGGACCACATCAGCCCAATATCCTGCCATGCAGATGGTTTACATTTTTAGTTGTCCAGGCCTTGAGGGATTTCATTGCCCTCACTCAATTGGATGAATAGTGCCTGTGAACATCTTTCTAATAAATAAATAGCTCCAATAAATACTGTTTACCAAACTGTCCACAGAGAGTGACAGGGACATATTGCTGCATCTTTCAGATGCCATTTTCCCGGGAATGCACTGGAATACTATCAGACCAGTCGGACCACATTTAGCGCTGGTCTGGTTTGCATTGTGATCAGATCTCAGTCAGGTGTAAATGGTATCAATACAGCGTGACCGCTTTCTTTGGGAAAAAATCTGCTCAGCATGCTAAAAAGTCTTCTTACTCTACCTCCGCCTGCTCTAGAGGCCAGGCATGGAGCTGGGCTATGAAGTGTTTTTGATGCAATGGCCGCACAAGATGTTTGATCTTTCTTATACACATCAATGGAAGTGAAGCAGCTACAAAACAGAGAACAATTTTTTTTGACCAGTATAATTTCAACCTGATTTATAATCCTTTAGAATAATGAATAAAATTTGATCATTTGGTCCAAAAAAATGTGGAAATCCAGAAGAGTTTATGATTGAATTATTTTATGACATTCGTGTGTGTGAGGAGAAAGGAGGAAGTTAACCAGCTCAGGTGAAGAAGGACTCAAGTGCATGTGCTTTTATACAGCCGTATTCCTGCTAGCTTAGCCAGCATAGCCATAAACTCTTCACTTGCCAAAAGTGATTTAGCGATGATTGATGCCCGTCCATGGCAAATTCCATCTGTACTTCACTCAGTTGTATATTGAGATCCAATAACAATGTGTGCAGAATACTAATAATGAGAAAGCTTATTAATATTAAATGTAAATGGAGCCAGAGCTGTGAGCACCATAGATAAAATTCCATTCACCTCTATTTAATTGGGGTGACAGTAGAAATCTAAACCTATACAACAGAAATTGGTCACATGAAATCCAGGCTGTCTGCTTGGATACAACGAGTAGGAGAATAAATATGTTTTTCATCATTTGGGTGAATCTAGCTTTTAATACTTAATGTCTCAAACCTTGTTGTCCAATATATCAGACTGAATTTACACCATATAGAATTTCATCATTTATAGCGTTGATTAAGAGCTGGTAGAAGGTGATATACAATATATTTGACACTGTTGACAGAGAGGGAAAAGGTTCTTTTTTTAAAGCCTTGAGGGTAAAACTGTATGTTAAGGAATTAAAATAAGAGGCGATGTTTCTCTTCTTTTAGCTCTTGCATGAAAATGCATGTGTGCGTTGAGAAAAAAGTAAACAGATGCAAAAAAACAAAACAAAACCCAATCCTCTTGTCTCACTCCCCTTTTCTTCAAATCTGCTTTCATTACCCTCCTTGTCCCCCGATCTCGCTTGTCGCCTTCTCTGCTACTCCTGCCACAACTGCGTACAGTTCAGCCGCAGCCTTTCAGTTCTGGTGTGACGGCTGGCGTGGCGACTGCTGGCTGCCAGCACATCCTCTGGTGATTCGAGGGCCACCGTCAGTCGAAACAGAGCCTGGTGTTTGGTGACATTTAGCATTTTACTGCAAAAATTATGCATCAGTGTTGACATTCAGCCTTATGCATAAAATTCATGATGTATGTGGCACTTCCTGTAGGCGCTGCAGCAGGGAGAGAGGCAAGGAGTATGTCACAGCTGAGGCATGGACACACATCACACACACACACACACACACACACACACACACACACACACACAGAGCACATATACAATAGCTGTACTGTGTACCCACACTCTTATGAAAATAAATGTCCACACACATCCTCATGAACCTAGATCATCAAGCTTTATGAATATATTTGAAAATTGTGTGTTTCATGTTTTTTTTTTTTTTTTCCATTTATGTGTCTTCATTATGGATTCAGGAACAACCATCTGCACATCTACACACACACATAGATACACACATACACTCACACACCTCCCCACAGTACTTCACTTTATTCATTCTTCGCAGATTAATTCCAGGACGACACTTTTTATGATCCCCAATTTATGTCAGCAGTCAGGCAGGCCTCTCCTCTCCGCTGCCTCTCTTCTTATCTCCTCTGCCTCATGTCTCTGTCTCCCTCTACATGTGCGCTCAATGAAACAATGGTACTTTCTAGTAACGAGCAATGAGTTTGTCAGGTTTTAAAAGGAGAGGAAGACAAATGGAGGGAGGGAACGAGAGGATGTGAAGATAATGGGTTTCTGTGGTGATTAACATTCCAGAGTGGCGCGTCAAAGAAAGTGTGACTGTCCTATTGTGTCTTTACTGACAGCCGAATGAGCGGAGGTCGCGAGACCAGTTTCGTCTTTGGCAGAAAGGGTAATAAACATCCCATGTCTAATCTACATCTCAGATGCCGGCGTGTCTCTGAGTGTCTGTGCATCTCCACATGTATCTGTTTGTAAACCGAGAGTGACACATTCACCCTTTTCTTCTTTTGAGAATAGACCCGCATTTACTGAATGCAGACGGTGTGATGGTGAGTGAGCTCTTATTCTCTCGGTCAGTGATTCAGCCTGCTAGCTGACTAACCGGACATTCAGTCTGTCAGGTGGTATCACCAGGTTCCTGCCATGCTGCTGTGACACACCTGTCACCTGGAGCAAAGGGGGACTGAGCTGCATACAGTAGGTCTTTGTGCTGGTGTGTGTGTGTGCAGGAAATGGTGTTGGCAAACCACCGTTTTGTTATTCTGAGAATGACATCATTCCTGCTGAGCAAACGCTGCAGATATATAGGATTTAGTCAAATGGTGCACCTGTTGTTTCTGTCATTAACTCAGCAGGTGGTAAAAAAAGCATGAAGTGTGTCTGGGTAATGGGTACACATAGCCTCTGTACAGATTCATTGATTTCTTAAAAATAGAAAACAACCACTTAAGTGTAAATTCCAAATTTAGAGCAATGCGTGCTTCAGTTGTAGACCTGAAATGATGTCAATGAGCAAGAAATAAAAATTACTCTTCAGAGTCTTCAACAGTACCTCTTGTCAGTTTTTCTTCATTCTCGCTGCATGGTATAACAAACTTTTATCACTGGTTTTGAGCTGGTCGGAAAACAAGCAATTTGGAGATGACAGCTTCGGCTTGGGAACAGTTTGGTATCAGTTAATCAAGAAAATAATGGGATGATTAATCATCAATGATGAACAAAAATAAGATTTGCAGCTGTAATTTCAACTATTTATGAAGAAAACACAAAATGAAACTCGGTCAAACTCTGCTCTTAACGTTCCCTAACTTCATCAAAACTGTCTTACAACGTAGAAGCTAGACATGAATTGGTTGTTTTTCTTTTCTAATTAATAAAATATTGATTATTTTATAAATATTTATCTTTTGCATCAATGGATCCAACAAATATGTGATTGAAGTGTCTATCAAAGCTCAATACAGTAACTGAGGTGACCCCAATGGAAATCAAACCTCTAAACTTGACATTAGATTGTGCCATTTTGAGCTATACGAGAACCTAGATATTATTCTGCCCCAGGCTTTATCATCAACATTCCCTCCACTTTGCATGCTGGATATAGGCCGCAAATGCCTAGCTAATCAGGTAGTCTGTCTGGAGGTTGCTCATGGATTCAGAGCTAAGATCAGTTGATTCTCCCCAGTCTCCTGACTTTGATCCTAATGTCTCATCCACCCTGAGATCAAAACGTACATCCGACTGTTCCCCGCTGTTCCACTGGGCTGTGTGTGCACCCGCACACACAGTCAGGTGTGCTTTGAAAGCGGAGCAGGGCAGACAGGTTTTTGCGCTAAGTTAAGCCAGGGATTAAGGAGAAATTTACTGCCCATCTAGGTGTGTGTAATAGTATCTATTTTTGACTGCCTTCAGAGAGAAATGCCTGGTTTTCCTCGGAAAGGCATCAAAACCTCTTGCATCATCCCCGGCTTCACTTCACACAGGTGCTTTTGTAATCCACACACTTGCAGACACTTCGAGCACACGCTGTGTATTTTCCCTCAATGAGCAATTCTGTGTGGATGTGTGTTGTCTGCTCATGTGCTGTGTGTGCACATGCATGCGACTGAGTTGGGTGTGTGTGCGCGTGTTCCCTCTCTTCTGGCGTGCCTAACTGGCTCTGACACATCTGTGGCTTTTCCAGGCGAATCAGGGCCGGTGCCAAACTGCCAAGAAATCAATGCAACAGACTCCCCGCTCTCCTCCTTTCCCCTCATATTCCTCCTTCTCCCTCTACTTCAGTCTGCCCCCACCCCCCCAGTCCCTTTCTCTCTCTCTCTGTCTATCTCTGTCTCTGCCCTCTTCCTTTTTCTCCCTCTGTCTTGCTCAGAGCCCTTATTAAAAATGGAGTGAGTGTGTGCTGCATATTTAAAATGGTCATGGATGGATTTAAACGGCTGATGGTATTTAGTGTCTCCTCAGGGAGCTGCTATGAGCCCTTAAGCTGACTCCTCTGACTGGAGCCTGACTGACTGGTGAGCACACACTAAACCTCTAATAATGACTTGTGTACACACAGCGAGCCCCGCACATGCATGCACACACTCACAGATACACACAAATAGGCACACACATGCACTCTCATTATAGCACACTCTGCTTAGTTGTGACAAGGACGCTGGTCACGTCTGTTATGTGGGGAATGGATGCATTGCAATGTGCAATATGTGGTGTGTGTGTGTGTCTGCGTGCATGTGTGTATGCACATCGGTCAATAACTCATTAGTTTGTCTGCTTTGATGTAGCAGTGTGTAAATGTTTTTAACTGTATTTGAAGACACTCTTATGGGTTCACAGGCGTGTCAAAGTGTGTTTGTGTGTGTGTGTGTGTGTGTGTGTGTAGTGCGTGCACGATCTGCATAGATGTCACACTGAGCCCCTTCAGGTCGAGCAGCAAGTGTTTCTGTCATGTTGTCTTTCATGCTGGCTTGGATTTGGGTTCCAATCTGCTCCCAAGTGTCCTTCACTGAAAACACTATTGATTACCCCACACACTCTGAAACACTGAACATAAATAGTGTCGCTGTGAAACAAACACAAACGCAAAAAACACACTGATAAACAGACGCCCCCACACAGAGAGGAATGCAGGAGGATCTGAACAGGCAAAAATGAGCGGTGGAGGAGTTGAGGACTGAGGAGTTTGGTAATATTTGAATATTCAAATGAATAGTGCATAAAAGAGCATTTCCAATATCTAACCTGTGCCTGCAACCATTTTTGCTTCGGAACAATGAGCTCAGTGGCATTGCCTTCAGTGACTTCAATACACGGTGGAGGTTGAGAATGTAGATTTATTTATAATTGATGCTTTGAGGGTTTTTAACGGCGGCTACTTGGTGTAATGTTTGATGTATGTACAGCAGTTTCACATCTTTCATCCGTGACATGTGAAGGTTGAAGCGTGTCCGTAAATGTGAATATTTGCATTTGTGCACATGCACTAGAAAGCAAGACAGTGTGGATGCCAATGTTTGCGTGCACTTTTGCTTTTCTGCTTGTGCAAAGCCTTGACATGCGTGCGCCTGCCAGCGTGCATACTCACATTTATGTTTTTTATTTACACTTAAAAGACACTGGCCTGCAAGTTACAGCAGCACTGCACTGTGATGTTACAGCAGCACTGTACTGTGATGTATCATCAACAGTACAAATGACCCAGCAAAGACTCTTGACAGTACTGACACATGTAAAGAACTTGCAGAAATAAAAGCAGATACAGATTTCTGTTTTCCAACAACGGTTAGTACCAGAGGCACAGATTTAAATAGTAGTAAATGTGTGTAGTGAAAATGTGTGTGTACATCTTGTGCTGGAATATAGGTTGCATCCTTTTTACCATTGCATAAATCACCAGCACTCTATGTCAAGCAGCCAATCAACCGCATTTAAACACTAATGAAACCATTCTTTATTCCCATACAGATAAATTGAAGTTGAAATGCTTTCTTCTCCACCTTCCCATCTCTGTATTCTATTGTTTCTGTCCACCCGCTTTCAGTGGCAATGCATAACTGAATGGCAATGGAGGAAACGTCTTTCTTAATGAGCGTTTGAATTCGAGCTTGGTGAGAGCGTAGTTTTTGGGTGTCTCGACAGCTCGCATTGTTGTGGTTTCTCTCCAGGGGCATGGGATGAAGAGGAAAGTGAATGAATGTGGAGAGCACGCAGGGCCATTACAGCTCTGTGTGTCATTAATCAGAAGCTGATGAGAGGCAGTTTGAGGGAGAGATGGGGCCTATTACTGCTATTGCACTCTCAGGACTCCGTGCAAGGCTCTTTCAGGCTGCCTACTTTGTGGTCAACAATACAGCAGGTAAAAACATAGTAAACAACACTTGAAAGGGAATCATTATCCCAAGAAAAAAACCAAAGCAAAATCGGAACAAGGATCATTAGTTTTATATGTTAGAGTGGGCCATAAGCAACTTTTCTTGTGCCACATACTTTTTCTTTTCTTCTTCGATTCCTTTTCCACCCCTACACATCTTCAGCACAAACTTCTCCACCCTCCAGCTTGAATCTTCCATTCTCTCAGTTCTCTATGTTCTTTCCTATATGTTGTACACTCTCTTCCCTCCTTCGCCATCTCTGTCTCTTCCTCTGGTGCATCGTTTCCTTTCTGGCAGTCTGTGTGAGGAACTTGGTAGGAGGGCGACATGAAGAGCACTCTCATGTGAGTCGGCGAGAGTTGAGAGAAATGAGCGAACTGACTCTCCATGCTTTAGAGAAAGAAGGAGGCAAGGAGCGGTAGCCAAATCCTAGACGTTGTTTTTCCTTCCCCTGTCTCATTATATCCAACATTTCTGCACAGCAGGCTGCTGAATAGATTGCAGTACACGGAGGCTACTACAGTGCAGCATCCTGGCTGTAGGGGAGAAATCTAAGAGGATAGTGGAGTTTGAGGTTGTATGTGTGGCTGAGTGGTGGGTAATGAGGTGAGAGTCCCTTCTAGCCAGAGGTTAGCAGTGGTTAGGAGGGCAGGTAAACATACCAGCTGCTCCTGACTGCCTGGCCTCAAGGCCGCAGTGACACTGGTAGAGGAGGAGAGAGTGGTGTGGGGGGTGGGGTGAGGAGAAGGGAAAAAGCAGGGCAAGAAGATGGATGGGAAGCCTAAAGGCATCATGAGGTAAAAGAGGTAGCTGGATATTCTCAGATTGCAACATTTACTGTAAATTATGTTTTCCTGGGTGGGTACATTGAATTAGTGTCCATTACAATACTTACTCATGTTAAATTATAATCCATAAATGTGATTTAAGAGATTATTTTGATCGCTTGAGGTTGCGAGGTTTACATGCAAACACCTTTTCTTGTGTTACACTTATTGAAAATGTAGGACGCCTGCTGCTATTTGAAAGGCCCTTTATGAATTTCTCACTTTTACACTTAGAAGAAGAGTTTGACATTTTGGGAAATACGCGCATTCACTTTCCTGCCGAGACTTAGATGAGAAGATCAAACAGATTTCAAGTCTGTTTGCGGCATAGAGCTGTATAACCAGGATGTGATTAGCTTAGGTTATCATAGAGAAACAGGCTCTCTGGAAACATGAGAAATCCATCTTTTTAACATTCCTGTTTTTGTACAGATTAAACAAATGAGATTCTACGTGTTAATTAGAGAGCTTTAGGGGTTTAGTCAGATTTTTTTAACACCTTCAGATGGAGCCAGGGTAGCAGTTTCCCACTGCTTCCAGTCTTTATGCTAAGCTAAGCTAAACTAAGCTATTCACCACCCTGCTCTAACTCCATACTAAACACACAGATCATATTGGGTATGAGACTGGTATTCATCTGACTCTCAACAAGACAGCGAATATGTGTATTTTGCTCTTTTAAATACTGGCTCAGGACAACAAATCATTCAATCTCTTATTTATTGCCGTTCAGTGGATCATATTTGATGATTTTGTGTTATTCAGTAAAACAGTTGAGTTTATTCTAATGTAATACATAACAGTGTATCAAATGTAATTCTATTGAACAAAATGTAATTAATTTTTAAATGCATTTCATATTTATACCTCGATATAGATTGCTGAAATCATACATGAATCACATTGTTGTTGGTTTAAATAATACCCTCTAGCCCAAAGTGACAAGTTTCAAGTAATTAAAAACAGCACTTTGTGTGTTGATCATATGTTTTACAAACATTAGCAATGTAATCATAAATGGCCCATATTAAGATGATAATCTAGATAATAATAAATAATATATCTAATTATCATTACAATCATTCTGAATTGTTATTATAAGTATACAACATGTAGCATTTTAATGTCACCACTTAAATTTTGAGACAGCAGTGTAATGTATCATAATTAGTTTAATGTGTTAATATTTTAAAAGTGCTAAAATAGGTTGAGGCATTTAATGCACTTTTATGAATGTGACGAGGAGCTGACCTGTGCTTTTTGAGCACTTGTTACTCTTCTGTTAAGTATCTGCTTGCTTTTTCCATCTCTACCTGTTACCTCCTACTCTTCTGTGAGAGAGAGGGAGAGGAAGGAGAAAGCGAGTACTGCTTGTAGTACAACAGATCATTCATGTCCTGAGTGGACAGCTACATTTGGCTAATGCAACCCCGCTTTCTCTGCTGGCTGCAGCAGACCACCTCAGTGCCAGTGTAAAGTGGACTGTAAATATTGACAGGGAGACAGCAAGAGGCGAACAGCGACCTTGTCAGAGAGAGAAAGAAAGAGAGGGAGATTGGAGGGGAGAGGGATGATGGAGGCATGGAGAGAGAAAGAGAGAGAGTTGGAAGGGTGGGGGGGGGGGGGAGAGAGCGAGAGAGAGAGAGAGAGAGTTCCTGCCTTCTCCCAAGGCAACTGAGTGTGCTTTGATGCACTGTGGCAGGGAACACACTGTCTCCCCAGAGAGGGAGAGGGAGAGCAGTCACACACACACACACACACACACACACACACACACACACACACACACCCACCATACAGAGTTTTGACATCATCACCACACGGTGTTTTAAGATGTCAGCATTCACGCACACACACACAAACTTGCATACATTCAAATGCACACAGTATGTAAACCCATCGTCAGTGACACGAATATAATCTTCAGACAGTTGAAATGCACAAGGTTGAACTTCTGGACTGGATTAGAAATGACCGGCATCACTGATCTGCCCAAACCGAAAACCCCGGCAACAGCATCTTGCCCACACACACACACACACACACACACACACACACACACACACACACACAGTCAGCATTTCCTTCCAGTCAGATCGGTAGAGTTTGTCCTCTCGGAGCTGTTCAGCTGGTTGTGTTGTCCGGACAAGCACAATCAATTTGATCTGATTTGTTTTGTGCTGAAATGAATTGTAATGGCATCACGAGTGCAGTGAATAGTAAAAGACAATGATGGTGACGGTGATTGTGGTAGTGGGAGTAGCAGGTCCTCAACTGCCATAAAATTAATGTCAGAGGTAGCTGCAGCACTCAACACTGTAGCACTTGCATTGATTGTGAATAATTTAAGTGTGCGCATATGTGTGTGCGCGCGTGTGCATGTGTTCAGGCCTACAGCTCATGTATGCACCCTGTCAGTGTAGCCACAAGCTTTACTTTGTTCTATTTTTGCTACCTTTGTTTCTCCTCTTTTCCTGCCCTCTTTCCCTCACTCTCCTGCTCCTCCCATCTTCTTCTCACTCCATTTTGTGCACTTATCTATGCTGTTGATTATTGGGTTACTGAGTTACAAGAGCGATAGGCAGGTGAACACACAGCCCAACCTGAATAAATGCATCAATAGATGGATATGGTGTGTGTTTTACCAAGTTAACCTCAGAATCTAAAGGCTAGGATTTCTCTTTTCTTTTAGTGAGCAATGAGATTACATGTACTGTTCTTTATCTTAATCTCTTTCAGAGGCCATCAATTCATTCGGCCCTAATCTCATCTCCAGGCACTCTGCTGTGACTCTGGTAGCCTTGTGTTTTCCTATGTTGTTGTACTGTAGCCTGTGTCTCAGCTGAGTTCAAAAGGCTCAAATTTCATCCAGAACCAGTTTGTCTCATTATATTTGAGCTTTGCATTAAGGGCAAACCTCTTCAGAAACTTAAGTTTCCACTGACATCTTAAAAACAACAAAGAAAAAACTCACCATCATTAAAAGGGAATACTAAATCAAAAAAAATGTTTGCTCCCTCAAAGACATTAATGGTGGTGGGCTGATCAAACATTGTGGATTTATATAATTAAGTAGACATTTCTGACTTTACTGAAAAGCATACTGTAGAGTGACTGTAAAGACTTGTGGGAGGAAGACAGGGGAACATTACATACAGCAAAATTCACAAGCGGGACAATCCCACAGTGTTACCGCCACATGGCCAAGGCTACGGCCCACTGAGCCAACAGGGCGCCTCAGGCTTTGGATATTTTGGTCAACTGTCCCTTTCAAAAAAAAAAAAAAAAAGAAGAAGAAAAAAAACTCAAGCTAACCCATTAGGAATGAATTTGATCATCAGCTACAGTAGGATTGTTTTTCTAGTGACCAGTGGCCTGCTAATCTCTTAAGCCAAGACCAACCACATGTGTATCTCAAACCTTTTCTCCAGTGCATCTACGGCACTCTGGAGGGAGATGAAAAATTCAGATTTTCAGGTTGGTTAGCAGGCAGTCTACTAAAAACTTGCATAGGTACGTGTGTACATGATGCATGTGTGTGTTTGTGTGTGTGCCTGCGTGTGTGTGTTTGTACAGATTTGCGGAAGAGGTCAGGAAGGGTAATAAAAACAGGCTTATCTCTACTCGTTAGGCACAGGAGATAAGAGATGCAGGGGGAGACGCTGCAGATTTGTGCTGTCGTATTACCGGGCCAAACAAGCGAATACCAAATTACACTGGCGATGGAGCGGGATGACAGGAAAGAGGGATGATGGGAGTGAAGGAGGGATGGATGGAAGAAGAGGGGAGGAGGCAGAGATAAATGCAGCAAAAGCCCGGTCTGTGCGGGGAAGCTGAGGATAGGCCAGCATGTTAACCTTAATCCCTTCAGGGAGAGGCGTAAACACACAGGAAGAGAGAACAAGGGATTGAGTGGGAAAAGAGGCATGTGAGATCTTTGTCTTCCTGCTCTCTTCTTCATCCTCTCAGTGTGTGATCAGCCAGTTGCAGGCAGCAGCTGGGAAATCCCTCTGTACCTATCTGAAGCCAGCCTCTTAATCACAGCCTTCATCTCACTTGGCTCTTCCTGCTGCCTCACCCTCTTTTCCACTTTTGATTCCTCTCCTCTAACTGCCTCTCTGCTCAGTGTCACTCTCCCGAACTCCACTGTTTGGACCCCGTCGTCTCAACTTGAGTCATCGCTCAACGAAACCTCTCTCACCGAGTGCTCTCTCCTCATTTCAGCTTTCCCGTCAGTGACTCATATGCAGTAAGTTTTCTAAGAAGTGCTGATCTGTCTTCCTGAATTTCTTTTTTTCCCGCTCTACAAGTACTTTGAGACAGAAATGAAGAGAACATAAAGGTGAATTTGAAAAATCCTCGCCACTGGCTGCAGTTCTGCCGCCAGTATTCAGCCATGCATCCCAAAGCTCCAGGGACTCAGGTGGTATTTTCAACTTGCCGAAGTGGGTCTGTGGTAATTTCAAACAGTTTCAGCCAACCATCCAGCCTCATCTCCTCTTCCTTCAATCCCACTCCACCCTCCCCCTCCTTGGTGCCCCGTGGGAGAGTGGTGGTCTATGGTTGACTGGCTGGCCAGGCAGGCAAGGGTGAGCACTGGAGGGCTCACATATAGGAAGGGATAGATGTGTGTCTGACTGGATGGTCCCTGCATTGATCTGCTGACAAGAATGGAGCTGACCTTTAACTGAGTTTGAGTTGTGGATGATCTCCACATTGATGGTAAAGGAAAAAAAAAAAAAACAGGGTAGGTTGGAGATACAGATCTGCTCTCTGCCTCAGGGCACCACTGAAATATTTTACGTTATATTTAGTATTTTTCATGCTTGTTGTTGAGTTTAAATATGTATGTAAATGTGTTTTCACGCATGCATGTCATGTTTGGAAAGGCAGCAGGGCAAGGGGCGTGCTGCAGACCAGTGTCTGTTTATGTGAATATGTCACTCTGAGTGATTTACAGCACAGGATACCGGCTGCGTCCTAATACAATGTTATGTGTGTGTGTATGCATGAATGTGTTTGAGCATTTGGCCTTAATGTACTGTATTTGAGGGTAAGTGCGTGTCTGGTTGTATGTCCTTGGCAAAGAGCTGCAGGGATTTAAACAGGCCCAGCAGACGTACAGTACACGTACACACACACACACACACACATGCATGTGCACGTACACACACTCTCTCTGTCTGGGATATTTCATTAGTACAAGACATGGCTGGTGTCCAGGGGCCAACACAGAGGGCATGCTCTCGAGTCAAGTCATTCACACACAAGCACTGCACCACAATCCTTAAAATTGGCCTCTTTTCCTGCAGCTCTCTCTTCTCTATCAGAGGTTATCAGAGAGGAAGGAACAGCTTTCTACCTGAAACCTGCTGAGTGAAAATGAGTTTGGTTGGATAATGACACCCGTGAGATAAGGCAAGGTAAAAGAAAAAGGGGGGAAAAAAAAAGTTGGAGGGAGCCAAAAATCCCGGGAGAAAAAATGGTGGAGGGCGGCATGATGATAAACAGACACGGCACTGGAATGAGGAAGCACAAAAACACTCGAAAGACGAGGCAGGTATCAGGTTTAGAATGAATGTGCCCTGTAGCTGTTTAGTGCTTGTTTTTAAAGAGACACAGCACCACCATGTGGTGGATGGTTTTTACTGCTATGAGATTAGATGTGATCTGTCAAATGCCAAATTTCAGTTGCAACAGTTGGACATCTAATAGCCTGAATGCCTGATAGTATTTCACATCTAGTCTGTCTCAATTGCTTGAGTTGTTTCTGTGAGAGCACCATTTTTTTTTTATTCCTCTGTGTTTTTCTGTGCAAATCATCCATTCATCCCCATGAAATTACCAAATTGGAAAACACTCCCTCTGCAGAGCCATTGTTACTTTGAAAATGCCACAGTAAAATGCTCTCCACCCTCCTTCGTGACAGCCCTTGTAAAAAATCAGACTAATTATTTAGCATTGTTCATTTCAAAGTTCATATATTTTGTTCCTTTATAACCCAAAGTCTGCATATTTATGGGTGAGCTGAAGCAAAAGTATGTTTTACAAGCTCCCGGTTAGACATTTTTAAGAGTCAGACGTGTTGAATGAATAATTAGTTTTCATTTCCTGCAGCCCAGCCTGAATTTCCTCTCCAGCATAATAGCTGCTTGGCCTCATCTCTTTATTACAGAACTGTTGGAACCCATCAATAACCTTTTTCTGTAAATCTAGTCTCTGGTGATATTGAGAAAATAAGATTATGTTTAGCTCAGTATTATAATTTGTTATTTTTGGACATTATTTATATATTGTTAGAACAGAGTGACTTCAGATCACTTACTTAAACATAGCCTGTACAAACAGAAATATGTTGGTAATACAGCAATCAATGTCCCGGGATCTCCATCACTGATCTCTATATAAAACTCAATTTTGCAGTGAAATAAACTTCATGAAAATGCATCACAATGCACTTTTGTTTTTCGCTACACATCCTCTAAATGGATGCCATATCATTTAAAAATACAGCCACTCGAGCCAGTCACTCCAGCCACAAAATACACATTAGCTGAACTGATTCTTGTTGACCAGTTTATTGAAAAATATGTCTAACTAAGAAAGTAACAGCAATTGTTGAGATGCTGGGAAGGTAAAGTATACTTCATGTTTGATTTGGGTCTTGTAAAAGAAAAACATATTTAACTCCACGTATAAGTGCCGTAGCAAGTTTGTGTCCCCCACAGAAACCAGACAACTACTTTAGATGTAATGAGGGCACCACATGTTGCTTTTGCTCCCCAGATAGGAGCAATGTAACTTTTGTGCTGAGGGGAAAAAAAACAAAAAAACAATGGAAAACTTATTTGTACCCCACAGAATAAATCCAAACAATGCAATTAACTCGGTTCACCCCATCAAAAGAAGATTTTCAGTTCATTATGTCCAGGGAATCCCTTTACAGAGTTGAAAAGCTTAGTGATTATTGTTGTGACTCTGCGGATTATGGTGCGCATTGGTCTTTTGATATTGAAGGTTCAGATACACTTTGATTTTTTTATAATTTCATGTTTTTCATTTTGCCATTACCATGTTTTTTACTTTCCACTGTTTTCAATTGAGTACAACAAACAGCCAAAATTATATTAACCTGACACAAAATTAATGTTTATAAAGCCCATTGTGTAGACGGTACACTGAAATTATTACTTAGCACAATAAAATGCAGAAAAGAGAGAGGAAAACCAAAGCTAAGGCACACAGGACATGTAGGGTCAGCACTGAGAGACAATGTGCTGGGTTGCAATAAGTAATAGTGAAAGAGATGATCATTAGGACACTTCTGTATGTGCAAAAGAATGGAAATTATTTTAGGGGATATTCAAAGTAGTCTATTGTTAGAGGACTATTGTAATTAGAGGACTAACAACATTCAATCATGACCCTTCCAATTACTAGGACCAGAGTTTGTTCTCATCAAATGAGTTTCAGATCCTCTCTGCCCTTTTCCACCCCCTCATTAGCATAATCCCCTGGGAATACAGGGATAATGAGCCGGGTTGCACCTTCAGTAAACACACTGTGTGTGTGCGTGCCTGCGTGCGTGCACATGGCGTGTGTGTGTGTGTGTGTCAGTTCATGTTCTGTGTGGTCATGGTTCATTAGTGGAACCTCTGCATGATTCCTCTGGTTCATCTTAATCACCCATATGACTCAACGCTCTAATCAAGACCCTTTCTGTGTCTCACCAGCACAGTGTTGCACATAGCTGCGCACGTACACACACCACACACACGCTTATTCACTCATCCACTCATCCTCATGCTAAGTCTTTTTTTTACATAAGACCACCCTTTGTCATCACAGTTTGGGGTAACTTTATTATCCTTCCTACAGTCTTACACTATATGACTTATTTTACAGTTTGTTGAAATCAGTAGTTTCTTGGGGGACATGGCCATCACAGATAATCTGAGCACTGTAAGATGATTAATAAATAGGAAAGATTCTGCTTTGCAAAAGCAGCAAGCATTGCATTTTTTACTGACTTCTCTTTCATTTGAGCATTTAGGTTCTTTCTGAAACATAGAAATAAATGATCAACCTG
Source organism: Datnioides undecimradiatus (assembly GCA_008933995.1). Taxonomy (NCBI): domain Eukaryota; kingdom Metazoa; phylum Chordata; class Actinopteri; order Lobotiformes; family Datnioididae; genus Datnioides; species Datnioides undecimradiatus. The sequence goes on along the minus strand of WARS01000046.1, from coordinate 22,367,438 downwards.
ACACATGTATTCTGCCCTCTAAAACTTTTTTTATTATGCCCCTCAAAAATGCCCAATGTATCAAATGTGATACAACATTAGAATTTTCTGTCTATTTTTTGATGTGTCAGGCTTTACAGGGTTAACAGTAATGAGAGTGGTATCAATCTTTTCTTGTAATTCCACAGTGTGGAAAGTGTCAAACTATTACTTTCAGTTGTTCAGTTTTCCTTGTGCTTATCTGGTTTTTAGAAAGTGTGTTAAATATAATATTTACATGATTTAAATTTGGCCATAAAGACAAACATCCCTTTCAAAGTAGTCACCTTGTGCAGTGATACACTGCTTTTTCACTCCAGCCACACTCCCTGGAAGTCCCATCATGCATACTCATAAAGCGGCATCTGAGATGCATTCTGATTTTCCGCGAGCATGTCTAAACACCCACCTTGCAGTTTGAGTTTCATTTTGGGGAGACAGATTTACAGTGTACAACCCGTTGAATGTCGAAGAAAACAACAAGCATGTTCTCGGTTGCAGTCTTGGATTGATGCACTGTTAGGCCCGACTGCAGGCTCTTGAACCTCAACATGAAGCTTGGGTTTAGTACAGATTTTGATTTTTGCTGTCTTCTCAAGTTTTAGGTCTATGTGAGAAGGATTGCAAATGCATACCTGCAAATAGCCACAGAAACTCTGGGAACACTAGACCTGTGGATTATAACACAATGAAACATGGTACACTGACTCAAAACAGTTACTGCTCTCACCTGCTGCATGCTCATTACTGTGCTGGCCTTAACTCAGGAAGCAGAAGCAATATCAGGATTTTTTTTTACTGTACCTAATAAGTCAAAAAGGTAGAGAACCACTGTGTTAAATATTTAAAAAGTAATGCTGTGTTATGTACTTCAACTGTGCCCCTCAGTCAAAACCACTTCTGATCTTGTTTAATGGTATTTTCTCTCTTTTCTTCCTATTTTTCAGGTCATCGTCTTCCAGAGAAGGGTTCAACTACAGGCAGCATCATAGGAGCCATTATTGGAGTTATCATAATCTTGGCCATCATTGGAACAGCCATAGCAATGTACCGCAAACACGTTAACAACAAACTCAACGGAGAGTGAGTATCTGTTTTATTGACTCTCTTGAGTGTGGACGACCACGGTTTCAGTTCAGATCACTGCTGTGTCTTCTTTCATGTCTGGTTGTTTGTTATTTGAAAATTGGTCCATTAGATGAAGCGCCATACCGCACACCTCATATTTTTGTGACTCACTAGACAGCTGTGTGTATATTTCAGGGGTCCACCCAAGTACAAGCCCCCTCCCCCTAAGAAGACCAACAGCTCTGCTAACATGGTGAGTCACCATCTACAAATGCCTATCAGGACAACAGTATCATTAAGTCATGTCACGTTGATCTACACATAGCAAAGCTAACAGATTGGATTATATCTCCTGAAATAAACTGACTGATGTGTGTGTTTTCAGCAGCTGAACACAAGACATGCCCCAGTTACCGAGGACAGGCCACTGCAGAACCAGTACTACAATACTCAGAGTGCTGAGCCTGTCACGGTAAGGGAGCATCTTGGTTAAAAATGCAAAATTCACATTTAGCCTGATTACTGTAACTCAAATCTACATTATTTACATTAATCATTTACATTATTTGTTTTTCTGGCTTTCTATAAAAATGGAAACAAGTCACACACTTTGTTTTTGCCAACCTGCATTCACAAGGCTGGTTTCCACTTTTCTGTCGATACCTCTGTTCTACAACAAGAGGAAAAACACATTAGAATATATTTTAACCTGAATCTATTCCCAAAACATTTGCAATGTTTAATTAACACTGTGCAAAGATGTATTTCTGTCATGAGCTTCCATAAGAAAACCTTAGGGTCGAAGGTTAAAAGGGCTAATGGCAGTATTTCAGCTGCAGTCATTTTGTGAATTCATGGATAAATTAAGATATGTGTTTTTTACTTACTTTATTTTACTTTTTCAATATCACATCCCCGCTGGACTGTGGATAAGCTGCAGTGTCGTTGTCTCTTAGAAGACCAATCTATGTGTGGGCAGTGAATCAGAGATCTTGAAACAGGATCATCTCAGACGCCACTGACTAGAGTTTGATTAAAACTTTGAGGAATAGTTTGTCGCTGCAGAGCTGCAGTAAGGTCAGCAATACCCGTGGTATAAAGAGGACATGACTACTCACTTATTAGGTTTTGGCAGGATTTAATGACTTGATTGAGTTTACTAAAAAGTTGGTTTTTTGTAATTACGCTCCTCTGGGGGGGACACAGCTTTAGTTATTATTTAAAATCACAGTTTGACCCCTTCTGTTAGCTAGAAAATGTATTGACTAGAGAGCTGTGGTTCTAACAGAACATTTTATTGTTGTTGTAGCCAACCGTATATAAAGTAGCTAAAATTGGCTCGACCTTAAATGCCTATAACAGTGGAATGCAATATTAATACAGCAGGATTAATATTAATCCAATATGATCACATATAGTCATTATATGTAGATGGTAAAACACTGGTAGGCATTTCTGCATGAGCACTTTACTTGCATATATTTTGTTTTTAGTCAATCAAGGTTTTGAATGTAAGAAATACCTGACTTTCCTACTTGTAGTTGAGTATTTTCACAGTTTAACATTGCTGCTTTTACATTAGAAAAGGATGTAAAAACTACAGCAGTGGATAAAACTTTACACTGAAATATGGATAAAACTCCTATATCATGTTTAAGCTTTTTAGAAACTTTAAAGAAGTCAAATCTGCAAAAAATACTATGAGCACCTTTGAAAGCAAAGCCATTCGACCTGGACAGACAATGTATTACACGTGAAGGATGACAATGATGTTTGATGTAACCTTGTTGCTGGCAGGACCTGGATGCCTTCCAGGATGATGAGAATTACGATGAAGATGAAAGGGAGCATTATTACTCTGCTGCCCCCTCTGGCTGGGATGATCCAGGAAACAACGAGGTCCCACCTCCCTACATGCGCACAGACAGTGACCCCCAAGACTATCATGAGGACCCCAAAGTCAACCGTGGGGATAGCTTTGTTTCTCCTGCCATGTTTGTGTGAGAAGACACAGACAGCAAGTGTGTTTCTGTGTAAATATGTGTGCATGTATGAGTGTTGTTATCGGGCGAGTGAACACTTCTTCAGGCTTAAAAAGGGGGGAGAATAACTGAAGCTTTGTTGGAAAAAGTGTGATGACTGGTGAATGTGAATATTTTACACGCAGCTATGAATTTTCAAGTCTCTGCTGCAAAGACAGAGTTCTGTGTGGCCTTTTTGTTCAGGAATATTTATCTGTGGCCAGGTTACCTGTAGTTTATACTATGAAATCATCAGGTTCAACTGTGTGTTGCTCTTCATAGATTTTGACCATTTTTAAACCCAGATCAGTTTGGGCCAGCAAGGGACCAAATGTTGCTAATGTACCACAAGCACAGCTCCATATGAGATCCCTATCCTAACTATAGACAAATCAAATGCATCATTGCATCCCATGTGGTGCTGAATGTGACAACACAGTCAGGACAGGAACACATTTTAAGCAGACTGTTACATTCCATGAGCACGAAGCAGATGTACATCTCAATACTGAACCGCCTTGCATCATTGAAAGTGGAGCTGTCACACACATTATAGTTACTGGCATGTTTTGGTTAGCAGAAGCACAATCTGTGGGTATTACACGTTACCGCTGTCTAGTCGTATCAGTCTGCTGTTGTTGGTTTCCAAACCCAGCTGGCAGAAAGTCGGTGTAAAATAGGCGCCCTGTGGAGAAGCTATTAGTTGCAGTTAATCGTGCAGTGCCGGGATGAGACTCGCAGACCATGACGACATCAGGGTGTAAACTGCAGGGGGGTTAATTGCTGCAGCAGCACTATATTTGTCTTAATGTTTGTATTTAATCTGGATAGTTTTTTTTTCTTATGTTCTTTGTATCTGCCCTTTGCTTTTCTTATGAAAAGTAACATTTAGCGCGCCTCAGGTGGAAGGGAACAGACCCTAAAAGCTACTGACTGATCACACTTGATTGGCCTGTAGCCTTTTAGCTGCAACATTTTTTTTTTTTTCTTTTGTACTTGCATTCATTTTTAAAGCCATACAAAACAGCTGTCAGTGGCTCAAACAATAAGTAGCCACAGTGCTGTATTTTAGGGGGATATCTGTTACTTCAAAACACTGGAAACTTTTGTGCCTATTTTTTTAATATTCACTTTGTCTACCAGCATGTTCAGATGGATTAGGATAAATCTGGATTATGTCCATGAAATCTGTTGCAATTCATCTCTCTAGTGGAGGATTAAGTGGTTCTTTATGGAGTTCAAACAGGGGTTGACACAGAGCCTGCTAGTATACTGATATGTCCGTCCATTATTAGGATCAAAGGTTAAACAGGTCTGTGATACATAGTCACATTATTTTCTACTGCACCATAAACCGAAAGGTGTCTCTGTGTATTAGTGCCAACCAGTTTATTTTATTAAATAGCATTTTGAGAAAAATGATATTTTATTGATTGATATTGGTTTTAATCCACTTTGCTCTTCACGAATTGTCATCTTGCTTTAATGAATATTAAATCATGATCTTGGTTAAATCTGTTATATTGAGTTTTTAATTTCTTTATTCTTTGAAGCTGCAGATGTTTATTTATTTCTTCTTTTTTTTTTTTTTTTACCTCAGGTGTAATTCTACCATTTCACCATTTGGTAGCAGTATGGACTGAAAGTATAGGAGGGTTTAGTCCAACAAATATTTACAGCAGTGACTAGCACATACTAACATCTAATATAGAAAACACAGAATACTGGGGGAAACATGAGTGATTTAGTTATGATTTTTATGACCTGATCACATTTATCTGTAAATAATAAGGGAGAGTATAAGCACACAATTGTACTTGGAGACTGCAGCTGCAGTACCAACATATGTCCATGTGAGGGCTCTTGATTTTAAAGACTGAAACTGCAAGGGGCTTTACATACCTGATACAGTGGCAGGCGCTTGTTCTCTGCCTCCTCTCCCCTTGTCTGACTCATCTCTTTCTATCTTAAGCTGCATTTCCTCCAATCCCGTACTCGCAGTCCATGAAAAGTCTGCTGGCACACGAAGAGGACCATTTTTAGATCAGCATGATTCATTTCCTGCTCAGAGACTGCACCAAAGAAGCCAAAATGTGCAGTCCTGTAGGGGCAGAATATAAGGATTATATGCATCACCATCCTGCGCCACTGACTCACATGTTTAAACCACTTGTGTCTTGCAGCTTATCCATATTAATTGGTACGTAGTGCAGCAGTGTCCTGAATGAACCAGGCCTGGTGCAGATTAGCCTCTTGTACTGCAGATGAAAGTGAGGCCCACCATGACTCTGCAGTCTGTTCTCTGCCTGTATTCTGATCACACAGGTACATGGGTATTCCAAGAAGTAGTGAAAGCTTAAAGGGTTTATTGCTGACATAACACAATTTGCAGCTGAAGGCCATTCAAGACTTAACACCAAGGTCAGTTCACTGCAGAGGCATGGAAAACTCACACTCCTCTCACCAATGTGGAAACTGACTTTCCCTCTGTGCTTCACCTACAGATAAAGATGGCGTCTGTGAACATGATTATTTATTAATGTATTCTTTCTAATTCTAGTTGAGCTGCAGTACCCTATGCTGACTTTGCAATGTACATTAAGGTGCCCACTATATAAACGTCTGGATCAATAAATATGATCTGGCAATCGAGCAGGACTTGTAAGCCACTCTAATGGCTCTGTGTGTATTGATTCAAGGAGGGTTTCATCGGTATGATGGGAATGCACACACTATCAATGGAGTACTCAAATGTAAAGAGAGACAATGACGAAACATCAGAATTCAATAAGTTTAAAGTATTTTAGAGGAGCAAATCAAGTTAAAAAGAACAGAATAGAAAAAAAAACTAGAATGGAAACTGTTCCCACGCTTGCTGTGCTGTGTCGCCTCTCTGTAAACTAGCAGTGATCTGTGCAGTTCCAGTATTATGGGATTAACAGACTATGTGAATCGGCAGCCAGGTAATGAGTGAGGGAGAAGGCAGAGAATAAACCTCTCATGCCTTCACTGCTGCTAAGCTGCCTAAAAATAGAGGCAGAAGGGAAGGATTGGGAGAATCGTGGTGGACAGAAAAGATGGGGGATGGAGGAGACGACTGATTTGACTCCCATCAAAGTAGGTGAGGAGGGACTTACCAGGTGACCTTGACTGTCAGTAGAACAAATGTTAAAGGCACTTAAAGAAACCTGCATCATGCATCCACGTTGATCCTGAGTGCTCTTTGAGCCACTAGCAACCTGACCTGATGGACAAGCTCTGCCCAGACTCATCATGTGTATGACAATGATGAGCATGTTTGGCTGTATGCTATTGGCTTGGTTGGTGAGTACACAGACATACACACACACATTTATAAATGCAATACTGTTGTAGCCTGAGACTGGAGACACTTTGAATGACCTTGAACATCTATTTTAAGAGCTGGAAAGATTAAAACAAACTGTAAAGATTAAGCAGGAATTTGACAAAGTTGGATCATATCCTATCCACAGAGAATAAATAGAATTTGGTTGAGTGCTGCAGCACTCTTTACATCTAGATCTGAGCCTTTAACAGACTATAAGAGGATAAAATGGACTGAACCCCCTGGAGACGGCATATCTTTCATGTGCTGATACCAAAGAAAATAGTTGCATTTGCTTAAGTAGATTATAACTTAAGCATCCATGATTGTAGACTTATTTTCCCACTTCTCACCTGTTCTTAGTTTGATTTCTCTCCTTTTCCGTTTTTTTTTTTCATCCCTTCATCATCTCTCAACGGGGCTAATTCTATCAACACCAGGCCAGAAGGACACACTGTGTGAGAGGAGAGCAAGAGGACGAGGGAGGCACGAACATTGGCACCATGGTGAGTGACACTGTCGAGACGCCCTCGCAATAGGGAAGGCATGTGAGTCTGGAGAGGAATGGAAAGAGGGAGAAACTGATAGAGCGAGTGGAGTAGATAAGGGGCACAGGCAGTGAAAGAAGAAGAGAGACAGAGGGAGGCTTTGGGGATTAAAGAGGAGATGAAGGTGGAGGGCAGACAAGGCCAGCGGACAACTGGGAGAGGCCTGGCTCAGCTCAGATTGGTTCAAATATACTTATTTTACAAGGTTCTCACTTTAAAAACGTATACAATGGGTCACTGAACCTGATTTGTCACATTTAATGTTATTACACCAGAAAAAAAAAATCTAAGAAAATATTTTAACTCTAACATAAAAAATGTATATACATGAGTCAAGTAAGGCCTTTAGTATTTCACTTCTGAGAGACCAAACTAATTGGACCATGATGAACACCTAAAAATGTGAAAACTTGACACAATTGTAATTGGATTACAGGACATGTTTAGTGTTGTCTTAATTTTTTTTTAAATCTTTAATTTAAACACAGTACCATGACTGAAACAAACAGCCAGAACATACAGTGTCATCCAAGGGACAGACTGATGTGATAATGGTCCGACAGCTGTATTCAATAGTACAGCACTTTGCTCTCCGCATGCCTAAGGCAGGACCAGCACTGACTACACTATAGTTTGAATTCCCATACACAGATTATGTAACTTATAATTTTTATATTCTCTATGATTGTGAAATCATCTAGTTTATGTTCTAGATTATGGCTTTTAACCCAAATTTGAATATTTGCGTTATGTGTGAACAGTGATGATAATGAATTATTAACATCAACAATTAAAAGACTTTTTACAAAATATATTCATCTGTGTCTCTGAAACATTGAGCACAAAACACAACACAAAAATTAAAAAACGGACGATTAAAAAGAACCAGTGTTGTTGTTTACAGCAGCACTGTGGCTGCAGGCGGTAAACACAGAATAATGGTAAAAGCTACAACATTATGTAACAATTGCACAAGTAGAGACGAGTCATAGTCAGTGAGTGGACTCAGCAATATACATTACAAAATATGTTTTATCTTAAGTTTTCTAACATTAGCAAGCATTAGACACTTTATCAACTACTGGTCATATCAGACCATGAACAAAACCCTGAGTGTGTGTCATTCTTTATGAAATCACCTATAAATTCTTAGAGGAAGAGTTTGTTATGTCTTCTTTCTAAAGTTGCAACATGCACCTAAAAATATCTCCTATTTTAATTATGCAAAGCTTTTAATGCTGAATAAATGTGTTATATAAGAGATCAATAACAAATGTGACCCAGGCATCAAAGTTTAGAGTGAAATATGTTGCAAAATCTAGTTAAAAGACAAATTAAGAACAGTATTGCCTAGTGTAGATAAGTAGTGAGTGTGTCTGAATGGGTGTGTGTCTTTGTGACGTTTGCAGCTTGTTTCCCTGGGGCAGTTGTGATGCCAGTTGGTTTAAAATGATGGTTAATATTTAATGCTATCAGCTCAGGTTGCATCATTCTCCTGTACCTGCTGAGTGACTCCCTTTAACTGTCTCCACATTTTCCCATTTAAAGGGACTGGATGTCCAACATGCCCTTTAAATGTCTTCCTCAGTGAGCTCGAATCTCTATGAGCTCGGAGCTAACCCACAAGTTATGTTGTTGTATTTATAACTTAGGGCTGTTGACTTGTGCAGCATACTTCCTGTGTTGAAATGTAAGTGTGTGATGAGATAGTGTGACACAGAGAGAGAGAGAGAGAGACTGATGGAGAGGTGGCTGCTACATCGCACATCACTTCCTCTGCTGATCTGCAATGTCCTGTACCAGCAATACTCTCTCGCAGCAGCTTTCTCCTTAAATTCCTTTCTTTTATCTTCCTTTCTTTACTTTTATTTTTTGTGCTTGTGTTAACAGAAACAGTGGTAATTTCCACCAAGCCCAGCAACACCAGAGGCCTCTTAATCCAGTCACGTTGTGCTGAGTCTCAGCTCTTGTCCATTCAAACAGGGGTGTGTCTCCTCCCTCCTCCAATCACAGACATTGGGCCTGCACTGCAGTTGCAGGCAGAGGGATGGTGCACACAGATGTGGATGTTCTTGTTACGTTATTAAGCAGGTGCTCCACCTGGATAGGATGAGGTACAGAGAAGGAGAGGGGACAAGGTTTAATGAGCTTCAGTCACCATGAAGCACAGTCACTTTCAACATATGAATCCGTTACAGCAGAGGAGAAATATGCTTCAATCAGCAGGATGAGGTGGCACATGATGGGGTCGTAAAACTCCCCTGTAGGTTTCCATATACTCTGTGGTAATTCATCCTTCTATGATGATGATCAGTTGTATGCAATAAAAACTAACACACATGAAGGATAATGCCAAAAATGGCACTGAACCAGCATTAATTACAAGATATGTTTTAAAACACAAGGTGGGGGTGCAAATATTATCCAACTGCAATAAGTGGCTTTATAAACTGTAAATAAATCATTTACTACCACCATTTATTACCACAATTTCCTGCAAAGGATTAATAAACTACTATTCTATTCTACTAATGTTTGACCTTTTCTATAAGAAAACGTTTTAAACTCATTGTTCAGTTATATTTGTCCCTAGATTCTTCAGCTATGTCTCATAGCCTTCCTCAGCATGTTGGCCTAAAACTAACTGATGTCGATTCAGTTTCTTTTGGGTTGTCATGTTGTGAAAGATCCCTCTAGCTACTGTTTATCTTTACTCTTTAATAGTAATGTGCTTAGTAATTTTAGCAATACATGGGTAGCTTAATTGCTCAAGCTCATACATTTCACATTTATGGGTTGTAAATAAATAAGTAGGTAAATAAATAAAAACTGATCATCCATTCATGAATAGTCATAGGTTTCTTGCTTACCAATGAGCCACTGAGTGTGCAGCTACAAATACTGAGTCATTACTTAAAAGTCCCCGGTTGTAACTGCTGAAAAGTTATAAATAGAGGGATCTTTTTCTAAATGCTCTGCAACTATTTTTGCAGGAGGTAAATGGACCTGAACTAATTAAAAATTAAATCATGCTCATGTCAGAGAATGATATAAACCAGTTAGAGGGACTTTTAACAATCTGGCAATTCATTGATCCTAATGGTTATAATTGATCCCTTAAAATCAATAACGTATCAATAACACAATAAAGCTGTTGATTACAACTGATAAAGCTCAAGTAAATAGAGTAATAGTCAGAAATTATTTGCAGTAACAACTTTTGGTCAAAAGTTAAATTTGATCAGCCATATAAAATGTGTCTTGCCACGTTTTTACTGTCCTCCTTGTGTTTGTTGGCCATTTTCCATACAATCAACAATAGTAGGTTATTAGGGTACAAGACATACAGTAGAGACAGGTGATAAATTAAAAACCCTGGACTACCATGCAGCCACAGGTCTGTGGATCTATATTTGAGGAACAAACATATTCCATTTGCTGTTTTAGTTATAGTTTTGGAGAGTGCTGTATAGTTAATAATATAAACCTATAGTTCCCATAGGTGCTAGTCTGATGGTGCTCTGTAAAAGCTATAACATCCAATATGATTTTCATAATTATCATACTTTTGAAATCATTCATGACCCCTTATTGTCTATATGAACACATCTGCATTCATATTTCTGCAGTCATTAATTCATCCTTCAGTTTATCACCTGTCTGCTCAGACAATGCATAAACAAATAATCAAAAGAAAAAGCCACTTGAATCAGACCTAAGTTGTTAATTCAGATTAAATGACACAAATAGAGTGTTTGTTTAATCAGGACTACTTACAATAGAGCTACCCCTCTACTAAGAGAGACAGGCGGACCCAATCAGGCCTGGCTACTCTCCGCTCAATTATGTGTGTTTGTGACTGAGTGAGTAAATGAGCAGAACCAGTCAGTCAAGGCCAACACACCACCACAGTACCAGATGTTTCATTCCCCAGTGATGATACAACATTTGAACGACCGAGTGCCTCTTGGGTACTCATCCAAACTCCCTCCCCTTAATCATCCCTTATTTCATTCAATCCAAAATCACATTTCTGGGCACACGTGCAACCTTGCTGTCTCGTACACAAACACAAGCTCTGACACGCCGGTACATTCAAATTGCTGCCAGGGAGACACTTGAATAACGACGTGTTTTCACAGAGTGATGAATGGCCCGACTGATCATTCAGTCAGAGTAAACAAGCCTTGATTTAGTAGCACGATATGTTAGCATGTACTAGCTAACATGGCATAATCTAATGAATCATGACTTATTTGGGCAGAAAGAACTACTCAAGTTAATGAGGTGTTTGTCTTTTTTCGTGTGTGTGTGTACGTGTGCGCACTCATCCCTGCCTGTGAGCCTGCCCGGGTGTGTCCAGATGTTTGTTTCAATTTGATCAAGCCTGCAGACACACCCAGACTTTTCCCTAATTCTGAGTGAAACAGCACGCCATGGTTTAAATTCATCAATGGGATCCACAGGCACAGTCGGCAGATGTCACAAGGACACAAAGACATCAGTCCTAATTATATTCATGCCTGTTCCTCTGTTCTGCTGTCAAGCAGATTGAGTTTAACCTCTTAACATTAGTCGCCCACTGTAGGTCAATGGTATGTAATATGGCAGAACTTAATCCCTACTGACCTCTGCCACTGCCAGCATCCTCAGGCTGGATAATGTAGCTAATACATCAGCATTAGTTAAACAGCTGGACACAGCTTACAAGTATAGCTGCGTTGTAGATTATAAAGTAAGTGTTGCCAAGCACTTTATATTGGTTTTATGCATAGATCCATTTTTGAAAATATCTTCTAATATTTCAAATGTTTAACATCGGTTATCAACTAACTACAACAACTATTGAGCAAACTTCATGCGCTAACACCATGATGTGTTAGAAATGAATTCTCTGTCAGCATTCAAAACATAGTAATGACAAACATAAGAATGGCATGATATGTTGATGCACTTTGAGCTTCTAATACCAATTATTGTCAAGATTAATTCATCTATGGATTTTTCTTCATTTTGTTTAGTCTATAAAATGTTTAGAAAATTTCCAAAGTACAGTCTTCTGCACAAGCAAGAGTCCAAACTGGGATATGCTCAGTGTTCATGTCTCTTCTATGAGCCTCTGTCTATAGTTTAGCCTCACTGTCCTCTGTCTGCCTCTCACCTTGCTTTTCTGAGGATGTGAATGACCTGTGATTTACTGTTATAACATGACTGTAGCAGTTTAAATGGAAATGTGACAATCCCCTAGGCTTCGCCAAGGATAAGGCTCTACTTCACTTGTGTCTGTGTGTGTTTGTGTGCGTGTGTGTGTGTGTGTGTGCAGTTGTGGTGCTAGCTGCATGTTCCCCCTGCATGTGTTGGCACGCATAACCTTGGGAGCTATCCTTCCTCTAAGCATCATGGGATGCCTCAGAGGACAGGGGAATTAGCCAATCAGCCGTTAGGGTGACCCCAGTCAAATGACCCTGGAGACTCGCTGCCTCCCAACCCCCCCCCTTTCATCTCCCTCCTCATCACATTACTCATCTGTTCACACATGCTGCACGCAAACACACACACATCCACCAAAGATGTCCAATGTGAAAATGCATATGTAAGAAGCAAATATCTAGGACAATAAAAGCTGAGTGTAACTGATGTGTTAAAACTAAAATTAGGCTCACCACTGAGTATACTCGGAAGGGAGAAAGGGGCAAAGAAGGAGAGAGAGGACAAGAGGGAGCCTATCGTGGGAAAGGGGTTAGGATGGAGGGAACAAATAGAAGTCAGTAGAGGAGACAAGATGGGGTGACATACACAGGAGGAAACTGCTAATTGCAACTTAAGCTTTTTTCCCCTATTAGCATTTGTGTATCACTTCCGCCTGGTCAACACGTCCCCAACCTATAGCAAGTGATTCAATAGTATTTGTTGCATACTTTTAGCTGAAAAGAAAATGTCAAAGTGCTTAAGTGCAAAGTAAATACAGAAAAAAACTTGTAAGCAAGGACAGGCAGGATGAATTTTAAATTATTTATTACTTATATAAATAAATGCCTTCCTGAACAGATAGTCCTGAGTCCTGGCCTGTTTTACCCCTAAAAGTTCATTATAGAGGTTGGCATGCAGTAAAGCTTGCTTGAGCTCCACTCAGAGAGCAGTCAAGGGGTACCAAGTGTTACTAGGCCGTCTGATAAAAGGTTGAAAAATCAACTCTCTCTCCCAGAGATGACATATTTGGCAATACAGTAGAATATAAATAGAATTTCTAGAAAATGGGTAGACAGGTGGCTTCCTGTGGATGTAGTACTCTGATTCACCAGGAGAAGAATAAAAACACCCTGTTCTGAAGCAAACAGGTACATAGTAAAGATCCACTCTATCTAGGTCATCTTATTGTTGCTAAGTGAGCTTTAAATGTGCTGGCAGGTGGATTTTACATTACTTTACCAATATTAGCTCTTGCTCCCTGTTTCTGATCTTATAGAGAAGCTAAGATAACCATCTCATGGCTAAAATGTACAGGTATGTACCCTGTAAAGTTAGCAGAGGAAATTTGTGGTAAACCCACTCTTTCATTAGTATCCAAGTAGGAGGCTAAGGCTCCTGGCAGCAATCCAAAGGTATAGTACATTGCAGGTATCCAGCCTTGAGGTGATGAATGGACCAACTCCTCCGCATCAGGAAGAGATAAAATGGGATGTAGTTTGGCAGTGTTCTTAAGATGATAATAGGGGCTTGTACAGAAATGTTTGATACATATTGCATACATTATATTATTATCGTCTTTATTATTTCACCTCTTCTTTCCTCCTTTTTTCCTTAGGTGGAGTTATTCTGACACAAAGCTGTTACACTGTTGCACTACACCTTAGGTACATTAGCTACTTTTATCTGATAAATACCCCTGTGCTCTGAGCATCTTGTGTGGATGTGTGTGTGTGTGTGTGTGTGTGTGCGTGCGCACTGTGTGTGACAGATGAGTAATGTGATGAGGAATGAAATGAAAGGGGGATAGGAAGGAGGAGGGCTGGGGGTTGCCAGGGCAACCTCCTCCCCAGTATCCAGGGTCACCTGACTGGGGTGATCCTGACAGCTAGCTTTTCCTTCAATATTATTAATACTACACCTTCTGTAGCTGTTTAGTGGCAAGTGCTTTAGTCACAGTCGATGTCATATGTACAGTACAAGTCATACAGATAACACGGCTCTTACAGACCATCACACTGCACACAGAAGGGACAAAGCAGTGGCCAGTGGAGAGCCAATTACCCAGTCACTTACACACACTCACAGACTCCCACTGAGGAAACAACATCTGTGAGAGTCTTACAGTAACGAGCACACAGCAGCCTCTTTCTGTCAGAACAGAGCTCAGGATAAGGGCATGAATACACACGCAGTGGCCAAGCCTAAGGGACAGAAGACCCAGAAACACACACGTGGACACACACGCACAGTGCTACTTATCCACACACATCTGAGACACACTCAGAAGACAAATGACCTACCAAACTTAGCTAGCAGAGTAGAGGTGTATTTCTTTTTCAACAGTCTTAACCTTTAAATTGTGTGTGTATGTGTGTCTTGGCTTGTCACGCGAGCAGTCCAGTAGAGAGGAACTGTGGGAAGAGGTGGAGTCCAAAGTCTGAGGTGACTGGGTGCAGCGATAATGAAAACATTGCTGAGGTTGCCTAGCTAACATAGCGTCAGACTAGCACTCCATCACATTGACTCATTGGGCACAGCAGCAGCAGGCCCCCAGTTATGCACGCACGCACTCATATGCACACACACACACACACACACACAGACTAGTAGTGTGTCGGCTAGAGAACACATACTGATGCACATGGCACATGGCGAAAAATATGCTGACACACAGGGACAGCAACATATTAAGATATGCTGTGGTCTAAATCTCTTTAGACTATCTATCACTTACATACACAAAGGAAAACACACATACGCACACAAACATACCCTCACTCTGTCATTTGGAACATAATGGGGCCACACACACGCAACACATCTGGTGGAGCCACAGCACTGCTACTCCTGCTGACACCACATATTGAGGAGGCCTGGAAACCTTCCTTGGCCTTCTGGTATTGTCAAGACTAACTGGTTTATAATCAACTCCTGTTAAATACTAGTACTAGTAATTATGTACTATATGCACGCACACACACACACACACACACAGAGCTATAACTTCAAACTAAGGTAAGACTCTATTCTCTTCTCTGAGCCCTTTTCTGCTCCCTTTCATCCCTTTCAGAGAAATTCTTATGCAAGAGTAAGAGTGTGGCATGCTGTCAGTTTAATCTGGACTAGATGACGTCTGCATGTGTGTTACAGGGGGAGAGAAAGAGACAGAGAGGTGGAGTGAGGCAGAACTACGCAGCTGAACTTTTAATCCTCTTAGTGTCCTTAACTATCCATCTCTCACTCATCTGTCTGCTATCTGTCTAGATCTAACTACCTACTTGTTTATTGCATCTCTTGGTCTGTAGTAAATTTGCTTTTGCAGTACAGATTAATACATTTGACATATTTTCTCTGAAAATTTCCTACATTTTCATCCATCTTCTACGCCCTCTCTGTGCAAACCCGTCTTTTACTCTCCTTTATCTGCCCCTTCTGTGTACTCTTCCCTCTTCATCCCTCGGCCCCCCTGCAAGGTCGTTCCCAAGGACGGCCTGCTCCCAGCATCCCCTGCCTGATTGGCTGATAGGTATTAAAGGGCCAGTAGCCCTGGCGAGCACATGGCTCAACTCCATCTCTGCGAAGACACTGTCATCATTCCCAATGCTCCTGAGGCTGCTCACTGTACCTGCTACACACACATAACGTGGCTCACATGTACACACAGCATTGAATCCACACTCAGCAAACACAAGATGCTGACAACACATCTGACATACTCACATTCATCAACTGTCCTGTCCCTTAAATCAGGCCGGGGCTGCTTGCTGCACTGTGCATGACAGGTCACACTTATCAGAGTGACAAAGGATGCTTGCCTGCAAATACGGCAATGAACAGAGGCTATGAAAAAAAAAACCCAAAATGCTTGACCCAGGCTCACAGAGACCGTCTGAACATAGCAGACCTTTTCCTTTACGATAAGTGAGCGTGACACACCACAAGCTCAGCAGACCTGAAAAACACTGCTGCAGCTGGAGCAGATAGACAGTCAGCAAAATGGCCCCCACGGTGACCAGGTTTAGCAAAATGTGCTGTCTGGAAAGGAAAGAGGATTTAAAGGTGGTCAATAATATGTAACAAGGGTACAATTTTGAAAAAAAATCCTACAAATTGAGTGCACCGCTTAATAGGTTTAATAGTCCATCAGTCCCCATCTTAGGTGAAAAGCTCTTCTGCTAATATGCTGAATAATCATAGAAGTCAAAAGCCATTTTCCTTCATCCTTGTGGCCTCATTTTTAAAAGCAATATGATATTTTCTGCATTACACGATTACATGATGACTGTACCTTGTTACATTCTTATAACAACTACTTTTAGATAGCTACACAGGCGTTTATAGTTATCCTGCTTAATTAGACTTCCTTTCAGGACTGTGTGGGCACAGAAAACTGTACTTGACCAACATCTTCCTCACTCTGCTGTCAGTTATGTTGCACTCTTTAGGGTAGGTCTATCACACATTTATTATCGGAGCACAGTAGAGTTTGATGACATCACAAAATACTGTGCCCAGCACCAAACCTCAACTTGAGCAGAGGTCCAACTGAAAACACCTCTGTGGCTGTGCAAAATAGTCTCTCTTTTGTGAGAAATAAGGTGTTGAAAAGGCAGAAAAGGAACATTTATGTTAAAAACCCTCACACAATACATGGGGTTAGAATCTGTAAAATACCATTGCACACCAGCTATTTAAAAAATAACATTTTAAGAAATAACCTTAATGGGTTTTTTTAAACACCCATTCATTAAAAACAGAGGCCTCTTGTTTTTCTATTTCTGAAATCACCTGTCAAAATCAGGCATTTGAACCACTCTAAGAATAATCAGTGAATCAAAGAAATCATCTGCTTGAGGTACAAATGGGTTTATATCAACCCATAGAGTCAAAAAAACAACCACATTAAGAAAACAAGAACAACACAAATAAGGGCAGAAAAACCACAAAAGACAGAAACAATAAAAACAATAACAAGAGTCATACAGAACAGCAGATGATAGAAATCACCAAGATGAATGAATTAATCTATATTGAAGGCTGTTTGCAGTTAATTTAGGCATCATTTATTTATTATTGCATAGTATAGTTACATGACACATGGGACGTGTGAGGTAGTTTAGAAGTGCTTTACTGGCTAATAACAGGAGATTATAATGTATTCCTGTTGATAAGGTGATGCAACTTAAGGACAGTAGTGATGAGCATGAAATGTGTGATTCAGGATTAAACATAAAGAACTGTGATAAACAGGTTTACATTAGCTACTGTAATAATGACGAGGCAGTGTGACAACACAGAGTATCTCATTGCAGATAGTAAAGTCGACTGAACCATACTTTCACAGTTATGGAAAGAAAGGCCACTTTTAATCCTATACAGACGGCCTAGTTTGACTTTTTGAGTCAAATATTGCGTAATATGCCTGGCAGAATATCTGCATATTAGCGTTTATGAAGTCTTAATGGGAGTTTAAGTGTGCTTTAAGTGCATACTGAGAATAAATACCTACTAAAAGGCAGTTACATAAACAAGAGGATGGATGTTTGTCTCCTAATGGCCTTGCTGACGGAGAGACTTCATTAAATGCTCTATAGTTTCACTCATAAGTCTTTCAGTCATTGCTGCATGTTTATAAAAAGATGTTATATTGAAACCACTGACTTGTGTAGGAGAAATTAGCAGCCGGCAAGCTTTCCTTGTAAATGTATTAGTAAAACCACCTGAAAGCAATGAATATTTCAACAATCAGATCGACTAAAATCAGAGAACATTTTTGGAAGCGTGCAGATCAACTGCAACTCCACATTTAGAAACACGGTGTTCCCAATTCTTTGTCTGCTGTTTGCAGAGATTACTCAGACAGGCATATAAGTGGTATTATGTAGGGAGTATGTAGGTGGAGTAGTAAAAAAAACCCCATGATGTTAACGGTAGAGAGTGAAGCAGGGTTTTGCTGCAGTGGCAATGATGCTGAAAGGACAGCTTCCAGAGGAGGAGGAGGGGTCAGGGAGGACAGATGGAGGGGGAGAAACGCTTTAGAATCAGGTGTACAGATAAAATGAGGGAGGGAGAGAAAGGTACAGTCAGTAGTGGCAGTGGCTGAAGTAATGTGGACCTTAAGGGTGATTATCACATGAATTGATAATAACTCATATGTAAGTTCATCTATGTGTGCGTGCTCTTTGCATTTGGTGAGACTTCAGTTTCTTGACGTCGATCAGCTCCACTGGAATAAAACTTATCTTTCCTCACTCCTTATCACTGGCTCTGTCTTTGTCAAATTCAAATGACCTTTTTTAATGACAGACACTTTGTCATGTCACTGCAGGTGCAATTAAAGTGATGCATTTATATATCCTTTGTCCTAATCTGTGTTGTGCTTCCTAGCATAGATTACTGAGTCAGTCAAATGACATGGATCTGTCGCTAATGCATTGGTAATGTTTTTCAAATACAGGGTTGCTCCCAGGATGCTAAACCACTGACATCATGCAGTCTTTAAATGTAGCTCACAAAGACACCAATAAGAAATCCTATAAAATGTATTTATATTAACTAAAATATTTTTTCACTTATTAAATGTTTTTTAGTTATATTTTCTAAAATATTTGTTCCCTGACATTAAGCTATCTCTCTGCTGCAAGGTATTAAATTCTAGTGGAAAAATACTGAATCTGCACACCCGCCCTGCACACTCACGGTAAACACATACAGGTAATTTCAATTACTTTAGTTGATTAGATGTCTTCACAGCACTGCGCGGGTGTCCTTGATTGACGTCTCCCTGTCAGCTTTATTGTTCCACTTAGGCAAGAAAAGGGGTTTTCAGTAAAGTAAAACTTTAAGGGGAACATCTGGAATTTAAAATATACAGTATAAACTACTACTACTAATACAAAGATGGCTATTCGGGTATGGTAAGTGCAGCTTGTGAAGAGCCTTTCACTATGGTTGCTCAAGTGGCACTACAGTATTGAATCAAAAGGACTAATCCTAAAGTCATATAAATACTAACCATAGCTTCAGCCCTGTTTGAAATTTGCTTTAATGGCATAACCATAATAAAATACAGTATTAAAAAAGCTGATGAATGATGTTTTCAATAGGATATTTTAAAAAGACAAGAAAATGTTATGCACATCGCAATGCAGTACATTATAGTCTGACAACTGAATGTGATGTTATGTACGGTTGGACAACTGATTCTAATCTGTTCTTATCTGTTGCTGTACTACTTTCCTTTCCCTTATGCTATGACATGTTTCTGAAATATGGTGTTGATTGAGTTTTCTTCCCAACCAATCATCTGCCTGTATCGTCACTCCTGCTGCACACACAGATTGTGATTCCCTTCCAGTGTATTGACAAATTCCTGTTTCTCCTCTTCTTATTTAAGATTAAGATTATGATTAAGAAAACCTTTATTGTCCCACAATGGGGAAATTGCATTGTTGCAACAGCAAGGTAATTGCATCTGTTTTCACATTCCTGATTACTAACGGACCATACCCTCTCTTCTCTTGCCCTTTATCACTCATCTGTTGTTCCATGATGACTGAACCTTCGTCAATAGTCCCGTGTCACTCCTTCAACACTAAATCCCAGAGGAATTTTCCACCACCCACCTGGCTCTTTCCTCTTTCATCTCTCACTTATTTCTTGTCCTCTTCATCCCATCTTGCCTCCCTCCTTTCTCACGCCTCATTTCTGTCATCCTCCATAACCCCATCTGCCGTCTATCATCCATGGCCCTACTGTCTCAGCCCCCCCAACCTCCCCCTCCACTTTTTCTCCCTGACCCTCTTTCTCTCCTTCCTCTCCACTTGCCTTTGTCTCTGTCTCATTTCTTCCCTTGACTCTGTTCTGGAAACTGTGAGTGGAACACAGATTATGTCAGACATTTATAAAACCGGATTAGCTAGGATCACCTTCACACTCACACACACATTCACTCGCATGCATGCACACAAATACAAATGACTCCATTCAAACCCTAATTTTGACTGTACATGTACAATACAGCTTTAAGTGTTTTTAGTCTTGGTCTGTTTTTCATGGCATGAAGTCATACCAGTATTGTATAGCAACAGTTTGGGTTAGGTTATATCCCTTTTAAACAAGGGTCAAATGGCTTATTTGAAATAAAATGTATAGAAACTTGACTTTTCTGCATTAACATTAACCCCATCAGATACCCTAAATTAACTACAATGCTTGTTACATGAGTGCCAGACTTTTAGTACTTTTGTAGTTGGTTGGGACCAAACCCTGCTGCCAGATTTAAGTATCTTGTGATTTGAGTGGAATAATTAGATTTTGGAATGAGTTCTTCATCTGGGTTAATCACATTTGAATGTAACATATGTCAACATATTTTTGGCCATGTTTTTGATGTATAAATAGATAGACTATCACATGCCATACACTCTATTTTGGTCTGGCTTAGACATATTTTCCTAAACCAAGCACACATGGCCCATGACACTAAAACCTTATGATATGCGATATTCAGCTGCAGCTCTGACTCATACGCACAGAGAGGGGGGATGCCATCCCCCTTTTTAACCTGCTACGCCCCCAATCATCCACAAGCAGAGAGAGTGCAAGGGCAGAGGGGCTGTTGTCCAGCTTGCCTGACTTATAGATTCTGTGTCTGAATTACAGTGTTGCCACCAAGTTGCCCCCCCCCAAGCCATGTTTTACATTAATTACTCCTCATTTACATTAAAAGAATATATTTAATATGTATGCATTATGTATACAGTATGTTTACAGTGTATACATTAACATAAACTGCAAAATAAGAGACTAAAGTTGATCAATATGAAATATCTTAACTCTCCAATGCCTCCAGCGGTCTATACATCAATACATATATACACTACAACAACAGTAAAATTACTAAAATTCAGTCATGATTTTATCTGCCACCTCAAGATTTTAAGTGGCCCTATCACCACACCTCTAAAAAATTCTGCTGCCACCACTGCAGACTAAAGTTTGTGCAAGTTAGAATCTACAGCTCTGACCACAGCTCAGTAGCAGCCTCACTTTGCTTTGTATTGATGAATCCATGGGACTGTCTGTGGTGCTGACGTAGCAGTCGGATTTGTGACCTGCCTTTTTCTGCCCTCTTTATTTTGTCTTGATTCTATCATATTCTGTATATTACGCATTATAAATACCCAATTCTTTACTTTATTGTGGTCTTTATACTCTATATATTAGTGTTGCCTTTATGATCGAGGTGACAAGTAGCAAAAGTCCATAAGAGTGAGAGGAACATAGAGACGCACTGCTGCCTGTAGCAATTCTGTAATCACTCCCCTGTACTGCTAAAAATACAACCCCACACCACATCATCTCTGTAATGAAATAAACTGGGGGAGACATGATGGACAACATAGTTTTATTTAGGGTAGGTGTAATATTAGTATTAAGTTTGGTGGGGGTTCGGGCAGTCTCATGTTAAACAAATCACAGACCTCATGCACTACACCCTAACATAACTACTTTCCTAACTTACTCAGAACACATACTATGACATTGCACAGGGCTATCTATCTTGGCTGAGTGCTTTATGGACAGCTACTCCTCAAGATACACAAATCAGCTTTATGTAAATTAGCATGACACAGCACTGTCGACATGAGCAGCATCCACCGAGCCAGAATCTGTTAGAATAACAATAAGTACCACCTTTCTCTGTGTCATCTCTCTCTCCCTCTCATTCTTTCTCCCTGCTATTCTTTCCTCGCTGCATCCCCCTCACCCATCCCTCCATTTCTGACTCAGCAGAACAAGTCGGAGACAAGGTCATCTGACTGCTGTTGCTGTGGAGACCAGAATTGGGGGATTTTTCCCTCCCCTCCTTTCTTGTACTGCAAGGCAGGGAAGTGTGGGGTGGTGTGGGGCAGGAAGGAGTGCAAAACATGAGGGTATGACAGAGGTTAAGAAAGGATTCTACTGGCAGCCATTTTGGTTGAAATGAGATTGAAAAGAACTTTATTAGTAGCACCACAGTGACAAAGTCACCCTCATGTTCAGCACCGTGGGCTTCAGGATCAAATTCCATCTATTAATCCTTACTGTAAGTTTACTATGCACTATAAATGTCTCAACAATTCTGTGATGTAAGGATTCACAATATAAATCAATATGCATTTAAAAAAGCATGTTAACACTAGGAGGAAAAATGTCTGTAATTTTTTTTGGAATTGCAACCTTAAAACTGACTATTAAATTATACCTAGTCCTCAGGAAGTCACAAAAAAACACCAAAAATGATGAGTTTCACACAACAGTTTTTACAGAAAGACTATTGAATTTAATAGATGTTATTCTGTCCATCCCTTGGATAGCTTAATTAACCTTAACACCTCTCATCACGTTTGTAGGGGCTGGTTAGATTAGATTTCTTTATTAGTCCCACACCAGGTAAATTTCACATAATTTAAAACATTTTTTTTTTTTAATATACTGTTAAAACTGTTAAAACAAGAATCCCTTACATTCTTGTCCTGTCAAGTGCTTTAATTTAGGAAGACACCATTTTAGACATTTCAGCTACATGCCATATTTTTACAAAAAGGATTATTATTGCCCGAAAATATATACAGGTCTAATCTATTGATAAATACTGCATATTGCATGTTTATCCATATATCCATATTTGTGTTACTTTCCATAGTGTTGGCAGTAAATTGTCTACAAAGCACTAGTCTACTGCAGTCAGAATACAGGGTGGTAAAAGATTAACAAATAACGTTAATCTGAATATACAAGCAGTAGCCAGCCATTGGTATACACTATGCAAATTGTTTTTTGGAAAACAGAGCTGGAAAAGCAAAAGTGTCATCTTTTGCTTTCACTTCCTGTGAGTGTTGTATGGGTTGGATGTGCCACACAGGGAACAGAATGTGTTCCTGAAACTTTACCCCACCCATCTGTTAGCTCAGGAAGGTTACAAAATAACCACAAACACAATTACTCACTGCTAAATTCAATTTGTGCCATTTGTTAGTCATCTGTGTTTATTTAGCTAACTTAAATAATAAAACCAACTGTACTGTGGAAGCATGTTTGAAGACAGTTGCAGCTGACTGTCCTCTAACCCTAAGCTAACCCCGCATTGGTGCTCTGGGGTTTCGTGGTCTTGCGTGGTCATCGTCTCGGCCTGCAGCAAGGAAGGCAGTGAGGCATAGCAACAATCTGCTGCAGGGACAGCAGGCGTGACTCTAAGCTTTGCCTTGCAAATCAGGCATGGCCTTACATGCATGCATGTGTGCGTCCGCGTGCGTATGCAATTCAGTGACTCTGCGTGTGTGCTCTCAATGCTGCATCGTCCCTTCAGTGAAAAAGCACAGAGGTAAAAACGTGACCAAAGGCCTGCAATGGCAACTCACTGCTGCATATGAACCAGCTTCCTCTCGCTCTTACATGTCCTCTGTCAGTTTCTCTCTCAGTCTTTGGCATAGTTACAGAAAAATACACAATCTGTCCATCAACACAATTTCTTTATTCATTTATCCACACTATCCTTGGCCATAGTATAGCTCATTCTTGTCAGTCCTCTCTTAGTGTTTGGGTACTTCTTGCTGTCAATGCCATATTTAAACTGTAGATGACAACTGTCCTTATTAATGTAAAACATCTTCTAAGACCCTAAATTATAATGCTGTACCCAACCAGGTTTGATTATTTAGCTCCACAAAGGAGCACACGTGTAAGTATTTTATCGTTGCCACTAAGAGCAAGTCTCTCCACATTAGCTAAAACTGCTGACATGGCATTATAAAAACTATTCACCTGCTGATGGACTAGCAGACTGGTTGCAGGTTGCTGTCTGACTACCCCCCCTTGTGTAGTAATTTACTGATTCACCCCTATTTCTTTTTATCTGCATTTCTCTCTCGCTCTCTCGCTCGCTCTCTCTCTCTCACACACACGCAAACACGTGCACACACTGTGACTGTAGGGCTGTCTCCCCTGTCTGCTGCACCCAGGCCCACTCGTGAAGTGACATATGGAGGTGCACAACATGCTCATGACAGGACCAACACGACTGATGAGACATCCAAGGGTGCTTATCACATGCAATAATGCACACAAACCCATTATTTTATGTTACATCGATACATTACATGATGAACAAACACAACCACGACAACTAGAGTCTAACCTTGTGCGTCCATTTATACAAAATTTCAGCCTAGAGACTCGCGATGCTGCTGGCCGCAAGCCTCGGAATTCTGCAGTAAAGCAGGAGGGGCAGACTTGGCCGTCTATTGGCCCGCTCGAAGACAGAGTTCAAACCAATTGGTCAACGATCCCATCAGCGATGAGACGCTCCGAATTCTCATTGGCCAGCACTGTGAGCGATGGGCGGGTGAAATTGGCCCATCGGTTCACTCATTTGCTTGAGGCGGCGCTTCTTTCACTGGCGGAGTGGTGCGGCTACAGGAGAGGAGTACTGCGGCAGCCGGCAGACCCGCGGAGGGAGATCAAGTACTGAAAAGGCAACTGTGCGGCTCGTTAGTATCGCCGGTCTTTCACCGCAAGTATCAGAGAGCAAGGGAAGTAGGCGCATCCCCGCGTGATGCTCCGCTTGAGACCGCAACATTTCATTTGAAAGACGTCTCACGGGGGAGAAAGATTGTAGCTTAATCTTTTTGAAGGTTTGAGAGACAGTTTATTTAAGCCCAAGAAAACGCTTTTGTCAGACCCATTGATAACAGACCTGACGTCGTTTCCTGCTCATTTTTCATTTAAGCAATCCCGAAAAAAAAACCCTGAGCATATTCTCTTTTATTTTTCAAGGCAAGGCATTTTGATATAATTCAACGTGAGGGGCTGACACCTCTCAAGCCGTGCATCACCTGAGAGGAGAAGAGTGACTGCGCCAACATGGGGGTAAGACTGACGATTCCAACTTTTTAACTGCGTTGTAGCCCACCTGAAGTGGCCTGTGAAGTGAGCTGTAGCTTGTTCTCTTCTTCCTGACTGGGAAAAGCCTCAAATTGAGCCATGATGTAATTTTTTTCTTTCGTGGAAATCCCGCTTGTTTGAGTGACATTGACTCTAATGCGGAACTGTGTTTTACCCCGGTCTCCTAGACTGCGACAAATTGATAGCCAGTAGCTCCTGTCTAGTGCGGCTGTAGAAAGCAGCGGCATTCAACGGCTCACTTTGATTTGACTTTAGCCTGGTTTTGACTTGAACTGAATGTTATTGGCTCGTGTCCTTTGCTTTGATTCACTCGCATTAAATAGTTAACGAGATTCAATATGAATGAAAAGTGATGCTAAAGTCTCAGAAGTAGAGTAGGTCTGTGTGGTGTAGGGGTTGTCAGTGTGTCATTTGTATATCAGGTCTCTGATAGGCCTTACTTTGACTATAACCTTGCGAGCCATGGTAGGCCTAATCGGTTTATTCTTACCGAGAGCTCTGTTGTGGGAGGGGGTGTTGGGGGGGGGGGGGGGTACACGTGTTAGAAACCTATTCGGTTCACCTGTCATTAACCTGTGCTTTAAAATTAGTTTTGGTACATTTGAAATAAATGTGATCTACGATTTTAACACTGATGAATGAACGTTGTGTACTGTGACCTCCTTCGTGCCCTCATTGCCCCCCCTTTCCATCCCCATGTCCTCTCCTGCTTTAAGCCCGGTGGCACTGCCCTGTCTCCGGCGTGATCACACACAGGACAAGCTTCAAACAGTGAGCCGGAGAGATACTGAGTTTTCCGCGTCTTTACAGTGGACGCTAGCAGCGGAGGAGTCTCATCCTCGGCACCCTCGATGACCCATGCGTCATAATGCGGTTACCGGGAATAAGCGCCTCACCAGCTTATTTCCCCTTTAATTTGTGACATAACAGGGACTCGATAATCACCACCAGTGAACACATTTAGACACATTGCAGACTAAAGAAATGATGCGCCCGAGACCCGGCATCAAGCGGAGGATGGGGATGCTCTCCTTAAATTTGTCAGTATGACTTTTGAGAGCACCTGATTTGTTTCCGGTTATCTGAATAAACTCATTAGCCATGCAAATGAATCAGAGAGGCTGGTGGAAAAACACAGCGCTGCCGGAAAATGCCACGGTGCAGATGTGACTTATTGCGCAATTTCTGCTCCATCACCATCCTGCGGAAAGAGTTGTAATTTTTAATCTCAGACCGCGGCCTGTCTGCTTATGCGGTGGCATGACGCCGCAGTCAAGGGAACATGCGGTATGTGAGCAATGTCTGCCGTTGTAGAAGCACTGTAAACCGGTGTCAGGATTGGAGGGGAGGGCGGGAGGGGGGTCCGTGTCGTCGTGTTCACATAAGATGTGAAAGCCAATCCGGCAGCATGAGTGGCCACTGCGTCAAAAAGGATGGGAGTGCAAAAAGTGCTTACGCATGTACTGCTGCTGTGAGGAAGTTTGGGAAAGCACTGTGAGTGGAAGCGGAGTGTCACCTCGACAGATGCCACAGTTCTGCAGAGATTGCCATTATAGAAGAGAGTATGCGCGTCCATGGTGATCTGTGAAGGGTGTTTCCGTGCGCGTTATCCAGCGCGCACTGAGGTCACCCTGAAAGTGAAAAGGGATAGAGGGATGGAGGAATAGGGGGATGGGGGGGACCAGTGTATCATGTATCCTGATATCACGCGTCGCCAGAGACTACATTTCATCTTCTTTCTCTCTTTCTGTCTTTCTTCGGCGAATTTCGCACTGGCGCACTGTGCGATGGCACTGCCAGCTGTCCTTTCCCAAGGCCGCAGGGGGCATCGCTTGCGACGTGCCTCCTGCGTCAAACCGGGGGCGGGGCCTCTGGTGTGGAAATTCCCTATAAAGAGCTGTGATAGGCCGGCACGAGGAGACACGCAGAAATGACTGGGTTTAGAGGCAGCAGTGATGCTATAGAGCAAAGCTTGGACATGTGTCAGGAAAACTAGACAACTGGAACATTTTGTCTAGCGCAGAGATAGATACTCTAAATGTGGCAGAGCATCTCTAAAGAAATCTGTGCTGCTCTGCATTGATGCAGCTACACATTACAGCGACTGACGCTGAGGAGCGTGGAGAAATGTAAAGACAGATGTTAATGAAGGGCTGCACACATGGATCTATGGCTGGTTTTCACCTTCAGACACGTGACAGTGATGGGGGGAGGGTGCCACTGCTGAGAGCACAAGAGGGACAGAGGGAGAGCAAGAGAAAGGAAGGGCAGATAAGTAGTGACTGGTCTGCAGGTGTAGAGAGAGAAAGAGAGAGGGATTTAAAGTGACGGATGAGCTGTAGGGAGGGGGAGGGTTGCCTGGCTGTATATCCTGTTACAGGATAATGACCCAAGGCTCACATTACCATGGCTCCTGTTTCCTCTTGCTGCGCTTGTGGGATTTTGTTATCAGGGGGACAGGAGACAGTTGGGACAGGGAGAGGAGAGATGTGGTTCAGTGGATGTCTTCATTGGACATTGAATGAAGGGTGATTAGTCGATGGAGAGGTGTGGCATAAGCGGCGTGGTGCCCCAGGAGATATAGGGGATTGAACAGAGATGAACATGTCGTAGTAAAATGGAGGCTTTGTCAGAAGGTCATATAGGATAGTGTGATATAGGGGTGTGGTTGAGCTGCTTCGAATGCAGTATGGCTGAGGAGAGGCTCCTAGTAGTGTCTCTAGAGAGAGAGAAGCGTTCCCTATAAGACTTTGATTAGGCTTCTTAATCACTGAGGTTGCGATATAAAGCTTTCTAGAACAGTGTGTACTTAGATACTGGCACCAGAGAGACGTGTGCAGGGATAGAAAGAAAGTTGGTGGAAGGTAGTTTAGGAGTTAGATGTGTGTGGCCTCTGCAGAGGCCCAGCCCTCAGTTTGGTGCAGAGTGCTGCACATCCCTCCCCACTGCACCTGCTGCCTGATGCTGATAGGCTGCACTGTACCACAACTGATCTGTCCCACACGTTGCAGAGACTAATAGAAAAGCATGTCCATGCAGATTCTGGTCAACCTTATGGTCTCTCTGACCACACAACAAGATGGGATCTTTTGAACCTGTGGCCTAGGGGTCAATTAAGGTCAATATGGTGACCCTTCGAAATGCTCCTCCATTGTCCCTTTCAAGCTTCTTGAGGATCTCTGATCAATAGATACCCACTGTAATGAGGACAATGTCCTTAGTGACAGATTTCTCTAGTACCTCAGCAGTAAAACAGGAGTAAGCCTCCTAGGTAGTTTGAAACTAACAGGACACAGCTTGAGCTTTGAGCTCAGAGGCAGCTTGAATAATGTTGATAAAATGTAAAGGTCAGTGCTTTCTCCTTCACACATTACTTTGAAACATAATTATAGTAGTTACAGTAATTGATTTGGCTAACAGTATTCCAGCATTAACATGTTAATGGTCCCCCAAAACAAGAGTGATTTAGAGTGGTTAGGTTGCCGGACTACAACAACATGACGTATTCAGGGTGTTGTCCCGGAGATATCTGTGTGTTTTTTGAAGTGCGTGCCACTGTGAATGTGTGCGTGTGTCCCTGTGTGAATACACAGGGAAAGAGTAGCACGTCAGCCACAATGGGCAAAGGCTAAAACAGATCATTACACAATAGAGAAGTCCTCAAAAGATTTGCAGCAATTGTATTCTTGAATAACGAATGATTTTCAGTTTATTCAGACTTACAAAAACATAGCTAATCCTGATTTGGATTCACAAATCGACACACATGTTTGAAAATCTAATATGTAAATGATTATTTGGTTTAGTTGTGCAGCCAGCAGCTATGTGCGTGTATGCACATCTGCACATCTCTGTGTGACCAGCTGTCTACCGAGGAGTCCTAAGGTGCCCTCTCTCACACCATGGCGAGATGCCATGTTCACTACAAGCGCCAACGAACCAAGATTTACAATGCTAATCTGGACCACATTTCACACACACACACACACACACACACACTAAGACACACAAACTGCAGTGCAAGTATGTCCATCAGATCTCACAGGGGTTGAGCAGTTCATTGTAAAGCTGCACAGTTACACTATTGTCTCTGTGGGATGAACAGATGACGTTGGTGACAGGACAGACAGATGGACAGAAGGGAACAGAATGGACGGGGGCAGGAGGAATAGTAACATGATTTGGGATTTTCATTTTGTTGCGATTGGGTTGGGTTTTCTTTTGTTTATTTTTAGTTTTTGGATAGAGCAAAACACAGATTATTTGAGTTCTAAGGCAGTTAATCTCTCACAGTCTCTTTGAGTTTATGTGGTTTAGAGATTAAGATTCCTTATTGTGCTCTTAAGCAGCCATAATCTTTTTATTTTAAATGTATCTTTTTAGCCATTCATGCAATGTTTAATTTTAAACTCCCACAAAGTAAAAAGAAAATGCTGTTGTTACCTTTTCATCCCGTAAAGTTTTGTGCCATCTATTCCCTTTGTTGATGACTGAGATCTGGAGTTGCCTCCTTTTGATGTCTGAACACTTTGTTCAGAGGAGAGATAAGAAGCCTTCACATCACTCTGAAGGCTGATACAGACAAGTGAGGCTAATATCTTAGCAGTTGATTTTACAAGGCATTCAAATTCTAATCATCTGTTAAAAGTAACTATCTATTTTATCCATTCTGTCAGTGGTGTTTAAATCTGGCAACAGGACCTAAAGATAAACATGGTAATTGCATATATGAATTAGATTTTTTGCTGGAAAAGAAGGGCAGAGAAGAAGAGTTGAGAGAGAGGCAGAGAGAGAGAGACAAAGAGATGAGGAAGCACAGTGGGCTAATCCAGTGTAGTAATCAGACTAGCTAATCCCAACAGCTATGTCCCTTGGTCCCCGGCCCGAGCCCCCACCACACAGTGGCCCAGAGCCCTGCCATCCTGCTGCAAGAAACAGCAGATGGTCCAGTGACCTTGCAAGGTCACACACATACACGCACACAATGACACAAATACACACACCATTCACAGGGTAGCATGTCTACAGATGCAGAAATTAAATTACAAATGAGCACACATTTTAACATGCAGTATTCAAACATGTTCACAACATGTTCATACATCTTTTTAACTTTAACAAAAGTGGTTTGTTTTTTGTTTTTTTTTACTGTCACGCTCATTGTGACACACAGTAAGCCCATGATGTAGCTCTCACATGGCCTGTGCAGGAATACTGATGTGATTCTTGCATGTGGCTGCTCTGGACAAAGAGGAAATGGAAGCTTACAGTTATGGTATGGCATATACTGTGGTGGCTGCTAAATGAAAAAAATAACAACCAAATGTAGAGCACAGTGGTATCTTTTCCACCTTCAAATTACTTCCTCATACAAGTTCCACATTAGAGAAACAAAATCACCCAGCAACAGCGTTCATGTGTTTTTCATTTGTGTATACATGAGCATCCATTTTGGTTCTTCCTCTTGCAGACGTCTCTATGGGTGTACTTAAAGAGGAACAAAAAAATGCCACATCCTGGTCCCAGTCAAACCCACCACTGGGCATGCCTCGACCTGTCACCCTTAACATGCTTTCAGGTGCCACTCCTAACATGTTACTTAGTGGGTACACAGTATTCAGAACATATCAGAGTGGTATGGTTTGATTCTGCTAAATGCCTTGCCCGCCAAAGTAAACATTAACTATGTAGTTTTAAAGTATGTAAGTCCAAAATGCCTTCAGCCCTGTGCTTATTCAAGTTATAAAATACACTGTTACATGTTACTGTCAATTTCAGGAGGAAATGTTTCTAGAAAGACTCTCTGACTGTATGTTTTAAGTTGTGTCTTATCATATTATTTCACAATCACTAGGTCCCTCTCTCTCTCTCATTCACTCTCTCACTCTCTCTGCCGCAGTGCGCGTAGACGCTGCTTAGACAGACTGTAGCCAACACAATGACTCACCTCTGCTCATGCAGACACACACAGACACAAATACGCACAAACACACACCAAATCCTTGAATCAATCGTCTGTCTGTGTTATACAGGAGTGAATACAGTGTCCAGTTACAGATGCATCAATTATTACTTGTCCCGGATCACATCGGGGGATCCTAGCAGCACTAGGCCACTGCTGAGCTTCGTCACCATGCCAATGGCCATGCTGGTCACCATGGTTACTTGCCCTCCAAACACACACTCTTCTCATCTTAGTTGTTCACATGAGGGCAAAATGCTTATGGTTAGCCAGTGCAGGCCTGCTGAATAATTTATGATCACATCAACCACATAACCAGGTGAAGCGTCGGCTTTATTGGATTATTGATATTTTAAGTAGATTTTTTTAAGCCAACATGTAACTAGATGTGAGTGATTGCACTATGTAATCCATAGAGGAACATCCAATGTTTCCATTTCCTGATGATGTTAGAGATGTGTCTGTCCATCAGGCTGTTTGTCTGTGTGCTTGTGGGAGAGCAAGCGTCTGTAATTCCAGCCACGAGTCTCCATTTCCTTCCTCAGAACACAGGGGGCTCATTACATTACCCAGAGCTGTGTGAGACAGCTGGACACCCACATAGGCACGCAGGCACATCTTGATGTTTTCTACTGAAAAGATGCTCCAATTGTAAATGGATACAACGTAAACTTCATTTTCCTCTTAATAATTAAAAAATCACAATAAAGATAACAGACCTCAAGATAAGTAACAAAAAACTATAATAATAATAAATTTGAAAGTACAGTTAAATGTTTAATGTTTTTACAGAAATGTTAGCAACTCACTGTCCAAAGAAAAGATTTTCTACCTGACAAAGATTTGATCAGGTACAATGGTGTGTATGGAAGGCAATGGGAACTTTACACGGGTACGCGCTTAACATACTCCACATATTGTAAACAGAGCAAAAATAAATCAGCAACCTTTCTTTCCTCTTTGAGTCATACTGATAACTGCTCATTCATATCTGCAAACC
Source organism: Datnioides undecimradiatus (assembly GCA_008933995.1). NCBI lineage: Eukaryota > Metazoa > Chordata > Actinopteri > Lobotiformes > Datnioididae > Datnioides > Datnioides undecimradiatus. The sequence continues at coordinate 22,335,337 of WARS01000046.1, read as the reverse complement.
TACATTCACTTAAGGACACACACAGACACCCAGAGTGAGAAAATAATCTATTAGCATATGAGAACACATACGCCAAGTGATACGCACACACCACAAGTGAGGTTGTGCAATCTATCTAGATTGCTATTCTAGAGTGGGGTCACTGTGGGTCAAACACTGACAGAGCCAGCAGACAAAGACTGCTGGTCAATATCTAATTAGAAGCATGAGAGAAGGGTGACAACAGCTCTTCTCTCACACACTCACTCACTCACTCTCAGTCCCTTTCCCCACCTGCCTCTCTCGCTCTTTATCTGTCCCTGCTTCTCACCTCCCACTGATGTCTCCCTTTCCATGTGCCCAATCCGGTCTGTCATCTACCCGCTTAACATCTGTCTCTACTTTTCACCACATATCTCTTTGTTTGGCACTCCTCTCCACCTCCCTACCTACCACTGTGTTTGTGTGTATGTCTGAGATAGGAAGCGTGTGTGTGTCCATATTTGTATTGTGAATTTTAGTGTGCATATACTCAGAAGTGCAGCAGTCTTCATTGTCACTGGAGAAGCGTGCCACAATGTCAGACCTATGAATGCATACTTACACACCTGCCAGTCTGTCATCTTTTGGATTATGCTGTTTAACGCCTGATTATAAGGTAAATGCAAAAGTTTCCATCCTGTTCAACACCTGTTATCTCTAAACAGAGATACTGGCCAGTCATTCATTCAGTTAATCTGTAGTGAATAATAGGTACATATAATGTGCACATGTATATGCCAACACCCCCCCCCCCAAACTGTCTTTCTCAATCACAGACACACACATGCACACATCCTGGGTCTGTCTCAGAGGGGATGAGCAGCAGTACTTTTCCACTGCATCAGTCTCTGCTTTCTGCAGGCTCTGCCCCACCAGGCCTGCCTGGTCTTGCTGCGGCAAGAGATTTGATCACCTGCCCTTTTGTTGCAGAACCCTGTCTATGTATGTGTGTTTGCATGCATGTGTACGTATATTCACACTCAGGTCAAACAGCTCCCTCCCAGTGCCTGACAACATGCTTAAACGAATGGTTTCATTGTTTGCAGAAGCGGTCGTTGAGCAACCTGCACTCCACAGTTAATGAAGTCAGTTAGCGTTGTCATCCACGTGTTGTCTCACAACTTTTTTCTATGACGGCAAACCGGACACACCGGTCTTTGTGACCACATAAAAAATGTGCAGAGGCGTGATTTCACAAGACTTCAACACAACAGTGGCACAATAGCAGGAGCAAGTTGTTTTTTGGTATTCACTATTTGTCGCACTGTAGAAGTGTGTGTTTTGGTGTGGTCTGGGTGCGTAGGTTTGTTCAGTAGAGATGTTGTGAGGACTTGGAATGTTCATTCATACATACACTGGTGCTTTTGTAATTATGTAGACTTAGTTAATAATTTCTAACGGATTCATTTAAAAACTCATCAATATTATGTTGCAATATCAGTCTGCTGCGGGATTTGTTCTATAATACCAGATGTGAACAAAGTAGTCAGTATAGCACCACTCATCTGTACATTTTACACTCCTTGACATGTTAGTACTTGCTTGTATCACTAGAGGGTGCTTACGTTGGTTTAATGAAATTTAGCAGTTCCGTTGCCATTACCTCTACAGAAACACACAGCCAGAGATCACATTTTAACCTATGACCTCGTTCTGATCTTTTGACAAATACCTTAATCCTAAAAAAAATGAGGATTGTTGTCATTGATTATAAATTGATAGGTATTGATGTTTCTGTCTGATTCAGGGGCAAATGATGTGGCTTCCATATCAGCTGGACTCTGCCACTTTGTTTCTACTCTGTAATGCTTGCAAACCCCTGCTTTGAGCCATGAGTGTACATCTGACTATATTGATCTGCCACCAAGGGCAGTCTCCTTGATGAGTAGGTTGTGTCAGTGAAGGGCCTATCCACTGGGACCCACTCACACCTCCTGGGAGGGATTCTTGCATCTCCATGTCACCTCTGACCTTTTATGGGGGACTTTTGTATTGATGAGGCCCAGCAGTCAGGCTGTTCTCCGCCCGGACAACAATCTAGAGTTACAGTTATAGACCTAGAAGGACTAGAATGTGCAGTGCTGGATAAAACTGCTGGGTATTAATAGTCCACTCACGTAGTTTAACAACATAAGCCAATTTCTGAGGGGTCAATTATAGTAAGGAGGATGCTTGGAACAACAGGCGGTGCAGTAAGGCAGAGGACATTTCATGTGTCTGTTTGTGCGTGCATGCATATGCTTGTGACTTGTAATCTTGACATCAAAGTATCTCTGGTGCATCTGCTGTAATAGTGTAGAACATACTAGAATCTAATTTGAAAGGCTTTGATGAGTATAAACTCTATTTATCTGCTCTCTCTCTCAGACTCATGTCCTTAATGCTTGTTGCTAGATAAATGAAAAAGACCAGGAAGCAATTACTTAAAACCTAAAGGTTAAACCATTTGCACCTGATTATGTTGTGATGTGTCCATCAGGCTGTTGTGAACATCAGAGTGGGAATTATTTGATCAGTGGAGATCAAATAGATTTGGCAGAGCAGACGTTAGACGCATGCTTTTAATGTTTGGTGGTAGTGCACTCAGATGTTTTTGTTCAGAATAAACAGAGCTACCATGGTAATACATTTATGTTTCAAGCCCTCACTAATTCTTGTGATAATAGGATTTTTGTAACAGTGCACTCTATCTACTGCCTTGTTCATAAATGTTGTTGTTTTTTCTAAGGAATATAGGCTGCTTCACAAGGCCACTTCACAAGGATACAACATTATAAACTGTACAGTAAGAGGGAGAAACATCGAGGGGAAGTCAATAAAGCCCACTGGCTTTATTTCTGTTGTAGTCAGTCACTGGTAAATACTGTTAGAATACCTGCTAAGATAGCTCTCTGTACAACAAGCATTTAATGCATTTTTAGATATAATGTATAGTTTTTAGTTAATTTAGTGTATATGTTCAATCCCTGAGAAAAGCAGGCACAGAGGCTACTATCTCCGTAATCTAGTCCGAAGGCATGTATAAAACATGTGTGTGTGTCTGTAGTATGGGCGGTCAGACAGTTACCGCGTTGCCACCACACAGGACAAAGATGACCGATCCCCCAAGAAGAAGAAGGGGGTAACCAAGGACATGGATGACCTGAAGAAGGAAGTGCCCATTGTAAGTGAACTCTATTTTCCCTCTGTGTACTTGTGGAGCTGAATGTTGGCATTAAAAATGTCTTTGGTTGATTCAGATTTGATCCTGTCAATCAAAAGTCGATTGACTTGAAACATACAGTTTCCTTAGAATTTTACAATACTTTTTTAGACACGTTTTCAGACTATCTGTCCATTTAAGGATATGAGTCAATTATTTTCAAGTTGGAAAGGAATTGACACCAACTCTGCTGCAGAGAAGGGAAATCTTTCAGGCCAAAAAATTGTATATTTGCTGATAAGAGGGGTGACTTGTTATCAGAAGGTCATCACTTTGATCCCACATCTCAGCGCGACAAACAGACACCTGGGTCGCCATATGCGGCTGCCCTGATACTCTTGTCTCTCAGGTGAACTGCATGCATGGAGTCAATTTAATTTTCATTTGGACTACTTTTTACAAATTTTCCTTGCATGCAAAAACTGCAGCTACTGAAAACGCTTAAGTACAGAGAACTGATTATCTCTGTATTTATTTTTTTTTCAGACGGAACATAAGATGTCTGTAGAGGAAGTATGCAGAAAATACCAGACTGACATCGTCCAGGTGAGTTGATGATGGTAATGTCTCTCAGTAGGAACTTCTATGATTTGAAGCTGTTCTTCCAGTTGGCCACTAGATGGCAGAGTGGTAGCTCTATTGATTCTGCACAGTTTTTGACACTTCAACCCAGCAGATCCTGAGAATATAACTTCCTATTAAAGAAATATGACAGTGTTAAGAATGAAAGAATTAGCTTTGCATCGGTGCAAACTTTTCTCTGCTACTCCACATCTGACTTGCTGTGTGATCCCTCCAGGGCCTGACAAATGCCAAGGCAGCAGAGTTTCTGATCAGGGACGGTCCCAATGCCCTCACCCCACCTCCCACCACCCCAGAGTGGGTCAAGTTCTGTCGCCAGCTTTTTGGTGGATTCTCCATCCTGCTGTGGATTGGCGCTATCCTCTGCTTCCTGGCCTATGCCATCCAGGCAGCCACTGAGGATGATCCTGCAGGAGACAATGTGAGCAGCGCACACAGACACATATTCACATGTGGCACATCTACACCTCATTAACACATCTGTCACACTTTCTTTGACTCTGAAGGACAGATATAAATAATATCCCATCAAAGTGCATCTTCCCATAGCCCACACTCACAAGCATTTGACTTTTTTCTCTCTCTCTTTATTTCTCTCTCTCTTTTTCCAGTTGTATCTAGGTATTGTGCTCACCGCTGTCGTCATCATTACTGGTTGCTTCTCATACTTTCAAGAGGCCAAGAGCTCCAAAATCATGGAGTCTTTCAAGAACATGGTGCCTCAGGTAAATCTGCATTTGCTCACAGGAAACCAATGTATGTGTGAAGGTCTCTTTTAAGTGCCTCTGAAAAAAGGACCCCTGACCATCAAGCTTTGCAAGTGAATGTTTTAAGCCTTTTAGGAAACAATTAAAAAGAAATTTCAATTATAGGCCATAAATACACAGTTAATATGACTTTATGTATATGGACACTGGGAACCAAAAACACTGCTCATGTAAGCCTTAGGACCTCATTGCTATCCACTGAGAAAGAAGGTGGCACAGCTGGTGGTGGCAACTCTCACTCTGTCATAGTCATGAATGCTGTGTGTTTGCTAATGATATGTTTAGTCAGACAGTTCTGGCATGGAAAAGGTCTTTTCTTTCTGCTGTAGCTTCCCTTGTATTCCTACTGTGTATTTCTATAGTGTCCAGTGCGTGCCTAACCATCAGTGATATTTCCCTGCAGCAAGCGTTGGTGATCCGCGAGGGTGAGAAGGTACAGATCAATGCTGAGGAAGTGGTGGCCGGAGATCTGATTGAAGTGAAGGGAGGAGACAGGATCCCTGCTGACATCAGGGTGGTTTCTGCTCATGGCTGCAAGGTACACACAAATACATAGATACACATACACACTCAAAGTCAAAGACTTGTGCGCAGCTACATGTTTTCCTTCTTCTTCCTTCCATTAGGTTGATAACTCCTCACTAACAGGCGAGTCAGAACCCCAGAGCAGGTCACCTGACTGTACCCATGACAACCCCTTGGAGACCCGAAACATTGCTTTCTTCTCCACCAACTGTGTGGAAGGTATGGTCATCATGGCAATAGTATTACATGTCATTATTAACTTGTGTGTATGTGTATGGTCTTAGATTAAAATATACTTGATCATTATTTTTCAGCAGACAACATTTGTTTATGGTGTTAATATGGACAGTAACTGATGCTGCAAATTATATTTTACAACTTTATGCATCTGGTTTTTTTTTTCTCCAAAACCAGGCACAGCACGTGGCATTGTTATCTGCACTGGAGACCGCACAGTTATGGGTCGCATCGCTACTCTGACCTCTGGCCTGGAGACTGGCAAAACCCCCATTGCCAAAGAGATCGAGCACTTCATCCATATCATCACAGGTGTGGCCGTGTTCCTGGGCGTCACCTTTTTTATCCTAGCCATCATCCTGGGTTACACCTGGCTTGAGGCTGTCATCTTCCTCATTGGCATCATTGTGGCTAACGTGCCTGAAGGGTTGCTGGCCACTGTCACTGTAAGTGGACAAATAATTACATACTTTTTGGTCACTTTTCACTTTCACCCGAATTAGCATATATTGGTATCATAATATCTATTCTGCAATCTGTTGTAGTTGTTCATTAGTTTATTTTGGATGCAAAAAGTTTTCTTAATTTCATTTCAATTATTGTAAATACTGTAAATTTGTTCATCCATTTATTTTTGTATATAGCTATATATGTAGCTATGTAGCTTTGGTACTTCTCTGTCATTTTGAACTATGCTATAAAACATGTGAATATAAAAAAGACTCAGTGTCAAGGAACAGAGAAATTCAGTCTTGGAGCTTCATAGTTAATACATCCCCCCCAAAAAAAATAGTTAATGATATTTAACATCAAAAATGTATTTGTCCGCAGGTTTGTCTGACCCTGACTGCCAAACGTATGGCTAAGAAGAACTGCCTGGTGAAGAACTTGGAAGCTGTGGAGACCCTGGGTTCCACCTCCACCATCTGCTCTGACAAGACAGGGACCCTGACGCAGAACAGGATGACTGTGGCCCACATGTGGTTTGACAACCAGATCCACGAGGCCGACACCACTGAGGACCAGTCTGGTTAGTTCGGAGAGGGTGTACAGACGTCACTGATTAAATACTGTATGTTACCACTGTAATGTAAGGGATATTTGATTACTTGGAAGGTTAACAATAGCCACTTTTATGTTCCTTCTGCAGGTGCCTCTTTTGACAAGAGCTCAGTGACGTGGCTGTCTCTGGCTCGTATTGCTGGTCTGTGTAATCGTGCCCAGTTCAAAGCAGGACAAGACTCGTTGCCCATCCTGAAGCGTGATGTTGCCGGTGATGCCTCAGAGTCGGCCCTGTTGAAGTGTATCGAGCTGTCTTGCGGCTCAGTCAGGGTGATGAGGGACAAGAACAAGAAGGTGGCTGAGATCCCCTTTAACTCCACCAACAAATATCAGGTAAGGATGGACTATAGCCACCCATGTATGCACAAACACCCTGGTCACTTTATGTAAGTAATTTACCTGTACTGATCTTGTTTCTCAGCTCTCGGTGCATGAGACAGAAGATCCCAATGACAACCGTTACCTGCTGGTGATGAAGGGAGCACCTGAGAGGATCCTGGACCGGTGCTCCACCATCCTTCTACAGGGCAAGGAACAGCCCATGGACGAGGAGATGAAGGAAGCTTTCCAGAATGCCTACATGGAGCTGGGAGGACTGGGAGAGAGAGTTCTGGGTAAGCATAGGTTGTATCCAAAGATTGTACCACAATTTAGGACAACTTTCTCAGCTTAAGTTGTTAAATATGATGTCTTTTAAGGATGATAGATAGGGTAAAAATTAATATATAATGATTTCAGGGTCAGGGAAAAACTCAAAATTTTCAGGAATTTGCAAGAAAGAAAGGCACAAATCTATGAGTTTTAGTGTTTTTTGTTTTTTTGGAAGGTTGGATCAACCTCATCACGCAACACTTTTCGCTTGAAAGTATAGCTCTTGCAACATGAAGCAGTGAAAAAAAACATTACTTTCCCCTTTTGTTTTAAATTTGTGACTTTGATTGCAGAGAATTCCAGATATTTTTCTCACAAATTCATGACATTACAATGTTATTTTCTTATCCTTGCTGATGAATTATTTAAAACAAGGCACAATTGAAATTGACTGTGTATTGGGAGTTACATCAGAGGTGAGGCACCTATAGAAGATCAGTTCTGACATGCTTAGACATCACTAATCAAACACTATGTGACTTGTTTCTTTTCTCTCCAGGTTTCTGCCACGTGCTGCTGCCAGAGGACCAATACCCCAAGGGCTTTGCCTTTGACACAGATGATGTCAACTTCCAGACAGACAACCTTTGCTTTGTTGGCCTCATGTCCATGATTGATCCTCCCCGTGCTGCTGTACCTGATGCTGTTGGCAAATGCCGATCTGCTGGTATCAAGGTGAGTTTCATCCTACTATATGATCTTTCTGTTCCTCGCAGTGTTTTATAAGTAGGCTCTGTTTCAAAGTACGATTGACATCACATAATGAAATGCTTTTTTTGTTACTCTGGTTGTTAGGTCATTATGGTCACTGGAGATCACCCAATCACAGCCAAAGCCATTGCCAAGGGAGTGGGCATCATATCAGAGGGCAACGAGACAGTGGAGGACATTGCAGCTCGTCTCAACATACCTGTCAGCCAGGTGAACCCCAGGTAAAGGACGTTCACAGGAAAACACAGACATACCAATGACAACAAATTAGAGATACCCACTTTAATCTTTTACTGTGTGTGCTCAGGGATGCCAAGGCCTGTGTGATCCATGGTACAGACCTGAAAGATCTATCTCAGGAACAGATGGATGATATCCTGAGGAATCACACAGAGATTGTCTTTGCCAGGACCTCCCCACAGCAAAAGCTCATCATTGTTGAGGGCTGCCAGAGACTGGTTGGTGCATTATTGGATTGTTTTTAATTAAATGACCTTTGGACAATAAAACATTCGGTATGACTTGAACAAACGGGAGTCCAATCTCTAATCCAGGTAGTGGTATCCTCTTCCTTGCTTTTTATTGGCTTGAACAGAAGACATATGAATATTACACCGGGTACATTCATGGATTGGACTTTAAAGTAACATTACACTTTAACAACAGCAGATGGCACTAGTTGTCTGTTGAACAAGGATTCCCTGACCCATCCAAAAAACTTTTTTTTTTTTACCGTGAGAAGATTAAATTGCAGTGTCAAAAGGAATTACGTTTAATATAATGACAATGAAATTCACTCACTCATTTTGAATACATTTATTGCTAATAATGATAACATCTCATAAAAACATTAAAATATCTAGCCTTTTTTTATTTAATGGGTTATGCTATTGTCAAATAAATCAAAATCTTTAAGAAACAAGGCTGTGATAAAATTGTATGAAAACAGTTTATTTTATAATGTATTGATTAATTTGATAATCGTTTAAATCATTCATATAAATGAAAGAATTCATTTCTGGCTTTGGCATATTCATGTATAATAATGTTGGGTTTTCTTAAAATCAGGACACCTGGGAGGATGATAGGTAGATATGTTTAACAAACAAAACTATCACCCTTTCTTCCCCACTCCCAGGGTGCGATTGTTGCTGTGACAGGTGATGGTGTAAATGACTCTCCTGCACTGAAAAAGGCCGACATCGGCGTTGCCATGGGGATCTCAGGCTCGGATGTGTCCAAACAGGCTGCTGACATGATCTTGTTGGATGACAACTTTGCCTCTATTGTCACAGGAGTGGAAGAAGGTGAGAGGAATTCAAGGAAAGAACCAGAAGACAGACAAATAATAAATACTGAGTTTATAATGAGAGAATTTGAAAAAACTATCCAGAGAGAGCAGGATGGAAAAGAATATTTAAGCCAAATTTAGACCAACCAAGAGATATATAAACAAAATCTGCATTTCTTTAAAATGGTCAGTGGATGTACCGGTGGTTTCAGAGCTCCAACTTTCTCGTTTTTACCACAAGGGCCAAATAGTTGGACCAAAATGACAGTATGTTTTTCTCCCATCAGGTCGTTTGATCTTTGATAACCTTAAGAAGTCCATTGCCTACACCCTGACCAGCAACATCCCAGAGATCACCCCCTTCCTGTTGTTCATCATCGTCAACATCCCCCTGCCACTGGGAACCATCACTATCCTCTGTATTGACCTGGGAACTGACATGGTGAGTGCTGATCAAACACTCTCTGTCTCTTGCGGCAAACACAACCTTACGTTCACACACACTGGCATCATACAGGCCCTGTTGACATTACACGTCATACTGTCCTAAAAGTTCATGTTTCTTCCTCTTCTCTCAGGTACCAGCTATCTCACTCGCTTATGAAGCAGCTGAGAGCGACATCATGAAGCGTCAGCCCAGGAACCCATTCAGGGACAAGCTGGTGAATGAGAGGCTTATCAGCATTGCCTATGGACAAATTGGTAGGTGAAATAAAGACTGCTACCACTGATCCAGGCTGTGACTTGTCTTTGATCTGGAATTGGAATTTGATCTCGGTTGTCTGAAAGTAATTTTGCGTCAAAATCAACTTTATCCCCCTTTGTTGTTGTTCACAAGCAACAAAGGAGCTATATGCAATGCTTTTGAGAAAAGTAGATAAAGGACATTAGAAAACATAGAAGTCTGTAACTTAATCCCTGTGCCTGTATGTTTTTCCTCAGGTATGATCCAGGCTCTGGGAGGCTTCTTTTCTTACTTTGTCATTTTGGCTGAAAATGGTTTCCTGCCCAGTCTACTAGTAGGCATCAGGCTCAACTGGGATGACCGCTCAGTCAACGATCTGGAAGACAGCTACGGGCAGCAGTGGGTCAGTGTGTACTTTCTGTGTGTTCATGTTAACTTGTGTGTGTTTTTTAATTTACTTTACCTCACTGTATATCTGTCCCTCCTCTCCTGCATTCAGACGTACGAGCAGAGGAAGATTGTGGAGTTCACATGCCACACAGCCTTCTTTGTCAGTATTGTTGTAGTGCAGTGGGCTGATGTCATCATTTGTAAGACCAGACGTAACTCTGTGTTCCAGCAGGGCATGAAGTGAGTCCAACACCCAGTTTACTTACCCCCATTCTTTGAGTTGACTAGTTTTCAAAACAAATCTTAGAATGTCATTTTTTCTCATAATCATTAGCATAATATGACCTGAATTAAGGTGAGATCTATTTTCCTTTTTTCTTTCATAATTTCCACTTTTTTTCTCTGTTCAGGAACAAGATCTTGATCTTTGGCCTGTTTGAAGAGACAGCCCTGGCTGCCTTCCTGTCCTACTGCCCAGGGATGGATGTGGCGCTCAGGATGTATCCTCTAAAGTGAGTGCCATTACCAGTTGTATCACAGGGATACACATGCTGACATCAACAAACACGTGTTATCTGTTCACTTGACTAATTTTAATATTTGTGGTTTTCTTGTCTTGCCTGCAGGCCTACCTGGTGGTTTTGTGCATTCCCTTATAGTTTTCTCATCTTTGTTTATGATGAGGTCCGAAAACTTCTCCTCCGCCGGAACCCTGGAGGTAAGAACATATCAAGCCAAAGTTTCTTTAAAAGGAACAGTGCAACAACAACATGTTGTGGTTTTATGGTGGTAATGTGCTGTTACAGCACTTGCCAGGAAAACTCACAGCAATGACATGACAAGAGGAAGTTACCAAGAAACTGTCCAGCACACTCTCCCTATAACCTACATATCTAGTTTTTGTAGAAATTACACAAACATGATATAAGATGTTAATTAGTGAGCCTCAGAGGTTTGGGCAGGCAGGTTTGACTAATCCTGTGACTAATGGTAATTGAGTGGAAAATTGTTATGAATGACTTGATGTATACTTAATATTATTGGTAACTGTGAATTTCTTCTCTGTTTTCTCTTTTTCTCATTTGCACTCTAGGTTGGGTGGAAAAGGAGACATACTATTGATCAATGGAGCATCTTTGCTCAAACCCCCTACATCTTCCACTTATTTCTCCCCCCTGTCACTCCATCCCTGGCAAGACACACACCCAGATGCCCCGTCCCCTTAAAGACAAAAACCGCTTTGAAGCAATTTTCATCACAACTGCCCCAAAGATTAAAAACAGCAAAAGCACCTTTACAACTTTCTACATTGACCTGCCCCCCTTTCCTCCCTATGATACTCTTTGCATGTGTTCTCTCACTGCTGTGTACATAAACCAATATATCTACCAAACGGCAGCTGCATATTGTGTATGTAGATTTGAATGAGCTAAGGATACAAAGGGAGTGTCTATGCTCTGCAAAAAGGGCCATCCAGCTCCTTCCCGTCCCTGTTATTCCCCTGCTCTCTCCCCTTTCGTCTTTCTCTGTACCTTCGTTCCTCTCTCTCGTCCCTCCTCGCCAACCCTTTGCTTGTCCTCCAATCACACACAGATATAAAGATCACACAGTGAGATCCCACCACCGACACCACTTCGACTGCCACCTCTCGCCTCCATCTCCTGTCTGTGGAGGACCAGCGGAGTGGTCACTTCCCTGTCGTTCTCGCTGCGTCCATTTTCCTTCTCTTCCGTTCTCGACGGCCACAGTGTTGTTGTTTTTTAATATGCGGGGTACAGGGGGGGTTTCAATGATTTTACTTGTCTTTTTTATTTCTAAGACGAGGGGGGGGGGTGTGTGTGAGAGCTGCTTTTCCTCATTTAGGCCTAACAAAGCACACCCCATTGCGTCCTGTCCCCCCTCCCCCTCTGTCTCTCACACCTCTCCCCTCCCCTCCCTCCTGCCCTGTTTGTCTCTGTTTGTGTGCACTGTGTGACCCATTGTCCTTGTTAATAACTATTACAGTACACCCCCCCACCCCAAGTTGGTAAATACAACTCAATCTTTCTGTGTGCTCTAGGAAATCTATATAATTCTATACTGAATTTAAATGAAACAATAAAAAAACACATGTTGAAAAACAGCTCAAGAGAGACATTCATGAGGAAGAACATCAATGATACTGGTGAGATAGAAAAAAGCAAGAGAAATGCGTCTCTCTTTTTGTTTTTTCTTTGGTTTCAGTTATTTTTGCGGGTTTTTCAGGAGGCTACTTTAAAACTGTAACAGCAGAGCAGGGTTTTGGTTGTGTTTTTAACAAAAGACACAGGACACCAACCAAGGCTTTCAGGTTGCTGTCACTGCAGGTGTGCCGGTATGATGTGGTGCAGTGTGCTGTGATGTGGTGAGTGGTGATGATGAGGCCACAAACCTGGGGTCTCTTACTGGATTGGGTCGAGCTCTGGTTAAGTCCAGATCCAAGTATAGCCCCATCCGACCTGGGTCTGTGTGCATGTATGTGTTGGAGACCAGTGAAGGGCCAGCGGGCTCAGGCTGGGTCCATCTGAGATGGCTGCAAGAGTTGAAATTCAAGAAAAAAAACTCACAACTAGTAGAACATGTGTGTCAAATAAATGAAACCAACACCAATAAAACATCTAGAACATTTAATACAACCTAGACCTGTCTGTGTGTCTTTCTGTCTGTGTTTCTACTTGTGTAAAGATACACACTAGTTTATTAGAGAATAGGCTTGTTCTGTTAGTTTCCCTCAGCTTTTATTTCTGTTTCTTGAAAATGACTATGATATGCATTATTTACTAGGGCTGCATATAAGGAACTAGGATTTTAATGCTTTTTATTACAATAAACCTGTAACAAATCTTATGTACGTGGGTTAGATTCTCACATGAATTGAAACTTCAAAGTAATTACTGCAATATTCTATATAACAGGCAAAATATTATTTATTAAATATGAGATTGAACAGTCTAAAATTTCACCACACTTCTCAGTTAATGTACATTGACAAAAATATATGTGATACAGATTTGCTGATGTCATTCCTAAGTAGTGTATTTTTTTATACAATCCATAAGTACAGGAAGTGCAAGAAGTGGCAACATGAAGACAGGGTGCCACCTAGTGTTGTGAATTTAGATGCACTTCAACCCACAAACTGCATAATGTTACTCTGCCATAGGAGAAAGAGTTGGCAGCAGCCCAGGGTATTGCACCAAACCACTCTGATAATGTGTCTGCCTCGCCTGACATCCACATTGATGAGATCACTGTCAGCAGAAGAGTCTTACAAAGGGAGCAATGTCCTGCTATTTCCCAGAATTCATCTGCTGAGGATGCAAGAAATCAGAAACATATGAATTACACGTTAGGAAGGACTAGTTTTGTGAAAGAAAAACTTTCCTTTCACATTCCTGAAAGAAAGCAAGCCTGTATATATGAAATAACTCTCTGTGCCACAAGGGTCATCTATTTTAAATGAACCTCTTATTGCCCAGGTGCTTCACAAATCAAATAAATTATACAAAATGAACACAGCTCTATAATGTAAGGTAAGGATAAGGATGAGGATTGGGTGATCTCTCAAGTCACTTTACCACGTCAGGCGTAAATTTAGGACATGTCCCTCTGAGTGACCAACACAAAAAAACTTTCTGGCAGCACTGTCCAATGACAAATGCAGTGTCGCTCGCTCATACATACACACACGCACAAACACACATGCACCCACTTTCTGTCACTCTCGCTGACAAACACACTCACACTCTCACCCTCTCTCTAATTTCCCCTGTGTCTCTGCAGTGAGCTCACTGCAGTGCGACTCTCCTCTCTCCCCCCGCATCAACACCCCCCTCCCCTCGCCACCCTCCGTATAATAGAATATCGATCGCTCGCCTTTGCCGCAGTGTGCAAGCGAGTGTGTCTGTGGACAAGTGTGTGTCTGGGGCCCTCCAAGGTCATCGCCATGGCAACCTGAGCATGGGGTCCTCTTGCTGTGCTGTCACAGAGCACAGGTCGCAGGGGTCACATGAAAAGGGGAACATGAGGGGGACCGTAGGGGGACAAGAGGGGGTTGGCGAGTGCTGCACTGTTTGGTGTACTAGAGATAGAGAAGACGAGCCACGAAGGATGGAACTGTCCTGTTACACTGTGCATTCAGACCAGACCAGAATAATTAGAAAATGTCCAGACTAAGTACTAAAGGTTACCGAGTTCGCTACAACTCCTGCCTTGGATGCACAAACAGGATTCACGTGTAATTTTAACTAGACAAAGACTAGACCTGAATTAATCTGAGATTAATTTGACAAAATAACACCAAAAGGCCTTAAAAAACAGTCACGTTAAAATTACCATCAAGGAGTTTATTGCACTTCCAAAATGTAATTTAAATACAAAACCACCCATCTTACACCAAAATGTAAACATATGAATAATGAATTTCAAGAGATATAATTCAGATTTACAGATTGACCTTCAAATCTGACAACTGAAAGTATAGCTGATAAATATGCATACAGTCAGCAAAGTACCACATTATCTCAAATACCAAACATCCTCGCTATGTACTGACCTAAGATTTCTTCTCAATACTCTATTTACTAACCTACCTGAACTAAGCCTGTCTCTTTATTTGTGCATGGTCATTTGAAGACATTTTTAAAGCTTTAAATGGCACTTTTCCTTTGGAAAATAAATCATCTTTTAGCAGTTTGGAACTGCAAACATTACATTTCCTGTTGTGTTATTTTTACATAAGAAATTGCAGTCTTGTTAGAAGGTTCAGGTACAGGTACAGATTTCTGCAGATATCTACAGCAGAGAATCGAATGTATAACAGAGGTGAATAAGCTGAAAAATATGACACTGTATAAGGGATGTTCCAAGGAGACAGAAGCTATTTGACACATACCAGAGGCATCCAGCATACAAAAAATGTGAAGGAAGGCATAGAGTCTGCAGGATAATGTCCTTAAATACGCACTACTAAATTCATTACTTGTGCAAACCTATGTGTATGAATGAGTTTGACAAAGGCAATGCAGTTTATAACAATGATTAGAGGCAAGACAAGGTGCATTCGTGGTATGCCGGCTTAGGTTAGATACAGGGAACACAGGATGCACACATAGCTATATAGAACAGATCTGGGAGCAGGTTTTTCCTCAACCCCTATGGGCAAGCATTATTACGGGGTCAAAGTGATGACTGATCGTTGACCAGAGCCTGCTGAGAGTTCAGTCTGCTCTTCACACGGGCTCCATGAGGAGCTCTTCCATGTCGGATCCGTCCAGCTCACGGAACGCAGCGTGAGAGCCAATCACAAACAGCGTTGCTC
Source organism: Datnioides undecimradiatus (assembly GCA_008933995.1). Taxonomy (NCBI): domain Eukaryota; kingdom Metazoa; phylum Chordata; class Actinopteri; order Lobotiformes; family Datnioididae; genus Datnioides; species Datnioides undecimradiatus. Next base: position 22,319,875 of record WARS01000046.1, on the reverse strand, counting down.
CTGAGAGAAGACGTGACAAATGGAAAAGGGGAACGTGAGGGGAAAAACAATGAGGATGAAGGTTTTTTTTTCTTGGAGTACCCGCATGCATTTAGGATCAAGTTAGAGTAATTTAGCTTGTACACACAAACTGTCAAAAAACTTTCAATGCTTTTTTAATACCACTTTAACAAATTATTCTTTTCTTATTCAAGCATTACAGTTAGGTTAGCAGTTAGGTTAACAGTATATAAGATTAAATTGAATGTTGATGGCAATTAAGACCTTACAATGTCAATTTTAAGACTATATTATGACTAAAGCCTAATATTTATGAAATGGAATTCAAGACATTAAAAAAAAAAAAGATCTGCAGACACCCTGATAAATAATGCATAAAAAAAGAGTTACAATGCCCTGAATGCAATACAACAAATATTCCTACATGTCAAGAACAACAATAGGTGGCAAATACAAGGGCGGTGGTATGGTTTGGCTTACCCAGAACCCAAAAGACTGCAGCTCCAGCTCCAGCCAACCAGAACACAGGAAGAGAAACAGCTCCAGCAAGACTCATCTGGTGAGGGACATGCAGCTCCTTGCCTGGTTGGCGAGAAAATTACAGACTTAACGACACACAAATAATGCCACTGCTGTTTAAAAAATAATGCTCCAAATATTTGAACAAATCTTCGTAAGCTTGATTTATCTTAGCAGACAAACATAAAGATTCACATTACTTAGAATGTGGTTCCAGCTAGGCAAGTGATTTAAGAATTCACTATATTCAGCAGGAACACAATTAATGGGTTGCATAGCATATCTGACAGTTTTACACACCGAGGACAACCAGTTTGGACTCCAAGGACTTGAGGTGAATTATGTAGAAGGCACCAGCGAACACAGCCAAGGCAATCAGTAGCATGGGAGAGCTGATACTAGGAGAGCAAAGATCAATATGATGTTAATTATAGCAGCATTTCTAGATTCAGTTTATATCTTAGTTTAAAGTTCGAATTGTTTGTTTCACTTTTTAATGAAATCCCACACAAATTTGTCCATTTTTCTTTTTTTTAAGTTTACCCAGTGGACAAAAGCCTCAAAGACAGTTCTGTGTGTATTGGGTGCAGACTGTCTTGAGTTAGAGCTGGGCAGCAGGGTAAGTAAATATTCCCACTGACAAAACAACACAAATGACATTTCTTTGTTGGCTTTACATGCAGTAGAGGATGAGGCCCAGGAAGATGAAGGTATAGTTGCTGTTGTAAATTTCCACATTTTTCACAATTCTCTGACACATCTCTCCAAAGTTGCGGGGTTTTGAAAACTTGCGTTGGTCCACGAAGCTGGCCCAGGGTCGAATGGACACCCGACGCCTGTCGAACCACTCTTTAGCCGTGCTGGCTGAGAAGCCTTTGGGGAGCCAGAGCCTATTAAAGTAGACAAAATATGAAAAAGTGAATACACTGTCTAAGTGTTGAGAGGTTCAGAAATTAAAACGACAAAAATACCTACAAACACTACTGTTAATGGGTTAGCTCTAGAATGAATGCACCAAACAATAGGACCTTATGCGTCAGATTGACTATTTCAGAGAATTTGTCTCCATTGTAGACTAATAAAATATAGTAGACATACTTCAGTACATTTCAACTCGTTAGAAGAAACCAAATAAAAGCATCATTATCACAGCTATGTGTACTATCTGCTGCACAACACATTAAACATAAAAAACATACAGCCCCTTACTTTGCCATGATTCCAGCTCCACCTGTGCCAGTTGGATGAGCATCGTCAGCACTGAACAGATCTCCAGCTTTGCTGTCCATGTCAACAAGACAGTTCTCCCCTTTTGGAGCTCCAGAAGGCATCTACAGACTGTCTGCTGCAGAGTAATAGTCATTACACAAACATAAGTATACAGCATATTCATTGCTCACACAATCGTAAATTCTAGCTATCTATTTTTTATCCAGGAGGTCTAAAGAATTACATCAACATATAACACATTACTTTTCAACAAACTTGCAAAGTAACTAGATAACTAATCAAAAAGTCCCGGGTATCAACTAAGGGTTTTGTCTTGCTTTTGTACCACTGGCATCAGTATCAACACATTTCAAACAACAGAACTGAGATGACAAATCCGTCACAGCAAGAAGTCCATAACCACTTTGGTCAGGACAACAGTTAGATGCGTCCATTTCCTACTGATGCAGGATGAGAATGCTAAATAGCTTAGCCACAGTTTAGTTATTTTAGTAGTGGAAAATTTTAGTCAACAAAAGGGCTTGGTCAGTGCCACGTCACTTAACACTCAGGAAACTGTTGTTAGCACATACTTAAGTATTAATTTCTTGAGAAACCTTGACAGTGTTAATAATATCTGGAAAGGGTTGCGGTTAAATGATAAATAATGTAAAGCAGAGACAACTTTACTGCTCGTTTAGGAGATAGCTACAGCTAGCTCTACTGCTAACATTCGTGTCCACTACAGATCCTCATAGATTCACTCATTTTACATCCCAACACCGCACACGACGATGATGGATGTTTCAAACGAAGAGGACCTGTTTGATCAGTCATATATGTAACCGTTTAATCAGATGTACTTACAGCAGAACTTTTGAGGGAGAGCCTCGGACCCTTTGTTACTGTGCTGTTTCACGGATGTGATGTGGATGTTGTTTAACTTCCTGCTGTGCAGGCGCAAAACACCGCCACCTACTGACCGCACCGGGGAAAGCTTTGGGGTTGTAACAAACACCATTATTTTACGTTTGCCCCAAAAACGTGTTTGCTACCCTTTAACCCAAATACCAAAAGTATTTAGTACAAACAGTTTCAAATATTTGTATGTTTGCATATTTATTTTTTTCTAATAAGCAACACAAAGCTCGCTCTCTACATATCTCTACATTTTTTCAGCACCACATTGAAGTGTTATGTCTTAATCTTAATCTTGTCTTGATTAAATAGTTTCACCCTGTTTAAAGGGATGTATATTTTCCTTTTTAATATGAAACGACTATGCCTTTGTCATACAGCTGAGACAATAGAAACAAAACAGCTGACCTGGGATCGGCTCTCTTTTTTTTTTTTAGATCAGTGGAAGTAAAACGTGAGCGGACGTCATGGAGCTGGCGGAGGGCTCTCATTGGTCCGTTTCTCCATGTTATTGTGCTTCTGTCAGTTGTGCACGGCGCTGTGGGAGTTTCCCGATGACCCAACGCTAGTAACTGGGAACGCGAATCTTGAGGTACATTTAATGTTTAAAACTCGTTCTCTAAATGCATTGAACACTTTTAATACCAGATATTTTTCATGTCAACGTCGATTAATCATTCGCGGCCTGTCTTTTATAGGCCTGTGTATTGCTAACGTCAGCTAACAACGTTCTTAGCTAGCGAGTGATATCAGTTAATATCTATTATCATGTAAATGCGCGACAAATTTCTGTGCATAGCAAGTAAAATATCTGTGGTATGTCATATTACTCCAGGTTATGCTCGAGTTTTTAATTAAAATGTTGGTATTTATAGTCAAACAACTGTTTGTGCGATGTTTTACTCTTGTCATGTTTTTTTTCCCCTCAGAGAAACTTGATTACGTAACTTGCAAAGGGGCTTGTAGCTCCAGCCGATGCTGTTGGACATCTGAGAAACGCTTAACGTTGAATTCTTCGGTTTTGAAACGACGACAGCTTTACACATTAACTTGAGACGCTACATATTTGAAGACTGCATCGAGCTAACACCGAAAACAGGTAGACCCTGGTTGCTGAAGCTGGCACTGAAACACAGTAGCCCAGAGAACGTGCGTAAAACGGAAATGTACGATAACTTTAACAGAAACTATGATAATGTTCTACTTTAGAGTACAGTCGGCTTGTAGTTGTTTTCTGAAGACCGTCAGCTTGCGAGGACAAGGATTTTGTCTGCCAGTTTTTTTAGAAAATGGTTCTTTCTGGCCACGAATATAATGTAGGGGATATGATTTAGTTGTGAGTGCACACACTGGCAGAAAGTATGACTCACACTGAACAAGGATGTAAGAAACATGAGATAGCAAGAAGAGTTTAATTTACTCACATTACAATGGAACACACTATGACTGTGTTTATATTTGAAGTTGAAGGCCTGTTAACACGCAGCAGATGGACAGTACAGTAGAACTATATATTATTTCATATATTTCTGTTAAATTTAATATTTATCTTTTTTTTTTAACAGTCAGACACAGGTGGGAAGGAGAGTGGCTCAAGGCAGAGCCATGGCAGCAGTGGATCACCCAGGGTACCCACTGAGGGACTCACTTTATTGGGATGAGACAGAGTGCCTAAACTACTATGGGATGTTGTCTCTCCATGAGGTCTTTGAAATAGTTGGGTCTCAGCTGACAGAGACTGACACTGAGGTGTTGTCATTCCTTCTGAATGAAACCTGTTCTGCACCACACCCTCTTGATCCAACAGGCTGGGCAGTTGAGCCCCATGAGGGCGATCCAGATGACTCGGGTGTCTCACCGAGTCCTGAGCTGGTAAAGGCCTGGAGACGGTTACAGACTCAGACCTCCGAGAGTTCCTTAGTGGCCTCGTGTAAGCCCACAAGTGGCCTTGAGCTGTTGTTAGAGCTGGAGAAACGAGGGTACCTTAGTGATGGCAACCTGGAGCCATTACTGCAGCTGCTTAGAGTCCTCACTCGTCATGACCTGCTGCCTTTAGTGTCCCACAAGAAAAGGAGGACAGGTGAGGATGAATCACAGGGTTTTCATTATCAGATTTTCAGATTATGTTGAGTGCTTTGGCTGTGACCTCTCTCTAAGATGCCCTGCCAGAACGTGTCAACCATTACTGGGTTCCTGTGATAAAAGTAATAGCTTAATAATTATTACTCTGTTTTTATGTTTTTCAGTATCTCCAGAGAGAGTTGGACATCGTTACGGAATAGAGAATATAGAGTTGGTGTCCACCTCTGGAATACAGTACAGCTGCAGGCAGACAGAAATGCCTCTTTCATCTTTCACACAGCAATTTAGAACTGGTAAGTGCACTGTGCATGGTATTTAGCTTGTTGGAAGTGTAGGCTACAATATTTCATCAAACCTTTTTATCAGTGAGGTGGACTATGCATAGTCACTGTTATTGTTCCTTAATTCTGTCACATAGTTACATGATACTTAATGTCAGTTCTTATTTTTTGGTGAAGCTACACTTCTTGTCATCTGTTGTGCGAAGATGTTAAGTTTTTAAGAGGAACAGGTTACACGCAGCTTTAGAATTACATGTGTTTGTAATGCCTTGGTTATATACCACATGCATGTGGTCATCCCATCTAAAAAAAATCCTATCCATTCCCATATTTTATCATCCTAATTCCACAAATTAATTCTCTGCATGGTCTGTCAGGAATTTACCCTCCCATGCCTGGGCCATCTGCTAGGAGGAGGAGAAAGAAGAGGGGAAATGGCTGGAGCCGCAAGCCTAAGAAAACAAGCAAACAAGGGCAACCACTGCCTCCACCACATAAAGTGTCCTGCAGTAAGTGCAGCCTCTGCATTCTTTAATTGTCACACTTATAGCTTTTCATCTCTTGCCCTCCATCTTCATCCCGCCTCACAGATCATTTCTCTGTCTTTTTATTAACAGCATAAGCACCAGTCAATCTATTTTCTCTTGCATCAGCACATTTCCTGTTTTGTCTACTTATTCTGATGTTGTTTGTCCAGGCTGAACATTAGCTTGGGTTAAGGAGTTTGCATACCTTTTTTTTTAGTTTCTTTTGATTTTTCTCATTCATTCTGAAACAGGTCATAAACCTTGTGCACCCAGTGCTTTGCTTAACTGCATGTGAAAATTTGCATTACAGTGCAACAGTTGTGTAAACAGTTGCGTATCCACTCCTTATTTGTTGTGAAAGAAAAGTGAAAAGCTAGTCAAAAAGTGTGATATCCTACTAACACACAGTTTCATACTTTGAGAGTGCACACGCAGCAAGTAGTGTGTCCGTTCAAGCTTCAGTCCACCCTTCAATGCAGATTAAAACATGTGGCACAAAATGTTTTTAGCCATATTAGCTTCAGTGTGAGTCACAGTGATCTTTCACTGTGATGAAGGCAAGGCAAGATAAGGTTACTAACGCTTTTATAGGAGAACTGGTCCAATAGCTATAGTCTAGATAAATCTTTAAGACTGCTGGCCAAACATCTGCATCAGTACCATTGTTAGAAAAAACAATGGAGGGGATTTGTCTGCAAAATATTAGCATGCTTTGACTGACAAATCACCTATGCCAGGTGTGTACTCCTTTTCACATTTGCTGAAATACCTTTGAACAATCCCTGACAGTGTAAAAACCTAGATCTAAATATTAGAGGACTTAACTAAGAATTAAGCGATATCACATGGGTGTAGCATCTGTCTGGGGTCCTTTTATTGTTAAATACGATAAAAGTTTTTATCAAAAAGTCTCCTAACAATTGATTCAACTGTTGGAAAAATTGCTTGCACTTTACTTTGACTTGACAGACATCTCCATTACCACTGAGCTGTTTCACATGGTATGTTCATCGTCATGGTCTGAGTAGGTTTAGACTTACAGTATCTCCTTAACTGTTTTAATTAAACTCGCAACATCAGGGAGATTTGATTACCTTGCCCATTTCTTCATTCTTTTCCCCTCATTTCACCTTTTCTCTTACCCATTGGACTTTGCTCAGCTGCTGATGTTGATAAGAATGCAGACTGGTAGGTTTTTTTTCTCCTGTCCTTTTGTCCACTCTGTTTCAAGGAAATTGTCCAGTCATCACTAGATGCAGCCTTGCTCTACTTTATTATCAAGCTTGATACAAAGCTGTCACAAGTCTATTGTGGAATCTCACATTTCTTCCTGAAAAATTGTTTGAGCACTTGTTCGAAACAATCTAACTCTGCTGGAAAGCTGCACTGTGTAATCCATTATCAGTGTCCTGCTCCACATTTCCACTGTTGCCTGCCTTCTAATCAACCAATGCTAGTTCCTTTCAGCACAATAAGATAGATTCAACACTTACATCAGTTGGCCTTTGTGTTTAGTTTGCTCAGTCATTCATGCAGACCTTACACGTACATTTCTTTTGAATGTCCTATTGCCTGTTGGTCAGAAACATTCATTGCAACAAAGGACTGATGATTTTGCTTCGATTTAAAAAAGAAAAAAAAAAATCCTCTATCAATGGAGACAGCCCTTCTTAGCTATTCAGGATCAGTGATGTGCCTGTGACTATAAACATGTTGCTCTCTTGACTCCGCATTTGATTCCACCAGGTTGACTCAGGATTGTGACCTAGATCGAGTAACCTAAGACACAATGGATCATGGAGACAGAGGGGAGACTGAGGAACAAAACAAAAAAGTCTGTCACTCCACTCAGTCCATACATACTGCAGTGTGCGTGATGAACTCAGTCATGCGCTCTCTCACAAGTCTTGGCCGATGCCTAAGGTAAAAGAGGCTCTCCCCCTTGTTACAACAGGGGATGGTGCAGCCACTTTGCTCTGTGTTCGATGATTGTGTATCATAATGTTGCTGCCCCGTACCCTATCCCCCTCAGGAAACGTATTTCACTCCAAAGACATTATCCTATAATGTTCTTTATTGTTGTGCACTGTGGCTGAGAAAATATTCTGTTTAAGATTCTTTTATTTATCTATTTCTGACCAGATTTGTTGGTGTCAGTGTTTCACAGAACTGAGTCCTCAGCAGGAAGCCTCAAATTTTTCCAAAACATTTTCAGCTGATGTTTAAGGCAAACATGGCAAAGTAACACGTTTCTGGATAAGCTGAAGTTCATTTCAATTCACTCAAACCTTAATAATGGGGATAATGTAAGGAAATTGTATTTAAATTCTACCCTCTGAGGATAATAACCCTAGTGATCTTGACAGGTTTTCACAAACATGCCCAACAAGCTGTGTTTATGTCTGTCCTCATTATAAATCAACAGTCCAAGTTGACACAGACATATATTTCTCGTAATGTTGGCAGACCACCATGACAACATGACCATAAAATGATTTAATGACTGTCCAGCAGTTATTGGTGGACTTTCTTTTAAACAGGTAGCATTTCAGACCCTGGATAAAACAGTTATTATTGTATTTTGTACTGTATTGAAAGGAAAATCTATTTTCTTAAATGGGACTAATGATAATGAAAAATGACTAACATCAGATTAACCAGCAGCAGTGTGCTAAAATGTGCTTAAAGTTGCAACAGTAATCTAAGACTAAGAACATTATTTGCAACCTAATACAATCATAAAAACTATTTGATGTTATATTTGTTTCATAAACCATAAAACATTTGGTTTTGTCTCATTATAGGTTATCTGTGTCTGGCTCCTAGTGATGAGTACTGAATTGATGTACTGGAGACTTAAATTCAAAACAATAAAGAAGCGAAGGCAAAAAACATATGTTGGGCATGTTGTGAAGTCGCAAGGTATGGCTGCATGTAGCCCTCATGCTATCTACATGGGTTGAAATGGTTTTAAAATGTCTGCCTTAAGATTCAGTCATCTCAGATCATTCTGGCTAGCTAAAACTTTACACAAGCCAGTTCTGGAGTTACAAAAATGCTCATTTGAATATTGATCCTTTTAATGTGGACCGGCTGCGCATTGATTACAGTGGATCTAAAATGGCTGTTCAGAGACAGCCGTTTAAAATGCCAGTACAACCTTTACTCGAGCAGTTCTGAGGAAAATAACTCAACAGTGCTCTGCTGAAGGAAGCTCCTGCTGTATCTTATCTCTGTGCCCCGTGTGAGCCCTGGGTGTGCGTTTGTCAAGAGGGAGCAGAGATAGATAGGGCGGTTCAGTCCAATGCTGGCCCCTAGCATTTAAACAGACCTCAAATACTCTTTCTTGTCATGATTCATCTCTCAGATCATTTTCAGTGAAGTGTCTCAATTACATTTTGACAATGACAACTACTGTTACAAATGCCCATAAGGTGTTTGCACCTTCAGCTCAGAAGTGGTTTTGTGTTATGTTAATGGGCTGCTTGTGATGGCCCTTACTTGGTTTAATGGACATTTTTGATTTAAGCTTAAATAATGGGCCAGTGAAGGTGAGGGTAAAGGGACTGGTCAAGGTAAGAGTAGTCCCAAGCATCCCACTTAGGCAAAGCCATGTAATATTTTAGAGCTACTGTAAGGGCACATCTGAGCTGAATAACTTGTCAGTACCAGCTATTGCCCTGACTCAAACCTTATTACATCTAAGAGAAGTGAGTGCTGTGCCATGCCTGCTTGATGTTGAAAAAACAAAACAACCCAGTCGACAGATATCCAACCCACTTGTACTTGTCTCTTTCTCTCTTTCTCTCCTTTCTCTGTGTTCGCAGTTCTAAACAGACCAACCTGTGTGTCAGGAAAACAGTATCCTTACACACAATGAGAAGGAGAGAACACTAAATGCTCAAACTACGCACAGTGGTACAGACTGATTTTTGTCTATGGGGAAAAGAGAGAGTTCTGTCTGCCCGTCTCTCAGTACTCCCCTAACTCTCCACTCTCTTGGTCAGTCATTCAGCAGAAAAACGGATCGATAAAGAGTTGAAGCTCTCCGTGCCAAGTGACTCCTCGTAAATGGGTACTTAAACTTTTTTTTTTTTTTTTTGGTGGGGTGAGATGGAAGAAGCCAAACGGGCTTGGTGTTTAAAGTGAGAAAATGAAAGCTGTGCTTCCTAATGTCCTGTCTAAGTGGATGTCTCTGTGTCTGATGAAGCGTGAAGTGCTCTGTAACCCTAACAAAATGACTATCATTGTGTTCCTGTGGTTTTAAATGGCCTTTTCCTCAGTGCTCCTATCTCTACCTCCATCCTGCTCAGTATGAAATGGGAAGGCTGAAATGGAGGCCATCCATAAATACAGTAATTGCATGAAGGGCAGGTGTTTATCATAGCCACAGCCCTCACACGGTGTAATGGTCTAAAAGGTCGAACTGTTAACAGCGCTTTAACTTAATATTACACTGAGTCCATACTGCATGGGTACTGAATATTATTGTGCTCAAAAAGTTAAGTGATATGAAGCATTTTGGCTCCTCTTTTAAGATGGATGTTCCATTTGACTTTTTGTGATTAATCAAGATACTGAAACTTAAACATGTCCTGTGACTGCTGATTTGTCAATATGCTTGCAAAGATACTCTACAACAAAATGTTTCCAACCATCCACCTTGGACATTTTTATAGTTTATTGTTTTGCAACATTTAATCAGAGTGGATGAATTTTTGACACTGATTAATTAAGCCTGCCCGAGATGGGACCAAAAAATTTAGAGGGGAAAAAATTAACCAATCACAGATTAGATATGGCTGCTAATTTAGTCAGTTTCTGAGCTGGAATGAAAAAGGACCTTTTCTATGTAGATTGTGCACTGAGTTTACAGACATATGACTATGTAAGGGAACTTACGAGGCTATTTTCTTTGACGAACACCTTAATTACAGAATGTGTTTCAGTTAACTTTACAGTGACATTAATATAACTATTTTTCTGCCTTTTACATCAGAACAAAATCGGCTCACTTTGCTGACATATAGCACTATACCAATATGATGTGAATATGTTTGTGATATACAAATATCGGCCAACCTAATAAATTGGTGGGGGTTTTTAATAAGGAGACCAGGATTTTGTCAAGGTGAAATGTGCACAAATTCGTAGGTTATTGCGCTGAAAACTAAATCTGTCTGCTTGCAGCAGGCTTTTGCTCTAAGGGTTCTCTGTATTTTGCTGCGTTCAGTTTACCCTCTACCTTCTCACCTTCTCAAGCAACACAGATGCTGCTGCAGAGAAGCATCCCCCATAGCATCATCCTCCCACTAACACTGTTATTAGGATGGTCAGTATATTTCATTTAGTGAATATTGATCACGCCAGACATAGAAGACAATCTTAAAAACAGTCTTGAATTTGTCAAAACTGAATGGATATCTTGTAATTGTTTTTTCAGTAGTGACTTTTTCTGTGTGTCCATACTGACTGTGTGCATTGTCACCCATCTCAGGTCTTTCCCCGTAGTCCTCTTGAGGACCCTCTAGTCAGATTAGCTTAGTTAGCTTAGCTTTGGTTAAGTTCTGATGATTGATTGATTTTGATTTGATAATTGAGGGTCTTTTGAACATATTTTTTTACCCTTTCCTTAACCAGTTCACTCAGTGCAAGGACTCCACTGTTAATGAATGTTGCAAAACAATAAAAAAATAATAATAGGGTGTGGGATGGGGGACTTGGCCTTGGCACTTTACGTTCTCTGAAGACAGTCATGATTTGTGCTGTAACAAGGTTTTTCTACTATTAATGTACACAATTTGAATCTGTATGTATTGCCTCTGCAGAAAAGATAATACTAAAATAACTGACTAAAATCAGTTATTTAAGACACTGTAACAGAGCCAGTGTTCAGTAATATGTCAAATCACAATCAAATGCTTTGTTCCTGTAAAATGTCAGTGTTTCACGTTCCTGTACCATAATGTTTTCATTAAGAAAAACATTTTGTCTTCATTTTCTGGTTAGCAAACGAAAGTGTAAATTGAATGATCTCCATCTCCAAGCGGGTTCTCAATGGGATCCTCTTCCCAGACTTGCATATCTTAAACATTTCTTAAACCTTATTGATTAAGTGTCCCTTTTGATCCAGTCCTCTGTTTTAATAGTAATCTATTTACAACCGTATGAAGCATGAATGCAAAAGCCAGTGTTTGGTCATTGCTCTTCTATAAATGTTAAGACATGCAAAATCAATGCCTTAATTCAACATTTGCATTTCTAATGTTGGCATTTTCCAAACTTTATCCCTCTTGAGTCTTGCGCCATTCCCCATAGCCCCAAACAAAATATGAATAGAAAGTGGGTAAACATGACTCTTGAGTTGAACCATACATCTGTTCAATGATATCGTCTCTATATTTACCAGGAACAGACTGTAATATGTGTTTGGGTCCTCTGTGCTCTCTTGTAATGATTCTGTGCCTCAACTGAGAGTTCAGTCTTTTTCTATCCCATTAGAGTACGATCTCATGGCTCTTTCTTTACTGTACTCAGACCCATTCTATTATGTGCAGATTTAGTCCTCAGTATTTCAGAAATAGGAGTTTCAGTTTTCTTTAATATGCAAAGGCTTTTTAACTTTTTACTGACACATTACTGCATTCTCAAGCTGTTGTGTTTCATTAAAATTTCATCCCATGAGTCCCTTTTTTAAAAAGTTTGATGGAGAGCAGCAAAGAGGTTTTGATTCAGCTTGGTTTTGCATACTTAAAGATGCAATCATGGTTTTAAAACTGCTTGTTAAAAGGTGTCTGCACACCATTGCAATGCTTTTTGATTGGACTGTTTCTAGTGAAATGGATGTCATTGGTAGTAAATACTGTTTACGTCAAGGGGTTTGAGTGGGAGAGATGGGTCTTTGTTGCAGCAAAAGTCATCAGCCGCTGGTTTCCACTTGAAGCTCTGGAATAATGACATGGGGGACGATCTCAGTACAGTATGTATCCTCTGATCTTTCTCGCTGTGCTGTTGCATGACCGCCAATCCCGTTACTACGGAACTCCAGCAAATGTTCTCAGCCTTAAACAGGTCCATCAAAATAAATTAGGTGTCTTTAAACAACAGGCTGGAACAAAATGCCACCCCTCGACACTGCCAAGTTGCTTTCATTTCTGCCACCAAGATATTTGCTCAAGTTAATTTGAATATCTGATTTCTACCCATGATTTATGTAAACCATGCAGGGTATCACTCTGAAAATCCTCATCCTCCTCTCAATATTGTCAGTAATCTAGTTAACAGTCGACGCTAATACTCCACATTAATTGACTTTCCTGAAAAGAAATGGAACTTTGCTGTTGGTTCGGCTGCACAGTTATTCCCTTGATGCTCCAAAATGTCAAATTCATTTTCACCAAAACCAACTCAAGGGCTTGCAGCAATATTTGCACAAAAATGCACACTGTTGGGTTGGTCTAGCTCCAGTGCTCCATGTAATTAACAGTCTGCTCTGCCCCGTTGCATCATTATGTTTGTTCTTTTGTCAGGCTTTTATCAAGAGAAATATCCAGGAGCATATCCGTGTACAATTTCATGTCCAGTTGTCAGTGTACTGTGTCACTTTTCTGCTTTTGGAAACTTTCTTGTTCTTTTAAATCCCTTTTTTAAAAACCCCGCTTAATGTAATGCACTGACACATTTAAACTAAGTGAGCTGTCTTATAATGATTTTTGTCTTGTCCCATTTCTCCTCTCTTTGTTTTGACTTCATGACCCCTCCCTTTCTGTCTTTGTGGGCCTCTCCAACGGGACTGTTCACTTCTTTTAACTTTTTCTGTAACTTTTCCTCACCCTTTTCCTCTCTCTTCTTTTTCTCTTTCCTGTCTCCTGTCCTCACTGTGTCATTATTTACATTTTTCCCCTCTACTCTCCCTACCATTTTTTTCACCCCTTTTACCCGCACCTTCCACACTGTCCCCCCCATTTTCCATCACTGCTTCCTCCTCTCTATTATCAGATGTCCGCCTGCGCGTCCGGGCAGAATACTTGGAACATGAATCAGCACTCCGTGAACGCGTCTCATCGGACAAGCAGCAGCCCCTGGAGCGGCAGTTTGAGTTGTTTAGCCAAGCCAACTCGCTGCTTCATGCCAGAGACCTGGGTTCCATCGTCTGCGACATCAAGTTCACAGAACTGGATAACCTCGAGGCCTTCTGGGGTGACTACCTGAGCGGAGATCTACTGGAGGCCCTGAAGGGAGTCTTCATCACTGATTCCCTGAGGAGAGCAGCCGGTACAGAAGGTGTCCGCCTGCTTATCAGTGTGGATCAGGATGACTATGAGGAGGGCCGGAGGCTACTGAGAGCAACCTCTGGCCATAGAAGGAGACTGCTGTTTTCCTGTAATGATGGGCACAGAGAGACTGACTGGGCTGCATAGGTTAAGGCTCTTTGGAGTGTATAATGTTAAGTTTCAAGAATGGAATAGTAGGGAATTCTTTTGAAAGTTGTGGTTACAGGCCAATTTGGAAGCACTTTTAAGGCCTCCTTTTTTGTTGCAATTCAAGTGATAACCACTAGATGACAGCACTTACCATATGTTGTTTGTGTTCATAACAAGCCTTACATTTTCAGAAATGTTCAGTTTGTAGTTGAAAAATGATCTTTTTTTGTAAAAGGAAGAATGAATAATTATGGATCAATGTGCTTTCCTTTTGGATTTATGCACAGGTGCTACTTTGTAAGACACAAGGATGAAAAAGGATGAGTCAAGATTTTTTCCTCTTAGTCTCTTTGACGGAAGGAGCAAGCAAACCTGTGCCACAAGATCATGTGGTAAGCCCCTTACATTGTCGATCTTAATTAAGTATGGTTTAGACAACTGGGCTGCCACAAAAGAAAATGCTGCAAGTTACTTCATAGTGTTTATACATAAATGTGCTCATGGTCAAGGCCCTGTTTAAAGAACACACACAGACATACAGCAAATATACTCAGACTACATTGGCTGAAATCTAACCAGTCTCCTAAGCATTTATTGGCTTATTTACTGTTTTGTCCAAGTGTACACATAGACAGTGGGCTTTCAGATTCCAACATAGCTCCTGAAATTCTCAAATACAAACAGGACACTATAACCAACCCAACTTTACTGTTGCTGACAGTCACTTGATTTTCATTGACACGTTGGACTTAATTTAAAGGAGAAGCCAAAGTTTCTAATCTTTAAAATGTGTGAGAGAATTGAGCACAGATGGAAAAGTGGGTTGATCTCAGCACAGATTGACCTTTGTGTCTAACTTTGGTGAGCCTAGTCCACCCATATACACATAGATAACAGACACTGTTCTTCTTAGCCCTGTGTACCATGATAACCCAACTTGTGATTGCCGTGGTCAGTGGATACTGCAGTTGCCAGTAGATGACAGCAGTGATTAGGGTTAGGCCTCAGCAGACCATGGAAGATTCATCATCCCAAGCTTGTCAACAGCAACCTGGATAATGCAATGGTGGCTTGTGTCCAGGCTTCCAGCTAGGCCTCGGCAAGTGCTTCTCTCAGCAAGTAAAGCACAGGACAGTGCGTTGGTCAATAGAAGTATTGTTGGGGAGATCAAAATCAAAAGTGCACATCCCAGCTCCACTCAGCCCTGCTATGTAGGCCCAGTAGAGTGGCTCACGGACAGCTGTCTACTCACCCTGCTGGAACTAATGCCTGGACTTCACTCATAGAAGACGATCAATAAGGGCCCTCCTCCAAGTCCCTTCATACAGGCACGACTTAAGCAGGCTGACTTGCTACTGTCTGAAGTGTAGAGCCTGCAGGGGGAGAGACAATGGAAATATTTTCATGTTTACTTTTGTGTGTCTTTAATCAATGAATTTGTTAAAGTATGATTGTATTGTTCACAGGAGGAAAAAAATAATTCAGGGGAAAATTTTGTTAAAGAAATTTTGCTTTTGGTATGTTAATTCTTTTTGTGGGAATCTTTATATATTAGACATTATTTCTGGTGAATAATAAAGGTTTGATTTATGCCTGAGGTTGTTTGCACACATTATTCTCTTTTTTTGGTTGTTGTTGTATTGGTACCTCAGTCTGACACAAATTTAATCTTTGCTGCCAGTGGTATGTATGAGAAGAAGTGTTTGTTTGCATGACTGTGTTAGTCACACCACATTTTATAGATAAGCTTGTGTTTACCTAAAGAACATGTTAAAACACTTAAAACAAAACAGACAGCCCAGTACAGGTTTATTGTGTTAATTCTACATTTCAAAATTGTATAAGGGGGGGGGAAGTTTTGAGAACTTGCCTTTTACAAATCTAACTGAATCATTTTAGCACCGTGTATGATCCTCTAAAATCCCACCATCTTGTCTTAAATCTCTCTGTCTCACATTTTGTAACCATACTTGTTTCTGTTATTTTTCTCAGTTTTCTGAATTGTCATTTTTTTTTCCTGGTCCTCCACCCTCCGTACCTGTATTGGAGCAAGTGTGCCCTCTCCCTGCCCCCAAATGGTCTGAAGAGGTCCATCGAATGCAGGTCACCATGGAGCAGATTCTTAATTATTTCTCCTTGCTCTAAGCTGTCGGCATGATGAAACCCAACAAAGGTGTGTGCTTCGAACATCCTCTCAAACTACCCACCATTGTGCTGTATTTTCCTCCTTCTACCATTCACTTGCTTGAAGTGCCAGTAATTGCAGTGGATGAAATGACACGAAACTGCTGTTTTGCATTTTGAATCACATGATTTTTATCGGTTAATTTTTCAAAAAACTTTTGCATTTAAAATACTTACCTACTTACTTACTCCTTAGGAGCCATCCATGAAGGTCAAACATAAAATATTTTATTCCTTATATGTACTTTTTTTCACTGCAGCATCAAGAAATGTTGTTTTGTTCAACCTGTTGATTCTTTATGATTAGTCAGTGGGGTCTGACTTTATCTCCGGCCCTCCTTGGTTATAATTAAGTCCTCTGATGTAGACCAACACAGTCCTCAAGCACATGAATAAATAATGTAAATGTCGGCTAAAGGGCACTTTGAAGAGTCACCTCATTCCACTCGGAAATCTAAGCAATCACTCCGTAATGGCATTGTAATGGGTTTTAGAAAATTTCTGATTCAAGTTTCTGTCCAACAGTCAAGTGATCTGTGATGAAGAGTTCTTCAGCACCTTAAGAAACATTCATCAATATACAGGCAATCTGCTAGATAATGAACAGTTTTGAACCAGTAGTCTATCTGCCCAGATTTTTTTTTTTGTGACTGGCATTTATAACCAAACTGGTTAACCAAACAAACATTTCTGTTAAACTTCTACGCCTGACATTTTCTAATTAGCTCATGATGATTACACCAGCTGGAGATCTTCTTGCCAATGTAATACTAACATAGCGTTGGCGGTAATTGTTAATACTTTCTCTTGTATTATTGTATATATTCATCCATTGTGCACAGAAACTGCAGGCATCGATTCTAAACTAAGCTAAACTCATTGTAATTGTCATTGACATTTCAGAGCCCATTCTTGTTAATTAGGTTCTGCTGTCAGATCTGTGTCTCCTGTCTTTTGTTTTAAATATTTAGCGCGTTGCTATTTCCTAATCAGATGTTGACTTAAAGACACAACCATTATTGTGGTAGTTAATACCACACCTGCCCTTGAAAAATACTGCCGAGTGTACAAATGAAGTTTTATTATTGACTTGCCATCATGGAGAACAGTAAGCGGGACTAACCCTCAGGGAAAAATCTGATAGGGCCGTTTCTACCCTGTTCATAGTAAGCCTTGTTTGATGGCTAGCTAAACTGCCCCAGGACTGCCTTGGGGAAAACTGAGGTTTTTGAAAGCCCACTTCTCACCACACCCAGCCTTAAAGCAAGACCAGCGATGTGATGCCCACAGGGAGACCCAGGCACTCTGTCTGAGAAGTCTGCAAAACTATAGAGATCCAACTCAAAGGATTCTGCCATGTTCCTGCTCAGAACAATGACTCTCTCTTGAATGACCCTGCCACTATGAGAGATTTGTTTGTCAAAGAAATTGGGACGCATATCTGGAGCACTCAGGAACATTATGCTCACAAATATCCAAGGACAAGACACAGACAGAGCACCATCAACAAGTCCCACCATTCTTTCAGTCAGGCTGTCCTCTCCCCGAGGAATCTCTGAAGGTCTTCACTGATGCATCTCCATCAGGCAGCAAAACATTTCTGCATTCCTCTCATTTCCTCTTGCTGTAAAACCTGAGAAATGGTGCTGAGGTTACTGCTTCAGTTGGTATGGCCACCAACTCCTTCCCAGAATGTTTCCCAAACAGATAATTGTTTTCCAGAATCCCCCCAGTTTGGATACTTTAAGGAATAACTTGACATTT
The DNA here is from genome assembly GCA_008933995.1 of Datnioides undecimradiatus. NCBI lineage: Eukaryota > Metazoa > Chordata > Actinopteri > Lobotiformes > Datnioididae > Datnioides > Datnioides undecimradiatus. The sequence goes on along the minus strand of WARS01000046.1, from coordinate 22,301,968 downwards.
TGAGAACTACACGTTTTTCTTTCTTGCCAAGAGTCGAGAAGATTAATGCACCTTCATGTCTTTCATTGAAATATGTGACTACAGCTAGCGACCAAATCTAACTAATTTATACAATATATATTATTTCTTTCTTTTAATCCAAATGTAACTATATAACTGTATTCCTTAATCGGGCGTAGGGTCTTCCTTAATTACTGAGCTTCAATGGTGCTGGTAGGTGGATTTGATTATTGTCAGACAGAGCCAGGCTAGATGTTAACCCGTGTTTCCAGTCTTTATGCTAAGCTAAGATAACTGGCTCTTACCTGATACTTACAGACAGGGGTACATACAGACCGATGTAAGATTGGGATCCTTTCATTTAACTCTGCTTTACAGTATGTCTCAAACTGTTGTCAGGAATACTCACTGGCTCGTCTGAAGCTGCAGTGATTAAGGTAGAACAAGCCACAGCTGCAGGGTTGTTTTTAAGTCCGAAAGTACAGGATTTAAGCTTGTCAGCCATGGCGTACCCCAGGATCCTGCCATTTTCCCGGCCCGCCACTGACCCTCAGAGCCCACCCCTCATCACCACCTCTATAGTCAGCCGTCTCCTGTGGCTCCAGCACAGCAGCAGTTTTCAGCCAATGGGCTCCCTTGATGCCTTGCTGATCTACATCCAGGTCAAGGATTCCACAGACAGGGTCAAAGATCCCGTTGCTATGGTGACAGAGCTGGGGCAGGACAGTGGCGGTCTTCTGATGCATTTGGCTAGGGACCAAACAACAGGGGGAAACCATGGCAAGAGAGAAATGGTGATGGGACCAACACTGCAAATAACAGAACCATATTGTTTTGTATTGTTTTTTTAATGAATCGATCAGTTTCAACATGTGTTTTCACTTTCTATTACCTGCAGTAGGGAATAACTTGGAGTGAAATATATAAAGCGGCCCTTGTCTTTTTTTTTTTTAACACTGTAGCACACTGTGAGCATTTTGTGTGGCGACTGTTCGGTTTATTGCCTAAAACACTTCATAGAGACATCAGAGGTGGGTTTGTGTTCCATGGTGCAAATGGTATTGGGTTGCAAAAGCTAATGTAATGCTGGGTTGTGTGGCAAGACACTGGTCATCATCCGCCTGTAGACTTTATTCCACTGTCCGCAGGTGTCCTTCGCACCTCCTTGATTGGATGGAGACTCAAGTCATCTTGCGGTAGCTCAGGCCTAAATCAGTCTCCTATCGAAACGTGTCATCTAAAGCTGATAGACACTACAGCCTTCTGCTGGCCCACTGGGGCTGCCTTTATTATATGTATACCCTGCAGCATATGGTACATCTCTCTGATGGGGGAAATTCTACGGCTTTTATTGAGGAGAGAAAATTAGATTAGGTGATCTTGTTGAAAGGCTTCTTCCTTGGTTTACCTCTGCACTGTGTGTGTGGTTATAAAGCTAGCAGTCAGTTACAACTTATTTCAGACATGATTTTAAATTTAACATTATATGAGCACATGAATGTAATTTATAGCTATTAATCCAGATTTTTTTTATTTAAATGTTTTTTGTCTCGTATTTTTTATAATTACAAAGAATACAGCAGTTTGACTATTACACCTTGATTTTGAACCCAGCTACCCCTCAACCAATGGTCCTTCTCCCCTAAACCAACCATCAGGACACAACATGATTATTTAGATATGCTCTCTTTAAAGTTTGAGATCAAATTTGTCCATTGCTGGTGATAGTTCAGGTAAAAAATGTCTAAAAAACATCCTGAGAATGTTTTCATTGTTGGATTGAAATCTTCTTAACTGCAGTTAGACATTTTAGGCATGCTGGCATGCTATGGGTGTTTCAAAATGTGGGCCATCATTGATAAGATGTACAGTATGGTCCAGTGAGAATTGTACCTGTGTTACTTTTGCAAGAGTGCAAATGACTTTCCCTCACAGACCTAAAAGTAGTGATGCCTACAAGGCCAAAGTCCTTGAACTGCATTGGAACTATTAACTCTTATTTCATATCAGACTTTATCCTCTCCTATACAAGAGCTCAGACTTATTAATACTGTGCAAATGCCCAGTGATACAGATTAAAATTTGGATTTGATAAGGATAATGCCAACTTCATTTTGGGGATAATTTTGGTGGTGATTTCAGTTTATACGGGCTCAGATTGTCCCCACATTATAAATTGAGCACAACTGAGATTGGGTTATTTGGTTATTTTAAAAAAATTGAAATAGATGATTTTGCATTGAACAGAATCTGCTGTAACTTGATTAGATTAAATCTCATTTAATCTAAGACTCATCTCATTGGCAAATTGAATACAACATGCAAACCAAATTTACAAAGGTGTCACTGTCTTGTGTGTGTGTGTGTGTCTTGTCAGGGACTGCGGGTTTCTCTGTACAGGTTGTGCAGGAAGGATTGTATTTTCTAAGGCCTGCAGGTGGCAGCACATAGATGAATCACCAATTTGAAGAGGGCCTATATTCAAAGCAGCGGAGCTCCTGCCGAATATCCAAATCAGAAAACTTAGAGCAGAACTTCCCCTAGCACACGCATATTTTACACTTAAACTTGCAGAACTTTGTTCTTTGTTTGTACACACTAAATGGCGTTATTATGCAGGCCGCACAGGGTCACACCAGGCCCTTTTTTGCGCACATAAAGTAAAGCAGCACCTCAGTCACACTGACAAACTGGCCAGATGCCAGTTTGCGAGCTTTGCTCAGTGATATTTAATGCTCCAAATGCCTCTGATTGCTAATTACCTCTAAAGTGTGATGCACCCCTCCTTGCACTTCAAACGACCGGCTCCCTCCTTCTCATGCACGCGCCTCCTTCTCCTCAGCAGCAGCACCACAGCCACTGGGTCGCCATGGAAACCGCTGAGAGACACACGTCGAGGGTGAGGGATGGAGAGAGAAAGGAGGGACAGCGAGGGACACGGAGAGAGAGGAAAAGCGGGAGAAACAGGACATGAAAGGTTAGGGTGTTGCCATATGTCCCCCCCAAAACCCTCTCCCTCCCGTCCCCCTCACCTCTAACCCCTCCACCTCTCAGTTTAATGCTGAGCCCCCAACACAGACCAACCGCCCCACTCACTGGCCCCTCTTACAAGCACCTCTGCCCGCCCCCCCGTACCCTCTCCCCATCTTTTTGCTCTCCATCCCTCTCTTGTCCAGACAGGCTGCTCGCATGGCGGGGATGGAGACGTTCACCGATGGAAGCACTGGTAAATTTTCACATCCACAAAAACACACACATACACTAAAAAAGGGAAAATAATGACATGGACGGCGTGGAGGTGGCTGACATATGCATCATGCAGACTTAACTTCTTTTCACCTTTCCTCTTCGCAGCTGTACTATACACTCCTCCCTTTCCCCCCTTCTCAAATCAAAATCTTTCTATTCTGTGTCAATTCAAAAGCGAAAAGGTTTTAGTCCACTTGCAGGGGAGCCCGACATTCCTCATGGCAGCTGTCCTGGGGAAAGGCAGTGGAGAGAGGGGCTGGAGAAATATCGGTCCTAATGATTTTTTGTGTGCGGGGATGGTCTTTTTCTTTTTTATTGATTAGATAGAAATTAATTCACGGGGGCAACCCTCGTGTTCTGACTCTCTCACTCTCTCCGACTCTCTCTCTCTCTCTCCCCTTTCCTCCCTTGCTCCTTTGCTCCGTGGACGAATAGCGTTGTGTCTTCTTGCCTGCTCTGCATGTTGTATTATCGCGGGAATATTTGATTCGGAATATGCTCTGTCTTATGCATATACGGAAGTCACGCTGCAGCTCTACACCTGCAACGCTTTCTCTCGTCGTCTGCGAATATCATTCACATACACATTATTTGCCTTATAAAAACAGCGCGAGTGGATTTGTGGTTGTTGTCATTGTTGCCGAAATGCAGTGTTTTTGTTTTGTGCGTAACGCCGCTCACATTTGAATTCATGCACCTGGCAGCATGGTGATGTAAATGAAGAAATAATGTTGAAATAGACACAGCTACGACTAATCCACACTGTTCCGAGTTTATTGTTCCGTTGGCTCCTCTTCAGTCGTTATCCTCTTTGTTGTTTGATTCCTAATTTTGAAAGGCCACGGCTGATTTAAGAGCGCTTTACGCACAGGTGGGCGTGTAGGCCGGTGTGTTAATAGGTAACCTGTGTCTTATGTTGTGCATAATGTAGCCTGTAACACAGCAGTTTATGGTCAAATTCACCCGCGCTGTGAGGTTTTTAATCAGCGTGGTCGATATTTGCTCGTCGGGATCCCGATGCCCGCAGATAGCACAATAACACCTCAGCACGGTGAGGGCTGATACGCCGCCGAAGGGAAATCAATGGACAGACTGAGTTAATTATGAGAAAATCAATTAAAAGGAGGGGATCCGAGGGCTTTATAAGGCCGAGCAGGGAGCTCGCACCGGCAGTGGAGAGGAGGGGAGGAGAGCGGACAGTGGACACCACCCAGCCGGTGCTCCAGCCTCTCTGCCTGGCCGCTGCGCTCCCGCTGTCTGCTGGCTGCCTGCACTGTGCAAGGCGATCATTTGGCAAACAGCCCTTCAACATCATGCAGACCGTGCGACAAAGCCCTGTTATCCTGTCATCTTAACATCCAGAATGTCACCTAAACATCCTCGAGATATCATGTGGTTAATGATGATTTTTCATTTGCACACGGTCTGGCACTGATAGACACACACCTCAGAGTGGGGCAGTGGTCCCGAATGATCATCGCTGTGGTTTGGTTCAAATGTGGCTTCTAAACGCATTCTTGCCCATTTCTGCTTGACCTTTGCTCTTCATCGAAATGACTACACTACAGTGTCACGTGTAGGCTCTAGTGCTTCATTTTACGTTAACAAGCAGGCCTTCCCAAGTGCTCAGAACCGGATGTGTTGATGGGAATCACGCTGTTTGATAACGCTGTCACAAGGCCCGAGTGTCCCAACTTTGCATCTTTAGTGTTGGGAGGTAAAACTAAAAGGAGGCCTATCATAAACTGACGGGTTATGGGCTGCATTGTTGTGCAACTCTGGGTTTCAAAGCTTGTAGGGTAATTTGAATCTGCACACGTGCGACTGATGGTGTTTTGTCTCGTAGTTATGCAGATTCATGTATACACATTAAAACCACGAGCTGAAGCTGTAAGTGTAAAACAGTTCAAAGGCACCATATGAAATAGCAGTCTAACATGTGAGGTGTGAACCACAGTGCACATACGACTTTAAACCTCCTGAGACCGGGACGCACGCTTTGGTCAGCAGACCAGTTCTTGTCAAGACTGCAGTTGTTAAGGAAGAAAAAGAAACGACTTTTTTTTTTTTTTTTTTTTTTAAACAGCCATTTACCCCCAGTTTACATCACTTTGCACGACTCATATCTGGCAAATGAGGTCTCATTAAAAGCTCAAGACTTTGTTGCATATTCGAAGTTACTGCACCGAGAAACACGCGGCTCAGTTAATTCAGGCAGAGTCCTAAACTCAGGCGTCGTCGTAAAATATGATAACAACGATAAAAATAATAATGCATTTTTTGTTTTGCATGTGCAAACGTTTTATTAATCTGTGAACGATCGTGATGTTTGATATGATGTTCTCTCTTTGCGGCTTTATCTAGCACTAATATGAATAATAAGGCAATAATTTGTTTTTTAGTTGTAAACTCATGTTTATCTTATACATTATATTTGTACATCTTCGTCTCTGTTTAGTATAATTTTAGCAGTATCTGTGTGTGTGTGTGTGTGTCAGTGTGTCTGTCTGTGTGTGTGTGTGTGTGTGTGTGTGTGTGTGTTATAAGCTATTAAAATTACCAGCGTATTTCAGTAAATATCTTCCATTTGTTATTTGCAAACGGCTTAAAAACTTGCTCGGTATGAAATAAAAACTCGTGAGTAAAAGCGAGTTGAATCTGATTTGTGCTGCAGTTGCGATGAAGACTTTGAACACTGTTGCTTTTGCATATAAAGTCTGATCCATTGTTGGCTGCTTGATAGAAGAATCCATCGCTGGGCTCAAATTTAGCAGTCATATTGAACATTTTATTATCTGCATTTCGCTTTATTAAATCGCCCGCCTACATGTCTTAATGTTAACGTTTGGCCAGAGAATATGTAAATATTAGCGCCAGTATTTTTACATATGAAAATAATTAGACAATAATTCAGACGTCCAGTCGCTTTAAATCTTGCTCTTTACCCTGCAGATCTTGTTATAATAAAATATCTATTTATGAATATATGCATAGTATTTGAATAAAAATGTATTACTAATTATTATTTTATTGCAGCAATTCAAACTTTATTTAGGTAAAATCACAGTATAGTCTACAGTTAAGGAGGGCTTACGATTTGGATTTTAATTTCGAAGTTATTTTTAAATTCTTTGCAAAAAAAAAAAAAAGTTCAGGAATATTTCAAAACTCAGATTACCACGTTAAGACAAAAGGCCCCTTATTTCACCTGCGCCTTGAGTAATTCGCTTTTAGCGGTTTAAATTATTTCTTTTTATTAGTAATTGCCATGCTGTTATTTACAGGAGTAATTGTTTGGAATTTCGCATTCGTGTAAGGATGAAACAGCCGATCAAACACAGGGTGGTCAAACTGTGTGAGTTAGTTTGTTGCCTCAAAGTCAACAGAAACTCATATGGACTTGTCTATTTTTAAGAAACAGACATTAGACTAAGGTTGCAATACAGTCCAGGCAGTTTCAAATAGTTTACAGAACGGAAAACCTTTTTTTTAATTTGGAAGGAAAATGTGAAATGTGAAGAGGGAAAAATGTTCTTTTAATCGCTAAATTTCTAAATTTACCGGGAGAACGTCAGATGTAAAACCTGCAGTTTTCTAAAGTTTATAATAATTAAGGAGTCCAAGCAAACACACAGAATATTGAAAGGCTATTAATCATATGATGACAGCTGCATATTTAATCAAATAAAACTCCAAGCTGATATCGATATTTTATAAGCCTTATCTTTTCGTCAATCCGCGTGGATTTTATAAGCAGCGTGCTCAGGGAAAAATCATCGCTAATATTTGATATTTGATCCAAACAGGATTGAGATTCATGTTCCAATGAAAAGCCTGCATATAAGCTGGGGCTGGTTTTGCAGACCTGGCACCCTGACACCCTGGTCCTGGACCTTATCAACTTGAAACAGACCACACAACCGATACATTCAATTTTATGGTTTATGTCAACGTCTATGCAGTTCGTCCGAAAGCTCATTTCATAAACGCTTTATTGGCTCAGTTTTGGTGTCATAAAGCGTGATCGCTCCTGTAGGCTTTGATGTAGACTTTTCTGTACTTTTTTTTTTTTTTGTTACTGGCCACTTCCAGTTGGTATCAAACACCACGGGCCATACAAAATTAATCCATTTTCTGCGCACGACTCCCCTCCCAAATGGTGTGGCTGCTCTCCGCGGCCCGGTGCACAATGCGGTAATGACCCGCAGGTCAAAGGTCGCTTGGCCAGTTCCTCAATTAAGGCGGAAAGATTGCAATTGCACGATGCATCGTTTATGTGACAAGAAGGGGCCAGCAGTGACGGAATATATTGATGTAGGATTTGCCTGAAGAGAAAACTTTAACCCCAAAATGACAGCGAAATAACTTCTGAAGTGGATCGCACATGGTTTTATAGTCTCTGAAAGAATCTGTCTGCTTCCTGAACATTATTTTTTAAATAATAGGAGTTAGACAATATTTTAAAAAAATTGTATGCATATTTCATATTTTATATTTGGTTAATGGGGACTAACTTAGGTTTTTATTTTGATTCAATGCATTGGATCCATTATCTATAGAATACATAAATAAAGACACACTGCCTCAGAGAAAACATAAAGGATAACCAAAAAGTCAGACATATTGTCACTGTGATGCAAGTTGTCAATAATATATCTGGCTGCTTTACTGCAAAAGAAAATGACACAAACCTTTTTTTAAGGATGTGAAGTTGTTTTGTCTTTTTCTGCATGTGTGTGTGTGCACGCAAACTACCTTGTCTATCTGTCCTGTGGACCAACATGTTTTTTCCCCCCACATAGTCATGTATCAATTGTGGTTATTGAATATAATCAATGGGCAATTCGCGATCATCGCTGCATCGATTAGCTGATAAACGGCGGTTGGATTAATCATCCGCAAAGATCCTGTGGTCGATGCTGCTGTCTTTCTCAGCCCGACTACTCAACCAGGAAGCTACACGGCAGCCGCACAGACTGAGGCTTTGCCAGCACAGACAGGACTTCAATAAGTGACAAAAGAGAAGTGATAAATTGATCAAAAATGACCACAATGAAACGGGCCTCTTGTGAGGCCACACATGTCCATTATGTGAGTATGTCTGCAGGTTTGTGGTTGGAATACATCAAGGGCTCAGGGTCAAAGTTCAGCTTCATCCCAGACTGATGACCCTGCAGACTGACTGACCTTTGAGGGCCTAACAGCTGGGGGAGGAGGCAGTGGATTGGACTGGCCAGGGAGAGGAGAGAGGATGGGGAAAAGGGGAAAGATGGAATTAGAGATGGTGAAATTTAGGACAGAGGGGAGGAAAGTAAGAGTGAATGGGAACCTAAAAAGGAAATCGGCAGGGGGAGAGACAAGGGTGGTTACCACGGTGGACCTTGAGTATATCCTTGTGGTTTTTGTCGATCTATTCTGCTGCGGTCTCCCCTGGTTTTGGTGGTTGGCTCTGGTTTAAAGCAGTGAATTAACACATGACCCCGGCTTCTGACCCTACCCCTTTCCTCTAGCTACCCCCTCCAGATTAGCAAATATGTGCTATCTAGCCTGTACACACACTCGCAGTGACACACACACACACACATATTTGCCAATACAGAAACACAATCACACATGTACACACAAAGCTACTTAATGTATAGAGAGTAAAAAAAGAACAATGCAGCTGCGTACAATGTCCACACAACCTTTGCACATCCCATCGTCTGTCCACCGTCTAATTCCCCAGAGTGAATCTTCCCTGTGTCACTGCTTGTCACCGTAACGGTCAGTCTGTAATGACTACCTCCCCCCACACAATGACCATGGAGGCAGACGCTCCCCCCACACACTGACCCTCATCCATTTTACCTGCAGGACGTAGCCCAGCGTCGCGCCCACTGCCATCGCTTTGGGCCGTGGACATGATCGCACCCTGGCACCCTGCCACACCCGTGACCTAGCTTTTGTCTGTACCAGTTTACACCTGAGCCCGTTTTTTACCCTTTAACGTGAAACCACTCAACAGCAGCAAGTGCAGCAATTAAAGATTTTTTCTGTTAAGGTAGTTTAATTCAAAGGATCGGAGGAGGTCTGCAGTCTGGAAAGTATCCTAGAAGAAAAACCAAAATAATCTCAACCATTTTGTGGAACCAGTGTTTTATATGGTGCGAGCTTTCTTTCACAGGGTCAAAGTCAAATTTATGACCCGAGCACCAACAGTGTAAATTAATTATTCAGTGAGTTTACTACAGGTAATGTATAATTTCATTAATGAGTCATTTTTAAAAAAAATCAGTATTGACTTTAAAATGACGACACGTATCAATTAAAGTTATCAGACTCCAACATATTGTTACAGTTGGTTCCTCAAAAAACATTTTTTTTATACTAAATAAGAAAAAGAAATACGGTTACATTTTCAGTTTTTAATATTTAAGCAGCAATTGTTTTCTGTTTTTTCCTTTTAAATTATTAAAATGATTTAATAAGTAGAACTAATTTTCTTTTGATCAACTCATGAATAAATCAAGGGTTTCGGTGTATTGCATTGGTACAGGTTATATTTATGGTTATTCATCATGTGTGCACTTTTTTAAAACCAGTATTACCAGATGCCAGGGCTGTGACGGTGATGGCTGCCAGGCACCAGCAGTACCCTCATATTTTTTCTCACATGCCCAGCAGGAATCAAACTCCTAATTCCTGACAGCGTTAGTGGCATGTGTTACCCATTGAGCATCGCAGGACCACATCCCCTTCCCTCTCATCCCATCTCCCCCAGCCTCCTCCAGGCTATTGTGCCGGATTGATGGCCGCTTCGGCCGATAGGTCGGGCGGGCGGGCGGGGGGGGGGGTCCTCGGCCTGGCTGGTCAGCAGAATTTGCAGTGCTCGCCCTCCGCCTGTGAGTGTCAGCAGAGAGCAGCCGGTGTGTCTGGCTCGATTAGGTTTCCTACCTATCTTCCCACTGTGTCAGACAGAGGAGGAAGGCAGCAGAGAGGGGGAGAGCAGCGGGAAGTTGCCCAGAGGAGAGGGAGGACAACAGAGGAAGCAGGAAAAATACATCTTTTTATCCCTGCTCTCTCCGTCAAAAGCCCTGTACAGTTCCTCTTTCTGTGTCTCTCACTCTCCTGTTTTCCCCCCTCCATCCTGCCCGCCTCTCACTTTGTCCTTCTCTCACCCAAACCCCTAATCCTCCTCCTTTTACCCCACACTCGTTCCTTAATCCCAAATCTCTTCCCTCTCTACTAACCCTTTTTCAATTGTTCTCCCTGTACCTCTCTGTTACACACCTCCTCCCTCCTCTCCTTTCTGTCTATCACATCTGAACATGCCACCTCTCAGCATAACCCTTTTACACACTCCAGATGACTGCAGCACACCTTATTTTCTCCCCTTCATTCTTTTTTTCAGTTTTTTTCCCTGTTGTTTTCTTTGTTATCCTCCACACATCCTCTTTTTTGCCAGTACACCCCTGCCCAGCCTCTCTTTTTCATTATGTAGCTTGCTTTAAACGTCACTAATGCCACCAGCACAATTCTTAATGTCAGGATATATTCATCAGAGCTTGTTTCAAAATCATTTTTCTGTAAAGGAACAATGATCGTGCAGGTGTGACAATGCACTTGCAAAGGATTCTCTTTTTTTTTCTGTCCCGAGCAAGCCCGAGCTCACACCAATTTTAGTCACTGCGGCCATTTTGTTGGATGTGATCAATTTTCTGTGATTTGGCCTCAGTGATTTCCAGCCCATCAGTTTCTCTGTTGTGTGAGGGTTCAGCTGTGTTGCCATGTATGGCTCAACGCTTTCAGCCTTTCCTAAGGAATATGAAGTTTTGGTTGTGGACAGTGGAGCATAATCATTGGCTGATTTTTCCATTAGCAATTACATAACAAAATGTCTGAATGTAATGAGCTTTTTTTTTTTAAAACTCTTGCAAGGTAATAAATGAAATGGGGAAAAAAAAGTAAATTGATGTTACTGAAAAACTACTTTCACTTCCACAGTTCGACTTTTTTGTTGTGAGAGTGGGCTGTAATTTCACCCCCGAGTTTAACCACACAATGTTTCACAAATAGTGTTTCCGTGCCACCTCAGCACGGCTCATATTATTCAGATAACAAGAGAGCCTCTGTCATGTCTTACAAAATAGGATATGTTTTCTTAATCTGTCAATGGCTGCGGCCCTGAAAGACTTCATTTTGGCTGAGCAATGAAAGGCTCAAAAACATCAATGTGGCTGAGCAGGATAAGAAGAAAGAGCCATATTCCAAGTCTGTATCACATTCCCTCCATATCCTCCTATTTGTATGGTGCAGATATTGGGTCTCAAGCGAGAAATCAGGATTGCGTTCTCCCAGAATGGCAGCATCTGTCTGTTGAAGTGGAATAGGAATGTTATACGGAACCAATGCATCCGGACTTGCCTGGACATCTCAACAATACCACTTCACACTTTCTCTCTCTCCTGCTCTATTCCTCTGTGTCTCTCTCTCAATAAGTTTCTCGCTCACCATCTCCATCACAACCACAAAAGTGTGGAGGAAGAGGTGTGGATTAGGCCTAAATGTAGAGTCTTGTCGGCCGAGCCATGACTGCCTGCCTCTCATGCTCGGTCCACCATGGAAATAAAGTCTGTGAAGAGACGGGGGGAAAAAAACCAACACAAGAAAACAAAATCCACTCCACTTCATACGCCTCTCACTTCCATTCTCTTTGCGCGTTTAACGTGTAAAAGGATTGCTGAAAGGATGTCAAGAAGCAAGAAAAAAAGAGATGGGAAAAGACAGTTATCCTTGCTGTGCCTCGCCTGTCACACTACAATGTGCATGGTTGATAACTAATTCAAAAAACATGCATGGGCTGGGTTTAGCTTTTCAAATAACTTGTACGTGTGAATGCGATTTAAAGGATGTTTTTTTTTTTTTGTTCTGCTGCCTGTGGCTGATCAATGCTGTTCCTCTTGTCATGCTGTGAGAATATCACATTGGTATACAGAAATTCAGCAGTGGGCAATGGGAATGTTTTGCATTGTCTGTGTCTTTGGTTTGCAGATTGTGATGTATATGGATGGGGTTTGGGGCCGTATTGTAGTCCGTAACTGTCAGTGCAGAGAAGAGAGCGGTCTCAGCACTGCAGACAGTGATTTCATCGATGTACAGTCGCCGCTTTTGCCTCCTGCCTTTTTTCCCCCCTCACTCATCCTATTTTCAGCCTTTCATTTTTTACACAAGGGGAAAATGAGGAAGAACAAAACCAACATATGAAAACTAAAACATGACAGAGAGGGGAGGGAAAGGTGGGGGGGGTGGGGTGGGGGGAGGGGGTGAGGGAGTGGGGAGGAGGAACAGAGGAAGAGAGCAATCTCAGAAAACAAGGGGCTTTCAAAAGTAAGGGATGAAAGCTAGTCGAGGCTATTATTTTTGAAAAAATGATCCTTATTAGTAGTGCTCCTCTTAAGAGCCAGGTACATATTATTTTATCTTCCTATAAGGAGACTCAGCAAGGTGTTTCAGCACCAAAAACTCAGCAATAGTTTCTTTTAAGTTCTTAATTTATTGTCCCATAATGTGATTTTTGACAAGCATTATCTGAAATCACTTATCAATGTCTCAGTGAGTGTTTTCTTAAATCAGCTGTGTGCATCATATTAATAGGCAGCTTATTGAAATCCTGAAATTCCAGCTGTTTATTGTCTACCATATCTTGACAGCTAGTTATAAAATCTCTGTCCTTAGTCTTATTCATATATCAGTTCTCCACCAGCACAGTGCCACCATGTCACTGGCAGACACCTCTCTCCCTCTCTAACATATTCCCTCTTTCATAACGGAGGCTGGTGATGGCTGGCCAGTGGCTGAAACCTGAATTAGAGTGAAGCTGGCGTCCACACAGAGTCATTTGGAGTCCCCCTTTACATTATAAAAGCCCAGGGATCCCAGAGAGAAAAGATGAGGCATGATTTGATGTGATGTGATCTTGATTGTCCGGACTGGAGAGGAGAGGTGAGGCTGCGAGAAACAGTCTCCTGGCTCGCGACTGAATCAGAGGACATTATGAAGTCATCATGCAGTCTTAGTGTTAAGCGCTGTATTGCTATTGTTTTGGAATTATGCTTTCTTAATCACATTATCCAACTTGTTTAAAAGAAGCATAAAAAAGATCCTGTTGTTTTCAGAATATTTTAACATTTCTTTATGGTATTTTGTGGGAATGACAGAGAATGTTTCCGCCCTTTAATCCCGGCTCTCAGTGTGTATTTGTGTGTGTCTAGAACTGGAGGAATTTAGCTCGTCATTGCAGCAGATGTTTGTATAGGAATGTGCCTCTGTATGTGCGTGTGTATTCGTGTGTGTCTGTGAGTGTTCAACACGTGTCTCCCGTATCAATAGGTTAATAGCTGAGATGTCAGTTTCAGTGACTGGCTGATTAGTTGTGTGTTCACTAATCCACACTGGGGTGGGGAACTATTGGCTTTCCCATTGATTTTAGCGTGGTGAGCAGGCAGAAGATAGAGAGAGGGGAGATCTATTGATTGACCCCCGATTAGCCCCATCACCACCCACCCACCAACTCGTTCTGCCGTTCCGCATAGCCCCAGTTTCCTTATTGGATGCCTGGGCGGACAAACGTGTTATGATTGGGCCCGTGGAAATGTCTCGCACGATGTCGCTGAGTTGAGTGTTGGTTGTTTGCGATCGCGGCTGACAGTTGATTGGCTGTCTGGCGAGGATGAGTGCTACTGTACTGTGTCTGACCAGAGGGAGCAGCTGGTTTGGATGCCTTTGATGAGCCCGATAGCTCCGCTTCCAGAGGGAGGGTATTACTTTTGTGTTTCTGATCACAAACCGTAACTTGTATTTAGCAACCCTCAGTTTTGTTACATGTTCCTTTTGTCTTTCTGACACAAACTCCAGTATGTCATATGAAAGTGTGGATGAGAGGAAATCAGCCTGTGTCCACTCACCGCATCCTTCAACTTTTTCCTTTTCTCCTCTGTTGTCCTTCATGACTGTCACCTTGCTGCATCATATTCTTCCTTTTTTCTGTTCTTTATCTCATTGCTAACCGCTTGCTCCCTGCCTTTCTCCGCCCCTCCCTCCAATCCTGCTTTCCTTGGGTCTAAGCTTTGAGCTTTCTCTCCTGAGCCTTTCCTTCCCATATATCACTCCATCTCATCCCTCTCTGTCTGCCTCTGATATTCCTCTTTAGGCCTCCCTTCCTCCGTCTCCCTCTCTCCCCCTGTCTATGCAAGCAAGAGGAGGTTATTAAACATTTTCTTCCCTCTTAATTGTTTTGACTGGGCGATTGGCATCCGATTTAGAGCCCATTGATTTCCTGGCGCTAAATTCATTGATTTTTAAATTTCTTATTGATCCCCGCTCTAAATCTCCTGCACACTCACTCACAGTCTCACCGTTCGCAGGGGCAGAGATGGAGAAAAGGATTGAGAAAAGAGTAAGAGAAAAGCGATTGGTGTTAGGTAAATACACTGACCCATTGACAGTGTAGTGAATTAACAAATTGAGAGAAGAAGAGGAAGAGCAGGAGGTGAGGAGGAAAACAGAGTTATGAGCTGTGAGGGGGAGGTTGGCATCAATCACCAGCACATTTAGATACATGCAGGGAAAGAAGCAAAAGAGCCAACAACACTGAAATAAACTATTGTCAATCATTACTTCTAGTTTATAATATATTTTCCTGATTTAAGCCTTTTTATATATAACACATCTAGCTGTATCTCAGCCCAAAAGCTGTAAAATGTAAAGAATCAGCAGAATTTGTATAAATCTAACAACAAGCATCAGGAGGATGGCACTGAGTTGCAGCCTGGTAGTGGCCGGATGGAACATGTTCATCTGTGAAGAATGGAGTACTTTATGGGTGGACAAGGGGTTTATGAGGATAGACAGATATTGGAAATGTCAGAGATGGAATGGAGTGTTTTGTCTTTGCCTTGCTATTTCACATGGTCTGCAGAGCCTACTGGAGACGTGTGTGTGTTATTTCTGGCTTATGACTGTGTTGGGCTTTGAGGCCGCTGGACTCAGATACTTACATGCCACTGGTGTTTCTCTGAAGGTGGTGGACCCTGGTGGCTGTATCCCGATTCTGTGTGTGTGTGTGTGTCAGTGCCGCCTGACTGTGTGCCGCGTGTGTGTGTGTCTGTGCACATGCATGCTCAACCATATGTAGTTAGATAATGCCTCCTTTTGTGTGTGCACAAGAACATACGTGTTTTCACATCTGTTTGTATGTGTGTGTGTGTGCGTCTGTGTGTGCATTTGACCTTTTCTTGGTTTAAGTGTTGAGGCTCAAATTCAGACATTCAGTTGATAGCATTTTCTTTTTATAGCCTCTGTACTTGACCAAATTGTGCTAACCTTTTCTAAAGTCATTTGCTGCTTTTCTGTCTCAGCGTGCAGTTGAGTGCCTTGCACAACACACAATATATGGACCATATGTAGCATTACTGTGTTGCAATTACAATTTACTCTGAATCCACTTAAGATAAATTAACTTTCAAATGACAAGGAAAAGCCATATTGTCAGCAACATGGGAGGAAAAAACTTCAATAACTATAAATGCGTCCAGGGAATAATGTAATACTTTCTTTGGCTGCAATGACATTAAATGTCTGGTGTTTTAAAGAGTGCTCTTTAATGGCTGCATTATAATGGTGATGGTGAAAATGACAGTGATGACAATGATACCGATAGATGAAACTGTTTTGCTTAAGCTTTCAGTGTTTACATTCAAAGCATCTGCAGAAAATGTAAAATAACATATTATTTCACAGCAGAGTGTGTGTTAGCGAGACAATGAGAGATAAAGTGTTTAAAATGCATACGCTGGGCCGAGCTGCTGTTTGCTTTGTAGTGATGGGGCCTGTGTTTGCTCTTCTGGTAGGGATGGCCTTACTGCACGCGCCCTCACATGCACACAGACAGATACACGCACACATGCATGGATAATTGAAGAATACTTGTCTTTGCTCATGAGATTACTCATCTACAAACACACACGCAGCCTCCGACAGACAATAAGGCTCCAACGCGATGGTCCTTTTCGTTCTGAATGCTTCTTTAGATGACGAAGATCACAGACTCAGCACACACACATACCTTTTACACATGGCTACGCCTGACACCACGGACATGTCCCTCTTAGCTGATGCACAAATACACATATGATCTAAAGACACACCCAACAGCATGACAGCAACACACTCGCACCTATACGCTGTCCTTGGGCTCGCAGACACCTTTCACACACTCACACACACACACACACACACACACACACACACACACACACTTTGTCCCAATAAAACTCAAACCATAACCTTGACCCGTCATACTCCAAGCCTACAGTCTCATACATACTTCATCGTTTCACTCAGGGAAGTCCCATAATGAGATACACCTTTGACCACATATTGATCATAGATGTTTTTAAAAACAAGAAATTTTTATCAGTGTTAGTTTTGGGGGAAAAAGAAAATCTCTAAATCAATGATGGCATGCATGTAGAAACAATAACTGCTGTCTTGAATTATATAGAGATTACAGATAAGATTGTTTGAGTTTTTTGACCGAACTGGATCCAATGTATTTTCAGAGTATGTGATAATGAATAAGCAATAATTAAATAAATAATGTGTGCAACACTATTATTATCAGTATCAAAAGAATAATAGTGTGTTATAGTTGGCTTGATCTATAAAATGTCAGGAAATGAGTGAATTTCTAAAGTCAAAGGTGTGTCTTTAGTGCTTCCTTGTCAACCAACTGTCAAACTCAAAATATACTCAAAAGATTCAAATTTATTTACTTTTTACATTAAATAGAAAAATGAGAAATATTCCCATGTGTGAAGACTTTTATTTCTTTATATAAAGTATTACAATTATTTAAAAAAAACAAAAAACCCAACCAAATGCTGTCAATGGATGAATCCCGATCAATTGTGGCTAATCATTGCAACTCTGCGTAATGAATGTAGACTTTCTTTTCCCGCAAAATGGAACCACGGCTCCTCGTGGTCATCCAGATGTGTCTATAGAATTAGAGCAGATACAGGCCTACTCAGTGATGAATTTCACTGTCAAAGACAAATTCGAAATAAATCTCTCGCCATGGACTTCCAGCGTGTGTCGCGCTCATTAATTTCACAATATCCTCTGCAACCCCCAGGGGAGCAGATTACTCCTGCTATTTCTCTCCATCTTCTCCTGTTCCTATCCCTGTAAAATGCTGGTTGCTTTGCTGAAATGCACAGTGCTTCTCTGCCCTCTTTTTCCTCCTTTAGCCCCCTCCCTCTTATTCCCCCCCCTGTCTTTCTCTCCCCTGGTTGGTTGGGTGTCAACCCCATAACCCCATAGTTGTTGTTGTTGTTGAGATGTTGGGGGGGTGCAGGTGGGAGTGGGTGGGCCGGGTGAGGTGGAGGGAGGGATGGTTGCAAGCAGCCGGGACCCAATGACGTGGGGTGACATGTAACCGTGGCGCAGGAGGAAATCAATACATGAAAGGATGAGGAGCACTGGGGTGGATTACCGTCTGGGGCCCTGGCTACTGAAGGGATGGAGGGAGATGGAGGGGGGTGTAGATGAGGCCTGGGGGTTGGAGGTGTGTGTATGTGTGTGTGTATGTATGTGGGGAGCAGTGGTGGTGGGGGGGGGGTGAGAGGCCAGATTGTCCAGTCCCTCTACCACTGCATCCCCTCCTGACCAAGCGCAGTTTGAATCTTGACCCCTCCCATCAACCCTCCCTTGGCTTCTAAACACTGCTCAGCACCGGTAGGCTGCCATAGGTGAACCTTTGGCTCCAATGAAACACACACATACACACACACACACACACAACACACACACAGAGGTGCAGTGGTCTCTATAATGTTGACTGAATACATGACAGTTGCATAGCCACTGTGTGCTAACACAGCTGATAACCCTACACTATCTGTATGGGCAATAATAAGCCTGAAATGTACAGTGTAAATTAAAGAGCCCCCAGAGATTTTGTGTGTGTGTGTGTGTTATCCCAGCATGTTCTTTGTTGCCATGTCTCTGAGGTGGGGATTTGCCGGCATGTAAGTCCTCGAGAGCAGGGTGCGTCCACACACTGCCACAAAACCAGATAATAAATATCTATAATAAATATCATTATTATTGGGCCAATCTCCCCCAATAACAGAGCCTCGGTGAAAGATGGCACGAGGGACTGAGGTGGATATTGGCAATATATCAGCATTGATTATTGAGAGTGCTGTTGACAGAGAGAGGGAGGCAAGAGTTAATAAAAACTAATAAAAAGACAAAGATACAGAAGAACAGGGCTTTAGCTGGATCCAGCTGCTTATACTAAAGGAAGGGAGAGAAGGAAAGTGGAAGGATGTAGTGAGTGAGAGGAGAGTAGTGCTGTACAGTCATGATTTGTGTGTGTGTGCATGTGTGTATACGTGTGTCTTGTTGTATTTCTGTCTCGACATGTGAATCGGTGTATGTGAGTGTGTATCTGAATTGAAGTTTTATCACTCTTAGTGGGTATGTGGTACTTTTTTTGTGTGTGGCTGAGAATGGGCATTGACATCTACATACAGACACACATGCACACACACAAGCATCGCCTTGCACACACAGAGTACTTTCTTCTCCTGCATGTGTGTCTTCTTGGATTGATTGAATCTTAGTTGAGATCTGAACTCCGTGGCTGGGATCCAAGCCTGCTGCTTGCCGTGGCACTAACAGATGCACAAACAATGCTTACTCACTCACCCACACACACACACACACACACACACACATTCACACACACTCACAAAGACACCAACAAACAAACCTCATAAAAGCCCATGCATCATATCCATATTATCTTGACAAATCTATACATCATGTCAGAGCATGGCTTTATGTGAATATTGCATTTTGCTGCGTGTTATTGGTGTGTGTGTGTGTGTAAGAAGGATATGAGAGTCGTTGGCCCTTTATTGCTGCTTAGTTGAGATGGGGCCCAGGCGACAGTGAGAGTGTTGTCCATTCCTAATAGGGCCTTGTTAGGCGCTGACAAGCCAATGCGCCACTGTTGGCTGCTATTGATTCCCGACCGACGCCGTTATTGATGAGTGAGAATTTAATTCAACCAGCTCGTTTGTCAACATGACATCACCATTTAACTACGACCATGACATGGATGCGAACACCCGCGGATGAGCTGGAGTCCGCGCTACCTGTGGAAATGTGCATGAACCTTCTGCAAGAGTACACACACACACACACACACAGACACAGACACACACACAGTCTGATAGATAAGCCGTTTTAGAGAGCAGCGAGTCATTTCTCAGTTAGATCCTGCTGTTGCCTTCGTCCTCTGCATATTTAAAATAAAATAATTTTGTGCAGTATTCAAGCACCATGTTTTTTCAGCCAGTCAAATCAATCATTCAAAATGAATAACAGGCAATTACCAAGAGTGCAATAAACTATATGACTAATGCATGGCCCATGTTATGACTAATGTATAGCCTTAGGATACTTCTGGCTCTTTCTGATTGGATAAATATTTCATGCCACATCTGACCTACAGCACATGACAAAACATGTTGTGGTGAAAAATTGAACAAATTGTTTTCTATGAATAAATATGTCTTTAACTAGTGCAGGAGAAATATCCCACATCACCAAATTGCCATCTGCAAATACCGCACTTTTTAACAAGCAGACTTACTTACATTACTTTTTTTAATTAAAGCATTACAACTGCAGTCGATCATTACTGAGGGAAAAATGTCAGGATAAAAGAAAATATATAATTTTCAAATACAATAAATAGGTTGTTAATAATTGTTCCCATTTGCAAATCATACAAATAAAACAGTTTGTCATTCTTTTAATTTATAAGTTACATTTCACATATTGATTATTTAATAACACATAATATATATACAATTTCCATATATTTTATACAAAATTATAACAACAGAAGAAAAGTACATTTTATCATGAGAAAACTCATAAATGATAGAATTTCCACTTTCCATTTCCTAACTCGATAGAAATTGCATAGATACATATTTAAAAAATCGGACAGTATTACAAATTGTAAAATGCATGTATTTATAAAAGGAAGAGGTAATTTGTGAAAGGGCAGCATAGGTAATGTTCAAAGTGCTTGAAATGCAATGTTGTATATTCCAAGTCACATTAATTCTGTAATTTGTAGAAAACTGCATGACAGTTCTTGTGTAGAGAGGGCCCTCTAGTTTTTTTCTGTGATGATTAAAAGTATATGTTGTCTGTCCAATACACAATAATCATCTCTAATCACTGGACTTTAATGCCTGTATCCAGTATTCAATATTACATCCATTACAGTATTTCTCTATCTGAAAAAACAGAGGCAAAGAGGCGACAGAGAGAGAGGGCGCAATTTTGGAGAGCATTTTTTCAATACAGCAGGAAGATGCAGCCCTAGAAAACAATGGATCCAGCTATATATCTCTGTATGGTTAGAGGAGGCTTGATAGGGAGAGGTGGACAATCAGGACCGTGTGGGCCCCCAATGAGAACGGTCCAGCAGGGGTTATTGGCTGGAGTGCCCCCCCAGGGGAGCTTTCTCTCTCCCTCTCTCTTTTTCTTTCTCCCTCTCTCTCTTTGGACCCATGGGTCTCTCCAGGTCCCTGGGGAGCAAAACTGTAGAGGCAGCGTCGCTGCAGGGCCCTAGGCACCAAGCAAAGCACACTGAGGGGGGCAGTCCGCTGAATTTAGGTGTTCGGGCCTGTTTAAGACAGACAGACAGACAGATGGACAGAATCAAAATAAACGAGATAGTCTCATCTCTCTTGACCACTTCCATTTGTATTCTGTGTGCTTGAGTGTGTGTACTTTACTTGTCAACTTCTGTCACCTGTATGAGGGGAGAAAAAAGCAAGTCAGAGAGGGAGAAAAGGAGAGTTTGTTTCTCCCTTAAAAACTTTCAGGTCTAACCTCTGCTGTAAGATCGTGATGTTTAAGGGCCATCTGCCTGTTTGGGAATTCATCTGAAATCCACGTGCAGGTGTTTTGATGTGTCTCTGTGTTTTCTTTTGTTTTTTTACACATGTGAATGCCTAGTTGATAGCTTTCTACGATGTTGCCTTTGCCCGTGTCAGATGGACGAAAAAGAGGAGTTTGGTCAGAAGAGTGCGTGGAGGACGAAGGGGTGGATGCTGTAGGTGTTAGCCTCCCTCCTCCTCCTCACCTCCCCATCCTCCTATACCCCTCCAACACCATCTTATTTTCCCCTCCTTCAATCTCACACACCCTCCTCCATTCCTCTCTTCCCACCAGACGCACAACCACACTACATTCTACAAAAATAATTGCTTTTGTCTGGAAGGTGTGGGGAGGAGGGAAAGGGCGCGCATGGCTCCCTCTGTGGAGAAAGGGGGTCTTTGGACAACTAGTCACTTCTCCTTTCCCTCCTTCTTTCTCCTCTCTCCTGTTCTTGCCTCACCTCCCTTTCCCTCCTTCTCTCATTTGCTTCCCCACCTTACTCTTTTCTATCAGTTTGCCCCCTTCCCCTCCACCCTCCCTTACCTTGCCTCTCTCTCCTCTGTCTCCCTTTCTTCTCTCTCCTCTTCTTCTCCTCTCTGTCCTCCCCATCACTCTCTTCCCTCCTCTCCCTCTCCTTTGGACCTCCCCGGATGTCATCTGCATCATACGTGAGCGGAGACAAACCTGGTTGTCTACTACACAGAGTAGCACATTTTCATAATTAGAATATGCCAGTTTAGAGGGAGCAGCACACATATCTTGACAGTATGGTTGACTGTTAATGACCCGTGAACATATTGACAAGACTGGAGATGATGCTTGGGCTCATTATTTATGAGCAATTTCCATTAAAACAGGCCTAATCACCCGCTGCATTAAGTGGGCAGGTATTAACAGTCCTGCGGGATGGGACTCTGAGGCCCTACAGGAGCAAGAGCTCGCTCATTCCTATTGATTTACCCGTATTGACTGCGATGTTTAAGGTATAGATTTTTCTATTTAAAAATCTATATCGACAATAATCTGGTGTGTAAGCGGCGTTGACTGATGCTGGCCTGTAATTGACAGCGTGTAACATGTCGGCGTGCCGGGAGGGCAGGGGCGAGGGGAAGCTTTTATGCTGGGGAGGCCGGCATTAAATGGCTGGGACGGAGGAAACCAAGATCCAGGAGCAGGAGGAGAGGAAGAGGATGAAGAAGGAGGTGGTGATCACCTGTCATGGAGAGCTCGTCCTCCTGACACCTCCTAAACTCCGTTATGTATTTCATCCTTCATATTTTAACATAAAATAGCTCGTGCATTTTGCTGATCCATTACATCTCCGCCCAATTTACATTGGTTTACCTGCAAATTCACCGGAAATGTACTTTGAGGCTGCACACCAGCTTCATATTTCTAATGCTCGGAACAGCAGTGGTCGCTCTTGTCTTCCTATATCTAAATAACCTAATGATACACCCTCGTCGGCTCAGGAGGGCTTATTAAAAGCAGCAGTGATGAGATAGCAATTGTGTGCATGCTGGGTATCCTGGTAGGTTTTAACGTTAAGCACCTATAGGTATCCATGGATTCTCTTGTCAGGTCTTTTCACTTCCAAACAGGCCGGTATTAATGCACTGATCTACTGGCATCATTATAGCGGGTATTATGGGGGGAAAAATCAGAAATCAGCTACAGGATACCTTTTGCAGCGATAGTGAAAACGAGGAGATAGGTGGAGTGGGTGGTGGGAGGAAGGAGGGAGGGGGATGGAGGGAGGGAGGTGCGGGGGTGGGGTGGTGATGTGTGAGTAGTAGCGGGTCCTCTCTCGCCTCAATGTTGCGGCCAGCCTAGTGGCAGATCGCTACAATCCTGGAGGGAGCCGGGTCGAATGAGCTATTGGGGTTCCCAAATAATAACGGGAACAAACAGACAGACAAAAAAGACACACAGACGGATGGACGGAGATAGGCAAGTGTTCCGCTAAAACGGGAGACCATAACCGGATTCTATACGCTTTCTTATTTCGGTTGTTTTGCCTTTTAGTGTTTTTAATTATTTATTTATTCGCTATATTTATTTATTTATTTATCGATTGATTGCGTTTTAATTACTGCCTTGTGACAGAGAGCGAGGGAGGAGGAGCGTCAGGGCCAAGCGCGCGCGTTGTGTTTGTGTGTGTGTGCGCGCGCGAGTGTGTGTCCGTGTAGCCTTTTCCCCCACTTGTTTATTTATTTGTCGATGATAGCCTTTAATGAAGCTGTTTTAAATGTGCTCGCGACGCGATCCACTGCTTTGCGCGAGCGGATGAATGTCTTATATGTAGCCTTCATGCAAAGGAGAGGGGAGAAGGAGCGCGTGCAGCTAGAGACCAAATACAATAGATCAAACCAAATACTACAGAAATCCAAATAAGACTTTATAACTCCGCTGGCCTTTTACACAGTCTTGTCTGTTTCTATGTATCATAATTTATTGTGGTGTTTTCATTTGCAAAGCGAATACCAAAGCTAAGCCCGGCCGGTGATGCTACAGGAGTAGGCTAGCGACTGTTCTCATGCCTTTTCACACCTATAGGAAACATTACTGGTGAGGAGTGAGAGGATAAAATAAGCTCCCCGGGCCTCTATGTTTACTCAAGGAGAACGCTTTAGTAGTGCAAAGGTAACAGAGAGACGCAGGTGCATCAACAGCGGGCAGGTGACACACAGCCTTTTATTACAAAAGTACTACAATAGGCCTGTAATTGTAACGCAACTTTTCCTGTAGCCTGTAGAAGTGAGGTCTGATCTCCTGTCTATCCGTCTGTGTGTTGGTCTGGACTGTAAGATAACTGCTGCACTCAAGGGACCATCCTACATATATGTTCTATGCACATTTACACCAAAACTAAT
Organism: Datnioides undecimradiatus; assembly: GCA_008933995.1. NCBI lineage: Eukaryota > Metazoa > Chordata > Actinopteri > Lobotiformes > Datnioididae > Datnioides > Datnioides undecimradiatus. The sequence continues at coordinate 22,277,831 of WARS01000046.1, read as the reverse complement.
GCTGGCCACCAGTCGACATCCACACATGTAAATAAAAGTGCGCAGCTGGGCTACATGTGTACACACCTAACGGCGAATGTTGTGAGCTCTCCATACCAAATATTTTCCCAACGCTGTCTACCAGAGAAACGGACGAAGATACAGAAGCTTCAGAAGGGGACAGAGCTTATTACAGTACTTCTGACATATTATTTGCATCAAAACAAGAAGCAGGAGGAAGATCATGTTTGTTCCCTTGCCGGTGCCGTTCGTGTTTCAGAGAACTGCCCCTGACCTCAACGCCTGGCGTCTCAAGTCCCCTCTGGCTCTCCGCTCCAACTCCGGTAAGACATATTTTCTCCTCTCCCCTGCTACACATCCTCCATGTCGGTCAGACTCGGCCATGCAGACCCGCCCCGCCTTACTCGGTGCCGATGCACTTGCAGCGGGGAGAGCTGTAGGCGCACACACCCACTTACTCACACACACACACACACACACTCCTCCGACTCCTTGTGAAGGCTTAAACAGAGTCCTTTACACTCGCGGGGCGGTTGTTCAAATAAAAAAAAAGCTTCCCGAGCGCACTGGAGAGTCCAGTCTGATTGGAAATTAATTGCATAAGATGTCCGTTTTTGCTGTCCATTCTGTGCAGCGATGCGCCACAGTTCCACCCGTGTGTTGATTAATCTCCACGCCGCCTATGTTCCTTTTTCGAGTATTTTTTCGCTCCCGTCTCCGTCCCCATCCTTCCCCTCTCCTCCACTGCCTGCGCCTGAGCCTCAGCCTCCGTCTCTCCCCAACTAGACTCTCGGCAGGCAGGGAATATTCATGCCAACTTATCGATCCTGCGGAGATCGATTCTGGGCCGGTGGAAGCAAGGAGAGGGGGAGATAGAAGGAGAGAGTAGGTGCACGGAGGAGTACGAACGTACGAGTGGAGCGAAAGAAAACACCGTCATTCTCTTGTTTTATTTCATGCTGTTTTGCGATTGTGTTTTAATTATGTAGGTGATTTGTCAGGGACTCGGCTCGGAGCTTGCCGAACGTCTTTGATTCGCCGTGGTTGCTGCTTTTGTTTCGACTTGCATGCTGGCTAGGAGACAGGGCTCGCATCTTTGTAAACACCACTGGAAAGCGACTTCCAGTGACTACATCTCTGTCCCATCGCTGCTTGGCTGCTGCGCGGTTGAAAGCGGAGAATCATAGGGAGTGTGGAGTCAGGGAGGGGGAGGGTGCCGGCTGGGGCGCCGTCTGCGTTTCATCTGCGCTGAAGCGGAATAAAAGGACGCATGGTGGGAGCAGCCAGGCTGGCTTCAGTGTGTCACTGACTGTCGCTGTGAGAGAGCTCCAGCTCAGACCAGCCTCGACTGTTCCTCAGACATGCAACAGCTGCTCAGCCCTTTCCCCCCACTACATCTTTGGAGAGGGAAGAATGCCCCTGGTCCTAATGTGTTCCGTGTCCTCTGTGTGCACACTAAAGGACTGCAGAGCATAGGGAAGTGAGGGAAAATACCATATGCGGTCAACGGGCTTTTACTTCTGATGTATTTCAGCATTTAAGTTATTCACTAATGCATATACATACAGCAACTTGCGTATCAGGGCGTAATGGTGCGTAAATGTGGCTGGTGTGCACCTTAGCTGGCGGATGGGCTCTTAAAGGGCCAGGCATCCCCCCAGTGCACAGCTCCCCTCTCATTTCCAGATCAGTTCAAGCCCATTTGATTTCATAGATGCCAGGCTTCACCCTTACTCCACATACTCAGTCAACAGTGCACAGCATGTGACAGTGAAGGGATAGGTGATAGAGGGGGGGGGGGAACAGTGTGTAGAGGGATGAGAGGGACCTGTTACCCTCCATATCTCCAGAGATATACACACACAGAAGAGTGGGGAGAGGGGTTGGAGGGAGGATGAGGGGAAGGAGCAAGGACCGGGGAGGAGGAGTTTTCGCGCTCTGCACGTTGAAAAATGGCGAATGTCAGAATGAGATAAAAAAATGCGGAAAGAGAGAGCAGGAGGGAGAGCGAGAAGTGGGTGAAAGTAAGAGTAGATGACAGAGTGAAAAACGAGGAGGGAGAGGAAAACCCAGTTTGAGCTTGAGAGGTGAGAGTAAACCACGAATGAGCCATTATGTTGCAGTGTCCCAGGCCAGGGCCAGCATCTGAATAAGCAGGCAAACTGATGGGATGTGTACACAGCCTGCTGGATTCCTTAGATGGTGGGATAACAGTGATTTACAATGCTATGCTGATTTCAGTCCATTTTGATAACACGGTACAACGTGCTGTCCTTTTCAAACTCAGGGAGTTTGTCGCTTAAAGGGTGCAGGGTCAGTTCAACATCTCAGTAGTGAAACAGGACCATGCTGCTGTTTCTTCAAGGATTTGTGTGCTGGCAAACTGCAAGGGACGACGTCATATGAGAGTTTTATTTACAGAAATACCAAGACAGAGTGGACACACCTTAGTAGTGTCCTCCAATGTTTAGGAATTGTGTCCTTGAGCTCTAAACTGTGCTTTCCCATCTTCTACTGGTAGTTCATACAGAACATTTGAATACCGTCCACACACACACAGTTTTTACAAGGAGTTGTAGAGCTCTTGACTCAAACTCAGCGTTAACCTGTCTCTTTGACTGGTGGGAGCTCCTTGACTCCTTTGAGTTCAAGCTCTGTATGAGGTCAGAGGTCACAACAGTAGTGTTTGACTCAGCCCCACCTGACCCTTCTCTACCCCTTGTGTTTTTCACTCTCTTTCATGTTACAACAGGCCTCGAGCACTCATGCACAACCCCTGTGGGGGCACACACACACCGTCATGAAAGAGCCCGACGATCATATAGCATAAAACAAGCATGTTAGACCGTTTTCCACCTGGATAGCGAGCTGCTCTAACTGATCCAGGTTTTGTTCTATTTTTAATGCCATTGTGTCTGTGAAGGTACAGGTCAGGGCCACTGCTATGTGAACTATGTGTGTGTACGTGTAGTAAAGTGGTTTGCGAAGCCATCAGCATTAACTGGTGTATGAAAGTTTAATGGGACATAGAGGAGAAACCGCAGGTTTCCCACACAGTGCAAAGCTTGATATGATATGATATGATATGATGGGACATCAAGGAGACTGGAGACTGCTTTTTTCCCCTCTCTCTCTCTCTACCATGCTCTCATCCTGTCTGTCTCCCTCTCTCTCTCTCTCTCTCACACACACACACACACACACACAAACACCTAGATTCACTTCATCTCAGCTATGCACCTTATGTCACACACCATTAACCACCATCTCCTACCATACACATCTAACTGTCTGGCATACACAGACACACACACACCTCTGATTTTAGGGTCATGGTCTCTAAATAATAAAAAAAAAAACAGTTTAGTATTAAACATACAGTTATTGTATTTGTATTTCTTCAAAATGTTCCTGTTCATGTAGGGCCACATCTGATGTTTTTATTCCCATGTTGTATTACAAAAAGTGCTCAGTCTTCATCCATGAACCACCCTGTCTCACTTCCTGAATACTTTTGAGACATTTCTACATGCGTGTGGGGCACTGGCATATGTCTTCGATGGCTATGTGACATCTGTGAGTGAGAGTGTGTATGTGTGCGTGCGTGTACAAGCGTGAGCACACGTGCAAACTAGTGTGTGTGTAGGTATAGATCGGTTTGTGGAGGGGAGCGTGCAAGTCGCAGTGTTAACATGATTGCAAATGACAAAATGTCAACCTGGGTTTGTTAGCAACATAATGGGGAATCAATAGACACGAGAAAGATGTCAATACTACATGCTTTATTGCATTAAGCTACCTCTCTCCTTCTCTGTAGCCCTCTCTCTCCTCTTCTTTTCCCTTTCCCTCCCACTCCCTCCTGCTCTCTGTCACAATACAATTCTCTCTCCCTCCTCTCCTCTCCCTGTGGTAGTAGAATTAGATTGCAGTATATGAGCCAGCCACAGGGTTCTGAATCCAGCAGGCTGATGGCTGAATGCTTCAGGAGCTAATGGGTTCGGCTATTTACGTATATTAGGCTCACGTAGATGCACACAGTTTCACAACAGGGGCCAAAGAGGCCGCAGCAGTGACGTCTTATGTTTAACTGATGCGTTAATGTAATGAGACTAACATCAATTGAAAAACTGCTCTGAGCAAAATGTTAAAAGTAATCATAGAAAATTACTAAAATCATCTGGCAAGAGAAGAAAAGGCTTGTTTATGAAAATGTCTTCGTCTCAGAGCATATATTTAGCTGTTCAACTCATAATGTACTTAAAGTGTCAATATTTGGTTTAATTTGATACATAACATTTGGGAATATAAACCGGTTATATGGTTTTGGATTAATCCAAACAATTGCAGACTCTAAATGTGTAACGATAACACTGTGTCATTTGTGTTTTAGCCACGTTTGAAAATTCCTTTTAATCCTATTAATTCTTTTTATGGATTTGCACAGGTGTGCATATGCGCCAGTAGGTTGTATTTATATATAGCTTGTAGATGTGTGTGTGTGTATGAACTGATGTGTGTGTTAGTCAAGACTAATGTAGTATTAATGCTGATGAGGTCTCACAGCTCATTAGCAACAGTGAGTGGTATTGAGTTTCTCCTGGGAAACAGGACACACACACACATAAACATACACATACACACTGCATCCTCAACAGCCATTAGCGTATTAATAAATATCACCAGACACACAACCACACACACCATCACCAAACAATGATCATAATACATATGCTTATAAATATGCATACTCCAACAAGAGCACTTAGACATACGCAGCAGGACACTGCAAGAAAATCATGCAAACGTATTCATCTAAAGAGCTTGATGAGTAGCATTTACAGGCCATCCATTATTCTTGAATGTGTTCCATACACTCAAACACACACACACACACACACACACACACACACACATACACACACACACACACGTACACGGACTCACACTCGGAGGAATAATTTTGTGCACTTGGTTGCTGTGTCCAGTGAAATACAGCCCAGCATTAGTCCTAATCAGAGGCCGGGTGAGTGGGGCACTTAATCAGACCTATCACCTGGAGAACACACACAGAGAGGGATGGATGGACTCTGTGTGTGTGTGTGTGTGTGTGTGTGTGGGCAGTTAATCAACACATCAGCAGGAATAAACACATACAAACCACCTGACTCCATTCTGGGTATTGATTTATACCTCTCTCTGTGTTTCTCCTTGCCTCTCTCTCTCTCTCTCTCTCTTTCAATAACATATAGATGAGGAACATACTGAGAACTCAAGCATACTTGACCTCTACGTGGGGGACATCCTGTTATACTCTGAGTTTGTGTTTGCGGACGCTCAGTCGGCGGTGGCCTGGCCGTGATCAGGGTTGGAGTGGGTCTCACTACATGCCGCCAATCACCCACATCAGCCTAGGCAGTCAAAACAAGCCTTTGAACTCCTGCTGGTCATATTGAACACTTGATTAGCTGATTTTAGAGCTATTTTTCACCCATGAGGGCCTGATTCATTCAAAGAACAGCATAAAGGCTCAGCCACAGCCTCCCTACATTCCCCTGGTCAAACAGACCAAACCTTCATGCATTCGTAGCAAAATGTGCCATGTCTGAGCCGTCTTTATTTGCTGAGATGACTGTGGTCTCATAAACAGACCAACAATGTGTTTTCGCCAGCTGCTGTCTGTTTTTTTTTTGTTGTTGATTGCTGCAGGCTGTCACCTCTGCCACCCTGCTCATGTGCCAGTACATTTAGATAATAAAAAAGACCAATAAAATCCAGGGGTTTGATTGGGTGTCTCCCCTTAGCCCAGAGGAGCGGCCGACTAAATCAGGGGTCCTTCTCTCCATTTCATTTAGCTGATAAGATTTATGGTAATGAAGGGGTCCTATTAACCTCTGGGGTTCCACTGCTGTCCTTCAGAGTGAGGGTGGATGAGAGTGCTTACCGATTGGGTTTTGAGACGGAGGCAGCGAACATGTCTGCTATAAGCAATGTCACATCATCGCAAATGCACCCTCCGGAGTGCTTACACACACACACACACACACAACTGACACACAGACACATACACAACGGAGACTCTCGAAAAGCAGCGCAGCCCTTTGAGAGAGTTGAATGCATGTTTAATCTCCCTCCTCTCTTTCTCTTCTTGGTATTTTCTCTTTTCTTTATCCCCTCTATCCTTCCTGCTCTCCATCCTTCTCTTGGCGGGAGCGCTCTGTTCTGAAATTAATCTGTTGTACTCTACCACCTCTTCTCCCTCTCATTCCCTTGTGCAATCTCTCTTACGCTGCCTCTCTTTTATAAGTGCATAGTCCCACTCTTTTTCTCATTGCTTGTGAAAGCAATCGCCAGGATTTAAAAAAAATATTTGAAATAACAAAAATTGACATTTGTTGGAATTTAAACTTTAAAAAACATTTTATTAATCTATATTTATAGATTTTATCCTCCCTAAATTACAATTTTATTATTAATATGTGCTGCTAATTACTCCCTTTCTACCTGCCTCTATCCATACCAACAATATTTACGGGTTGGCTGTAAATATTAAGGGGCAAAGAGAAAGGGGGGATGACAGAGGGAGGCATTAACCCCTCCTTCTTCTGTACAAGAGCTGCACCCCTCTGTCCCTTTGTCTGCTTGTAAAGGGGACAAGGGAGGAGGCGCAGAGTGGGGGGTGCTGAAGGAGTGACTAAGTGACCTCTCTCTCCGTTTTCTTTTGACGCTCGCATGTTCTGTCCATTTTGTTGTGCATGTCCCTCTCCCTCCCTCCTCTTTCATCCTCTTTCGTTCCCCCTTTTTTCAGCCTGGTTAAGTCGCCATGGCTGTTGGCCTTGTATGTCCTGTCCTCTCTCTCCCTCCCTCTGTCTCTCTCTCTCTCTCTCTACCCGCATCTTTGGCAGCAGCAGTCTGGTTGCCAAAGTGTCTGTAGGACACATTAAGACCCATAAAAGCCTAGTCTGCGGTCGCACTCTTAACCACCAGTCAGAGGTAGTGTACAAAAGTGACTTTAAATGAGTCTGTGATTACCCTGGAACATGGAGAGATACTGAAGTGGCCAGGAGAGTGTAAGACAAGGCCGGGGCGTCAGAAAGAGAGGAAGAAAGAGCGGCTCTTGGATGTTCCTTGAGTCTCTTAAGGAAAATTGAACAGAAACGAATATTTGTTTCTCCCACAGCTAAGAGCTAAAAAGGCTACCTGAGTGGAACGAGCAATGAAAAGTTGTAACCCAAATTTCCTGCCGCCCACCCCCTTCATCTCAACCTGCTTGCCCCTCCCCTCCCCATCATCCCTCTTCCTAATTGGCCACATGCTGCCATGAGTGACAAGTGTAATCATCAGTCAAATTATGACGGGGGGAGAAGATGGAGGCCAGGGGAGGTGGAGGAGGAAAAGAGGAACAGCAGAAGGTGGTTAGGGGGGTTGAAAGGAAGTGCTTTGATCAGAGATAGAGAGGGGGTGAGCGGGCAAACAGACAGAGCTACATGGAAACCTGCTGTCCACACACCTGCTGCTTCATAGATGGGCAACACTAGCACCCTCAGACTTCAGTGTGCAATAGAGCATCCCAGACAAGCTTTCCAACAGTCCTCTGTAACCACAGTTAATGGTGAAAACGTGTATTGATTGTCATTAATGTGTAAACTTGAACTTGAGGTTGGCCTTTTCATTTCAGCCTGAATAGCAACAAACCTCCTCTTCTTTCATTACAACCAGAAACACAAACTAGAGCAATGAACTCACTGGGTGTGGTAGCAGCACAGTCTTTGATTCCCACTTGGGCACACCAGGCCCAGGCCGTGTTATATTTGGATATACTTTGTTAGCGGGAGCAGATGTTAGCTCTCCAGCCAGCTAACGAGGTTTACAGTAATTAGGAGTGCTGATGAAGCGCTTTGATTCTCCGGCTGTGGCGGCCCTCTCATTAGCGGCTAGCTAGCTAGCGCTGCAGCAGGCGCTCCAGTCACATCCTATTAGGCGGCTCAATGTACACTCTGAATTAGGAGCCGGAGATTAAGTGGAGATGAAAACTGTCTGCGCACACACACAGATAAATGCACACACACATGCGTGCACCTGCATACACATACAGACACACATGGTTTCAGACATTTTTAAAAAGACCAGCAAAGTCCACATACACTCACTGTTATAATGAGGTTAGTAGAAGAAAAAATCCTCCTTGGGAACCAACGAAAAATTTAATAAGATACTAATTGGAGCTGGTGTTGCACTGAACATGCCTCAAATGTATGCATGTGCCAAGTTTTAATAAAAAAAAAGGCCAAACGCGAAAAGAAAGGGAACAGAATCACAATTTAAGATACAAGTTTGTTCATGTGTGTATGCTTGAATTTCTCAGTGTCAAACCCATGCAGTGGAATATTTCCCCATGTTTCTTGCAAATTAAAGAAAACAAAAAGACAACCTTGAAAATACTCCAACACCTTTTTTTTCCCCTTCAGTTCTTCTCCTCGATGTTCGTCAATACTCTCTACATGCTCTTCTGCTCTCTCTCGCTCTCTCTCTCTCTCTCTCGTCTTTTGTGTGATGGAGTGATTATTGAGGACGTGGCTCCTGTGTTTAACGCTGGTTGATGAAGTCTGCCTTTGTCTGTCTGTGCTAACCTGTCGCAAACGGGACACCGCTTATAGCAAAATCAATACACAGAGTGGAAGAGAGAGAGAGGCCTGGCAAGGGAGGTAGAGAAAAGAAAGAAGAGGGAGGGGTTGGAGGGGTGTTCGGAGGTAGATGAATGCAACGAGAGCCAGAGAGAAAGGCGCAAGGATAGAGCAGGAAGTCATTGGAAAGAAAAAGGAAGAGATGGAAGGAAAGTTGAATACTTGACTGTGCTGCTGCTGAAACGTGGTGACAGTGAATGGCTGGTGTCACTCATAGAGCCCTGTGCGTTTATGTGTGTGTAAATCAGAACCTTTATATGTATATGTTTGTCTTGCATGGCCTTGACTGAGGGGCGGTTGTATCACTTGTGGTGTGTGTGTGTGTGCTTGTGATTGTTTAAGTTCCAGCAGAACGGGCCGGCCCCTATCTGTGTGTGACAATCGGTGTGTGTGTGTGAGCTTCTTTTGCTTCCACTCCCCAGAGTCAAAGCCGGTGTGAAGAGGAGAGGGGAGCGACAGAGGGGCGAGGAGAAGGACGGAGGAGGAGAGAAGCATTGGATGGGGAGAAGGAGAGGTGTAGGGAGTGAGGAGGGGGAGGTGGGGGAGCAGTTGTGTGAGAGAGGCACAGCTGGGAAATGAGAAATGCAACCCCCCTCCCGGTATTCCACCACCTTACACTCACACATACGGCACACACATACACACACACACACACGATCCCCATCTCTTTATCCTCCCCTCAGGAAAGAAGGGGTGGAGGTGGAGGGAGGTGAAGTGAAGGGAGAGGTAGGGGGGATAGGAAGAGATGGAGAAGGGGACAGATAGGGGCATTAAAATTCATGGCCTTTTTTTTTATTTTCCCTGCTGAAAATCAATAGTGTTTACTATGAATGAGTGGAACAGTGGACAACAGTGGTGCCGGGGGGACAGAGAGAGACAGAGAGGAGGAGGAGGAAGAAAAGAGAGAGAGAGAGGGAGAGAGAGAGAGGGAAGGAGGGAGGGAGGGAGAGGTAAAGAGGAGGAGGGGTGACTTTATTGCGATAGGCAGAAGCACCAGAGGCCAAGGTTAAAGACCAGCAGGGGCAGAGAGGCAGGGAGATAGAAGCACTAAGTAAATTCAGTTGTCTTCTAAAACAGACATACTGCCCTGTAAATGCATATTTACTATTGGCCATCACAAGAATGTAATGTAATTTAAATCATAGTCCGCCCTGCTGTAATGTTCCCTGCAGTAACATCGACTGTTCGACTGTCTGTACTTCTCTAACTTTCCATTCCTTATTCCTCGCTTCAGTTGACTCTACCTTTCAAAAACTGTGTGTGTGTTAATTGGCAGCCCACAAACACCACTGACATGGTCTCTCGCAAGCAGCAGACCCGCACACATGCACACACACTGGCACGTCACACACACATAAACACACACACACACAGAGACCAGTTCACACTGAGTTGTTCAGCAACCCTGACCCTGTTTCCTGCTGCTGAAAGCCTAGAAGTTCAGGATGGCTTACCAGTGTTTTGATTAAGCACTGCCTGTGTGTCTCACACCACTTGATCAAAGAAGAAAAACTGTTTGTTTTTATCTGCTTTTTTGTGTGTTATTTTTTACTGGATATGGCCCCTACATGTTTCATGGCAATCAAAGCTTTTAAAACAGTTATGTCGTTTTTTTTCTGCTGGCAAAATTCTGTCAGTAAATAGAAAATAGATCATTTAAGGTTGGCAAACGCTACTTCTAAATAACAGAAAAGTTGTGTTTCTCTTTTTTTTTTAGACTGAATTGACTGAATCTTTTTTTTTTTTTTTTTTTTTTGCTTTATGTCTTTCTTTTCTACATGTACATGCAGTCTGATCAGTTGTGATGGACTGCATCAGAGTGTACGCATTCATATGTACCAGTATGTATGAGTGCATGCCCAACTTTAAGCCCCGGTCATTGTGCACACACTGGTGTGTTCCTGCATTGTTGTGCATGGTTGTGTGTGAATGTGTGAATGTGTAAGCTGTGCAGGGGGTGATATATATTCAGGCAGCTCATGCATTATGGAGAGTGCAGGTGAGAGCGTCTAAATGTGAACTGCTGGTATGTAGAGGGTTCAGGGCCAATCTCACTGAAGCCTTTTGTATTCGCATAGCATCTCCATTTCAAATCGGCCTGTCAAAAGCCAGCAGCATGTTTTATTCAGCAACAGATATTGATCACATATTATGCATACATACCAAATCTATATTGCATACCAAATATAAGCCTTTGATATGTATATGACACTCCTTTGTGAATGTGCTGCATGCAGAATGTAGGTGTTTGTTATGTGCATAAAGTCTGCCATGCTCTGGTGATGCAAAATACATACATTTTTGTTCTTTTTTCACAGCTGCAGTTATTTGGTGTGGTGATAGGATGCAGTAATGTTGATCAGGCAGAGTTGAGAATAACTTGTTTACTGGTCAAAAGAGAGGGCAGAGGTAGGCAAAGTGCATCATTACAGCTGCTGTGTATGTGAGTGTGGACACTGCAACGTCTGCAGGGATGAGGAGAGTTTGCAGAGGTCAGAATGGCACAGCGGTTCTTTCCTGTGGGCCCGGGCATGTGTGTTCATTACTCCGACGCCTCAAAAGACCAAAGTGCGTGTTGTGTGCTAACTTCAATTTCTCAATCCACTTACCGAGCTTCTAGCTTCTTGGTTGAAATGACCTCCATGCACCCATATACATTAACAGCGAACATTTCACTATACCAGCGTCTCTTTGTCCATCAAGATGTTTTTCCATCAATAGTTCTCCATGTGTTAAACCGGAGACCTGAGGCCATCACTGCCTCTCTATCATGTGCCGTGTTTTTTTTTTTTTTTTACCATCACACTGCATCGGTGCTGCACTAAATCTCCCTTCTCTAAATGACTGGAGTGGATGAGAGGTCACAGTATATGGGGGAGGAGGACAATGCAGGCTTTAGCTGTGATGGAGCTTGCTTTTTCACCCTTTATGAGCAGAGGTGGCCCATTTGCTGAATGGGACATGAGGAAGGTAAACGCTGGTTTGTTAGGGAATGAACATTTTTCCTGACCACATGACTTTTGCTTTTCCAGCCAAATCTTTTCAAATTCACCGTTTCATTAGCTATCTGTCTTAGCCTCTTGAATTTTTTTCAGGCATTTTGTCCACCTCTCTCTCTCCCCCTCTCTTTCTCTCTCTCTCTCTCTCTCTCTCTGTCAGTACTCTGTTCCCTTAGCGACCGTTTCCAAGGTGCCCATTCCCAAGGGCTGGAGGAGGGGTCCAGTGATGTCATGCATGCATAACTCTACACCTGTAATTCATGTCCTGTTCTCCCTTCCTCTCTGTCTTTGTCACATTTTTTGTTCCTTACTGTTTTCTCCTGTTTTTCTCCTACTCTACATCCATTTCCCCCCTTTTCAAATACTTTAGTAAACAGCTCCCTCTCTCTTTTTTCTCTTCTTGTTCCTTCCTACACGTCCAAAACATGCTTTTTCACCTTCTTCCTCTGGAATAAAATTCACTCTTTATTTAAGAATCACTTTGATTTGTTCCACATTTTGATTCAGTCTTGTAGAAATATGAGTGTTTTATTTTAACAGTATGGAAAAGTGACGCTTATCTTTTCACTCGCTGTTATGAGACAGACAGTTGAGCTGCCCTCTGTCCACAGTGTACATGACTCTCTACATCTGCTCCATGTTTAAAAGGTCATTTGTCAAACCTGACATTTTCTGCCCTTACCAAAGGTTTCCTCAATATCCAGCCCGGCTCCCCCGTACAGAGTTTATGTTTTTTCATCTATTTGTTTGCTTTTGTATAAACCTTTTCTGACAATGCGTTCCTCTTCAGTGTCAGAAGAAATCAAAAGAGTGGGAGGCTGAATTCTATCATCTTGTAATGTTCAATAAACTAAGGAATGACAGATGAGGTCCCCGGTGTGTGTGTGTATGTGTGTGTGTGTGTGTGTGTATGTGTCTGTCTGCGTGTGTGTTGGTCTAGGTTGCCAGGGTAATGGGGCTAAGGATTCCATGAAATCTAAGTTGAAACCGGAAGTGTCGTGAGTAGCTACTTGGACACACACTCAGTGGGGTCTGATTAGGGATTAATCCACGTGTGTGTGTGTGTGTGTGTGTGTGTGTGTGTGTGTGTGTGTATGCCAGCAGGATGTTTTTACTCAGCACAGGTTGTCACTCTCCTGTCCCCCCCCCCCCATGTGCCTTTTGTTCCACCCGTATTCCACCATTTTGGTTTTTGTCCCGGACAAAAAGAGGCCCCACAGCAAGGCCCCCTACCTGAACACCGCCTCCCTCCTGATATTTTTCAAAGCTCCCCCTCTAACACACACTCCCCCTCTCTCATTTTTAATCCTTTCTTCACCTCTCTCGCTCTCTGTCAAATTCAAATGAGCAGCATGAGATCATAAAGCACAGCACTGCCAAAGCATGTTATACAAGGTCAACAACATAATCAAACTAAATTGTAAGTTTAGAAAAAAATCAAATAAAGGCATTGCTACTCTATACACAGCTACATTATTCTGTATTATACATCCCCAGTTCACTGAGAAATCCCCTTCTTTAGGTTTCATCATGTTAAATTCAGTTTTTACAGAGCAATGGTACTTTAAGCAGGTGCTGTTATTTTCCATGATTCTCTTTAGCATCTGAGTGCTGTATATTTTGTGGTTGTTTGGTGTGTTTTAATGGATTTATTTGTCCCTGTCTACATGAAACCATAATGATAATGATAATGTAGCTTTTTACAAGTAAATATTTTAATTTCAGCTGAACTTGTCTTTTATAAACACTTCAGGTTTAACTTAGGTAACGAACTTGGTTCATATGTCCGCACACTTCTTGCTGCAGCACAGCAGGGAGTGCTGCTGTCGTTATTAAGGCTTGGGTTTGGGCTTGGGCTGGGGAGCATTTCTGCATAGTGCCCACAGTCGGTATTATAGGTCAAAGGACACAAACTGGCCTAAACAGACCTTTTCTCATTCACAATTGAATGTACATACATTCAGTATTCATGCAATATTTTCACATCATTTATATGTGCCGAAAGGAAGTCAGTGAACTCGTTATACTTGGAAGTTGGGCATGCATGTTCTTAAGAGATTCGTGCTATGTGAGGTCTAAAAACACAAAAGCCAGGGTGCCCTGTGGGCAACTTACATTTGAATAAATGGGGCACCTACCTGGGGATGGTTTCTCATAGTCCCTGAACGATCGCCACCTTTTGTTGGTGTCAGTTTTCTGTGGGTTGCCAATTTTGTCCTTGTCCACCAGTCCCGGATCAGTTTGTGGTCACTCAGTGTGTATTTAGTTAATGTCTTTTTCAGTCTCTCTCCCTCTCTCTCTGCTTAGCTGCATGCTGTGGTGATAGGAGGGCTCTGGTGGGCTTGTTGAATGAACTCTGTGGTTGTGCTGACAAATCAATGATAAAGAGTAATGACATCAACAATGTAATGTATCTCCTTGTGCTTTCATTGACTCTCTTGTCTCCCTCCCAACTCCCCTTGTACCGTTTATGCCACCTTGGGCCTTTGACTTTGCTTTGCACCATAAACTATGTTTCTCTCTCTTTATGTTTGTCATTATATGTATCTTTTATCTCTGTCGTTTGTTTCTTTCTATTGGTCTGTCTATCCTCTCCCTCCCTCCCTCCCTCTCTCTGTCTCTCTCTCTGTCTCTCTGTCTCTCTCTCTCTCTCTCTCTCTCTCTCTATTGATCCAGTCATAGTTTTCTCAGTCTTCACAGTACTGGGCCGCTCTAATCAATACAGATAATTGTCTGCTCTCTCTTGATGCCAAACATAGTCTCCCCTTCTCCCTTTCTCCCTCCCTCCCTTTTTATCAATGAACCCCGGTCTTTCCTCACCCTTCCTCACCCGCTCCGCCTTCCCCCCTCCAGACGGGGATTCCCCCTCCCCTAATGATGGGAGATAACCTGCTTTCTTTACCGATTTTCTCCCACCCGCCCTCCCCCACACACATATCCCTGCCTCGCCCGCTACCTCCCTTTCCTCCCTCGTTCATCGATTACCGTGAGAGTCGGGGCCCGGCCCGCCCGCCCTACAGATGTAAACACACACAGTGGTCGTGTTGTGGTTTAGTTGCCATTCGACCGCTCTTCGTGTGCGGGCCTTCTGGTTAATCAGTGGTATCCAATGGTTTTCACCTTGTTTCCAGGGTTTTCCACAACGACTGGGGCACATGATCTTCAGCAGCCTCATAATGTTATACATTCATCATCTGTCCTGAGGCTTCTTATCTCCAAAATATCATCACACATCACTCTCATCTCTGAAGTCAAGGAATGACATCCTTGACCAGTAGAAGACTCTAGGTCGTACGCAGGTTGTATCATTAACAGGAAAATTAAAAGGAAGTGCAGTCCTTAATAAAATCATGTCACATTTAATCATATTGTCCAAAATCTATACATTCGACGCCCTCTAACCTGAGGTCCTTTTTTTGAGGAAGGAAAAACCTCCCCAAAACAAACCTTTGGCAGGAAAGAAAAGGAGAAACTTCAGGAAGAGCAACATCTCTTCCTGGACAGACGTGCAAGGAATATTGTATATAAAGTAAAGAGTAAACAAACGTAGCAGATTTGAAAAGCTACAATACAATCAGTATGGACTTGTGCATATTAAGTAAATGTGATATGTAATAAGTTAAAATGTGTCAAAAATGTAACAGAATGAAGACAAGAGCCAAACAACGAATGTACACAGTTGGACCCAGTGCAGCATTCATATTCTGTCTCTACATATGAAATCCTGCGTGTTTAATAATGCATCCACCCATCCAGGCAACAAGGCAGGTTATAGGCCTGCAGGTTATTGTACTCTGTGTGTGTTTGTGTGTGTTCGTGTGCGTGATTGTGTGCCTGTGCACATGCATGCTCGCGCGTGTGAGTGTTCTTCTATGAATCAGACGTGTAGCATCCAGCAGAAGTCTCTGATGTATACTCTATCACTGAACTCAATCTGGAGCTGCACGTAAACCACACAGGCAATATCAATGACAATATATATACAGTATATGTACCCAAAGTTTACACAAATATCTCATATCCACTCACATCTGCTGCATCTGATAGCTGGGAGCAGTGCCACATTTCTGTTTGGTCTTTACCACAAGAGGAGTAAGTGAAATGGAGTTGGAAAAGGGAGGAAACCGTTTCAATCATGATGTTGGTCGAATATAAAATGATCTGCTGTAATATGGGAAAACAGAAAATAGCAAGAGCAAATCATTTGTATTTGAATTGTAAGCGCATATTGGAGTCTTATGAATATGTTTGTGCGTCGTTGACTTATCCCTTTGGTTGCGTGTGTGTGTTTGTTTATGAGCAGACCAGCATGTGCACATCTGAGACCAGTAGAGAGAGTCTGGAGGCAAGGCTCAGGTTTACACGTGTGTGATCAGACTAAGAAGGGCTTAAAAGGGCCAGCAGCGGGATGGAGAAGAGAAAAGAAGGGTGGAGGGAGGTGAAGCAGGGGGGTTATATTGTCCTGGAGGTTGTTTAGGGGGGTGGGCTGGGGTCGGACGGGAGACAGCAGGAATCCTCCTCGCCCCCTGGGAGTTGAACCTACAACCCCCTAACCTTCCTCTAGCCCTCTGGTCATGGACTTGAACCCTGTAACCCCCTGATGGACAATCTGTTCTTCTCCCCAGCCTCACTGCAGTGCTGTGCATGCCATTAACGGATAAATAGGCTGTCTGTGTTTGTGTGCGGGTGTGTGTCTGCGTGTGTGTGTGTGTGTGCACATGGACACTTCCATGTATGAGTCAACTGTTTGGTCAGTTGGCCATGGCTTTGACGTTGGGTCTTGCCCCCTTTTTATTTAATGCTTGTCAAACAGAGGAGGTGAAAAAAGGAGCCTGAAGCACAATGATTTGTTATTTCAACTTCCTGATTTTTGTCTTTGTTTTGTCTAAATTCCTGTTTTTAGGCCAGTGTGTAAGGTGCTTTTTTATTTCATTTGATTAATTTTTTTTTTAAATTTCATTTTATTTTACACGTATGGAACTGAATTGAGTACTTGGTGCAATCAGCCTGGGTCTCTTGTGTATCACAGCTCTCCTAGTGTCCCTCTAACGAGGACAGAGGCAGAGGGTTTATGCATGTTCAGACCGCGCTCATTCTTCACCTGTCAACAAAATCATTCTCACCTCAGAAAAAAATGGAGACATGGTAGGGAGGAGGACAGGACAGGGGACTGTTAGTGAGAGGGGAAAGGAGATGGAAAGATGAGGTGGAGGAGAAGGGGACGAGGCTGATATATTCCTCATAGCTTTTTTTTTTGTCTCCTTTATTTCTCTATTTCTTTCCTTGTTTGTGTTTGTGGGTTCCGCTTATCAGATCCCAGCTCCATTCAAGGCCTCAGTCAGGGGAAGAAGCGAGACGCCTCCATCTCTCTTTCATTCAATCTCTCTGTCTCTCTTGCTTTCTCGTACTCTCCCTCTCCTAACCTTTGAGAATAAGAGCCTTGAATTTGAATTTCAGAGCGAGCTAGTGAGCAAGCGGAGGGTTCGGTGGAAGGAGGAGGCAGAGGAGTGGGGGTGAGCAGGAGAGGAGCGGAGGCTTGAGGGGAGGGTGGGTGGGGGGGTAGGGGGGGACTGCTGGAGCTGCGGTCGTTGAGAAAGGGCCTGCTCAGCGCGTCCCCCGGCCTCCCCCCTTAGAGGGGCCCCGATCGATACAAACTCGGAGCAATAAAGCTTTCCCCCTGTCATCTCTGCAGAATACAAAGCAGAATAGAGAGAGGGAGAGAGAAAGAGAGGGAGAGAGAGAAAAAGAGAGAGAGAGAGGTGAAAAGCTGTTCCGCTAGCCAGACCAATTTCCTAACCCCCCACCTCCTCCTCCTCACTCCCCCAACACACCATCACCACCACCTCTATCACCCCCTTTCCTTACCTCCTTCTTTTTATCTATCGCTCTTTCACCTCCTTCCCCAAATGCACAATATATCCCTTCTGACTGTATAGCTGAACAGCTATCTCTCCATAATAAATACAGCATGAATAAAGTATACAATAGATTCCCTGTTCCCCGAACTATCTGAGAGAAAGGTAGAAAGGGGGAGATGAGGGAGGAAAAAGTGGCAAAAATGGTATTGTGAGGGGGAGAGAGGTAAAACAGCCAGGGAGGAGGATGGATGGAAAACAGGAAGGAAGGGTAGTTGTATCTGGGGATAAAGTGTGTGAGTGTGTGTGAAAATAGGGGTAAGGTAGAGAAAAGGATGGAGAGGCCGGGGGGGGCGAGAGGGATTTCACCTAGAGAAAGATGGATGTAGCGATACAGGTAGAGAGGAGGTGGAGGAATATTGATGAGGAGGAGGAGGGTAGGTAGAGGAAGAGGCAAAATTTGCAGGGATGGGTGAGGGAGCTTGTGTTAGAGAGAGAGAGAGAGAGAGAAAAGAGAGGGAGAGGTGAGGGGGTCAAACAGCAATCCCTTGAATTGAGAGCCAATTACTGTAATTGTAATCTGGATTCAAAGCATAGAGACACAGCAGTGACAGGTTCACGCAGGAGCACACACACGAACGAACCAACAGACAAAAGACTGTGTGTGTGTGTGTGTGTGTGTGTGTTTGTGTGTGTGTGTGTGTGTGTGTGTGTGTGTGTGTGTGTGTGTGTGTGTGCATGCATGCGTGAGTGTGCATCTCTACATGCTGTGTTGATTGTTCAGTGAAACTGCAGATGTGCATGCATTTTGTGTGTGTGTGTGTATGTGCGTGTGTGTGTGTGTGTGAGTCCTTGTCTCCATTCTTCTCCACTGAATGGCAGTGCAGGAGTCAGCCTGCCAATCAACTATTGTACTCTTGTCAATTTAATAATATTTCTGAGTGCTGACCTCCACAGCGCTACAGCTATTGCTCTATGTATGTGTGCGTGTATGAGTGCGTATGGGTGTGTGTGTTCCTATATATTTCTCTGTCTCTCCCTCTTTCACCTCAGTCTAACCCCCGCCCCTCCCTCCCCCTCTATCTCCCTCCCCCGGTCCCTGTCTCTCATTCTCTCCTTTATTAGAAGAAGATAGTGCGAATCCTTCATCTCTCCTCCACTAATTCTCTTCGTTATTGTCCCTCCGTTCAGCCCTCCGTCTCTCTGCACTCCTTCACTTGTGTCCTCCTTTTCTTTTCTTGCCGTGATCTATATTACTTGGGGGGTTTTTTTCACCCCGGCCTCCTCTTCCTGTCCTTTCTTGTTACGCTTTAGCCTTCTCTCATTCTTTCTTTCACTTTATCACCTCACAGGGATGTCACTTCCCTATCTTTTTCAGCTCTTCTTTCTCCCTCGGCCCTCATCCCTCCATCACCTTATCTCAACTTCCTCACTTTCACCTTCTTTTCCATCCTGACCCTGCCGATGTCCCTTTTCCAGGCCAACTCTTCCTGTCTCATTTTCAACATTGTCCCTTTTTGCTTTTTCATCATCATAGGCTCATTTTGTCAACTCTATGTCCCCCCTTCATTCCTCACCCTCCCTCCTCTCTCCATCCTTCCTTCCTCATCCCTCTCTCCCTCCCTCCACCCTGTTCGTTCCCTGGGGAGGTCAGTAATAATGGTAGTGATGGAGTGAGAGAGGGAGGTGCGATTATTGTCTTGTCGGGAGTCAGAGGAATCGATCGGCCCAGAAATATGAGGCGCGAGAAAGAGCCGCTGTGTCAGATACAATAACCACCCGCTCCCGGGGGCTTACACACATACACACACACATTTAGACGCACACACAACATACAGACACATACCCGTATTCGACATGAACATACACATTTATTTGGTTCAACGCAAGTGCAGACACGCACGCACATTCGTACCATCGTTCTTTTTCATTAACGCAATGCACACACATCCCTCTTCTGTGGTGGAGGAGAGTGGCGAGGCAGCCCAATCATCTACATGCTTTGATCTGAGATAAAGCATAGAAGTAGATCTGTTCTGATCATTCTTCATGCACAGATAAAGGGCAAGGCGAGGAAAATCGCTCACACACCTTTCACTCACGTAGCTATAAACAGACATAAACACACACATACACGCGCACGCCGCACACACGCTCACACTGAGACCTTTCACTGCTGTTGCCTGGCAACGTGGCCGAGTGTCCAATCCGAGCGGAGAACAGTGGCCAGTGATGTCACAGCTGCTGCTGACCAGCAGGTCTGAAAGAGAAAGAGAGACAGAGGAGAAGAGAAAGTTTAAATTGGAGAAAGAAAAAGGGGGGAAGGTTGTGAAAAAACGAGTGGGATGATGATGCGAGGGTTTGAAGGAAAAGAGGCATAGCAGGTGAAAGAGCAGGCGTGTGGGCGGAAGGGGAGCAAAAAGATAATGGTTTCCATAACTGAAGTACTCCCATTTTGTGTATTTTAATTGGGTGGATATAAAGGGTGATTCTGCACCACAGTCTGCTTTGTCAGTGTAAGTGAACAGTTTAGTCTAAAGTGGCCTCGATGCTCCTTGAGCCGGCAATGAAGGCCACCGGTTCCTCCCGGTAGTCCCTCTGCTCTTGTGCCTGGAGAAGACAAGGAAGAGGCAGAAGAGGGGGTGATAGCAGTGAAGAAAAAGATTTGAGCTTCAACCTTGGTAGCGCCGTGGGAGAGAGCGGTGTCTGTCTAGACAAGCCCGGCTCCCTATGGGCTACCGAGATGATATAGAGAGAAGGGGAATGGTGTGAGAGAAGGATGGAGGGGCGGAGGGGGCAAGAGGAAAAGGAGCGATTGAGAGGTATTAGGACAGGAAAGGAATAGGTGTTGTAAAGGTGTAGGCAGCGTGTATGCGTGTGTGAGACGGTGCTGGTCCCATGGTAGCCAACAGTGTGAGTGTGTTTTAGCCCCTGCTGCTTCTCATACAAAACCTCAACCTCTGTAGTCTCCACACTGCTAGACCTACTGTTTATAATCCTGCAACTCCTCATGGAGCTGCACCTGCACAGCCACACACACTGTCACACACACACCCATACACTGGACTCTGGATTTTAAATCTCTCACCTTGTGTAGAATAGAGTCTTGTTGGACCGTGCATATGACTTGGTGGGTCCATCACTGAGCCATGCTTTGTCCCCTCTATAAGGAGAGGAATATGATGGATTATATGAATTAGAGCCAGTGTGTGCTCCAGGCCCGAGGCTGCACTAGATATAGGAGGACTGAGCCATAGAGGGAGACTGAACTGGTTTGGAGACCTCAGAATTGTCCCTGCAATGACCCATTATACACACAGTCTCCTCCCACCTGCCTCACCCCAAGCTAACATCCGTTCTCCACTCTTTTCTTATTTCTCTCTCTATCCCTCACCTTCATTCCCAACAGTCTTTTCTCTTTTCTTTTATTCCCTTCCTTCTTTCCTTTACTATTTGCTCTCTCTTAGTAACCCCCCAATCTTCCCTCCCTGCCTCTCCCTCTCTCTGACAGTGGAGTGATTGATGGCGCTCTAGAGGCCCCAGCCTCCCCCCATCCTCCTCCCTGGGGTCCCACTATCAGATTGCGCGTGTTTGTGTGTGTTTATTATCTTACGAACACAACTTCTATTGATGTCCAAAACACACTCTTCCTAAACATATGTATCATATCCCCTAATAAAGGTAATCGATATAATACTCATTTACTATTTTTATTTTATTTATTCTTTTTTCTGTGTTCATGATATCCCACTTGTAAGGTAGCATGTGTTAATATTTCAACTTCAATTGAGACCATTTGCCGTCAGCTCAATATCATCTAAGTGGCAAGGCTGGAGTGTTGCTAGGTCTGGTCTCCATGGTAACGAAGGCACAGACCTCCTTGGGGCAGGAAGGCCCCCCATGGCCATGAACTGTACAACACACACACACACACACACACAGAGCACACTTAGCCACCTATTGTCGCTACTCAAACAAGTATGCACACACAAACATACACACTCAGTGGTGGTGGTTAGGTGGGTAGAATGGAGTTTGAACAAAGGTCACAGCCAAAGCCAGGCTGCCCAGACGACCTCTGACCCAGAGAAACGCCCTCTCCCCAACGCACAGCCTGTCACCGTCCTTGGACGGCCATGGTCATTGGATTCACTCATACACACATCCACAAACACACTCTGTCGCTCTCTCTGCTGATTACACACAGGTAGACAAACGAGGCCAAATAAATCGTCGAAATCGACAATTTGTCTCAGGTCTTGGTGTCCTGTTTTTGTCCAGCCTGCAGGTATTAGACTGTGATATTAGTTGTTTGTTTGATAAGGACAAGGACACAAAAAGAACTGAAGCGTTTAAGATTTATTTCCTGGATTAATCAGTTAACTGTATATACTGTAATAAACTGTAATAAACTAAAATTTCATGTTCTCAGTGATCATCATGCCAAAACCCAGGCATTCAGTTTTATGTTGGAAAATAACAAAGACAAGTATTAAAACCTGTGAAAAATACTTGAGAAGTTAGAAATTTGGTATTTTTGCTTGAAAGGTGTCCAAAACCGAATGAATATGCAAACGTTTTGCTGGTGGACTAATCGGTAATTGATTAATAATTTCAGCTCTGAACCCATCTATTCACAACAAAATATTGTACGAGTTTGTCCAAAATCGCTTGTACAGCTACCTGACCAACGTTTCTTGGCTGATATTGACTTCACAATATATTGAAGTGTTTAAGAACATCGGTTTTGTTATGAATTTGAGGACGGATTTCAAAAGATGTCTCTGTATAACTGAGGGCACCTTTAGTGTGGGGCCGTATGCACTTCTCAGTGAGCGTCCATCCGGCAGTACATTGGACTGTTGTAAATCACCACATAAAGTATTTATAAGGTTAAACTTGGGAACTCTGCTGCCGTTAGCTTTTGAATTAGTGAACCTGGACCAGGGGAGAAGGAAGGGGAGGGAGGGGGTGATCAGTGGTCGGTCTCCTCTTCTCATCTGTAGATCCGTTTGTTTTTCATGATTAGAGAATCAAGAGTGCCACCTTGTGGTGAGCACAGCCCACTGTCAGTGCATCACTACCTCGCGCTCAGACTTGAATATCAAGGCAGTATTTCTGCTGAGACCTGCTATTCTGCATCCTCGAGATCATTCCAAGACATCAGGTTTTCACTTATTTAGCAGCTTCTTAGTTTGTTCATCCTTGTAGGCGGCACAGATAGTGGGTCATATCGAGGTTATCTGCAATGTTCCACTTTCATGCCACATGTAGCGATTCATGGTGTGGCTTTCTGTGGTCTATCACTGTGTGCAGCCCACGGTGTGGGCTGGTCAGTGGTACAGTGAGTGTTGTGACAGAGTTTTTCCTTCCGCTCGGGTTAGAGTTGAGCTGGTGCGGGTAAACTCAACTAAGGATGTCTCACATCTTCTGTTGCTGGTGCCGATCTCCCTCGACAGACAGACCACCTTACACCCACTGATGTACTCGCAAACAGCAACCCCGCAGTCAGACATAGACAGATATCACTGGGGAGATATGGCCGTGACTCATGACAGACAAAACACACCTAAAAGAGCTTGTTGAACTCATTTAGAGTTAAGGAAAGACTCTGATCAGTAGGGTTTTGGACAGGTTTTGTTGGTGCAGTGGGTCACACGTCGCACAAGTGTATCATACGCTCCTCAGTCAGAATGTCAAGCTTGCTGTTTTTCTCTTGCGTGAGTGAGTGAGCACGCGTGTGTGTGAGCTGCTGTTTCCAGCCGCGCCATCACTTTCCATCTGCACCCGTCATCCCCCTCTTTTTCACCTCGTCTATCTCTTCTATCTCCACGCTCACTCACTCACTCTCCCACTCTCTAACCTATTGCCTGTCCCCCTTTCTTTTTTTTTTTTCTTTTTTGGTCTTGTATTTTATTCTTCTCTGTGCTGAGTTCCTACTCTTTTGAGGCTTACTTCCTGTGTTGCAGGATGTGGGGAGGAGGTGGGGCTTGGGCGTGTGGACTGTCATATGTGTGTGTGTGTGAGAGAGAGAGAGAGAGAGAGAGAGAGAGAGAGAGAGAGAGGGAGGGAGAGTTATTCTCTCAACCATATGATTTAATACACCCCTCCTTTTTGGTTAGAGAGAGACGGAGAGGGAGAGGGAGAGTTTTGCTTTAACGTAGCGCGCGCACACTCTCACGCAGACACAGATATGACCAAGACAGCAGCAATAGCAGCGAAGGACTTCTCCAGTATGTGGTTGCCAGGTGAGTGACTGTCTGTGCAGCCCTCTCTTTGCTGGCCCTCATTTACCAAGACCAATTAAGCTTTAGGTGACGGAGAGGACAGTGTGTGTGTGTGTGTGTGTGTGTGTGTGTGTGTGTGAGAGAGAGAGAGAGAGAGAGAGAGAAAGAGAACGATGTCTACACTGTTGATTAATGCCACTGGGTCTAACAAGCTCAGCTAATTAGAGGACATCAAAGAGCAAGAGGTGGCACGAAGAGAAAGATGTGGATGGATGAAGGGATGATGGATGGCTGGATGGATGGCTGGACGCCTGTCGCATGCAGAGGGAAAGGTCAGACACCTTCCCTGCCCATAGCATGCTACTCTGTATGTGTGTTAGTGTTTATACTAAATATTGAGTGTTTAAAAAAAGCTTGAGGGGAACAGGGTGAAAAAGTTTTTTCAAAGTTCTTTTGAAACATACTGAAAATGAAAAACGGTGTTGCAGCTTGTATGTCTTGTCTGTATTTTTCATTACCGTGACTGCTTTAATTTTGTCATGATAAAGCACCATCTCAATTTATGGTCTGGCGATATGGTAGTGTTCACTGATTAAGTACTCACTGTTTCAGATGTTCCATTTGTGAGGTTTCTGCTTGTGCAACTTTGAAATTGGTTTCAACTTTCAGTGTCTGTGTGTGTGTGTGTGTTTGTGAGGTGGCACTGTGCTTGTTTTACAGTTTAAATTTGTGTCAATTAATCCAAAACACACGCTTAAAGCCCTCAGATATGAAGTTCCTTGTTTAAAACATAGACAGATATTCAAAAGAGGAAATGCATAAAATAATTGTCACTCTCAGTATTTGAAAATTGATATGAAAACAAAGCAGAACAAAATGTGACCCATATCGTCCTGAGGCCCTATTTTTACTGGTCAGCTCAGGCTGAGAGAAGTGACAGATACGGTCTCAGTTGACCGAGTCTGAGAGAAAAGCACAGCAGGCAGTTAGCTGACTCACCAATTACCAGAAAATATTTTTTAAATGTCAATTAGCTCATATGTCTCCTTCTTTGGCGTCCTGTAAAATTTTTTTTTTACAAGTTTCTTTGAAGATCTGTTTTTATCAAGACGTGATTCATGGGTTAGAAATCACTGTGTCACCTCTTCACCTGTTGTGGTCACTGCTGTGGCCTTCGTTAAGTTACTGAGACCAGAGAGACAACAAACACAAAGTTGCAAATAAAACACAGGTTTATATTAGTGCGTACAAAAATGTTTTCATTATTAAATTGCAATTAGCGAATAAATGAGGAATATAAAAGTTGCAAAAAAGTGGAAAAAGTATTTAATCAGAAACATTTACATAATTCTGCATTTACGGTTCTCATTGCAAAAGGCCTGCTACACATCTGTCTACATTACAGCAGCTTTTCCTATATTCATGATGTGTTTTACAAGCTCATATTTAGTGTTTTTACTTAATTAATTTTTTTTTGTGCAGTAAACACTGTACGTCTATAAAACAATCAATAATGTCAGTGGCACATGATAAAATCTCACAGCTTTGGTGGTCATCCTGCTGCCACATCTCAGTTTTTCTCTCAACTTCTTAATTTATCATTTTCTTCCTCATTTACTTGCTTGATTCTTTTTTTCACCCACTCATTTATTCTTTTTTGGTTGTTGTTGCTGTTCATCTTCTCATCTTATTCTAAAGTTTCGACACCAGCTTATTTATCCATCCCCATTCTGACGTGCTAAAGCTGCTGAGCTGGCGGCCTGATGCTTTGACGCTCAGTTTCTTTAGTGGAAAATATTTCTTTGCAAATTAAAATCGGCACCCCTCAGCGCTGCTTGGTTTCTGAAACACATAGATAGTACATATGATGAGTCCAGTTCCCAGACACCCCCCTTGGCGCTGGGGTTGTGTCCTGAATCAGGAAGTGGGGTGAGGAGTGATGGTGGTGGGGTGTAGTCGGTGGGGTGTTTGGGATGGTTGCAGCAGAGTTTCATCTCAGCCAAAATACCCAGAGGAGAATAACAGAAACAGCCCAGACTGAGCACAGACACTGTTGTTCCTTGTTCCTTTTTATTGCATCATTTATTCATGACACAGGATTATACAGAATTAAATTTGTTCTGTTTAAGATACAGTGAGTGCAGTGCAGCTCTCAGGTCTCACTGGGTTAAAGATAAACCCTGAGCTTTGCTGTAAGATTAGCATACCCTCTTAAAGCTTAATGATGAATGAAATACAGTAATTCAAATTCAGCAGTTCAACCTTGTACTTTGAAAAATGCTTCTTAACCCCGCTGTAAGTTACACCAAATTTCTACGCCATACACAAAGATGAACAAAAAGCCACTGTTAAGAGATGGTGTTTCTTATTCCCATTCTGGACATAAATGAATAAATTCACCAAAATTGTAAAAATTAAAAAAAAAAAGGTTCACAATGTGTAACTGTGCTCTGCGTCCAGTGAAATTAGCTCTGTGTTTGTGTGTGCAACAATGTGTTTTAAAACAGAGGGAGGTTTTAAAAGATAAAGTGAAAGAGAGGGAGAAAGAGTGAGAGAGAGCAGGCTAATATTAATAGCCTCGCTGACAGTAAGTGTTGGGTTTAGCACTCTGTGTTCAACCCCGGTACAAGGGGAAGTCGGGAGGGGAAGTGAGAAAAAGACACAGCATCTTGATATACTGTCCCACCACTGTATTACTGACCACATTATACACCATACTACTGTCTGTAGGCCATTTTAAACCATGAATCAATACACACCTTTCCCACGTGTCCCGCGAGCAGACAGTACAGTACAAGAGGCACTTTGGGAACTTCACATTACAACTGTTTTATGAGCTGACCAATCAATTTATATGGCAGATTTGGCGGTGTTATTGTACACTGCACACACTGACGATTTGAGCACAAGACAGCCCGAAATGATACAGGCGGCGCACGGTTTTTAATTCTGTGCTGCGTTGCAATATGTCAAAGTTTTAAATGCGTAATTTTGTTGAGAGGAAGACATTACATTTTGGTGCAAACACAGCAGGTTTTTTCACCAAAAATTGAGCAACTACGGACAGTTTTAACCATGCAATATAATACCAAAACAGAAGCCATATGCAATGTTGGAATGACCACAAACAGACCCTTAATAATAGATTAACCAGATGTTTGCATCCACATAGCTGGTGACCAAAATTAGCTTTTTGCAGAAGTCCATGTATTTGAGGGAAATCCTGCGGTCAGTCTTTATGTGTTCCCTGACCCTAGATTATAACCAGTGTGGTGGCAGACCGGACCTGTTCTCACTGTTCACCACTTCCCCCTTTCTCTAAAGAAAATGTATGTACCAAAGTCCATTGTTCTTACGTTGGTTTCACTGAAACAAATGTGTCTCCAAGAACAGAAAGGGTCTCGGTTCTCATCTTTTTCATGACTGCACTGCATTCATGGCTTAGTTATTTAAAAATTACATAAGGTCAGTGTTGTCCAGGTGAGCAGGTTTGTCCTCTTCTTCATGTGTCACTGCTGCCACCCAATGGTGAAAATCATGCTTGACCAGTTGCTTGCTGGCAAATCACAAAGTCAAATAAGAGTATTTTTCTGTTTCTGGAGTGTCATTGACAAAAGCACAGTAATAAGCTGATGGGAAAATGAAATGATTTGCCATCACGTTGCTGCTCTCTCATCTGCAACATGATACAAAACAGGATGAAGAGAGGAGAGATGAAGGGGAGAGGAGGGGGTGAAAGGGGAGAGTGAAAAGGAGGAGGGAGACTGAGAGTTTATTATGCAGGTGGCAGATATAATTAGTTGGTCGTTGGGCAGATTTGCATGTTTTCACAAAAGGGAAGTAGCTCTGTGTGTGTGTGTGTGTCTGCTCGTGTGTGTGAGTGTGTGTGTACGTGCTTGTCAGGGACAGAGAGAACAAGCAAGATAAAAAAAAAAAAGGTTTCAAATGGACACAACAAAAGTCACCTTACAGTTTGTGGTTTCAGAAAAGTAAAAAGTCTTGTAGTGAGATAGTTGGAAAATTAACAAAACAAACCTACACACAGAAATATATAAACATATACACACACATATACACACACAAAAATCCTCCTAAGACTCCCCTTAAATTGTCCTCTCGCCCATCTTTCCTACAGTCTCTCCTCTCTTCTGCTGCTCTCTTTTTGTAATAAATATTGTTAAAGACTTAAATTTCTTGTGATGCTCCCATCACTACTGTTGCCATAGGGACTGTCCCAATACAGTATCAACCAGGAAGTGATGTGGTCTTATAATGAATGACACACAACATGAGACATTTTTAGTCGCTCCCACGTAAACACCTTGAGTTAATTTTGGAAACCATATTATATTCATTTTGGGGCAGCCTACTCGTATGTTAAACCACTGATTGGAAAGAATGAATGAATGTGGGCTGGATTCATTTTGTAAGTGATTCAGCCACATTGTTTGGTGTACAGTGTGTAGGCTGGGTCTGTGACCTGAAAACAATCAACCCTAACCTATCTAAGATCAGCACCCGAGCCACCAGCTTTCCCCCTTCGTCATCGAGATTCTGATCACCTGCTTAGTTATTGACTGTTATTCTGCTTATGTCTGCACTTTTACGATGACACAAATGCACGAATCAACCAGTGCTGACTTGTTTATCTGTGTGTCCTCCTTTCACAGATATCAGGATGTCAAAGCCAGTAGAGGTGGAGAAAGCAGGGGCTGACTCACCATTGGAGGGCACAGGTAGGATGGTCTGCCGTCAGTAGCCGCGAACACATAACACACACATATTGCTGACTTTCAAATGGTGTACACATGATATCTTATGTCTTGGTTGTATGCACTTGTGTTGTAACACGTGGTCAATTTCTCACTTTTTCCTTTCCCTCCTACGCAGATTCAGAGCGGAATGGACCTGAATCAAATCACCAGGTACATCTGACTCCTGTGATTGTTACACTGATCTTCCACGTCTTTCACCTACATAGCTTAGGTGCCAAAAAGCAGTTCAGACACAGTTTTTAAGAAACAAACAAGATGGGTGTTAGAGGCAGGGCACAATCCAAATATATTCAATTATCAATTAAATAAAGCAGAGAAAAACAGAAATTCCTCATGTTTAACCAGTTGGAAGCAGCAAGTGGTGTTTCCTCATGATTAATGACTAAAACAATTGTTTAAAAAAATGATTTTCTGCTTGTTGATCAACTATTTGTAATGGGAAAGACAATCAAAACACTAAAACAGAATGCAATTAAAGTTTTTTGGCAGTAGTTTCTGATATCAAGTTGTGCCTTATTTTCCTCCTCTAGGCTCAGTCAATGAAAGTCAATCCCTTTCCTCTTTCACCAACTCTGAGCAGCAGCAAGGTGAGTGTGTGTGGATGTGTGTGTGCTTCTGTGTGCGCGCGCATCTGAATGTTTGTATGCTATGCGCATGCCCTCGTGCGTGCGTGTGTGTCCATGTCACTGAGCTGCCCGTGCATGTCTGTGCATAAGTCTTGCCAATGTTTGTGCATCTTTTGTGTTTCAGCGTCACAGTAATGGGCTGATTGACAGTATAGCTGCCTCAGCTTTGTATTCTTTGCATTCAATTGCTCTTTTGTTGTGTCTGATGCTGAGGCTCATAATGTGTCCACCACGATGGTGCTCTCTCGTCACAAAGTGCACTCAAAATTGAAATAAATCCATAAAGCTACAACTCGGCAGAAGGTGAAATCATCCTTATTTGCATACCACTGATATGCAAATCAGTGAGCTGGAAGAGCCCCCCTCTTGCCAATTCAAACACGCCTGGTCCTGGGAAAAAAGATCTTCCATTTGTGCAAGAAAAGGAGAGATCAGTGGAGTCTCACACACTGACACAGACTAGACACAATTTCTGAACATTTTGCTGATTATGAGCATTATCTGAAATTAAACATTAAATTTAACTAATCAACAATGCCTATCATGATCTTAAATAGCCAGGTAAGCTACCAGGATTTATGTTTTGTATGTTTTTGAATTAACGTTCCCCTATTTTTAAACCTTCTTCCGCACAGAATAAAATGGAGGAATGCGGTGAGATGTCCCCGGCCCTTCCTCTCTCTCACGGCCCAACCCCCTCACAGACGGCTCTGCAACATACACAACTAATGCTGACAGGCTCCCAACTAGCAGGGGTAAGACAGACTTTAAATATAAGCAGCCAGAAACTCACTTTGCTTTGCTTTTATCCTGCTTGCTTCTCTTGTGCCGCTTTTTGAACTCTTTATTTCTATCTTTGTCCTGTCGTTGTCCTTCTTTTCTACTTTATCTCATTCATCTCCTCCTCTCCTCTCCTCTCATCACCTCTCTTCTCTTCTCTTCTCTTCTCTTCTCTCCACTCCTCTCCTGTTTCTCTCTGCCAGTTGACAGCTCTGTTGCCAGCACAGCAACAGTTGTTGCTGCAGCAGGCTCAGGCTCAGCTCCTGGCTGCAGCTGTGCAGCAGTCCAGCGCAGCCCACGCCGCTCATGCTGCCCATGCAGCCGCCCAAGCCAATCAGCAAGCTCAGGCAGCCGCGGCAGCAAATCAGCAAGCCCAGCAGCAGCAGCAGCAGCAGCAGCAGCAGCAGACAGGACAAACAGGGCAGCAGGCCCAGTCGCAGTCCCAGGGACAGGCACAGAGCACACAGGAACAGACAGCCCAAAGTGTCCCTGTCCCACCTCCTCCACCCCAGCTCACCCTCTCCCAGCCAATCCAGCTCACAGCCCAGGTACCGACTCCAAATCAAAGCCTCTGTCTGATGAGCTGCTTGATTGAGGAACCAGCCATGGAACAGTTCTTCTTGCATGTCTACTGTATATTTCACATGATTCATGATTCATAGTTTCCATCTTGCATGAATATACACATTTTCCATTTTCTTTTCTCTCATGGTATACAATAACAAAGTGTTTCCTTCCACTTCTAAGATTTCTCTCCTTTCCAATCTGCACCTCCTCAGCTGGAGATACATAGCATACTAGCACCTTTTCATCTGAGCCCTCTGTGTAGCCCTATAAATTCATAAACTCTTTTACTGTCTCTCTGATCTGTGGATTTGCTCTTGTTTGGACAGGACATCCAGCAGTTGCTGCAACTTCAGCAGTTGGTGTTGGTGCCCGGCCACCCGCTCCCATCTCCGGCCCAGTTCCTCCTCCCACAGGCACAGCAGGGCCAGCAAGGTGGGTAGACCTCCTACTGGAACAGTTTTGTGTGTTTTAGGCAGGAATATATTGGAATGTTTACCAAAATCTGCTTTCTGGTCATAATTATAGTTGTTAATGCACTTTTTTTCCCTCAGGACTCCTATCGACACCAAATCTTATTCCGCTACCTCAGCAAAACCAAGGGAGCCTGCTGTCTGCTCCAACTAGAATGGGACTCCAAGCACAGGTACGTTCGAGCCTTTGTCAGTGGAAAAGGAAAATCCAGTCTCTGCATCAGCGATAAACAAACGTTTCTGTCTCTCTCACTTTCTCCCGTTCTCACTTTCATTCCTGTGACGTCATACCTGCTACAGCGAGATAAGAGTGTGGAGGTGAGCGGTGGAGGAGGCATGACCACAGTGCCCTCTGTAACCTCTCACGCCGAGGAGCCCAGTGACCTGGAGGAGCTGGAACAGTTCGCTCGCACTTTCAAACAGAGACGCATCAAACTGGGCTTCACACAGGTAAAGAGAGACACCTACTGTGTATGAGAGCATGTGCAGGTTACATTGGCACTAAATGACTTGTGTTTTAACTTGTCTAAAGCTGCACTTCCCTCCTTTATTCCTCCACTAGGGCGACGTGGGTTTGGCCATGGGGAAGCTGTATGGCAATGACTTCAGCCAGACCACAATCTCCCGTTTTGAAGCCCTCAATCTGAGCTTTAAGAACATGTGCAAGCTGAAGCCACTGCTGGAGAAGTGGCTCAATGATGCAGGTAATATCTAATTCTAACCACAGAAGTTTCAATTTAGACTGTCATTGCTTTCTAAGTACTTGCGTGTATGACAGTTAGTCTGATACTCAGACCTGTGTATTGTTTGTTCTCCTTCATCAGAGACCATGTCCATAGACAGTACCCTGTCCAGCCCCAGCTCCCTGTCCTCACCCTCTCTGGGCTTTGATGGGGTTCCTGGTCGCCGCAGAAAGAAGAGAACCAGCATTGAGACGAATGTACGTGTGGCCCTGGAACGCGCATTCATGACGGTAAGATGAAGACAATATTATATTCATTAAAATGGGAAGAAATTTAAATGGTTTTATGATGCATGTTGTTCTTATTAGGTTCCTCTTTGTCTGCTGTTCTTTATCTTTGTTCTTTTTATCAGGTAAAGATTATTGTTCACTCAAAAATTAATTCAAATGTTTTTCATTGATTACCTGATTTCTGCCTGGCCCTTTGTGATGGAGAAACTGATCTAAACCTGCTTGATAATGTATTTACTGGGTTTGTTATATGGAAATAGAGACCACGCAACATTACAGTGATTGCATAACAGAAAATGCTGTTATGACCACATGAGCTATATAAAATTTTATAGCATCTTGCAGACATTTGTCAAGTCATTACCTCTAATGTCGATGTTTACATTCTGCTCTATATGTGATCAAAAATGATTTATTTCTTGTTTGCTGTTTTAATGCTTTGTGTCATTTGTCTGAAATGTTCCTGTCTCCTTGATTTCCTGCAGAACCAGAAGCCTACCTCAGAGGAGATCCTGCTGATCGCCGAGCAGCTCAACATGGAGAAGGAGGTGATCCGGGTCTGGTTCTGCAACCGCCGGCAGAAAGAGAAACGCATCAATCCCACCAGTGCCACCCCTCCCCTGCCCAGCCAGCCCCCCACTGCCCCACCAACGCACAAACCGCCCTGCTACAGCCCTCACATGGTAAACTACAACCCCGATGTTACACTGGTGTCATTTTACAGAAATGCATCCTTTCTGTTTGTTTCCTCTATATTTTAATAAATCGTTAATAATAAGCTGTCTGCACTTACAGAAACCTGACACGTGTCTATCTTTTTTTCTGCCAGATGTCCAGCCAGCTGTCGCAGGCCGTGACCAGTCTTAGCAGCACAACAGTGACCACCATGTCCTCCGTCTGCCCCCTGACTTCCAGCCTCACCTCCACCCACCCCTCCCTCAGCTCCGCACCCTCCCCGGTGACTCCGCCTCCTCCTCCCCGCAGCACGGCCAGCCCAGCCACTCCCAGCCACAGCACACTTAACCTTAACACAGGGTAAGTGACCATAAGACAATCTCAATACACCACCTGGGATTCGCCAGTCAGTTACTTTACAGCGGTTATGGTCCAAATTTGGGGCTTAAAACCATCAGTTAACCCAAATCATTAAGAAAATATACTTGCCAGTTGCCTTTAGTGATATCCAGATTTTTAGATTTACATTTAAGATACCTAACCCTAAAAAGGGGCCAGTGTGTGAAACCTGCAATCCCACCACACCACCTTTCTGACCTTGGTTCACCTCCAACACCTTCTATAACCTTCTGAAACTGACTATCCAACATCCACACCCACTCCCTGCAGGCATTGACCAGGTGAAGAAGTTGGCAGGATTGAAACCTTCCCTCAAGCCCTCTTTGTTTCGTTTCACAGGCGACCATTTCTGTCACTTTTCAAGCTTACAAATGAGTACAGCAGTGTGAATGCCATCGGGAGAGGCTGTCTGAAAATGTGCGGCATTATCCCAGTATTCAAACAATTATTGTCCCTCTCCACGACGGCTGGATTCTCACAATGCCTTCACATGAAGCCGTTAGGAACACCTATAAACACAAAAGCCTTCCAAAGATTGAGATGGATATTGAATAAATATAAAGCAAAACCCACAGAATTTGCCTGGCTATATATATATATATATACCGCCAGCACAATTTGAGTGAACTGTCCCTTTATGTTTAAATTAAAATCATCTGAATTGTGCATATTTATTAAAAGATCACTGTGTCAACTGAATGAATTTTGACAGAAATATTTAAACACACATTTCCATAAACCATGAATACTGCACTGCACCACGCTCGGTTCACCTGCAGTTTGCAGTTAAATGGCTGACACACACACACACAGTGATTGTCATTGCTCGCACACACACGCTGATATCTCGACGTTCTATTGGGCCCCCACTGCTTCCCTTGTGCAGCAGTGCTTTTTAACCCTGTGTGTGTTTGTGTGTGGTTCTTGTGTTCACAGCTTATGGCGTATGGGTAAAAAGAACGGTGACGTGTCTAACTACATCACCGATTTTGCTGCAAACTTGAGGTGAATACGACAGATACACACATGCAGACGATACAGTACAACGCACTTTTGTTCAGCACAGATTGCTGTATTCTTGTATTGAACCACTTCTATCCCTTGACACGAATGCACAGTTAACAAGTATTTTGTCGTATTTTCCAAAATGTTGTGTTTCTTTCTGCATTTCTAACCTTTCGTCTACACCTGTACAGCCAACTGTCAGCAAACTACTGTTCTTTATATGTGCAGGGCTAAATCTGCCCTTTGCTTGTCCTTGCTGCTAAACCTGCTTTTTTCCCCCACCTTTTCTCCTCTGCCTGTCTGTGTTCGTATATATGCTTGCACATGTATGGTGCTGCGTGTGTTTGTGTATGTGTGTGTGACACAACAGGAACACTGTGATGGGAGTTAACACAGGGATGAGCCAAGCCCTCCTCGGTAACAATCCCCTGGCCACCATCCAAGGTGTGTGTGCGTGTGTGTGAAAGAGAGAGAGAAGCTGAAATAGATTCATTTCAGGAGAGTGAAAAGAAGGCGACTGAAAACTTCAGCAACAGTAATAAGCAGAATATAATTTAGAGGTCAAGGCTGAGGTGAAGGTGTACTTTATTAATTTTATTTCTGGAATAATCTTAGGGTCACGGAATACATAAAAATACCAACAAAAGAGTTTTTATACTCAGCACAGTGGCAAATACATTTTCCCTCCTCTCAAACACTTCCACAAACCTTTGCCACTCACTCACTCACTCCTACACACACATAAATGCTCAAACTCAGCCACATACTGCACACGACACATCCCCTCTCACACACACCTTCCTACACTTGAGAACAATACAAGAATAACACAGGAGAGAAGAAAAAAAAAACTGTGTACAATCCTGCAGAAATGACCACAAAACAGTCCCGACCACCGTCAGCAGCTCTAATTTTTAATCATACATTGTGGCGCGGCAGTGAGAGGAGGGGAGGGAGATGTATTAAAAAGAGAAGTGTGATGATGAGTAATACAGTTATGCATGGTAGGTGAATCAAATCGTGCTGGTAGACTGCAGGCTGGAGACATGGATGAATAGGCAGTGGAGGGTTTTTGCTCATCCACAGTATGAGGCAGCTGGGGACAGAGAGAGTTGCGGAGAGGCAGGATGACATGTTTCTAATATGCTGCCATTGACGTCCATTAATCCATCCCATCAAGTATCTGTGTGTGAGTGTCTCTGGTTGCGTTAATGTGTGGGCTGTGTTTTGTTTTTGTTTTTTGCGTGTGCGTCTGTGCTGTCTCACTCATCTTCAGCCTTTCACCTCTTCATTTCATCATTGGTCAAGTCAAATTTACCAAAATTCACCGTCAAGTATAAATGTCAGGTGTTGGTGTCTAGAGCCTCGAAATCAGAGAACAGGAGCTCCATGTTGGACTGACTGTTTCGCACCACTATGACGCTCAACACTCGCACACCAAGAGATCGATCACTGAGGAGGCAGAAATCACAGTTTTCTTCACCAAAAGTATCCTCGACAGACCATAATGCCATGCACCCACAAGACTTTTTTGAGCTTCAAGTAGTCAGGGTGTTTAATGCGTTCCCTCCAATGAATAACACAATCTGTTTTGCTGTTGCTATGTGATCACAAATATTATTAGGCTTGCGTTCACATGAAGCATTTTGTGTGTGAAAGGAGCGCTGCATGAAACGCCAGTCACAGCCAATCATCAGCCTTGTTTCCATAACAACAGACCACTCATGTCAGCTTACCTGTTGCTGTGCTGTATCTGATGATCCCATAAGATTAGCTTGCTACAGATATTAGACAATAATCAGTTACTATGACAAGCTGTTATCTCTATTGGCACAGCGTTGAAATCACGTTTTGTTATTTGTTGGGTTTTTTTGAAAAGTTAAATGTTTCTCAACTCATTCTCAAAAAAAGTGTGCCCTTTGTGAGGACCTTGTAGCCACACCCTGCGCTTTTCAGAGGTGGTGACGGTTATTCTCCACCTTCTCCTGCTGAATGCAGCAAGTTCAGGCACTTTCTCTGGCTCTCCTGCAAACTGCATAAAATCATTAACTTGAGTATTAATAGATGAGGAACACACCTCAGGACACAGGACAATTATGCAGAAATACCAAATATTAGTTATTAACTATGATTTTACTATATGACAAAGAGATTGTGAAAAGGACAAAAAATGTTATGGAGGTCTCTGTTTGTTTTCCTTTTCTTTAAAGGAAAATTTGCCTGCCAGGGAGCCAGATAGCACACAAATGAAAATAATTATGACTCTGAAATATTGTAAAAGTGAAATAGACCTTTAACATTTTCCTCTCCTGTCTCCACCCTTCAGCCCTAGCAGCCAGTGGTGGCCAGCTGCCTCTTTCCAGTCTTGAGGGGGGCAGCAAGGTGATGCTTGGGGCCTCTGGGGGCCAAGGAGGGGGCCTCCCTTCCTCTCTCTTCCTCAACCACCCCGCTCTCCTCCACATGGGCCAGAACCCTGGTGCTGGACTGATCAGCGCCGCCGTAGCCAAAGCCTCCCAGCCCTCCCCCTTCCCCTCGGCCAGCAGCATCAGTCCCACCCCTTGCTCCCCATCCCCCTGCTCCAGCCCCGCCTCTTCCTGCTCCTCCAGTGAAATGGCACACAGCCCGCCCTCTCTGGGCGGAGCCAAGATTGAGTGACCACGCCAAGGGCCAATCAGAGAGGAGGAGGAAGGAGGAAACGAGAACCTCGCCTTTCACACCAAAGCTATCTCTTTCTCTCTCTTGCGCTCTTCTTCCGTTATTTTTTCGCAATGGCTCTCTCTCTCTTTCTCTCCTAGTCTTTCGATGCCAAAAATACACAGAATGAAAGAGGAGAGAAGGAGGGAAAGAAGTGAAAGAGGGGAGAAGGGGGGAAAGGGGAAGATTGAAACCAAAAATCTTTATCTATCCAAACAGATGGGGAGGTGGCAACGTGGGACCTTTTTGTCAATAACACGTAATATCGACATGGCGCCTCTCCAGTCTTTCTCTCTGAAGGAAAACAAACCAATGACTCTTTGACAAAGAGATGAAAGAGACGGCAGAGATGCATGTCGGAGTGCATAAACCAAAAATGACAAAAGATAACTTTACTATGTGACGAAGGAATGGCGGCAAGGACAAAAAACTGAGAGGAGGACTGTGCTAACGTTTTCCTTTTTTTATCATTTTGAAAAGCTGCGGGTCTGAAGGAAGAGGAGTAGGGAGGATGAGTTTAAACCAAAAATTTACCTGAGGAGGAGGCGAAGGAGGAATACACAATGACAAAAAAAAAAAAAACGACAACCATACCAAAATCCCAAATACCAAAAACCAAAAATA
This sequence comes from Datnioides undecimradiatus, assembly GCA_008933995.1. Lineage (NCBI taxonomy): Eukaryota > Metazoa > Chordata > Actinopteri > Lobotiformes > Datnioididae > Datnioides > Datnioides undecimradiatus. The sequence goes on along the minus strand of WARS01000046.1, from coordinate 22,240,481 downwards.
CGGAGAGAAAAGCTTTATTCAAAGGACGTGTAAATACTGAAGCTATCCAGGACCAGGACTCTACTGCTACTCACACACACAAACACACACACATCAAGAGCCAATCCATCCTGCCATCGACTCATCCCGTCTGTGTCAGCCCACGTGTGTCTCATCGGTTTTCACGTTAGATATTTTGGATAATTTTGTAAAAGATTGTTACTGAACAAGTCAAGAGCTCATGTATGAACGATTACCAGTTCTACTGAATCTTCATGTGTTAGTCTCTTTACCTACCTCTGGTTCGAAGAGCAGAGACTAGCTTTGCTTTATTTCAAATTACCTTGACAGAGGCCTGTTATTCAGTATCTGTTTTTTACATTTTGAGAAGTACAGTTGGAATTTGTTTTTTAACTATTTATTAGTGTCATTATGCGATCCAGCTCCTATTTATTGTTGCATCCTTTTTAGTGTTAGCTTCTGGGGTTTGAATCATCGTCAGTGTCATCATCATCGTCGTCTTCATCATATGCATTTGTCTTGTCAATGTGCATTTTTATTTTAACGTGACTATTTAGCAGGAACAGAGATGTCGAGGGTGAAAAAGATCCATGTCTCAGTCCTATCGAAGTGCCATAGGTCCAAATTAAGGTTGGCACACTGCGATTTGAATTTTAAGAGTGTGAATGAATTTGTTAAGACCTCAACATGTGACATTTTGTGCTCTTAATCAGACGACTCTGTCCTCACTCTTAAAAATAACTCATTATTGGGGATTCCATGGCTAAATGAACACGCCCTGGAAACTTCACACAGTGAAAATGACGTTTGTAAAGAGTGGCGACCATTTTGAAAGTATGAAATAGGGCTGTGATTAGAGATTTGAAGTAATAACTGTTGAGACTGAAGGCTAAATAAGTCAATAAAGCCAAGTTTAGTCACAGCCGGCTCTCATTCCTGCCTCGTCAATCAGCATAGACGCCCCAACACCTGTCTGTCTAGACATGTTTACTGGTGTTTGTCTGCTTCCATCATCGCTCCATCAGTCACATTTCACTGTCATTTTCCACCTCAGACTGCCATTAATTCTCAAATGGAAACCAAAGCATTCTCAAGGCTGTCTCTTCTTAAAGAGCCTCAGCCAAGACATACGAACACAATAAAGACACAATGGGGAGGGTGGGAGGGGGGCTGAGAACGAGACATAACCACTGGAAGCCCTCTGGTGTTATCCCCTCCACCTGGCTCGTCCTAAGACCCGCGGGGGAAGCTTTATTTAGGGAACTGCTCCTTTACTCTCAACCCCCAGAAAGAAGGGTACACTGGGACAGGCGAAGGAGGGACACACTGTAGTGGGGGGAGCAGGCATCACACTTTTTCTAAGAGGATACCAAAAATAAACCCAAACCAAAAAAAACCCAAAACAAAATGAAAAACACACAACCCAAGGAATGACAGAAGCAAACCAAAAAGAACCCTAACCAAATGTGGCTGGAGAGAGGAGGGGAGGAGGACAAAGTGCAGTGCACTGTCTGTCTGCCTGTTAGCTTTAGGGCTGCAGCATTCGCCCCATTCTGTAACTGTGTAGCATGGACAGAGGGATGGATAGACAGGCAGATAGACAGGTGAGCAAAGAAAAGGACAGACAATTCCTCCCCTCCTCTGCCTCTCACTCTCTCCAGCACAGCTCTCTGGTCCTGGATGGAGCTAAACGCAAATGACCTCACTGAACTGAAATCTTCTAAAAATCTGTTTTTATTTTTCTGTTGGTTGGTTCTGATTGTTTTATCTCTGCTGTGTCTCTTGATGCCGTTTTATGTACTGTACTTTAGTGCTTATTACTCATTTGGAATAACGTACTCGCTTACTTACTACAAGAGCTCCTTATTTTTTTCGTAGTCGTGCTAGAGATTTTTATCAGGTGGTTGGAAAAAATACTGTGAAAATTTAGCTTCCAGATTTTTATTAGATAAAGAAACAGACTGTCTTGGCAGAAAAAAAGACACACAAAAAGCCAAAAACAAAGAGTTGAATAGCAAAACCTTAAAAATGCCAAACCAAATACTGAACCAAACCAAACACAGTAGAGAAGAACAGGAACTGCCTTCTCTGCATGAGGGCACAGAAATGGGTTAAAACCCAATTTGTCTGAGGTGAAACTGTGTGTTTTTCTGTATGTATAAGTGTTTATTGGGGGTAATGGTTAAAAAAAAATAAGAAAAATGAATAGGGTCTGCAGTGATGTCTTGTCATTAATTTTGACCCCAGCAACACAATACACACTCCAGATGCAGAATAACACACACAGCAGGGGCCTCAGTCAAGTTGGCGGTTTGAGAGTTGGACGTAAACATATCCAAAGAATATTTGGTTTGACCCACACAAGACAAACAGTTGACACATGCGAGAATCGTTTCACGAACCAAACCTTAGATGTGGGGTTTGCACCAGAAAGGTGAAACCTTTTCTCCACATTGACTCTTAGACGGAATGTATCTGTTAGTGCTTCTATAGATTTTGTAGAAAAAAGATCTATGTTCTACTGCTTACTTATCGCTAATGTATGAAAAAGAAAAAAAACGTACAAAAAAGACTTTGAGAAAAAAAAAAGATCCTAAAAAACATTGATGATAATAACTTGATTTTAGACCAAAAATTTTAACTATCTCTCTTTGGACTTTTTATTTCTCCTTATTACAATGATTTAGACTTTTGATTGTACTATTTATTCAGGGTAGGGTTGATTTATTTGCTTGTTATCTCTTTTGCCTTGCTATTTATTTGTTAATTTATTTCTAGAGGTGCTTTTTTCATATTCTGGGATGTATTTGTGATGTTTTTGTTTGTCTGTTTGTTTTATTTGCCCCCTGCTGAAGTTCTTTCTTACTTCTTTAAACCAAATAATACCAGAAATGCAACGACAGGTCCTGCAGGGACTTAATAAGAGAATATGGCCGATTGGATGGTCGGCCATAAATGTATTCTCTTCCTCGAGATGACGCTCCTCTTAAAGGGGAGGGGAAGCTCATTGTAGTTAGAGGCAGCACTGTGGTGATGAACACCTCACAATTTACATGGACTTTCAAGAGAAAACAATGAGTTTGGTGCAGGCTTTCTGGACTTTGTGTCTCTTGATAATAAGGCAAAAAGGCAGATTGATATTGTGTTTCAGTGGAGAAAGCATAAATATGATTTGTGCGTGCGTTTCAGCATGAGGTGTTCTTTGAGACACAGTGTTGCTTCTGTTCTCTATATTTTCTCCACAGGGAGAAACACACTGAAAGCTTTACTGCTACACAACCAAAAACACTAAAGAAGAAGATCAACTGGGGCAAAGGCTAAAGTTTTTTACATGACAGAGAGGAAAAGAAGGAGGCAAGAGAGAAGAGGGTGATTTTGGATTCCCAGCCGTCAAATTGCCCTCTAACTTCTCACTTTGTCTCCTTTTACTGTGTTTTTTAAATCAGTTTTTGTTTCCACTTTTCTATAAGTTGGTTAAAACTTTTTTCTTCATCCACTGTAGGATGTAAAAGAGAGATAGTTCATCATATACCTCATATTCTTTGATGATAAACCAAATAGATGAATGCTTTAAAATGCGGGGTTCAAGTGGGGATAAGGGTTACCAGTAGTGGTACGTGTGGACAGTGTGTTGGTGTGGCCAGGAGCAGACACAGTGAGGCTAAGTCAAAGGTCAAAGGTCGATGTCCTAATGGAGGTAAACACAGAGGTTTGGGATTGATCTGGGAAGTAACAGATCATTGAATAGATTGCAGTTTTTCTCTATGGGATTCAGAAGGTGCTGTTTAAGGTCAAAGGGTCGTCCTGGTTCATGCTCCTGTCTACACACATGCACACACACATGCACACACACACACACACACACCTTGTCCCCCTGGAAAACACCCCCCGCTGTCTGTGTTGAGCTTTGAACACAGCCCTCTCCTCATATCTGACCCTCACTGCTTCCTCCCTGTCAAACACGGACTGTGGGTTTAAAGCTGCTCTTTGGCACAGATCTAGGATCAAATCTGAAGATGTTTTTGGCTTAAAAAAGAGCTTTGTTCCTAAGAGTAACTTTATCACCAAGGTCGCAAAGCCCTTTCTGGCCTTTAGGTCTTCGTTGCCTGAAGAGGGGCCATATTGACCAGCTGCTGTCCATGTGTATCAGGGAGCGCTGCAGGGCAGGTAACTGGGGAACGGCTGAGACCAGGGTTGCTAGGTGACGCATAAAGACATTTCACATGACTCCGTGTATGTGTTGAGATGTCAGAAGTTGAAGTGAGAGGTGTGCATGTGATCAAACTGACTTGACTCTCCCTGAGAGTCCCTTTTCTTGTTTTGCTCTCTCTCTCTGTGTTCAGAGGAAATGGAGGACGGGTTGCATCACTCTGCAGTGATGTCTTTCTGGTGAAGCACTTTTGTTTTTGTGAACTTCGGGGTTTGAGGAACCAGGGGTGAAGTGTAGGTCTCTGTGGTGGGGATACCCCCTTAGTGAATGATACCAAAGTCAATGCCCTGCCACGGGATTCTGCATGAATTACACTCTCCTTGAAACCCTGATGTCCACCTGAGTGTTCAGAAACTCCAGTTTCCTCCATATGGATATTATATATATTCATTTCTCTCTCCACACAATCACAAAGTCTCTACATGTGAGACACGCAGGCTCAGAGATGTAACTATACAACAGCATCTATAAAAGAAGGTTTAACGGAATAGCTCAACTTTTAAGTGAATACAGTTATTCTCTGGTTTATGAGGTTTATTGCTGCAGGTTAGATGAGAAGAATGATATTGTAAGGCAAATATGAAGCTACAGCCAGTGGGGACGAAAACACTCCAGGAAGTATTTGCAGCTGACCAGGAAATAGTTCTAGCACCTAGCTCCCCATCCAACCACAAATTGTTGTTTATACACTTGGGTTTTTTCATTGTGTATTTACAAAAAATCATCAAAATTACTGAGCTTTGAAAGAGCTGGAGGGTGGATTTTGTTATCTGTGGGCATGTAAATGAAGCATTAACACCATATTCACCATATTCACTGTATATCAAAATGGTTATTGAAAGCCTTAAGAATAATCCTGATTTGATAACTCAAGATGTGCCTGAGATACTAACCTGAAAAACAGAGCCTGTTTTGGATTTTTTTTTTTTTTTTTTTGCAGAACTGAAAGTAAAAACTGACTGAACTGTGACTGAACTTTATTCTGAAATTAAAACAGGATTACAGAGTTTTGGTGATATGGTTAAGTGCTGCATGTTGTGAAGTGCATTTGAACTGTAATGCATTCACTCAACACAGTTAGTGAGAATGAGTCTTGAACCTGACTCAAGGAAACCATTTGAATTAGCAAAGTGATTCATCATTTCCACCTAATTTGGACAAACCCACACTAGCTATTTCCCCTTGTTTACAGTCTTTATGGTAAGCTAGGTTAACCATCTCTTTTTCATATTCACATCACAGTTGTCAGCGCGGTATCAATCTTCTTGTATAAGCAAAAATGTTGAACTATTTCTTTAAAATGCAATGTTTTAACTTGAAATTGAGAAACGTATTAGACAGCAAACATCTCTGGATGCGAAGCCAAGAGCGATGTTATTGTTGGAGAAGGAAAGACACAGTGAGTGGAGCAAAGAAAACAAGCTGCTACTTCTTCCTCCACCCACTCTCACACACATACACACTCTTCCTCTCCCTCATCCTTTTCTTCTCTCTTTCTCTCTCTCTCCTACAATACAGCTTTAGTCCAAAGGTTTCTCCAGCAACACAGCAAAGCAAGTCAGATGTAAAAGAATAAAACCAAAGAGCTCTAACTTGACCTTCTCTTCAACACAAAGCCTCCACTGCATCCTTCACATCTCTCTATCCATCCCTTCCTGTCTGCTCTTCTTTAACTCCTCTGTCACCTAGCGAGTCGGTCTTTGAAGCATTAACCTCAGCTATCCAAAGGGGAATAATAATAATGATAATAATGATGATAATTAAGATGATGATGAAATGTATATTTTTAAGTATTTGTCATTGGAAAAATAATCTTAAGCTTCTCATAATTATGATGATGACGACGACAACGACGATGACGATGATGATGATGATGATAATGAAGTTTCTCTTGGTATCTTTGTAGCTGTTCTGATCCTTCTTAAGTTCTTGTCCTTTCTGCTCGTGCTGCCAGAGAGTACTGCTTAACTCCCATCAGCCCTCTCTCTCAACAATCCCCTCCCTTCCTCCCCTTTTCATTTGGTTTACCCAATGTTTGGTCCTAACGTCTACTTGTCTGACCTTTACCCTTGGATGTTTGTCTATGCCTGTGAGTGTGTGTATGTATGTGTGTGTGTGTGTGTGTGTGTGTAAGAGCGGACCGTCAAACATTGACGAGGGGAAGTTTAAGATTTTCTCTGGAAAGTGGTTTCTTGTTGTTAGCTGTTACAGAGGGGAGGGGCTTCAGTCTATTACATCTACACCTGTGAGCGAGTGAGGGCGTGTGTGTGTGTGCCTGTGACGGGGTGGGGCTGAGGTTGCTGGAGAGCGGGACAGGTGTGGTTCACCGCAGCAGTTTGCAAAAAAAGACAAAAAGATTCGTTGTTCTTTGGACAACAACATGCCCCCACACATGGCGTGTGTGTCAACTGTAACGTACTGTTTGCCAACTTCCTAATGTAGCTTTAATTCCCCGTGTCACAACAGTCAGCTTGTTTCCTTATTGTGTGTGTGCGCATGCGTGTGTGCAGGTATGGTTGTGTTCCCATCACTCCTCCCTATGTGTCTTTCATCCTGTAAGCAGCGCCCTTGCCCACCCTCCCTCCCAGTTCCCATTAACCTCTGTCCCCTCACCCCCCCTTCCTCTCCCTTGTGGTAGCAAGTTAGCCTTTTAGTGTATTTATCTTGAAAACCAAAAAAAAGAAGAAAAATTACTCTACTTGTTCATTGTACAGTGTTGTTCATTTTAAGTCATTTTTGTAACTGAAAGTGTTTCATTCATCCAAATAAAACAGGAGACAAAAACTGTACAGATGATCCTCCTCTTGCCTCGTGTCTTTTCTTTGTCCGTTTCATCTCGAACCTCAGGTTTCACTTGGTTTGATGAAACCTCAACTGAGAAGACAGGAAATGGACTTCAACGTGTTGTGTCACTTTTTAACCAGAGGAGGGCGCTGCGAGACTTAATAACGTTCCCAACAGAAGCCACAACCGCTATCGTTCTCAACCCTTGACCCTCGGAGAACCAGATGTGTCAAGGAAATATAGCGACTGATATAATATACAGTTGGACAACAAAAGCAGGCATTAATATGACATTTTACAAAGTGATTAATTAATCAGTAAATGAACCATTTAGAATTAAGGAACAATTCAAAGATAAAGAGATAAGGAGAGATAAACCTGATTCACAAACTGAAATAAGTTACACTGGTTTGTATTTTATTCATGGCTGATTGATTGATTGATTGATTGTATTTTATTGCCTATTAAAATATCAGTTGATAAAACACTTTAATTTAGTCAGTTTATCTATAGATTAATTATACCATTCGTATCAATGGATATTAAGCAATGCATAACTGATAACTGCTCTCATGATATTTGCTGTTGGCTGTGTTCACCTTCAAAAATCAAAAGCTCTGATCTATCTTATCTTTACCCGGGATCCAGGGGCAGGAAACAATTTAGGTCACCAGTCAAACTCAAGACAGTGGGTTGTTTTGACTGAGCATAATATTTTTTTATGCCACTGCAACAGTTAAGTGATGAGACAAGTCTTCTTTTTTTTTTGGCTCCAGCTAAAGTTCCCTCGTCTTGGCTTGTAGTAAATGGTTTGTGTCCAGGTTTGGGACAGTTGGAGTAGTCAATTATTAAGAAAAATACCCAAGACCTTCATTTTACTATGATTCAGTATGAGAAAAAGTAACACAGTATCATATTTGAGCAGCTGAAATCCTGTATACATCCTGTGTCCCCACACCCTGGAAATAAGCTCTCACCCAGCAGACTTGCTGGGAGGGTGAGAAGAGGAGTCAGATCATCCTCATCCCTCCCTGTCCATGCTCAGCTGAGTCAGGGGACATCTGCTAATTGACAAACGTACGTTTGGCCCTCTCTTCATCACCAAGCGTGTATGTGTTTGTCTCCCTGTCTGACTGTTTTTGTTGTCTCCGTCCTCCTCCTCCGGCTCATCGCCCTCCCTCTCTTGTTAACTGCCTCTCCTTCAGTCTGTCTCCCTCTCCCTCTCTCCTGCTCCCCCCTGCTGTGTGGCACAGTAGGTGGATGATTAGGTAGGATGCTGGAGTGTGTAAGTGTGACAGCTTTCAGACACCCACCTCCGAGTTGAGTCACGGACGGCGGTGGTGAGCATGTGATCCTATCACCAGGGTGACTCTGGTAGATCTGTGTTGCTGTGTTGTCGCATCGATATGTAACATTTGTTCTTTTCCAAAGTGTAGCTATTTTGGAGATATATCTGTTGTTCACGCTGATGGATCTGAAAAATCCAAATTGTAACTTTCACTAAAATGTTTCCTATTTTTCATCATATATTCTCGATGGTGTAGAGTAATGGGATCAAAGGTATTCTATTTAGCAGCAAATTACTATAATTATAGAAATCAACACAATCCCAACAAAGTGCATAAGAAAATAAATATTAATGCAACCCAACTGAAAGCTGTTGACTATAATGATCACTGGGGGCAGTTTTCTGCATCATTACTTGATTACTTTTGATACTTCAGCTGTCAATACTTTTGTACTTTACTTGTGTAAGATTTTGAACGCAGGGCCTTACTTGTGTTTTAATATTGTAGCTGTCTCTTAAATAAAAGATCTGAACAAAACTGCTGACAGCATTTTAAACATACTGAGATACAGGGTCCAAATCACACATCACTCCCACCTCACCTCAGGAGATCTCGGCCGGACATGCTAATGAATTTATGTTTTCATGCCTATTTTCATATTTAGATTTAAAGAGTCTAAACATAAAATAATCAGAAAGAACCATAGGTATGTTTTATTTGTAAACTTCCTTCAGGCTGAGCTTTAAGACTCACCTTGACTTTGAAAATCATAACTTACTAGGTCTCTTACAGAGCTTTCATTTTGTGGTTCTTCCTCCATATTCATTTTGATGCACTTTACAAAAGAGTTGTTATTTTTCTTTTAACTTCCAAAATTAGATAATCACAAGTACTTTTCTTAGATCAAATGTTGTTGCTATGTAACAAGGCTGAGTCAAAATGTCACCGTATCTCCAGAGAGTTATTATGGGAGGGAGCAAATTATTTGCCATGGCACTGATGGCTCATAAGCTTCTGTGTGCCATTGTTGGAGCATTAAATGTTTGACATCATCTTAGAAATGATGCCCGTAAAGTCACTCACCATGACTGTAAAACCACACTGTGGCATGAAGCGGGGTAACTGGAGAGCAACGTATCTGGTTAGGTGAGGAGTCAGTTAACACAGTAGTAATTCTACTGGGTTTGGAAGGACCCCAGTAAAGGTGGAACTGGCGATGAATAAGGCCTCACTGTGTCAGTGGTACGAGAAGACAGAATGCCAGCTGTCAGTTTAACCAGGAACACTGCCAGTGTGTGTGTGTGTGTGTGTGTGTGTGTGCGCACACACGTGTTATTGGTGCCAGTGAGAGACAGTGCCAGCGGTGAAGTACCATTAAACAGATCTGGTTTCGCTCCCTAAGCAGCAGAGTGTGTGTGTGTGTGTGTGTGTTTTGTTCTGTAGGTTGTGTGTTTTGTGTGTCAGTGTAAGCCACTGTCGCCTCACCCGTCGACCTCCTGCCCTCTGCCTAAGCCACACACGGAGAGAGCTCTGGTGTGAAGTGTTGAAGTGCTTACTGAGAAAATTACTCAGGTTTTTTTTAAATGATCTTCTCACATATTGGGATTTATTTCAGTCTCATCCCTGCAAATAATTCAGCTGGTGATTCTCAGTCCCAGATATGTGAATTGCCTGTTAATAGTTACATTAATAGTTATATAGTTACAACAAGTTAACACTGAGAGATGTATGCAACAGTAGAAACATGTTGCCTATTTGACATATTAAAGGTTGGCTGCAAGAATGATTAATATCTTACATTATTTTGTTTTATTATTCTATTATATCTATAAATAGTCACTGACAGACACCCATTACAACTTCCCAGACCTCAAAGTGACTTTAAATTGCTTTGTTTTTGTCAGACAGTTAAGCATCTAAAAGATATGCAATAAACAATTGCGTAAAACAGAGAAAAAAAGCAAATTTAAAAATAACTGAAATGATGAATGATGAAAATAACTTAAAGGATGAACCGGCAATGCATCCTGATGGCTTGGTGGATGCAGGACAGATGTAGCTGCCTGGTTTGAAAGTTGCATGTAACACCCCTCTGTCTCTCCCCATGTTGTTTCTCTGCATCACTACTGTCACTGTTAAATGAAAAATGAGAGAATACATTCAAATATATATTTTTATACTATTGCAGTTGATCAGATACTGATAACTAATAAATATAATTTAATTACACTAACATGAAAAATAAAAGAAAAAGGTTATTTTGAAGGTCTGATTTATGCAACTAAACATAGTATCATTACATTTATTTTGGACTGAATCATCATGAAGTAAAACTGAACTGAAGAGAGATGAAATACTAACATCATATCCTCTCTGTCTTTGTTTTGCTGCAGTGGTTTGACTTCTTTCCTTGCTGCGATGCAGAAGCGTACTCGGGGACTCTGTGACACTGTTGCATGCGGTCAGAGGTGAATCAGGCTTGAAACTTTCAAACAGAAACACATTGTTAAGTATTCTGTGATGCATTATTACTGTACAACAGAAATAAATATATATCACTGTCAGTTTTAGAGTGGGTAAGACAAGGACAATGCCATTGTTTTCAGCCCTTAAGATTTAATTTTATTTTGCTTGCTTTTGCCACATGTTTGGAGGAATTGTTTCTCTTTTCCTTCATCATAAAATAATAAAACCTCAGCCCAAATACTTCTACAGAAAACTCTCTTTAAAACACATAATGGATAAATTTGTCATTCAACAGCTTTGTATGAATAGATTGAAGATAGATTCGGCCTTGTCTTGTCAGTGACAGTCACTTCACTGTGTGTGTGTGTGTGTGGTTAAATACCTGTACATGAAGAGAAAGGGAACAAGCCATGCCACCTAAAGCTTTAGCTCTGTTGAACTCTTGTTTAATGCTGCTGCTGTTCTTTGACTTCCCGTCATCTATTGAGTTTCAATTAAGTGTTTACCATTTGGTGCTTCAGGGAAAATCTAGAACAATGGTGTAATCAGCGTCACGTAAATATGCCGAAGGGGATCGTGGATATGTCGTATTTTTCAGCGGCTCTATTCTCTTATCCGCCTCCTCTTATCTTTTCTGTCATTCCCTCTGCCTTCACCTTGTCAATAATATGCCAAAAACCTGAATGAAGGCAGGATGCCGACACTCCACGGAAATTAACATCAGAGAGCTTTGGGAGAGATAAGGATGTGGCAGTCATTTAGTACAAGTGCCTCCTCCATTCCTTCATCACAACACTTTTATGGGATCTGAACGTCACTCAGAAACATACACACGTACACGCACACACACAATAACACACACAAGAACACACGCAAACAGTAGGCACAGCAGGGATGCCGCCCGCCCCCTGAATGACACATCACCCAGAGCTCCCACTGCCCAGAGAAACCCTCCATAACACTTACACCTCCTCTCTTCCCCACAGTCTTGCAGATGATGACTTTTATTTTCTTTACTGATTTAAAGCTCCTCAACAATAATGGACAGTCTGACTCCAAACCTGTTTTGTTTCCACGGTGAACAATGCAACAAATGACTCCATCAGCTGAGGAAGCTGAGCTGCAAAAACCTCCTGAAAATGCTGAGTTAACAGGCATTTGTGTAGCCATGTATCACTGTGACATGGTTTTAGGAAAAGTGCATTGATGATGATCACATGACCAAAGTATCACAAGAACATGCAGGATATTTATTTTAACTATATATTTTATCAATAATGCAGGACTCCCAGGTGCATTTACAGCAGCAGCTGCAGAATATTTGAGAGTTAATGATGGTATATTTGTTTCCACCTGTTTGTTGTTGACCAATAGGACATCCACAAGTATAAACTGAAGATTTTACAATATTGTGACCCCAAATACTGTGCAAAAAACAGCTTACACCCATGTTTGCAACTCCGGAAGGCTTTGCAAAGGCCCAGTGGTGTTTTAACATTTGAGGTTAGTTACAAATATGAAAGTAGTCGCCTTTTCAGCTAAAGACGAGCAAGTAAACAGGGGTAGACTTTCCCTCAATTTAACAAAGTTGACACTAAATACTGCAGTGAATGAGCACCTGATACAACCATGACTCTCTGAGTTTATTTAAACTCAGAGAGTCAGCCAAACTACAACTACAAGTCAGCCAAAAAAGAATGAAAGACATTAACATGAGTGTGTAAATGTCTTACAATGTGGCCAGACTACAAACCAACAATAAACAAAGATAATCAACATGTTCTTAATCAAGCACTAGTTTGACCAAAACAGCTTTCCCAGGGCTTTCAATCACACTTCATTGACCTCTTCAGCAAAAAGAGTTATTTGGTTATTGGCATCTAGCTGGTTAAGACAGTGGAATGCAGTTAGAAGCCCTAGGAAAAGCTTGTGCAGTGACCTTGAGTTAAAAAAATTCTTTGACAGGCTACAAAAATGTTTTGTAGCTTCTGCTATTATTAAAATATGGATTATTATGTTGCTGATTTTCTCAAATAAGCTGTGTTGAGGATATACTGTACACAGTAAATCTCATTAGAATGCACAGATAATTAGTTGACGACTTGCATGATGTAAAACATGAGCTGTCAAACTGCCACAAAACACAATGGCACACACACGGGTCAGAAAAAAATGAATCAGTGCCACTGTTAAACAGCAGCTCCCACACTGTGAATGAGCCCACTGCGCGGCACCTCCACAAAGGGACCTACAGTATAGCAACGCAAAAACAAACACGTACAGGCACGCACATATGAGGAGAAATCCGACAAAGCAAAAGGATGATGGTGATTATGACACATAGCTATGCCACCCACAGTGGTGCCTGTGCGAGGGCAGAGCACATCAAACTGAGCAAGTGTAACACATGCTCTGTGTCAGTCCTCCTCCCCTGCACTGGCATGTAATGTATGACACATAGCTGAACCACCTACAGGCCTGCTGTCTCCATGCCCAGCTGATGATGATGGGGTGGGGGATCGAGGGTACCGGCCAAGGAGACGGATTCCGCTGGATTCTGCCGGATTGTCCTCTGGGTGAAAGAGGTGGTAGTGTGTGTTTACGAGCTGTTCGGTATGTGTCACTAAGAGGGTGTGAGGACTACTTGTTTTGATTAAAATGTTGGGTTTCAACTTTAAAAATATCCCCAAATGTCACTTGGAGTAGAGCGCATGAATGTACTGCCGGACGTCATCTGCTAAATTGCATTCCACCCCCAGTTAAACATGTGAACTCATGTTTGAGACAAGTCTCTGGGTGTTATGTGGCTGCAGGGGCATCTGTCCAGGGCTCAGGGCTATTCTCTGTATGTGACGAGCGTATGGTATTGGCTAGGTGGGGGGGTTTCAGTGGCTAGTGGCCAAGCACCTTCGGGAGATCCAATCTGAAGAGTCGGTGAGTGACCCAGACTTAGCCCGGTGTGGGTATGGCTAATTGAGGATGAGAGAGAGGGGGGAGAAGCTGAGGGTCCGATCTCTTCCGCACATACAGTACATGCCTCTCTCCCACACGCACACACATGCACACAAGACAGGGAGTGATCCAGAAGCCTAATCTAATTCTGGACTTGCTGTGACACATATGGATGAGAGTTGTGGAACAGAATCAGGAATATTTGTACTTTGCAGGATGAAAGGTGAGGAATTTTGAATAAACTTTTAAAACTTTTGTATTATCTATTTTCCATTCAATCATTGAACAATTTATCTCTACTTTTCATCTTATGCTTTAATGTTGTTATTTTATGTTATTTTTAACATACCATTTATTTACATCCACAATGAGCTGAAGGTTGCAGTCACCTCCCTCTATCTGTGACTAAGATACCTTAAAACTAATTTGAAAAAGTGGCATGAAACTTACTGAGCAGGTTTAAGAATGAAACTCTGACTTTTATCAAGTATCAGAGTTCCCATTTTTAAAACAAATCATACAAATTTTCCAACTACATGGCTGTAAATTCCCAATATATGCTGTACATAGTCATGTTTATAAAACGTAGAAACTGGCTGCTTTCATGGCCCTATTACTATTTCATCTTGAAAGATGACTTAAGCTGACTGTCTTGGCCTCTTGTGGGCAGCAGAAACAAGCTGTAAAAACAACTACGACAAACCATTTAACTGCCAGACATGCACCCATTTACATTTCTACCTGGTACAGAGCAACACTAGCATCAAGTTTGGAATATTTTCCCCACCCACTGAGTGTTTCCCCTACCTCCTTTTAGCTCACTTTGTGCACAGTCAGTTTTTATGGCTTTTTTGCTGAAAACAATGCAAAAGTGGTGAAAGTAAACCAAAAACAATGAGCTGAGAGTTCATTTAAAAGCTCTATAGAGTTTAGGGGAACTACATAGTCAGTTAATATGTGGGGTCATTACCAGAAGCAACCTTTGTCACATGCGGGGGTCAAGCATTCATGTGATTCATTGTTGAATATAAAATGGAAATAATTCAATTATTAACATTTAATTATATTGGTTAACTGATTAATTAATCAAGTAATAGTTTTGGCACTTACTGTTCACTCGTCTTGTCACCTCAGTCTTCACTGTAAAGGCAGCGGCCTTGGAGAATGGGCTCTGGCAATGGTCTGTGTTCAAATGAGAGCTTAATTGTTACTCTCACATTAATGGCTGCCTTTAATTCATGCAAATAAAGAAATACAGAATTGAACGGATACAGAGAGACATGCACGGTGACACGCACAGAGTGGACACAGGTGAAAGTAAGACAAATGCAAGAGAGAGAATGAGAATATATTGAAATGAGAGATAAGGAAAAGTGTGGATGGGAGGAGGAGAGCGTGCACTTGGGTCACTGAGGGGTAGAGAAGAGGGGAAGAGGAAGCTCTGCACTGTGCCAATAGGAAGAGTTTGTTCCTCAGTGAGATACAGGAGACAGTGTCAACACACACGCTGTGCTCAATATAGCTACTGTCACACAGCCAGGCATACCTCTTTCTCTTTTCCAGCCTGACACTTGCACCTTCCTGTACGCCCCTCTTGCCTTGCTCACGTTCTTCTACCCCCCCTCCCTCTACTTCATCTGAACAGGTTACATTCTTCCTTTCCCTCCCCTTTCAGTCCTCCCCCACTGCCCCGTCCATCAATGTCACGTCCCCGGAGCCAAATTAACTGATCTCCCTTCCTTTGCTCTTTCTCCCCTTGCCTCTCCCCTCGCTCTATATTACAGGCTTGACACCCTGCCAGACATTGGTTTAATATAACACACATTCTCTGTGCCTTCCACCCGCTCTCACATTACCCTCTCTTTCCAACTCCCACCACCCCGCTTTCATATGGGCACAGGCCGCTTGGTTTTTCCATACTTTACCCACCGCAAAAGGAGCTTTTTGTTCTTGAATAGCTCCCTCATTGCCATGGTAATCCAGCAGAAAGGGAGTGTGGTTTTTCTGTCTAGGGCCTCGCAGATGAAAATAGTAAGTTCTTTAAGTGGCCCTGAATCTTAGAAATCAGTCAGTGCAAATTTGGAGCTGTCACAAAGAAGTCAGAAGTTTATATATGTGTTTATGGCATCTGTATAAATGCCACAGTTTATTCCCATCAAGTCATTTCCCACATTCGTCGTCTTCTTTTTCTTCCAGGTGGCCCTCTTTTTGCCATCTCAGCCTTCCCGTTGATCCCCCTCTTCCTCTGTCTCACTTGTCCTCCAACATCACCCTCCACCACCCCCTTCCTTCCCTCCTCCACCACCTCACCACTCGCTGTGGTAATCCCATTACTCATGTGCGAATACCAGCTGGGGAAGAGAGAGGGAGGGAGGGAGGCAGAATGTGGACAGAGGATAACTGTGTCGAGGCCCTGGGTCTCAGCTAGACGGTTGAACTATCTAGATGGGGGTTTTTTTAAACTCTTCTTTAAAGAAGGGAAGAAAATATTGATTGACATTGAAAATTGTTTTGCTATATTTCAAAAAGTGTTCAAACTTATACCCCTTTCTGGCTCTATTTTGGGTAAGGATAGAGGACATTAGAGTTAGAGAGACAGAGGGAGTGATATCTGGCTGTGTCTCCTGACGGTTGGACTGGCAAGCTTGAAAATAAACAAGTTCTTTGATGACAAAGAACCCATTGACTCCCTTATTCCCTCTCTCTCTCTCTCCCACTCCTTATTCTTCACAGCTTTGCTCTCTTTTCCTCTCTCTCTCTGTCCTTTTTTGCTCTTGCCGTTTCGAAGGGGTGACGTTGGAGTTTAAGTCTGGGGTGTCTGTGTGTGTGTGTGCGCGTGTGTGTAGTGGGGGGAGGCATTAACCGCCACCCTGCGGCACTTGTTGTCCCCTCAGCTGCCGGCTTTTTCTTTCATCCGGTCTGCTCACACCCCTACACGCCTTTTAGTCTAGCGACCCATCTCCCCTTCTCCTTTCACTGTCACATAAGAAGTTAAAGCTTTTTCTCCTCAGTCAAGGTTCTCCACATGAGGAATTAGAGTTGAACAAGAGTTCCATACAATCCCATCTGAAGTTGATTATGTAAGATCATTTGCTAGAAATCAAGTCAAACATAACTGTAGCACTTACAAAGAATAGGGAAATAAAAGAGAAAAATCAAAGAGGGCCAGAGTAAAGGAAAGACTAGTGTGTGCACATGCACGTCTGTGTGTGTGTGTGTGTGCCTGTGTGTGAGTCGGTTCACGTCACCAGCAGTATGAATCATCACATACCCTATGTACATATTACACCTCTGTTGGTTGTTTAACGCCCTGTCCAGGAATTATAATCCTGCCCGGCTTCCACTGGTTGCTGAAATCGAGTTTTGCGTGTACATGGGTTGTGTGTGTGTGTTTGTGTGTCTACATTGCCTGTGGTGGCACTGGTTAGTGGGCTACCACACCCATTGTCCACGGTAATTACACTGACCCGAGCCATCTGTGTTGGAGAGGCTCAGACCAGAAGAAACCAGTGTGTGTATTAGTGCTGACTGGATGATATGCAATAAAGTTGCACCGTTGACATCCATTGAAAATAGTCTGCAGGGTTTTTGACCTTCTTGTGCACAAACTTGTATGTTAGTTGTGATTGTTTGGCACAGATCTCAGACATGCCATCTATTCTTACTTGGGATGACACATCCCTTAGCTCACATAAGATGGGGGTGGGTAAGAGTTTCTATAGGGAAGATATCTGGGGATGGTCACACCCACACCCACCCAACTGCAAGCATTCACATACACACAAACACTCCTGTGACAAAATCTGCGCTCGCCCTTTCATTCTCTCCGTCTTTCTCTGCAGAGCGTCTGTCTGTCACTATGATTAGGAACGGATAGAGTCTCATAAAGCACGGAGGGGATGAAAAAGGGCGGGATGGGAGATAGAGGGAGTTACAGATGATGTGGAACCAATAGGACAAGGCTCTTCTGTGATACACTCTGTTTGTCAAACACATCATTAAGTATACTTGCCAAGATCCAGCCGGCTCTAATTTAATGGTCAAAAACCTGTGACAATTTAAAATGTGAAATGTGAAGAACACACTGCAGACATTAAGACATTTTACCTTCTCCTGCAAAATAGAAGTTTCTGAATATCAAATATCAAACTTGAAATGGTCTAAGACCTGATCATTCTAATTTGGCATTTTTAGAATTATGTCTTTCAATATGCAGCTTTTAAAACTACCTTTTACTAAACTTTTATAAAATTCTATTTATTAGCAAGCACTAATAATTGCAAACATTCCTAACAGATTTCTCAGAAATACACTGAAACAACAAGAAAAAGCAGCAGTACAAGCATTAACTGGAGCACAGATATACTATATATTTTCTGCTACATCTTTCTGGTATTGGAGATTATTACAATGCCTTTATAAATCTCTTTAAAAGATGTTTTAATTTTGTCAGATATTTATTTGATTTGTTTTGGAGAGAAAGGTGATGATGATCATACAAAGAAGTCAATGGCAAAAAAATTACATTTTCACGCATTTAATTCATGAGTCCATCAACCTTGAGCTTAGCTTGAGCGTAGCTTAAATAATGACCTGAGGAGAACAAGTGAGTGATGAGTGTGAGGGAGGGAAAGACATGCAGGCATGAAGAGGTGGCAGAGGATGGAGCTGGAGGAGAAATAGGAGAGGTGTGAGAGTGACGGTGTGTGAGTGGACGGACGTATGGATGGATAAGTGGTAAAAGACGACAGGACTGCAATGGACAGAGCAGTATAAGTAGTATAGAGGGAATGGGGGAGAGCAAACACAAGAGGTGGATAAACAGCGAGAGTGAAGGAGGAGGAGGACATGGGTGGGAGAGAGGGAGGGTGTTGAGTGAAGCACTGTGTTTATCAGTGTTCAGAATGTACTGTGCAGTAGATTTGTCTGTAAATGTCATCTCCGGTGCTTGAGTTACAATACAGCTTGCTCACACAAGTCACAGATAGGGACATGCATGCATACACATTTATACGCACACAGACTGTCAAACGGGAGAAACCATGTGTCCACCCAGTACTTAATGGCTAAGTCATTTCCCTTGTCCTCTCTTTGATTTCTTGTCTCTTGTCTGTCCCTGCGTTTGAAGAGCCTGGGGGCTGCTGAAGAGCTCTTCACCTCAACCAGAAATATAGATATCAGAAAATGGAAAAATGACAGATATGTGGTGGATACATTCCAAAACACATGAGAACACATCAGAGACAAACAGAGAAACAAGGGAAAAGTGCTAATTTCTTGTTCCCACCACATAGGCCTATTGTCAGTTGCTGTGTGAGAGAATGCCACGCAGGTTTGTCCACTGGTTTTCCTGCTCTTTAGAAGAAGACAGGACAGTTTCCTGAATGTGGAGGTTTAGCACCTAATTTAGATTCTCTCGGCTTTTTTTCGTTTGGTCCCATTTCTTATCAGGCAGAGCAGAGTCAGTTTCCGGAGCTTGTCAGAGAATGGCCAGTGAAGGGAGGAGAAATCCTGTTTGTAAATCACACCATAGGGATGATGCTGCTGTCAGGGGACTTTGTTTACTTTGTTTTACTATTGCTGTCTTATCCTGTTGACAAGGCAGGGCAGTGGTGTGTATCGCAGATGGAACACAGTCAAGAAATGTGCTAAAACCTACGTAAAGCCTTTGTCCTGCTGTGCACCAGGTGCTGATGTGCAAGAAGGCAAAAGAGGAGATGCACTCCACCTCTCATGTATGACGCCTCACCCGTCTGTATGCACTAATCAATAACACATGAGAGCTTCATGTCAGTGGCACGTGAGGAAGCAGAAGGTCAGGGTGTTCGATGTGACAGGAAGCAAGTCAGGGCATGACACTGGTCCTCACAATCAAACAAGCCTTGCTGAACATTGATTAAGTGAAAGAGTTACATATGACAAGACCGGATGTCGCTGTGTTCTGGAGCACTTGATATGCACATGTACATGCATGCACACAGCATTATGCTGATGCACTCCGGGTTATTGTGCGTGTGTGTGTTTGATTGTGTGTTAAAGGCCTGATGCAGTTGGCTGCACCTTAAAAAAAGAGGAAAAGGGAGTTAGCACTACATGAGAGAGGAACAGGATGCAGGCTCCTATGCAAATTTCATTTTTGTTGTTTTTGTATGAAGAAGTTATTTTTCTCTACCTTGCTTTGATCTATGGCCCACGCATTTCAGCAGAAATTAAAATAATGGTAAAAGTGGTTGCTGGTCTGGATATAGCTAAGTATAGTTTTAATGTATTATCACTTCAGTATTTTTCATTTTATTTTTTTGACTCGATTACAATTAAATTTCACAATAAGATTACAACAAAGAATATTTTATATTTAAAGGGTACCATTACAGTACTCTCTGGGTTTCTCCTGACAAGGAAAGAAGTGCAGAGAATAGATGCTGAAAATATTTGTCTTCAGGAGGAACTAGAAATAAATCCCACTGGATGTGCTTAATGAATGAAACAGTGGATCCCTCCCCATTTGGCCAGGCTGAGAAATTTCATCATCTACTGAATGGATTGCTGTGAAATTTGACGCATATATGTGTGTGTGTGTGTGTGTGTGTGTGTGTGTGTGTGTGTTAATGATGCCCAAAGGATGCATTGTAATCATGTTGTAATTTTTTTCTGACTCTTCATAAAGCACTAATATGTTTACTTTGGTTTACTGCCAAATACCGGTAAAAGCATTGACATACCATTCAGCATTAGTTGTACTTTGTGTTTGGAGCTAATTAGCAAATGTTAGCATGCTAACTCTTTAAATTAAAATGGTGAACATGGACAGGGTAAACATATCTATTAAGCACCAGCTGTCTCACTCTGAGCTTGTTACAAATTAGCATTTAGCTCAGACCATTTTAATATGAATGTACAGCCTCACAGATCCACTAATGGTTATAGACTTTAGTGGTGTGTATATTTCAGCAATATCAACAGCATAACACTACTCTATATTGAATGATAATTTGGTTCATATTATCATTAACAATACACCACTTACAGATTCTTTCTGTAAGTGGAGTATTTCTAGTCCCTTTACAGTATGGATATGTAAACACGTCTCACTTCAAAAGTTTGTCTGCTGGATGTAAAACATCTCCCACTACAATGAAATCCTCCTTGTACTGCATGCACTGGAGGTCTCAAGTTTGCACACCACACTTGTTCACTTGTTGCATATTGGTCCAAGACTGATTATGTCACAAACTAATGTATTTACATATGCGATAAGCTGGACACTAATTTAAGGTAAGCAGAAGACTGTCCTCTTTATCAGGTGAACAAACGTTTTCTACTCTCAAATCTTATTCTGCAGTTAAGATCAAATATCCAAGAAACAGTACCTGTTTTCATGTGGAGGTGGATTTTTAAACATATATCTAAAAGCAGAAGTTTTGTCGTTATTAGCTTTCTTCTGAGTAAATGAAGTGAATGCTTTCATCATCACTACACTCATGCTTAGAAAGTGGTTGACTTGATAAGATATGCAGTAATAAGCACGAATTTCCTGTTTTTAGTGTTAATCACTAACTGACGCTTTCATATTTAATTTGGCAATTTAATAAGTGTAATTATCTCGACATGAAAAGGCCTAATTAGAACCGTAACCACTGATTGACGTAAATGGACACCGAGAGCTGAGGCGCTCTCGCGCCTCTCTCGGATCGTAGGACTCGGATGTGATGTCACCACAGCAGCGCGCTTTGGCGGTCTCCAAGGCAACGCCGCGTGCTGCAGTGACGCCAGCCCAGGCCTCGGCTCGTGGTGAGTGGGCGTGACTCGCCACGTTAGCCCCCCCTTCTCTCCCGTCAGTGTGGGCGGGCCCCGCTCAGAAGAGAGCGAGCGAAACACGACACCCCGAGGACGGAGAGAAGCACGGGGGGGAGGAGAGACTAGAGCTGAATGGTGTGAGTGAGTGGAGGACTTGAAAAAGTCTGTAAAGAAAGAGAGGTTCCTCTTCAACGTTAATTTCTGTCAAAGAAGTATCAAAGCTTTGCGGCGAAGAGATGTCAAACAGCGACGAAGATGCGGTTGAGACGGAGTAAACAGCTACCGGACAGTTAGCGAAAGAACTTGTTAAGAGAAAGAGAAAGGCTCCTCGGCTGGCTCGAGTCGGGACGGTTGGCCGTTTTCCGCCGCAACTTGAGCGGATTTCACTGCTGATAGTTACCGGACGAGAAGCAAGGACCAACTGCGGAGTCTTGACCGCTGAGCTCGGTGGAAAGCAAGCCCTCCGGGCGGTTTGGTCGGTTGGCACAGAGCCGGAGAAACGGACCGAGCGAGCGCGGCGGCTCGAGACGGGAGATTCGCTGAAGCAGTAGCTACAAAAGTTTGCCGTGTATCTTCACCTAGTTTTCCAGATTGGGAACTAGAGGGGGAGGAAGAGGCCGAGACTGACTTTTCTTTCCACAAGCAACTTTGTGGAATTCACCCTATTTAGAAACTTTAACCGCTTGCTGTCTTGTTAAAGCTTAAGTGTAAAGAATGAAAACACCCGGAGATAGTGGTAAGTTTATGTGACTCTTGACTCTGATTTTCTTTTGATCCACCATTGTCTTTTTTGTTTACTTGTCGTGGTTGTCGGCAACGCTAACAGTTACTGCATTGCTGATTATTGAACGAGACAGATAGTTCACATCCGCGCTCAATCGAAGAGGGCGATGAAAACCTGTTGATTTTAGTTTGCTCGGGATTTACGCTGTGACTTAGTCCGTGGTTTAGCCAGATACGTTTCTAAAAATCTGGTGCAGGTTTAGTACTGTACTCCGGTTCAAGAGGAAGTGGTTAAACTACTGTACAGTTGTTACAGCGACATCCTCCGTGTCACCCTGACAACCTAATTTCACCATCCAGCACCTTTCTGAGAACAGGCTGAAAATCCTCGAAGCCTTGTGTGAGTGCGTTATGTGCAGACTGACTTTGAGGGAGAGATGTGGACATGATTTTAAGTTTACTTGAAGACTCCTCTTTTCCTGGTGGTGGCGTTGAGGTGATTGGATCTAGCTAGGTACAAACGGTATTAACCCAGTAACTGAGCATACGTTTGTCAGGTACTTGGCCTGTCAGCATGTTGAAGTGAGAGCAGGGGGAATTTCCAGTAGTCAGCTGAGGTCTTTGTGCGTGTCATTTTGTCTAATTCCTGAAATGCTTGCATAAGTTTGTTCTTGCTCCCTTCACTGGAAGCCAAGACATTTTTTCAGTAGAAAGGAGGAAGTGGAAGTACTATAATTTGTGCCAGGTTGTCATTTTATTTCTGTGTGTCAGTAAAAATCTGTTTGCCATAAACCATTTTTTAAGTGACAAATCTTTATATGTTTGATTTGTATCAGGTGACATAATTTAACAGAATTCATGCACAAGAAACCTACTTGCCACCAAGTAAAAGTATAAAACAATCATCAATTGTCTCTGTAAAACAGAATATGCATATTTAATCAGCTGTTTTTCCTGTGGGAACAATGTGATGACTTCCTAAGTAGTTACTGGTAGCATTTGGCATAGGGCCGTGTGTGTGTGACTAACAAACTGTGTGGGACCCTTTTCCACTTGGGACGCTCCCCTCCCTTCCCCCACCCTGTCCCCTCCTGACTCCTGCTGCACCCAGCCTCAGCCCCTCAACCCTCCACATTCCTGCACACACACACCCACTCCCTGCAGCAGCCCGAGGAGGCAGCCATGACATCACACCGCATCCCACCACAAGTAGCCCTTTTATTACAAGGAACCCAGTGTTTGTGTGGCAGCAGATAGCTTAAGTTCTTCTGGGAAGGCACTAAAAATTGAATGTGCTTCAGTTATGGGTTTGATGTATGCAGCTGATGTCTGTGTAGTACGTTGGTTAGGTTTTTCATCTGTTCAGCAAAGGTAAAGAGCATTAATTGGTCCTAACTACAGTGTGGTTGGTGATAGGTGTGTGCATTATCATTTAGCTCAAATCTATGTTAATTCTTGATAGTGTCAACAAGTTCTCAATTTATAATGAATATGGCTACAACAAACCGATTACTAGCTGATTACTGATTGTGTGGTCCATGAGGAATTAGAATACATTCTCCACAATTTACTTGACCCCAAGTTGACTGTCTAAAGCCTAAATATAAAGGAAACGGCAACATCAATCAACAATAATCAAGACAGATGCTGATTAATTCACCAATCTTTTCAGTTTTAATCTTTTAAAATATAGAAAAGCAAGGAACTTATTGGCCCTGTGAAGCTATACCTTTCATCAAGTCATTTGCCAATTATCAAAATAAAATTTGATTAATTCTCTTTTGATTAACTAATTGATTAATCCTCTCAGCAGTAGTTGGTAAACATAGTAACTCAATCTCAGAGGCATTATCTAACAACAAATCTGATCTTATAACAGCACCTCTAAACAGAATTACTGAACTGGTTAATCCATGGTGCTGTCGTGATCTGTCTGATCTCCTGCTGTTGCTGCATCAGGGCATAAGTTTTAACCCTTAACCTGTGTAGATCCTATAATTTACAGTGAGCACATTTCTTGACTGCAGGAGGATATAACAGTGCCTGGATATGTGTAGGATAAAAAATGTAATCATCCCATCCTCAGATGTTTAGAGACGTAGGATTATGCCCCGTACGGTAAGCTATGTCCTGCGTCTGTGGAGCTTACCTCCTTTCTCTTCATCACCGGACACTTCCCCTCGCACTCTTGTTTTCCACAGTCACTTCATTAGCTTGAATAGATGATATGATTTCTGCTGAGATAGGGAATTGATGTGATGAAGCAGGAAATGGCGGGGCCACAGCTACATCTGTTGTTGCTGGCAGAGTGGTGTTGGGTTTGTGGAGTTGGAAAGCATTCGATTTGATTTCTCTTTCTTTCTAATCACTGCTGTTTACGTAGTCTTTGTTAGTGTTTGATGCCGTCTTGGGAATTGGTTAAAGACAAAGTATTCCACAGGTTGCATTAGTCAGCACACAGGAACCTGGTGATCTGTAGTGGCTCATCTGCACTTACACAGTTGTATATCCACATTTTTCTGTGTTTCAAAGGCTGTGCTAATATTTGATTAAACCTTAGTGATAAGGACTTACACACACAATAATAACTTGCCTGCTGTATGCCTCCCCATTCCTAATTTGTTCTCTACATCCCCTTTGCATTTCAGTTATTTTCTTCCGTCCCTACCCAAGGGTTGCAATTTTTTCTTCTGCCACCTCTGTCATTCTTTTTTCTCTCTGACGGGATAAGGACTAGTGTGTGTCTTTGTGTGATGGAATTGCACAGTGGGACCCCTGGCTCTGGAGTAGCCATTGTGTGTATGTGTGTGTGGAGTGTGGGACAATGGTGGGAGTGGGGCAGGCCTTGGGGCTGATTGTGTATGGACTTGTGGGGCCAGGGACCTCTCATTGTACTCATAATGGTGCGGAGTAGCTCATAGTTTGGTGGTGCTTTTGACAAGTGAAGAGACCGCACTTCTGCATGCGTGTGAAACGCCTCTGTATCCGTGTGTGTGTGTGTGTGTGTGTGAGAGAGAGAGAGAGAAAGTGAGAGAGAGGTAAATGTGGGCATCACAGTCTTTCAACTATGTAGTTTATGAGGACTGTTTTGTGCTGCCTCCCCGGAGTGATTGATGTGACACAGAGCTATTTTACAGTTTATTCTAGACAGACATACACTATATTGTCTTCTGATGTGGCAGAACAGGAGACAAAAGGGTAGACTGAGAGCAAGAAATTGAGGGGGCACATTTCACCTTTTCCGTGTGTGGGTTTATGTGTGTGATTGCATGCATATGCTTTTCAATCTCAACACACAACCACTGTGATGATAAGCACAGTGATTAGCCTTATCTGTGAAAACTCCCTCAGAGTGCTGACCACAGCAAAACCACTACCTCTCATTATCCCAATCCAGTTTTACAGCCTAGTTTATGGAACAGTGTCCTGCTGTGATCAGGCTCAGCCAACATGCTTTAAGCCTGAAACATATGATGTTCCATAACAAAAGTGGTTATCTTAGAGCTGAAAGGGCTGGCATATTTAGTTTTGCACCAAGGATCAACTTTGATTGTGGGTGTGAAAATATTAGGTATTAAGACAAAAGACCTTTACTGACAAAATTGCACTTTGCAGCATACTAATTCCATTTTAAAAACACTTAACTTATTTTGATGTACAAATTTTCAGTTGTTGTAAAATATTGAATTTTATGCTCAGTTTTATAGGGATTGATTTACTATCAGGGAGAATGGGTATTCCCAATGCAGAGGCAGCATGGCCCACTTTTTCTTGTCACAATAGTTCTTCGTAAAAGTTTTGACATGGTCATCTGTGATGCCAAGTTGACAAATGACTTCTGGTAGAGGGAGCCTTCAGTTGTGGAAATATCTGTATTTAGCCAGGAATGTGACCAAAGGGAACAATGTGCTCAGCCAGTCGACACTAATGGACCTCCCCACCATTAGTCCTGTGCCGCCCTTGACCAGGGAGACCAGGGAGACCACAGCCAACAAGGCAACATTACCCTTGATAGCCCGGGTGCTTCTGACCACTGCCCAGCACTGCTGGCGGTCTGTTCAACCCCCCTGCCCTAGGGACCGACACATTAACCTCAGATCTGGCCATTGAGTCCTATAGATTATCTGCCTTCAGACCTGTTTGATCAGCTGCATGGCTGTGATGTTTGACACTAACAGGATCCATTTAAAATTCACTTTTTACGCTGATAACACAGCTACAGGACTAAATGTGTCCTCAGGCCATGTGCGTTTGTCTGTGATGTGAGTTGGGCCTAGTTTTACTGTGATGCCATTGGTTGTAGCCACAGGGTGACCCCATATCGACCATATTGGCTATCAGTGAGGGATGGTAATGAGTTGGATCTGCATGTCTGGATGAGATGGACTGTTGACAGATAACTGTAACACTTTGAGCAACATATGTGTGAATAGCATATACAGATCACACACACTTGCACACACTGCTGCTTTTTATTGGAATTCTTGGACCTCCCACATTCCTGCTTAGAAGGTTAATAGTTGCCGGCTGTGTTGCATTACACATGAGGGGAAAACACAACAGTCACTATCATTGCAAGCCTTTCCTAAACATACTCCTTGACTGACTTGTAAAGACATGCATGCATTCATATATAGACGGCCATATTTTGAATCCATATTAGGGAAATTGTGAATAAAATCAAAGATTCAATAAAAATGACTTTTATTTCAAGAATTGGAAGGTAAATTTTTTTTCTAAAAGCTTGCAGAAATATCCCACCATGATCTCCCTCTCTCTCTCTGTCTCGCTCTGTCACACACACACACACACACACACACACACACACACACACACACACACACACACACACACACACACACACACACACACACACAGGGTCTCTTTTCAAATGGGTATCAAAATTCATGTTGAGAATGCAGAAGGGTGTGTTGGTGTGCATGGATTGACCTGCACTGTTCAGCAGCTGTTTGTGTTTGCGCATGCATGTGCATTGTAATGTAATATGGGGAGTTTACAGAGCTACATTGTTGAAGAGGTGACTCAGAGTAAGGAGCAGAATGGTGTGTTTTTGTAAAAGAATATCAAGTGTGTGCATGAAGGAGACAGGGTTTTCAGGGTAGGGTATTTCTCGTGAACAAAGTGTGTAGTCGGTGCTTGTGGGTGTATGTATAACAACTTCTTGGTGATGGCGGCGCCATTGAAACTGATCTGAGTCTGATGACATGTGCACACGTGCGCGTAGACATACACACACACCCACATGCACGTACACACAAGTGAAGATCGGGTAACTCTATTCTTCTCATCCTTACAGAAGAGAGGTTTATTTTGGATCCTCACAACACAATGACCTGTCCTTTAGGTTAGATTCTGGAGTGTCACCTCTCTGCTGGTTGGAGTATAATCGGGGTGTAAGCTGTCAAGACCATGACAGCACTTAGTCAGTCAGTCAGTTTCATGACTGACTGACTGACTATCTCTCCCTTCACCCCTTTCCTCTTGCACCACCTCTGAACCACACCACAACCACCTGGCCTATTGTACACACGTACACACACACACACACACACACACACACACAGAAGTTTCTCATAATCCCCTACTGTTGCTGCAGCACTGTTTTTGCCACTGGCAGGGCTTGGCCCTTGTGGTTTTGTAATGTATATTCCTAATCTTCTTAGATTAACCCCAATAATACTAGTCATGCTGAGAGTATCTTATCAGTTGGGATCCACATACAATGTGCCTACTAACGTACATTCCCGGCATTAACTGACAGCTTTATGAACTTTAATATAGCCTCTGTGTTCTTGTCTGTAATTTACAGCACTTTGGCCATAGTGATGACAGAAAGTCTGTGTATGCAAATGTTAATCTTTACTTGGATTGCACGACCGTAATCAATTATTAATTATGTACACTATTGGCATTTGGAAAGGCTGAATTCAAACACAGTTTTTCTTTTGACTTGCTTTGGTGTCTGCTGTGGTTCCTGTATATGACAGAGCAATGGGTCTTTTCATACAAACTTACAAAAACAGCTAAAAGAGGAGCATTTTTAAACGTGTACAAAGTGTACACATTTTTCTGTAGTGATTATAAAATCAGCAATTACAATTTGTAATTTACAATAATTTAAACATTATTAATACTTGTTTGTGTCTGTAAGTATGTAGAGATCGGGCTGTCCCACTGCACCAGGTCTTCTGGTTTAGGGAGGTGGTGAGTAGAGCTCCTAACCCCTCTCTAACCCCTTAAGTCCAGTGCAGTCAGCAGACACTCCCTGCAGAAAGGCAGCAGTGTTTGAATAGTTCCTCTGGCTATTTTTATCTGGGAATCTGCCTCTGTGCTGGACCCAGGGAGCGGGGGTGGAGGGCAAATATCTAATCTAATTTCGGACGATGGGAAGTCACCAAAAGGACTTCTGTGCCACTTGCATAGTGTCGATATTTTGTGTGAGTGAATGTGGTTGGCTGTCGGGTATTGAAATGCTGTCTGGCGCCAAGTTAAACTTTCTCTCTTGTTACCCTCCTCCTCTTCTCCCCTCTCTCCCTTCCCCCATTCCTCCCTCATTTTTTCCTCACCCCTCTCTTGCTCTCTCTTTCTATCTCTCCTTCCCCGCACCCCATGTAAGGAATGCAAGATCACGTTTGGAGTTTTCTTTTCAACCAGTCTTTCCTCTTCCTCTGCCCATCTGTCTGTGCTGACTCCGTCTCTCAGTCTTTATCTTGTTTCTCTCTCTCCCTCCATGTTCAGACCTGTTCTGCTTTGTACGTCAATGCTCATTTTGAACTTTGAGCCAACTCATCACAGCCTATGCAAGTGAGCAAGTTATGTGCATTTGAAAGGCAGGGCTTTAGGTGGGAATGCCACATTGGAGGCAAAACATTTCTGCATGGGAACAAAGTGTCCCAAACCTTTGTACATAAAAAGATTCATTCAGTGCTCCTCCTTAATCTTTGTAATCCAATACAATTTTTAATTTTTACATTTTTTAAATTTTAGTTTACACCAATTTAATGGCAAGGATGCCAGATGTATCCTCATCTCAGCACAGGCATATTTGGCCAAATAACAACTGGACTGTTTACAGGTGTGTACATTCAGACACCATAAAACTGCAGCTAAATCTGTAGCAAGCACTGTGTTTGTGTGTGTGTGTGTGTGTGTGTGTGTGTGTGTGTGTGTGTGTGTGAGAGAGTGTAAGGGAAAGTGATAAGTGGAAAAAGGATCATCCTCTGCCTTTTATCAGCTGTGACTGCTTGATCTGATTTCATCTGTCCTGACAATGACACACACAAACAGTTTTTGTTCTCAAGATTTAGAAAGACTAACTCACTGTCTTAGCCTAAATTAAACCAAATGATTGCTAATCTACCTCTAGCTGCAATCACACGCCCGTTGCTGCTCTTTAGCAAGAGTTCTGCCTTT
This sequence comes from Datnioides undecimradiatus, assembly GCA_008933995.1. Lineage (NCBI taxonomy): Eukaryota > Metazoa > Chordata > Actinopteri > Lobotiformes > Datnioididae > Datnioides > Datnioides undecimradiatus. The sequence goes on along the minus strand of WARS01000046.1, from coordinate 22,210,826 downwards.
TGAGCCAAATAGAGCTATGAATTGTGTGCAAAGGAGAGAGCAATAGTGTTTTCATTTGAAACAGACTGTTGTGTGTTTGTGCACACACACAGATGCACTTGTCCCTGTAGGGGAGTGAAACCTTTTTAAGCATCGATTGACCCTCCCATCCCACCATCCTCTTCTCCCTCTCACTAACATTTCTGTGTCACCAATCCATGGACTAATACCCCAGTGGCAGCTCCTCTTCCATTAGCCTCCTCCTCCTCTTTCCTCCTCTCCCCCTCTCTTCTGCTTCATGTCACCCTACCCTGTTTCTTTCACTGGACACCCTGATTTACCAGCCAGGATGAGTCACTGACCAGCTACAGAATGGTTGTCTACTAACATGGCTCAGATCATATAGAAACCTGTCAGTCACTGTCAAACTGCATCAGCAATTGGTGGATGGATATTCATCCCAGAGTCTGAATTTCAAGTGAAAACTCAAAATATGAGCTGAATGTCAGACTAGACTACAAGCTGGTATGAAGTGCAAGTTGGCCTCAGTACATGTAGCAGTTTGAACATATGTCCATACTCACACAAACACACGTATACGCATAGCCAATGGCTCCTTCCAAGATGTGTGGTCATGGACAGAATAAAGATTGCACTCCCAGCAGGACAAACATCCGACTCTATTTTTGCCCATTGGCCATCGTCCTCTTAACTGTTCATAAGACTTCCTTCCTTCAGGGCACTGGCTTTTTCTTCGCTGTCCAGGTGTGTGTCTGTGTGTTTCTCTGCTTGTGTGTGTGTGTGTGTGTGTGTGTGTGGCTGTACAAGAAAACTGAATAATACATTGGATCATTGGAAGGTATTTATAGGAAAGCAAGAGTGATTAAGCTTTGGCAAGTCGGCCATCAGTGCTGCATCATATGGCATATCCTCCTCCACAGATGTACTTGCGCACATGAGCTTGCTCGTGTGCACACACACACACACACACACACACACACACAGCTGAAACACACTAATGTCTTAGGGAGTTTGTGCATAAGTAGACATGCCAGGTAGTGTTGCTGTTCCACTTACCACTCCTTTAGTGCCTTGACTCTATCATATCTATCTATCTATCTATCTATCTATCTCCGACACAGTCATTGACTTGGCATTGGTGTTTTCTATTGGATGGTGTGAATTTTTAAATTATTTTTACAGTTCTTGTATTATAGAATATTTGCGGCATATGTCATTTACTAAAGTTGAATAGATTATTCATGTTGGAGAGAGTTACACTTTGTCAAAAACAGTGATTTTTAGGTAGAGCATGTTGTCTGCCTTCATCAAAAAGAGTTCGCAGTGGTTTGCTTTTTCTTTTATCAGTCCTCCTTTACCAACACTCTACTTGCAGACTTGATCCATTTTTACTAATAGAGTTACACATAGTCTGTTCAGACTGTACAGACTGTGCTTATTCACACCCTCCGGAGATACCCACATTTTCCTAAATTACTGTGTATGGCTTAGATCTAAGGGAGCCCAGTTGTTCCTCCTGTTAGGCATTTGTGTCCTGAATATTTATGTATAATCTGTTGAATTTTTGAATATTTGACCATTTTGGTGTTAACCACAAGTAGAAGGGGAAATGATTTTAAGTGGTCACTTCATTTTATTCAATTTATCTTACGATATGAATATTTACCTGGTTTCTACTGCAAGCATAATGATAATCTACTACTGAAAACTAACCTGATCAACAGTTGATTAAGGAAAAAGCTTAAAGTTTCATGACATCAAGGTTAAGCAGCTTGCCACCCCTTCTGTCTGCCTGTGCAGGTGTGCTGTGTGTGTGTGTCGTGGCGCCCAGCAGTGCCTCTGGCAATAGCCCTACTCTCAGTCACAATGGTTTTATCCATGTCCATTTTAGCATCAGATGTGGCCCAGTGAGGTATGTAACAACCAGGCAGTTGACGTGGCGGTGGGCGCACACACACATATAGGCCTACTGTACAGTTACACACACACACCACACACACACACTGATTGTTGTTTTAGGGGATTAAAGCTTTTGATGAAGAGAACAGTGTGCTAGATCCCCTGACCAGTCACAGGGAGGGAGGTAAAAGGAAAGTAGGCAAGAATGGATCAAGAGCAGCGGGGGGGTTTACAAAAGTATTGCGGAAGGAGGGAAAAGATGGCAGGCTAAATAGGGACAACCGGAAGTGTGAGGAGGGGGGAAGGAAAAAGAACAAAAGGTGCTTGGTCACAGGGGTTCTTAATAGACTATTAAGTGAAGTGCAATTGAAATTCAAGCAAGTTGATAGGCATATCACTGATTAAAAGCTAATTTAGGCGAGGGTTCTGTGACTTTAACAGGTACATTAATAATATTGCTCGATGTTAAAAAAAACAAGATAGTTTAAAAAATGCAATGGCAACATAAATGATGGTAACAGGGATCAATTGTGGATGTAGTCGCACAGATTTCAATGGCATATTTTCTGTAACGTGGCATGTCTGTTTTTTTTTAACTGCCAGCATGTGCGTATCTGCTAAATGATAATACTTTGTATACATGTTACCTTGGAAACAAGTTTCTAAGTGCCACATCTTTTGCCTGCCAAGAAATGCCAATCATAAATGTAATGTTATTGGCTGCAGGCATCAGAAGGAGTGTAGAAAAGGAATTGAATTGAAAGTGTCGTTACCATAATTTCAGTGAATTATTTTTGCCCGTGCACACCCTAATGTGCACTTGGGTCTTTGTAGGCACTCTCACACATGCATCTTGCATCACACACATAGTACATAGTTTTCTGGTCGGCTGGCCCCCAGCTAATATCCTCACTGTTTGTGTGTGGGTGTTCTGTTAGTAGGGTTATTGTGTTCGTCTGGCCCAAGTATTAGCCAGGTACTATGCAAAGGTACAGTCTCTCCCTTAGGTTAGCTGTGAGAGGAGGCAGAGTGCTGAGGTGTGTGTGGGAACGTGGGATCTGTGCGTGTGTGTGTGACTCATTGATATCCACTCATTTCTCTGTGTAATCTAGGATGCGACAGCAAGTCACAAATATTAGCCACCATCGTTGATTTAATCTACGATTGCCAATACTTGGTTCACGGCGAAGTAAAATTTAATTATGAGATTTGTGTCAGAGCAGCAAGCATGTGTACTCGTTGCTGAAATAAGCCAGTGCCACATTTCCAGCATGGCTGTTGGTGGCAGGTGTCCTAGAGACCCTTTTTTGCTTGATGATTGATATCTGGGATGGTTAAATAGTTGGAAAGTTGAACCTAAATTTGCCAAAATGTAAAAATATCCTCACCAAGTCCATTGCTTGTTTCGGGGTTATTTGTCCTACTGTCAGAACCTAAGTAAGATCAATCAGGATGTTGAAGTATTTCCTAAATCTGATCAGAATATAATTTCGAAGCATGTATCTGAACACACCGTGCTTGTGCCGTTGTGTGAACGTGTGTTTGGGTGTGTGTCATCAAACTGGTATTGTGAAGGTGTAACTGAAAGCCAGTGCAGCTGTCACTTCATGGGGAAGCCCCATGCTATCTTACACCTTGGATGGATGATCTGAGCCGTTTTGAATCAGTGCTCAGGACAATAGTTTGTAATAATGCTGTCTGTATAATACATGCACTCATTTCTTTGTGCATGAAATGTAACTGAGAGGTATTGGCATTGTACATGTTCATGCACATGTACCCACGTACCAGCCCACACACACACACACGCACATATACACTCACACGCATGGTGAGGTAGAGCCTCATGTTATGAGTTCCACCAAGCGGAGGTAATCGGTGTGTGTACACTCAGCTCTTACATAACACCATCCAAGCAGTACACTGACAGAGGGGAGAAAGTTCATTGCTCTCTTTCTCCCTCTGCCAGTCAGTCTCTTATCTCTGTGTTTTCACTTCCTTCCCCATAGCTCATTCATTTCTCTCTTTTTCTGACTTTCTTCCCGCTTATCTTTTTCTCTTCATGTTTCCCTTGACACCTGTTATTTATTTTTGACACGCACAATTTGCAAACAGCACTGTCTAAGACCAGACCATTTTCACAGAAATTCACCCTGCATGTTACAGTCGACATTGTAAATAGATTTGATAGTAGCATACTGAAGAAGAGTTGCAAAGTCGTATTGTGGAGTTGGTTTCCCAGGAGTAGTAAGACAAGTTTGTAGGAAAGTATGGGGACAGGAAGACGGTCTTGTAAAATAGAATTTTGCCTGGGAATATCTGTTTAAGGTGAACATGGAAATTTATCATCCTGTGATCCTGTCCAGCCCTGGTCCTTTGACTTACACTCTCCTCTAGTCATTCCTCTTCAACCATCAACTCTACTAAATAGGTAAAGCTTGTTTAGCAGTACAAGCTCATCACATTCTGAAACATTTTCATTCGTTGGATAACCTTTTTTATATAAATATAAATACTAGCGGTGTGCAACTCTCCCTTTATAAAACGATCTTGTATGTATCTAGATACATGGCCTATGATACGATTCAGGGACAACACTTAGGAAGTAGCAGCATAGCAGCTTCACGCAACCCATTCATAACTTTAAGACTCAGCAGTTGACCAGTTCACTGTACGTTTAGATCGATCCAGAAGTCTGCGTATCCTAGGCGTATACACCCCTAATAAATACCCTTCAATATTTTGAAGATATTTAGATTCTAATGCAATGACACAGCTTAGTTTCTTATTAACATTTATTTATTTTTACAGTTTTTTCACAATTTTTGTTTGAAAATTAACTGAAACAATTAATTATCAAAAAGTTGGCATTCATATTTCTGTCAAGTGACTAATCGACTTACATGTTTTGTAGACTACATTGTGGAAAAGCTCATTGCTATTGCGGTGCTATACCTGGCCCATGAATGATCATTTAACAACTGACTGTATTGATTTGTGTGTATTTATGGTTTTGCTGCTAGCAGTTGTCAAAGGTGGCATCACCTGTCTACTTTCCCAAATGCTCCCACACAGTACTCATCAATATGACTTACTACTTTATTGCATTGTTTTAGCAAAGAGAACAAGAATTGTGAAGTCATGGTGACAGAGCATACACTTGATCAGAGTAACAGTGCATTTTACAAATGCAAGTGCACTAATGTATTTTGAATGCACTTGTCTTTTTCCAATGTTCAAACTGTAGCTTGAAATGTATGTGTAAAATAACTGCCTTTATGATTCACTATTTATTAGCATTGAGCTATTGCAGCACTTGAGTGAACATTTAGCATATACAATCCAGTATGCAGTATAAGTACTCAGTCATTCACCCTCCCGCCTGCCTTTCTGTATCTGGCTTGCCAATCAGAACCACATTGTAGGATGAATCAGGAACACAGTCCTACATATGTCACTCAGGGAGGCCATAATGAAACCAAATATAGCACTAAAATTGACCTTAAATCATGCCGTCTGATTTTCTTTGTGGCTGGGGAGAGGACTGGTATTTGCCAATGTATTTACTGCTGAGCTCATTGCCCAGTAGGGCGGATTGGTTACCATTGTTCAGATGGGTGGCTGGCACCATGCAGCACACTAACATACATGCAACAGGCTGCCACAGACCTTGGTCATTTTTAACGTCAGCAGCTTCAAGGCCTCCTGTCATACACCTTTGCAGCTCCTCCTCTTCTTTCTCCCTTGCCCTTCATTTTCTTTATTTTGCTCTTCTCTCAAGTTACATCACCATCAGCCTTTCACTCCCTCTCTCTCTTCCTCCCTCTCCTGGGCTCTTGCATAACGTCCAGCTTTATTTGCTCCAGCTGAGGATTCTAATCTTTCCCACGAGGCAGAGTGCAAGAGCAAACCAGGAGAGGAGAGAAGAGGAGCTGGGCCCGACCTTTCTAACCTGCCTGTGTGCATTGCCTCGTTAACTCAATCACTCTGCCAATTAATGAGATCTAGAGCAGGGCTTTGTTTACATGCACCACCAACACAGTGTTAAAGTGCATGTGTGTGCGCTTGAGGTTGTAAGCATGGTTTTCATCATTTATGCCTTCAGTCTGTCATGTCAAGCGTGTGCAAGCATGCGTGCATGTGCTGGCGTGTGCATCCCACCCCCTGCTGCAGTGTTGTAGGTGCATGGTCTCTCTTGGCAGCCCCATGCTAACTGGGGGATAAGCAGTGATTATCTACACAGTCTGGAGTAAGAGCAAACACACACTCTCACACATACATTTAGACACACCTGTGGAGACCACATTGAAGTGAACTTTCCACCATTGTAGCGAAATGCTAAAATGCTCGTGTCAATTAGACCATGCATGGATTTGGCTCTGATCCAAGAAGACATGGTGCTACTATAGTACATGCATACAGATGTAGGCGTATTTATGTGTGTTGCAATCACAAATACACCATGCAGAGTAATGTTCATTGAAGCAAGATTTCCGTCTTTCAATCTCTTCCATACACAGAGGCAGAGACAATATGCTGGCTGGCTGGCAGCGACGTCTGTGCGAGGTGAATGTTACGTAAGGCTGATCAACACCGCTTAATCAGCTTTAGGAGACATGCTTAACAAGCTGACCAAGTGGGGTGAGGGTTAGAGGAGGAGATTGAAGGAGGCAGCGAGGAGACGGAGGGGTGCAAGACAAGGGCAAGAGCGCAGGAATAGAGCTTGATAGAAAACAGGAGAAACTGAGTGAAGGGTGAGAACAGTAAGGGAAGAAGAGAAAGTGGTGACAGGCGGTGACACGGCATGTGTCTCTTGTCCCTGTTTACGATGAGATAAACACACACACATAAACACGCTGTGCTCTGCCCTCTGTGTCCCCCCTCACAGCCCACTGTGACGCACAGTAGTGATTGCCAGGATCCGACGTGTGCGTGTGTATGTTTGTCTACGGCTGTGTGTGTGTGTGTGTGTGTGTGTGTGTGTGTGTGTGTGTGTGTGTGTGTGTGTGAGTGTGGTTTTTTTCTCTCTCGACATTTGTCCTGTTCATTAGGAGTTAAAACCAACCATGACATGCCCCACACTAGTGTGGACAATATGAGTCTTTGTCTGGGCCTTTTTTTTGCACAGGACACAGGTAGCCTCTCACAGATATGAACCTGATACTTTTACAATGTCGTTTCAAAATGACAACATAACGAATGTTAAATTTATTTAATCCACCAGTTTGTTTGGGGGTTTTTTGCCATTCCAGTTACCTAGGCAAAAAAAACGAGCTGTCACGGCAAATATGTAGTCAGTGGGAATGAGGTATTAGTTATGTCTGTTCATTCAAAGTTTGTTTTTCATTGATAAAACACTTTCTTTTCTTAACTATAGGGTGAAGGTAAGTTTCAATTTAATTTTGTCTGAAGAAAATCTTTAAAGCAGCATTTAGAAGAAGAATGTGTTGCATGCTACAGTTCAACTGCAGTTAGAGATATGTCCATGTGTCTCACATTGGGTTTTGACTTCTCCTGTGGCCAGCATGTAAAAACCATGGGTTGTGCGTTCTCCCTCTGTCTTTTGTTTCAGACTACAAATTATTCCCATTTAGATGATTTATGAACATTAAAGAGAGCACCATTTCCAAGCACTCTGCCTTAACATTTGTCTGTGCTTTTCAGGGGCAAATTGAGCTAAATTATAATGTTTCGTTTTTTCGCATTCTCTTTACTTGTGATGGCAGTTTGTTGCTCTTGTGGCTCACCACTGTCAGGCAAATGCAGAGGAAACACTCTGAATCTAAATGATTGTATTTTAGTCATGATGGACATTTGTTCTGGTTGTGACAGTGACTCTGTCTTTACCCTGGTTGTTTTATACCTTCCTTTTATTTCTTTGTGAGCACTCATTCTGCTGCTCTTTCCTTTTGACCTTTTCCCAGTTTCATTTTTCAATCCCAAACACACACACACACACATACACACACAAACCTCTTAGAGAATGACTTGCAGATGTGGACAGAGCTTTTTCCTTCATCTAAAATTAGCTGAGATAGAAGAATGGCAGGAAAGCACACAGGGTTGGACGCACAGACGAAGTGGTGTTGGGGTGGGGGTTGGGATGGGAGATTGATGGAGAAATAGACGAGAAGTAGAGGAAGGAATAGGTTGATGGGACTCAGTGAAGTAGTGTGTATTTTTGGTGCTATTCACATACATTGCTGACGCACAGGAACCACTAAGGGCACAAAGTCTACCACCGCCTGAGACCTGGAAAGCACAGATTCCCATGCAATACACTGTGTTTAGTATTGTTGCAGTTGTGGCGGCCAGTGTGCTATCAATTTAATATAAGGAGTGGCAACTAGGTGCTGTGAAGCTAAATTATTTCATTAAACTGTGTTGAAGCACTATCAGTAATCTTTATTCTTTAAAATTTGATTTTGAATAACTGTCCGATGGAATTCTCATTTAACACAGCCCCAATTTTGATTAACTCTGGTAGAGACCAGCTCTTCAGTTGTCAGCAGCAAAGCAGACCTGCTAGCTAGTTTGTTTCTCTCACCAGAGTCCTGTTGCAACATTATTGTGAACCTTCCCATCCTTTATTTCTGTAATTACCCATCTATTAGCACTTTGGAAGCTGGATTTTGTACACAGCTCCATAGCTGCTCTCCCCCAAGCAGCAGGAAGGTGTTAAGGACAACAGTGCTGGTTGGCAAGCTGCCGATGTCCCCTGTTCACTCATCACCCAAGGGTCTGTTTTAAGTGCCAGGCCACCAGCCCTCTGCTTTACCCTTAAGTGAGGTTTATCTCTCCCCTGATGATCACATAGCTTACAAGGGGTTGTGTGTGTATTTGTTGGATGGGAACATACTGACTGGGTCAACAAGTGGCATGTTGATGCCGTTGTTGTCGGTGTCCAGTATCAGTGTGTTTTGTTTTGTAGAGTTGCACAGCTTTTACACCACAGTTGTCTTTGTTTTTCAGACAACACTCCAGGTAACTGTGTGTGCATGTGTATGCTTGTTCTGCACTACTCAAAGTGAATACCTTGTGAACGCAAGCCATCATCAGCACAGTTAGCAACACCAGAGCAGTACCTGAGAAAAACATGATTCCCCAGGGCCCATCACCTATTCCTCTCTCACCTCTACTCTGAACAACAGCATGCAGCTCATAACAAGGCACACACAAACACGCTCACATAGTACAGTCACAGACATCCCATTTGAGTTTTTGAAGACGTGTGTGAAGATGTTTTTTTCCCCTCTGGCCACGGGATTTCATTGAATTGTTGAATGCATGGTGTAGGGAGTACCAGAGAATTATTTAAGCTTAACATAGCTTCTGGTGTGTGTTGTCAGCAGCAAAGCAGAATCTTTTTGTAGTAGAAGGTAGCTACATAATAAAGCTATAGTGCCATAGTAAATGCACAATCTGTCTAAGTATATGGTCCATTAATAAATCATGAGGAACTGAGTTACAGTTAGATTCCTTGCAGACCTAAGAACAAAGTGACAAAAAGGAAGTAAAGAAGTAAGTAGTAATTTTAGTCTGATTAGACTAAGTTTGTATTTATTTTGAGGCCATAACCACAATATGTGTCATTGCAATAATGTCTTGCCTTGTGCATTTAGATACAAAAGTGCATTTTGAGATGTGAAGCACTTGCTAACTTTCTAATTCTGTATGTAATTAGTAATCCTAATGCAGTTTGTATGTAAAAGCAAAAATGAGGAACTTCTACAAATATGTCCAAAAGAATTGTGTTTTTATCTGAAAGAACTGTTCATGATTGTACTGAACACCAACTGTTCTCATCAGCATTGAGCTACTGCCCCAGAACTAACCAAACAGAGCATTCAGACCAATAAATAATAGCATCTTAAGCAAATAATTATAAACATGTATAAATATTTCCGCCACGACTGCTCACTGTGTCATACAATTTGATTCTGTAAGGGGGAATGGAAGCGATGCCTTCAGCTCACACACAGTGCATAACCCAGCTTCCTCCGGGCAAGTGGTGTGTCACAAAAATACTGGATTAGCAATTTTCCCAGCAGCAGACAGATTCCTCTAACCAACCAATAAGGTAAATAACTATATTCTACTGCCTTAAAAACCTGGGTTGGTCTGTCTGAACTGCAGTGTCTAAAGAACGAACTGGATAAATCACAGCGACTGTTTTGTGGCACAGGTGAATTGCGATTGAGGTGATAAATGTTTAAGGCATTTACAAAGTCCTTGATAATGCTGAGGCTGTTTATGGAAATGAGAGAAAATGTGCATGCCAAGATCACCGAATACTGAATGGCTTGAAGTTTGACCACACAGCTAACATGGCCTGTAACCCTGAAAATGTGTGAAAAATCACCTTAGGCACAGTAGACACAATTCTGTCTCATACATTGTCTTGAATCAAAACTGGGGCTTTTTGTCCAAGATATTGAAAGTGGGTGGCTACTACACTCCGAAACATAATGAACCATCAGAGAGGACTACCTTTCCAGCTGAGAATATGATGTCCTTCGAAGCTTATGCGTAAGACATTAGTCCATATAACGTTTTTGAAATCCTGACAAAACAGTATGGAATCTGTTTCATTGCAATAATGCCTTGTTCAGGGCTATGTGTTTTCTTAATGCATCAATTATTAAGGCTTAAAAGTCATTAGCTTGCTGACCTTTGAATGAACCTGTTCATTTGGAGATCAAGTCTGGGACATAGTAATGAAAATTATGATTAGTTAATGCATTTTGCCACACAAGATTTTACACAGGACAGGAAAGAAGTTAAGTAAAATAGTTTAAAATCAAATTTTGTTGTTTTAAAAAATATCAAACCATTTCTTGCCACACGTGCTTAAGTGAGAGACTTTTGGAATTCATATAAATTGCACATTTTTTAATTTTGGACTTAATCAGACATATGGTTTGAAGTCACCATAGGCTTTATGAAAATTTGAAGTCACCTTAGGCTCTACCAAAGTGCAGTGGCCATTTTCATTTTTTCCTGGCATTTCTGCACATAAATAACCGATTAAGTAAAAAAAAACAAACCCAAAAACAAGTCAGATATGTTGCCCCCTAAAGTCACTAACTTTTTGGTTTTGTCTGCTACATGGCTTAAAAATCAGAACCCTGATAAAAGTTTCACTTCAATGAAGCATTAAAATAAACATGGGTAATGTCACATGAAAAAGATCAGATGCAATTATGTCCTGGTAGCATTTTGAAATTGTATTTTTGCCAACATAGCACAGTGCTGATTCGATTTTCAAAAGAACGAGAACAATTTCTCCTGAACTGTTAGATGTCTGGTGAAACGATCAGGTGTCTGGCTGCTTTGTCTCTCACTTGCCATCACGCATCTAGAATGTTAATCCACAGTGGAATGTGTCGGCTTCAGATGCTAGACAGCAGGCCTCTGTGTACGTGTGTGTTCATGACTCAGTTGTCTTTTTCTTTGTTTCATAACATTGTTTATTTCATAATGTTGTAGGAAGGGGAGGGAAAAAAAATCACATTAAAAGTGCCCGCCGTCAAAGAGAGAGAGGCCTTGCTGAGTCTTTTGACATGCGGCGTGTTATTCTCTTCAAAATCTGTTTAACACAGGACTTGTTGCCAGCTTGTTGCAGGGCTGCTGGGTTGGTTTACACTGTAGCCTTGTTTGCCTTGAGCAGCCACTGCTTTTGGAGAGGGTGGAAAAGTTCTGTCTAGCTCCCAGCCAAGGCAAGTGGGCACACACACAGAGACAAACACACAAAGACACATGGACACACACAAAGACACACACAGACACGCACACACTGTCATGTAGCAAAGAACCCTGTCTCCTGACAACTACCTGTTGCTGGCAGATTCAACCTCCTACTCCTTTCTCTCTGTCTCTCCATCTCTCGCTCACTTGCTCCTGCCCTGCTCTTCCTTTTCTAATACCTGGTCTATTTGAGTCCGTGTTCCAGGCTTGAAAGGATTAATTGCCCGTTTATGCTTTATTTTTTTGTTCTGTTCGTTTCTGGGTGGTTATTTTTAGGCCTTAAGTGTCTGGTTGCTAGGAGACAGTGTGAGAGAGAGAGGGAGAGAGAGGCAAGAGAATGGAGGAGAGTTTGCGTTGTGAAGGCTGAATTACAAACACATACACACACTGAGTCAGCACTGACACACACTCATACACATAAATATACACACACACAGGGTGTTTTAGTCTGTAGCTGTTGTTATGGACTTGTTTTTCTGGTTCAGTGTATCTTTTCAGCACATTGGCGCTCTGTGTGTGTCACTGTCATTTATGTTTGGAAATTCTGGCTCCTCTACAGGTGTCATATGCACACTTAATTGAGTTTGTGTATATGCATGCACAGTACAGGCCAGTAAGTGCACATGGTTTGAACACATGGTCTTTTGTTTGAAAGTCTACTGCAACAAAAACACTTTCATTCTTTTACAAGGACTGCAATCAACTCTGGATAATTTTTTTTTTCTAAATAGACTGAGTAAGCTGTGTTTGATGTTCTTGCCACTGTATTGACTGAGATGGTTTTGATTGTAGCCAGATTTTATTGTTTATCAGAAATGACATGCATGGACACGCACACACACAGGAAACAGATCTGTTGTCGTGGTGCATAACAGTTGCTAACATCCTGTCCCGCTCTACTGGCACATTCCAGGAAACCACCTCCCAAAAGTACCACCTATCTCTTAGTCACACACACAGACACACACGCACACACCTGACAGTTACATGGTTCAATAATGGCACATCTAATTTACTCCAGTGTGGCAAAGTCACCTATTGACCTTACACACACTGACTGTTCAGCTGCGTATTGTGTGGGATCACAGTTACATACTCACAGCCCTATGGTCATACACACTTTTTTTCAGAAAATTGTGCACATTATAGTTTGCAAAGTTTCCATCTCCGTGTTTTTAAACTTAATTTGCCCACAATTTAAAAATCCAAAGTTATACATCACAGTTAGCTGATTACGGATGAAAAGCATCAAGTCCTCAAATTTGAAACGCTAGAACCAGCAAGTATTTGGCATTTGGCAAAGATGACCTAAATTCTCAAAATAAATGAATAATCAGTCATTTACTAACGGTTTCATTGTTGTAAAATGAGCTTTACTTTTGCCAGTTCGAATGAAATTAAAACAATACATATCGTATAGATACTGAGATATCTAAAGTCCCTGTGTGCTCCTACACACAGGTGAGTATGCAGTCAAATGCACTCACAGGCAGTAGTTAGTGTAGGCAATGTGTTGTTGAACCAGAGGTGAAGTGTCAGCTGGCAGCTCTCTGCCAAGCTGTTGGCTGAAGAAGTACATTAACACAAGCGTGTTAGGTGGGGCGACAGAGTGAAAGAGAAGAGAGGCGCCTGTGGCCTGTAACATGGTTATGTTAGCTCTTAACAGCTTTTACCTAAAAGTAACTTCGAAGGAAATTATTAGCCTATCATGGGAAAATTACACAAGATAGCCACTTGTGTTGAAAGTGATAAGACACAAAAGAAAGTCATGGTAACTGTCTAAAAGTAGGGATTCTCCAGTTTGAGCCACTACATCATTTTTGTCCTTATGGTGATAAATCATATTAGATTATGGTAAGATGTTGCCAATTAAAATTATAATGTCAGCCTATTATAATGTCACTTTAAAATATTCAGTTTCTGATATAACTTACCTGCATTAAGTGATAGCAGAACACCGCAGTTAGCTCAGTTATATAATACTTTTTATCAAAATGACTTCTGTGTAGTAAGAGGGGCTTTTATGCACATTTTAAATTCAGGCAATAGAGAAAAAATGTTACCACATTAATACTCATAAGTATGGGTTTATATCCTGAGTTTTGCCTTCAGAAACGTTATTGGCAGAGAATAAAACAGATTGTTTCATCCATATCTAAAATGTTGTTCATGGTCATCAGAAGTTGTTTGCCTGCCAGCTGTTAAAGTGCATCATGCTTCTCAGGGATTTCAAAGCATAGTTTAAGCATCTCTTTGGCAGGCTAAAACTGCACAGTGTATGTAGTAGTACTGTTATTTAATACACACATCCTTTGCATGTTGGCCTGTGTAGCTGCACCATACAAAAAGTAGTGCGTGTGTGTGTTGTGTCTGTGTGTCTGTGAGTCTCTGTATGTGTGCATGTCCAAGGAGAGAGGTTAATGTCCCAGGAGTAGTGCGTCACTTTGGTGAGAGTAAATATACCTAACAGCGCCCTGAGAGCAACAGGACCCTTCTCTCGCTGACACAATATTATTCTGCTGTTCTTAACACACTCTGGGGAATGCAGACACACACACAAACACACGCTGTCCCATCAGGCTTGTTTATGAGTATGATTGCACAGAGTGAAGTCCAGTTGTCCAGCCCACCTAAGAGCACATCAGGTGTAGTGCCTCAGGGCTTTACGTGTGTTTGTGTGTGGACTGTGGTCTGTGTTTTTGTTCACATTTTGCTCTTTCTACGTGCATTTGTGGCGGTGACTTTCGCTCTTTTAGTCTTCCAGTTCCCGTGTGAAAAAGCTAGAGTGTGTTTGTGTCTTTTCTTAGAGCTCCCAGGTGAAGAACCACCTGTTGTACGTGCATGCTGCTGGCTACATGTATAGTGTGTGTTGTCCCATGTGGGACCAGTCACTGCCTAAAATCAAGCTCTTACCAACGGGCTCAGCCTCTTTGGAAACCAAGCAACCCCTCTGATGTGATCAAATATTTATTGAGTTAGTTTTACCTAGTGATTAATCAGTTGAACGTTTTTCTTTCTTTTCTTCCTTTTGCTCTCAGTCCTAGTAGACCCTGGTTGCAATGCACATTTTAGTCCCTTCATTTGATATATTAGACCTAACATTTGACACAAAATTTTGATTGTGCCATGCTTTTTTTTTTTTTTTAAACAATTTCTCACCTTTCAGGCAGCCAGAGATGTATATTTGTTCAGCATTAGAACAATTTTCTGATATAACATTGACACAGCTTTCATGTCACCAAATGTTCACACTGTGTGGATTAAGAGTTTTTTAAGTCTTAATTTTCAAATCTCTGCAAGTATACTTTAATACTGCACTGAAAGAACTGGCTATTGAAAATGTCCTGCCTTCTTGAAGTCACTGGGTGGCATCCTGGAAGGTATGCTGAGGGGCAGTTCAAGGTTCACAAAGGCAACAGTGGAGAAACCTGTAGTGGAGTGATAGGAAGGACCACCCTACCTGATCTGAACCTGAGTGGTGCTGTTTCGGACTTTGTGGACTTCTGTGCTAGTCATGGAATGGCCATAAGGAGCACCAGGTGGTGATGTAGATCGGATGTTGGGGCATGCTGCTGGACAGACGTGGTTGACCCAGTAGTGTAGTGAGGGTGTACTTGAAACGTCTGGCTGAAGCATTTGCCCACGTGGTCTTGAACTCACACCTCCAGAAGAATTTCTCATGCTTCTTGTGGGAGTTTGAGGATGCCATATGGAATTCCAGTGGGCATATTCAAAGCCTTTATTGTGGAAGAGGCTTCTAGGAGTTGTGGTCAGAAGGTTGTCAGTGCTTGTTGAGGTGGCAAGCTTAAAATGTGCTGAGGTAGAGGGTCTGTAACGGAGGATATCAAGCTGAGGAAGGCCTCTTGAGCTTGGTTGGCCAAGGGACCATTGTTGTCCTTGTCCTGAAGCAGCAAATATATTCCAGTAGGCCAGAAAGGCTGAAGCCTCAGTGATGACTTGGGCAATAATCTGTGTGTGGCAGGCATTTGGGGAGGTGAAGGAGAGGGACCTCAAGAAGGCCCAGTAAACCACTGAGTCTCAGCAGCTGGTTAGGCAAGCCACAACTCATAAGGATTGATGGATGGATGGATAGATTGATATATCACTTTGTTTGCATAGTAGTGCAAATGCTTAGTCAGTTGATAAACCACGTGTTGGCTTTGAGTTTCAAAGTCATCCCTGAAAAACCCCACACACTTCTTCCACATACTTCAAAGCCTTTCACTCACTAATGGCTATTTGAACCATGTCCTGACTTAACAAGCCATTTACAGTCTAGCAGTTGAGCATGTTAACTAGATATAGAGGGCTACAGGAGAGGAGCTTGTTCTGCAAAAGCAGATCACTATAGATGTGCCTCACCCGCCCATCCATTCCCGCCCAGTTTCCTGGAAAAGACATCTGTCTGTTCACGGCAGGATGAGTTATACAGCAGTGAGCCACAAGAGGCAGAGAGTCGAAATCGTTCATCTTACATCATGTCCACCTCATTCTCTGTCCCACTTGTTCCCTCACCACTGCCTCCTCTTCCTCCTTTAGTACTTCTGTACTTTCCCTCTGCTCCTCATCCATGTTGTGTGTTTTCAGTCTCTCTCGCTTGCTCTTCCACTGTTGAACAATAACCCCAGTGTGTGCAAGTGTGTGTGGCACTATTTTTGGCCCTTCCAAGGCCACAAAGCACTCTCTTCTCCCTTGCTCTTTCTCTCTCTTTTTCTGTTTCTCTCTTCTGCAGCTATATGGCACTGAGCAAGAGCCTATAGACAACATAAACTGTGGTGACCCCTAAGAATAGTTGAGCAGCCTGCTAGGCGTACATGCTTTTATGTGTCATGTGTGTTTAACCCCTCCTGGCTGTTGGTGGTGAAGCAGGGGCCATGGATGTCCTAAGAATGATCCCTCCAAGGGAAATTAGACTCTGTCTGGATAATTCACAACCCACATTTCTCTAGATGATTTTTTTCCAAACTAGTAAAACCTACGCTGCATGTTACAATAAAACCACAATGATCACATGCTTGTGTAATTAATCAAACAACTGCCTACTTGTTTATTATCATGTGACTCAAGTTCTATAGAATTTAAGGTAAACCAGCATCATATTAAAATGGAAACTGACAGTCAGCAGTTGTTCTTCTATTCTGCATATATACAAGACATTTCCACTGACGGCAGTTGAAACATCAGATTGCACCAATGTCTTTTAAACAGACATGAGCAGCGGAGAAACATGTAGCCACTAGCAGAAGCTTTTTCTCAGTCAGTATTAGAAAGTTGACAAGCCTTTTGACATTGTGATAAGTAGATATGATGGACATTTTTCACTATTTCCTGACATTGTTGATACCAGATCATAAATAGATGGAAACGAATAATCAACAGGTTGATCCACAGTGAAAAATTTTGTTTGTGTTAGCCGTACCTCTCTTATTAGTACGTAATAGATTTCTAATTGTGTGTTCACATTTCAGCTTAAAATATTCTCAAAATACAAAACATTTTATAATATTTCCTTAAATATGTTCTCGCATTTTGTTTTTTAATCAAATTATTCTCTTTTCCATCCATCCATTGTTCTCAACTTTTTGGCTTCTCTGTCATGCTCCTGACAGAGCATGACCCTGTCTTTCTCTTTATGTGTCTCACTCTTTAGTCTTACTTGAGTATTGGCCTAATGAATTTTTAATGGACTTGGTGGGAAGAGTCCAGACACTTTGGGATTCAGGCGTATAGGCTCTGATTACCCTCCTCCTCTTCCTCCTGCAGAGCCCATCCTCCCCTTTCTCTGCCTTCTTTCACTCTTACTTTCTCTGTCTCACCCTCTAAGTCTTTTATTATCACTCCATCTCTCCCCATCCACCTCCTTGTCTTGTGTTTCTGTCTTCTCTGTTCCCCAAGCTCGGTGCTTTAGGCAATTTCACTTATCCACACAGCTCTGACAAAGCCAAGGCTGTGTATACTTCTGAATGAATGTGCTTTAGGCAAATGCTGACTGCTGTCTCTCAATTTTTAGTGCTTTTACAGACTCTCAGCGCCGACAGTGACCTCACCCCCCTCACCCACACACACTTGCACTGGTCGTTTCCCACTTCCACGCTAAAGCTGAGTTGGTTTAAAGTAGTACGGTGCTAGCCAACTGCTGCTAATGGCTGTTCAGAGGCCCTGGCCCTGTTTAAAAACCCTGAGTCTGCAACTCCGCTGTTAGTTTGGCACAGGCATGTCAGTTGGTTCGCTGCTGAGTAGGACTTGCTGCTCTGGGAATCTTTCCTCCTCATCTCTTTTCTCACTCTAGTACTTTGTCTGACTGCCCGTCTGTCTCTGCCTCCTTCCCATCAGCTCTCGCCCTCCTTCGCACTTTAGTCCCATGTCGGTGATCCAGTCTACATCCGTGTATTTCATTGCCAGCATCTGTGTCCTCTTGCTTCGTAGAGCTACTAATGATAAAAACTCCTTGACCTTAAGCTGTCATGTGTGCCAATCAAAAGTGGTAAATAATCACATAAGAAGCAGGAACTAGAAAGTATTTGACCATGTCCTTGAAAAGAAATTGCCTCATCGACTAGATGTTTCAGCTTTATATCGTTTCAAATTGTGTTTATGATTTTCACTAGAAGTGCTGTGAAGGGCTTTTGAGAAAACACGACACAGGCAAGACCAAAATGAAAGATGATATAAACGACAGAGCAACTGAATAATGAACTCAAAGAAATAGGAAAAGAACTTGTCCAACTGTGCCAGACTTCAGCAGGCATACGCAGACAATCTTGGGGCAACATTATCTGTTTAAGTTGACCAAGTATTGTTCTTTTTCCAGCCACAACACGGATGCTTTTGTTATTTTCTTTCTTTCCTTTTTCTTTCACTTGTTTCTCACTCAGTTGCTTCCATCTCAGCTCCCCTCTCTGCTTTCAGGGGGATGCATGTGTGTGTGTTGGTGCGCGCAAGAGAGTGGAGGTCATTGTTGGACTGGCGAGTGGCGCACATATCTGGAATAGCAGCAGTGTTAGAAGTCTGCTAGGGGCCTGCCACCAAGATCACAGAGGAAAAGAGGCATCCGCACTCCTAGAGTGGAGGAGGAGGGGATGGAGGGAAGAAGAAGGAGGAGGAGGAGGAGAGGGGGGATAAGCAATCTGATCTGGATGACAACAGACTACCAGACGAGCTATGATCTCATCCCTCCCTTATCCCCCTCCTCCTCCTTCCTTCCCTCTGTCCACCCCCTCTCTCCTCTCCCACTCTTGTCATTGTCTCTCTTTCCCTCTCTTCCCACTTTTGTTTCCCCACCCTCCCCCTCCCCCGTCTCTTTCTCTTCGACTTTCTTTTCTCTGTTCTTGCCCTCTCCTAGCGCTCAACCGTCTCGTCTTGCCTTCTTCTCTTTCACTCCAACCCCCCTTCTCTCCCTCCTCTTGCGCTCCCTCTGTCACTCCATCCTCCTCCTCTTCGTCCCCTTTCCATCACTTTCTACCACCTGCCCCTCACTTGTCCCAACTCACAACACACACATACACACATACTCACCTCTTGACGCACTTGCACTCTCTAGTGTCCCAGGGCAGAGATTAGGCGCAGGCCTATCGTCAACCCTCCACACCAGTCTCTACATTATTGATGCAGAGTCTGTCTGTGTGTTTGTCTGTTTGTGTGTCTGCATGTGCGCATGTGTGTGTGTGTGTGTGTGTGTGTGTGTGTGTGTGTGTGTGTGTGAGTGAATGTGAGGGAGAGAGTGTGAGGCTTGCGCATGCATGCTGTAATGGCTATCTGGTGTCTCCCCTGGGAGGGAGAGGGGTGAGGAAGGAAAGTAGCCAAAGACAGAGAGAGTCGAGGTCAGAGAGGTTAAGTGTGGTGGAGGGGGTTAGGTCGTGCTCTGTGGGCTCTTCCCCTCTGCTCCTCTCTTTCTCCCTCTTCTTAATCCTGACACACAACTTCACACAGATCGTACACTCACACACACACAGATTCCAAAAATTTCCCACTGAAATTCTTGTATCAGTTATACAAGGCTGATGAAACAGATCTGTGTGTATTTGTGTGTGTGTGTGTGTTTGTGCGTGTGTGATAGCTGATAGCTGATCCAGTGTGAGTCAGGACAGCTCAGCCTCGGTTGGACTCTGGGTGGATAGAAGGACAAAGACACCTGTTCTTGCTTTCAGCATTCCTCTAAACATAATCCCTACCATCTCTCTCTCACATACACACTCACACACACAGATACACACACACACACACACTTCGTCAATGCAGAGCACATATCATGTGAGGTTTTGACAGGTAAACTGATGATGAACTGATGCATATGTACAGTACACGTATACATAGGTGCTCACTGCACTTGTACCTCTGGTTATGTGGTTGCTTTGATATACGCTGTTGCTGATGACAGTAAATCGTGTCATTTCATGTAGAGAATGTCCCTTTGCCTTTATTCACACACAGTCCAGCTGCCAGTCCTTCGAGTGGTTACATGGGATACATTTCACACAGGACCCCAAAAAATGATATGTGTGTGTGTTTGTATAGCCACTTTACATGACATACATTACTTACCTTGACGCAGTTACTGGCAGTTTCTTATGTCTGGAAAGAATGTGTTGTCCTCCACTGTAGGAGTGTGTGTGTGGGGAGGGTGGTTGCGTGTTATTGGTGTAGAGTGTGCTTTGCCTGGGCCAATATGTTTATGATTGCCACTGGTTTGTTGCTTCGCTGTTGAAGTTCACTTGGGTTTTGACATGCCGCAAGTGTTGGTTTGAGTGTTTGAAAGTGAAAGAGGAGAAAGAGGGTGGGAATGGATAGAGGAAATAAGATGACAGAGAGTGAATGTTGTTAAATTTGCATGCTAACTTCTACCTACATATGCATGTCTGGAAAGTAACAGACACAGGCGGCACTGTTTATGCAATTTTAACACCCATGGTCATTTCACACATTGGGACTGTTTGTGGTAAAGAACAATAATCTGTACTTTGAATCAAGTGGTTAAAGTGCCTGCACAGCCTGTTTGTTGACTCCTTTATTAGCCACCTACCCACTATCTGCATCATATTTAACAATGATAAACTCCAGTCTGGAAGTTAGAGATGGAAAATGTGTAGGCATCCTGTGCATCATTTTATATTCAGAAATCTTTATTTTCAATCGGAATATGACTTCTGAGTAGGTGGGGCAACTGTGTGATTCACTGTCCATGCCTCGCAAATATACTACAGTGATTGGAGGAAAATCACCACTAAGTGTTGGTGAGGAATAGCTAGTTGCCTACGTTTGATGAGTAAGAAGACACATAGGAAGAAAACAGAAAACCTAACTGCGCACCTTTCCAGTTTACCCTTACATAGCCTAAAATTAAAAATAGCAAAGTAGTTGATGCATGTTGATGAAAAGCTCCAGTTGGAACACTTATGTACAGATTCATAGATGTCTGGCAGATGTCCTATCAACATTATTTAGTATTATGTAACAGTGACTAAATGGTCAGAGCAGGCTAGTGCAGCAGAGATTATCAGGGCTATCTATCTCTGCCTCAGGCTGTCATCCAGCAAATCCATTGACAGGCCTGCACATCTATAATCTGATGATTTGGGTTGATGATTTGTTTCCCAATCTCCAGCCCAGCCTGTCTCATTTCCTCTGTTGCCATTTGCATGCAGTGTGGTTAAACACATTGCAAACACTGGCTTCGTGCTACCCTTATATAAGATAAGATAAGGCTGTATTGATTCCCAGAGTTGAATTTCAGGTGCATGTGGACAGAATACGTACAGATAAATAGAGAAAATTATGAAAAAAAGGAAGTATCTAAAATAAGAAATAGAACTATGCACAGACGATGAAACATATAAGTATTTCTTTTGGATATTCAGCGTAATGTGATGCTAAACATTTCACTGAACATAACAACAGCTGGACTGAAAGACGTGATGTCCTACATAATGACACTTAAGCAGAGTGGATGGTATTTCTTTGGTAACTCCACCTCCTCACTTGTTTATCAGCACTATGGGGATGATTGTTGATAAAATAAAATTCTGTCCAGGCTATATCTGGCTAAGTATTACACAGTAATAGTCTATTTTGCTTGGTCGTGTCAAATTTTCTTGACCACCCAGGCAACAGAATGTTAGTGGGAGACTTGCACAAACAAATTTAAAACACGCGCACTGGCATATAAACTCTTTCAAACTTGAACATTTGGGCACACACATGCTCATACAAACAGTCAATATACCCACGCCCACAGTCTCGTTCTGTGTCTTTTACTCTGCGTTTCCTTTGAGCAGAGGGTGGAGAGAGATGGAGGGATAGACAGGAGAGATGACTGGCCATGTTGTTTTCCTCCGGTCATAGGAAAGAATGACTGAACGAGAGGAAAGAGGTGGAGGAGAGGTGGAAAGGTTTTTCATGTGCTGACTGTTCCATGAAGCCCACTAACACTACAACTTTTAGTGTTGTAGTTTCAGTGTGTGTGCGTTTCCTATGAAGCGACTGTGGTGAGGTGACAACCTAATGAGAATAGAGCGATGTGGTTTATACAAAAAAAAGCCTCATTCGGAGTCTTTGAATTTGTTTGAAAACAATATGCGCTCATGATAGCAGTTTTAGGTTGTTTTACTAGAGACCTCAGTTCACAGTAAAACACCTGAACAACATAAAAATGGCCCTCCACAAAAACAACACTGCATCACATCCAACATCTGGTGAGGAGTGGGACAGACAGCCCAACCAAATCATTATTTCATGGTCGTGACACCGTCTGACAAAATTAGCATAAATACAGGTTAATGACAACAGCTGTGCAGTATAATCCGCTATAGTGATGTTTATAAATGCATGACTGCAGAAAAAGTTAGACGACAGAAAGTTATCACCTTAACTTTGCTGCTACGTGGCTCCTACCTGCCCAAAGCCACATGGACAAGCACTGACTCTCCAATGTGCCACATCTGGTCAGTGTCCTCCTTTCTGTTGTTACTTATGGGCAAATTCATATTGCAGTAGTTCTCATTTGCATAGTTTTTGTTAAATAGTCATAGTTTTTAATCATGGCTATGTTATTCCCAATCTTTTGCGATACATTGGGATTGATTATTGAGATATGTTGCCTCATTCTCTCTTCTCTATTCTTTACTTTTTCCTCGACTTTCTCTTGCTGTTCACTGTGACAAACTGGGTCATATAAAGGGAAATAATAGAGAGAGACTAGAGAGTAACCCACAAACGAAAAGAGCGAAAGAAAAAAATGCAGGGAAGACCTGAGAGTAGTAGAGACAGCTATGTGCAATGTGAAATATGAATGAGGACACTGTGCTTGACTAAGCTGCTCTGTTGTCTGTGATCTATACTTGGCTAGACACCTTTAATCCTCTTTTCTGTCATAGAATAGATTCAGCTCACCTGAAACAGATACAACCGCTGACTACTAATTGTAATCATATCAAGGTCTTTTCTTTGGCCTCACTTCAAAGCAGCTTTAAATTGTATGAATTACCCCGTAAGAACAAAACAAGATCTGCTAGAGTTCGTTTGAGTCATACGTCCCTTAGTTGTTCAATATTAGACGCAGTCTTGATGAAAAATGTTTTTCTGTTTAATTTAATAAACATGCTGTCCACATCATTGCACGCTGTTATTTGTTTTGCTCCAGACCCACTCTAACCTTCCACTCTCTTTATCTCTGTATTATAGGGTTCGCCTTCCCAGAGTGGGCTTATAAGCCTGAGTCCAGCCCTGGGTCCAGACAGATCCAGCTGTGGCACTTCATCCTAGAGCTGCTCAGGAAAGAAGAATATCATGACGTCATCGCATGGCAGGGTGACTATGGGGAGTTTGTCATCAAGGACCCCGATGAAGTGGCCCGGCTGTGGGGAGCCAGAAAGTGTAAACCCCAAATGAACTACGATAAGCTGAGCAGGGCACTGAGGTATGATGACAGAGAAACCAGTCAGTCACAGTCATAATCTCCTATTCCTGACCTTTAACTTACATCATTTAATCTGTTTGCTAAAAAACACTCTAGTTATTATGTTTATGATAAAGATCTATGGAATTTACAGGGTGGCAAATTCACATAAACAGTCACCATATGCTAAAATTTAAAGAGCCCACATGCTCCACTTGAATGACTAACTTACTGAGACCTTGCCCTAGAGGAACAGTAGGCGAAGGAAAATAAACTACGATATAAGGAAAAGACGACTGCCTGGTTAGATTAAGATGCATTCAAAGACTTTTATGAATCAGCTTCTTTAGAGAAATTTACATGGAAAAGAGGTCAGGCCCCTTCTGAAACCAGATCTGATGAGTGGGCTTGCAGTTATCTGTGCTGACTGAATCATCTTATCGCGCTAAACGTGGATGCCACAATTTGGGGATGGTTGGCCCCAGCAGTGAAGTGTATGAGTAATGGGTAGTAGGCAGAAGCCTTTGTGGACTTACTACTGGCCTTCAACATGTCACCTTTTTGTGACACCTCCTCTAAATACATCCATTTCAAGGTTGTGACCCATGGACAGGGGCTGGAATTGCTTCTTTTCCAGATAATTTAAGAGGGAATTACTCCTCCCCTCCTCCTACTCTCAGCAGGGGAGGAGTACTGCAGAGAGTGGAGTTTTCTTGGAAGTTTTTGAAGCATGTTATGCCTCTTTATAAAGTCTCAAATAGTCTAGAGATGAGAGAAAATGAGGTGAGTCAGACATGGATTGACAAGCAGGAAGACAAGGCACCAGGGATGCCAAACCCCACTGTGTTCATCCCAACCCCTGGGCCACTAGGGTGCTATTGGCATGGCATAAGAGTTGAATGAGATTTGTCTGGTTTGGCACACCAGCTGCAATCTTTTTACTGCACTGTTTGGTGTAGAGGGAGCTAAGCCTGGTCAATTTTACCATTCTGTCTATGTTCCAGCCCTCACCTGTGGTCGTGAACTCCCTTAAAATACTTCATCCCGAGGCCAACAATACTACCACCTCCTTCTCACTGGCGACGTGTTTTCAGCGTTCTGAAAGAATGTGTGCACATGTTGAGTGATAAGAGGGGTTGTTTTACACATGCAGAAAAAAAAATCTGATGCAAATGTTTAGTAAGTAAGGTTATGGCTTTTAAATACACACAGACACCCTTGAGGCTACAATTATTGCTAAGAATTGTCCCGTAATCCAAATTGAGAATCCATCTGTGACCCTTGCAGTTGATTCCAGTTACAGCATTGACCGGCTGGAAGCATTTCATTCAGCTTTGACTCTCTGGCTCTGTTTCGCGCAGACATTCCATCAGCCCTGCCTGCCGAGACACGCACTAAGAGCTCTCCAACAAGTCTGTAATACTATTGCGAGAGTGACCCTGGCTACATGCCTTCACATGGTATTGACCTGGACAAGAAGAGTTACAACACTGACCCGTTTGGCTAGTCACACCTTTACACCTTTTGCTTAAACATATATCCGTGGACGCCAGCTCAGCCAAGCCCATTAACATGTTACGGCAGTGGTTTGGCACAGTTTTGGCTGTGTCCCTAGCTTCAAGTTCAAGTATAAACATCACACAAGTATATAACTATCTTTAGTTGTCAGGTACTTTGATATCAGTTACATCATGATTTACCATCATAGACCTTTGACCTTAATATCAATTTTGGCTGTCTGTGGCTATTTGTGCATCGCAACAGGACTGGGCAATAAACTGAAAATTAATTGGAACTGACAAACTGACATTTAAAACCAACTTCATCTTTCACATGTTGTCTAATTCAGTAAATACATTCCTGAATCCGTGTGCCCATGAACGGTCCCTTTTTAAAAACAAAACAAAGAAGCAAAAATGTGGTTTTAGGTCCACCATTTCTCCAGTTTGGCTCTGTTTTCAGCTGGTCGTTATACCCTTTGAAGCAAATCGCAGATTACCTCATTTAAAACTTCATGCAGCGTAAATTATATTGGACAGACATGTCAATAAACAAATTGTTTCAAGACCAGTGAAATAGTTGCTGGTAACAGATGCTATAATTGCTTTGTGCTTTTCACTGTCACAGTGACAGATTAGATCACAATATTGTTTAATTATAGAAAAGGATACATGTAATCAATTTTAAATTGTATAAATTATTACACAGTGACATCTCAGCACATTAGAGCTCAGTATTACAGGCATCGCAGATCCCTGGGGAACTCCTCTCAGCTTATACCACTTGTAGTAAGCACAGCATCTCTTTCACTCGTGTGTCCCCTACTTGTTGTCCACAGCCAAGCAGGGCCAAGATTAGGCTAAGCACTTTAAAGAAAGCCACACAGGCTGTTAAAGGAGATAAAATGCCTTCAGTTGCTTGATTTACAGTGGCATGGTTTACGTACGCTCATTTACGCTGGTGAGATTAAGATTACGTCTACTACACGGGATCCTATGGGGGAACAGAGGAAATTGCATGCATGCGATACACATGCACACATTTAGACATGGAGTCTGGATTTAGTGTTCCCGAATTAGAGAGAAAAAGAATAAAGATGTGGATACTTGTGATCAGGCTATGTATTTATAGCATGTCCATCCTCTAGAGCTGTAACAGATTTGGAGCTTAGGCTGCACTAAGTGCTTATATATAGCAAGCCTTAATGCCCTCTGATGGACTAGCCTCACAGGCTGATTATCAGAAGGTTTTCTACACAGGAGTTTCCCCTCTGGCACTCTTGTGTCCTCACCCACCCTCCTACAGCCAGGTTATGTCCCTCTGTGCCTATAAATGTAGCAGAGTCACTTCAGGCTTAGAGTGAGAAGGACAGTCAACAAGATGACACACACACACACACACACACACACACTACGTCCATGTTGTCACCTGATTTGACACCAGAGCTGCCATCAGTCCTTCCCCGCCAGAGACACTGGAAATGAGGCGTCTCAAGGCTCACATCAATAGTAATGTGGCAAGAGGATTAATGGCACTAAAGATTAATGAAGTTATAAAAGAGACACACAAACACGCGTGTGCATGGTAAAAGTCCCCATATGGAGCAAGCCGCTGGAGAGCAGGCCACCTTGTGCCCTTCATATGGAGAAAACCTGGAGTCTGCTAATAATGGAGACCACAGCCAGCATGTGGCAATTAGCATACACACACATGTTCGCATACATGAAAAGGATCGTCTGTTTTGAAGTGTTCTTTTTATCACTTACCCTTTGTAATTATTATTTTTGCCTCACTGATCTTATTCTTTCCTGTCTGCGCTGCACATGGTGGAAATTCCCTTAATCAGGATTGTGTGTGTGTATGTGGATATGTGCGTATGTGTTGGCTTTCCGTTGAGGGGACACAGCCTCAGTCCATGCGTCATCCTGGTCTCCCGCTCCCATGGCCGCTGTGAAATTCCCACTCCTGTTGAGAGGATTACACTCACACTGTGTGTGTGTGTGTGTGGTGTGTGTGTGTGTGTGTGTGTGTGTGTGTGTGTGTGTGTTTATGCGCAAGTGTATGCATGTACGTGTGGACGGGACTGACGTTGAAAGAAGTTACACTGTCATTCCTTGGCCTTGTTTGTTAATTTATTGATGCTTTAGTTTGTTGGATTGTCTTGCTACATTGAATCAAATGTGTAAAAAAAAAAAAAAAAAAGCTCTTTCACATTTTTCATGAACTCAGGACTTTTCAAATCATGCTCACCCTGTGCTATGTGATACTGAGTGCTATCCGCAATTTTTGGTGCAAGTAATCATGAAGAGACGGGTCACAATAGCACTGGGATTTTCAGATTTGAATCATGAGGGATCATTTGGAAGGACAAGAAAGCAAATCTGTCCACTGTTAAACAGCCCAGGCTTTCACCTCTCCTCCACTTCCTCACTCTCATGAATAAGACTGATCCACAAAGGAGAAAATGAAGCCCGTTGCCAATCAGTCATTGCTGAGTGCTGGCTTAATGAGTGTAATCATGCTAAGAGGTCCCAGCTCCTAGAGACCTCCTGGCCCCCTGTCCTCCAGTCAGCAGCCTACTTTGGCTCCAGCGCAGCGGTCAGAGGTCAGGGGGACTGCTACACACAGCTGGCAAAGATTAACAACACAGCACATGTGCACATTCACATACACAAATGCACCATTGTGCACAGACTCTTGCCCATGCATGCTTGCTTGCACATGTTTTCTTCACTTCCAACATCCATGTAACTATGATGGGCCACCACAGCTGGAAAATTGCCCACAGAAAAACACATAAACATAGTGAGGGTTAAAGAAGACTAACACAAACGACATGAGAACTTGTATCCAGTACCCTAGTTTCTAAGTGAATTGATGGCACATGGTTAGAGTATGATGTGAAAATGCTACTGTTCCACTCTCCTGTTCCTCTCAGGAAAGCCCTTAAAATACAGTCGCCATTTTTAATCTGTGGCACTGAAACAAGCTCATGCTGCTGGAAATACTGCTGCATATGCACAGTGTTACTCACCTAGCTGGCTGGTCCTGTTTGTAGGTCAGAAGGCCTCTGTACAGCAGCGCTTTGTGTGGAAACACCGAGGGCTAGGGAGAAAGTGCAGAGGGAGCACCCAGGGACAGTACCACTGTATGACATTGTGTTCAACCTATGCTTGTGTGCATTGTCTTTCCATTGTCTCTATCTGAAGCATGTATGTGTTCAGCGTACATGAGCGTTGTGTGTATGTCATTGTCCCGGACTGAATGAGGCCTTTATTTTCTATGAGGGCGGAATGCACACACACCAGAGTGTGCTCGAGTACATATTCACACCCACAGAGCATGTGACCAGGCTAATCAGACCCTGACCAGATCCTCCTCTTCACACACAAACACACACATACGTATACCCTCTTAAACACAAACACAGAGCATGTGCCACCTCACCTTATCGTACCCCCAGCTCAGCCCACATCATCACACAAACACATTTCATTTCCTTTTTGAGACAGTAAACACTTGTCAAACCTGGCCTCTACACAAAGCACTCTCACATGTGCAACTTGCGCACACACACACACACACACACCTGAGTGTGAGCAGCTGGTGTATGTGTGCATGTGTGTGGAGAAGGATCTGGCTGGGATGTGTGTGTAACAGCCAATGCTGACGAAAGAGGCAGAAAATAAACACGGGGCTCATGGGGAGTATTGTAATCCCAACTTCCTGTCACAGTCAGCGCCTATTTACAACCCAACAATGGGCAAGGCACAGCCTGTCCACGCACACACAAGCGGGTTGGTTTACTTCATTTTTAGTGTTGACATTTGCGTGTGTGTGTGTGTTTGTGTAGAGCGATACTGAAATAGATTGATGAGCTTCTACACATTGGAGGGTAATATCTATTGTCCTTACTGTCTAAACTGAATGTACAGATAGAACAGTTAGTCCCCCAAAAAACAGTCACGTTCAATACTTTTGGTAGCGCTGACTCATTGTGTTGTCAAAATTATTGTGATATTGTTGTGTTTTGGAATCTTAGTTAGTAATTTGTTAAAAGTAGTTTCTCTCAGACTCATAACTTTTCAAGCTTTGTGCTGTTTTATTCAGTATTTTGATTTTATTAATTTCTTGTATGGCTGTCTGTGTTCAATGCCGCTGTGTGGTTTCTTTTCTCCAATGCACAAATAGGGAGGTTTGGGAACGTTAAAAGCTGTTTGTATTATCTAAAGTAAGAAATCAAAAACACAGTTATTGTATTTATACATATATTAAAAACAATGTCAATAACACAATGGTAAATAATAACACCGAGGTATTTCCCTGTAAATGGCTTCAATCCCAGGTAAAGTGCTGTTTTGAAATGTCTGTTTATTCATTGCCATTGAGTTCCTGCACTCCAGTGTGTGTTTGTGTGTGTGTGTGTGTGTGTGTGTGTGTGTGTGTGTGTCTGCTTTGATCATATTGTTTTGGACCACAGCAGGTCTGTGTAATCGCAGCCATAATCCCTGGCCTAGAATCACACACGGTAACAACTGAGTTGATAGAAAGCCTCCCCTCTGTTTCCCTGAAGGCTTTGCCTAAATCCATACTTGCATTGATTGTTCAATCTACTCTTTTGGTTAAACAGGGAGCAGGATAAAGCTGCATCTCCTGGATGATGCGTTCTGGGGGTGTGTGGGGGCACAAATGCACCCATGTGTTTGAGTGTGCCTGAATGGGATTGCAGTTACAAAGTCAGGGTATGGAAGAGGTGTTTGTGTGTATGTGTGTGTACCTTAGTGTGTGTGTGTGTAAGGCGAGTGCGGTGGGCAGCTAAACACAGGCACTCAAAGAATCTCTTTCTTCTCTTTTGAAGTGAGTTCAAATGGTCTTCAAAGACTGTCTGCCCGTATGACGGCGCAGGAGGAGGGGGCATGAAGAAAGAATGGGTGACCATGTGCTCTAAACACAGCTTCAGTTGCCGCGTCTAGGATTACGCAAAGTTGGTGTCTGCTTCCAACTCTGCATTTCAGCATTCTTTGTATTAGCTGCATTTGTGAGTGCAGCCAACTGCATACAGATTTTTTAGTTGGCTACACTCCCTACTATCAGACTGCCATGAGCCAGGGTCAGATAGATGTGTCAGCATGGTGATATTATTGGCTTTTGGGCCGTGTCCATATTTATACCAATTATACACTATACAAACAGTTGCCAGTTTATTAAGTATTCCTCACTAAAATGAATGTAGTCTAGTCCTACGCCCTACCACCATGAAGGTTATAATGATCCGTTCTTACTGGAACTGTTTTACAGAGGTGCTCATTCAACTTCATGGTCATTGTGGAGGTGGTAGTCTGTGCTGCAGATGAATAGTGAAAATTTATTTATAATTATTTATAATAATTCGTCCACCTCATTCACATCAGTGAGGATAGACAGCAAGTTGTTTTATTTTTTCTGAGGATCCAGTGAACGGGATGCAATGTGCAGTTTCCCCCTGTTCACTTTTTTTGAGATGCAAGCAGGCCTGACCAAAAGAAATGGAAAAGTAGAAAAGTAGAAAATTGAAAAATATAAACTTTTACTCAAATGCTGACAGCAAATGATGCAACAGTGGAACAAGGAATAGAAGGAATAAAGTTCATTATTTGAGTATCTTTGCTACCTCTTCCTCTAAGATTACAGATATAAAATAAAGTGCTTCTCCATACAAAGTAAAAGTAAATTGTAGGAAAACATTACAGGTTTCTTGTTTACATGTCTGCCAACAAGTAAGCCACTTGGTAGATGTAGAGACTCCTTACATACTTATATCATATTTTAAAAATTGCGGTGTTTCAGAAGTTGATAAATGTGAATTATGTCCTGAATTCTTCTCCGAGTAGGGTTTTCAAGGATGCTGTGTAAAATAAATTAAATTAGATAATTTTGTTTGTTTGTTTTTTCACCCTTGCAGTCCATATTGGTACTGGATCCACATGTGGGCCATTGCACAGCCTGTTGACTTTTCTATCATCAGCTAATTCGATCACAGTCCTGTTGCGGTTTTAATTCTGCTTGACTTCCTGCCTGTCTCCGTCCGTTCCCTCGCTCCCAACTGCTTCTCTCTCCTCCTTCCCGGCCCTTGTGAGTGTCTCCCCTAGAGCAGAAATTACATGCTGCTTTGTGCCTGGCGTAAACAATGTTTTCAACAGTGCAGGCCTGTCCTGTCTCTCTCTCTGTGTCTCCCGCTCTCTCACACTCTCCCATCGCCTCAGGGGACGAGAGGAGAGTGCTGGGAGAGAGTTGGGATAAAGAGGGGGAGGTGGATTGATGAGGGAAAGAAAGAGAGACAGAGAGGTATCAGTGGTATAAAGGGAGAAGAGGAGGAGGAGGGTTGAAGATTTAAAAAGAGCAACAGTCTGTTCCCAGAGCAAAACGGCCCAAGCAGTGTGTAATAAGCATAATAAGAGGGGGTGAAGGGCGACACCTCCCCACCGCCAAACAGACAGACAGAGACACACATATATACACACACACACCACTGTCTGGATAACTACCATTCAGTATAATGATAGTCAATGGGCTCTGATTAACTCAGCATTACCTACAAACCCTGAAGCCCCTATCTTTGTCAGCACCCTTCACTTAACTTGTGCCAGCAGACACATGCTGGAGGAAGGGAAAGCTGAGCCTAGTGCTATAAAAGCAGGGAGGCATGCAGACATGATGAACAAATGTGCAGTCTGGTTAAATCTTGCCAAGGGCAGTGTTGAAAGAATAGGTGGTAGTTCTGGTAAGCATGGCACACAAGCTTGTTATCTCTCTGACGGACAAACGCACATCTTTGTTCCCTTCTTGTGCTTTATCTCTTCCTCTCTCCTTCGCTCTGTCTCAGCCCTCAGCGTGTGAGGCTTGGCAGCCAGGGATCTAGAGGTTACATAAAGTGGATGTGGATCTGGGTAAGAAAGCAGAGAGATGTTACATAAAGAGCTGTAGCTGGACAAAGGTTAATAAAAATGGAGCCTTGTACTGTAGGCAGGAGCCATGGGAGAGAGAAAGCTCGGAAAAAAACAGAGAGAATGGCCATTACATAAACAGATAAAGATGGGGTGAATTATTGGTGGCTTTGCTTTGGTGTTACATAAAGAGATGGGTCCATCTAGCAAAATGAATAACACAGTGTGTTGTTGTGTGTGACACTTTTCTGACAAAATGTGAACTTGGAAGACCCGAAGATATACTTTCTACCTCAAATTCCTGACTTTGGTTTAAACAGATACAGATTGGTGAAGGTGTCACAAATACACGTGTTGCGCACAACTATATCATGCCTGCAACTTGTCCGCACCCTTGTTCCCTTACTCTCCAATCCATTTGCAATCTACGTTTGGCCACAGTGTTAATGCTGCATACATTGACCGCTGATCTCTTGAATGTTTGTTTATCCCTCCACACAACGTCACTGCTGCACCACAGCTCAGTCCGTCCTCTGCTTCTCATCTATCTGTTTTCTCTGTTTCATCCCATTTCCTCCCTCCCTCTTCCTCCTGCCCCCTCCCTATACTGGCTCTGCTTTGTGCAAATGTCATACAACACTCTGTAATATCTATCATTAGGGAGGGGGCCGACATGAAAGAGTCATGCTTATTAAAGTGTGTGCTTGAGTGTGCAGGCACATCTGTCATGGTCTCACTGACTTTCAGAACAAAATAATATTTTATGATGCATAGCATATTTCAAATGTAATAGTTTAGCCTTGTTGATAGACAAATGTCTTGGTGGTATGAAGCAAAGTTGGTACATAAGATAATATACAGTAAGTTATACAGTAAGTTCAACTGATGTGTGTCTTTGCATGTATTCGGCAGTGTAATGTGAGCCCAGTCTCTTTTCTTAATGTATGTTTGATTCATTCTCTTTACCAGATATTACTACAACAAGAGAATTCTCCATAAGACCAAAGGCAAGAGGTTCACCTATAAGTTTAACTTCAATAAACTGGTTTTGGTCAACTACCCCTTCATCGACATGGGCTCCACTGGTAAGCCTGCTGCTGTGTGTGTGCATGCCTGTGCATGTTCTGATGTCTCCTAATCCCACAAATAGGATAGCATGATTACATAGGATTACACGAGAGAACATTATATATTATTTCTCAGTATTCTTTCTCTTTTTTTCCCTGTCTTTCTCCTTCCCTTGATGTCTCCAGGAAGCACTGTTCCTCAGAGTGCACCGCCTGTCCCCACTGGTGCAGGGACTCACTTCCGCTTTCCTCCTTCGACCCCCTCTGAAGTCCTGTCCCCAAATGAGGACCTGCGAAGCCCCGGGGGCATGTTCAGCTCCGTGGCCCGAAGAATGGCACGCGGCTCCGTCAGCGATTGCAGTGATGGCACCTCGGTCAATTCTGAGATTGAGGAGGGTAACACAGGAGCAGGAGAGGAGAGGGGAGAGAGGGGTGTGAGTGGAGGAGGAGGACCTGGTGGTGGTGGAGGAGGTTACCGAAGTATCATCCATCCACGGCTGTCTCATGAAACCCTGTTCCGCATGTATGGAGGACCAGGTAACCCAGCTGTCCACCCAGGCTCCCGTGGCCCCGCAGGGCATCGCATCCACACAGAGCCCCTGTCACCCTTCCCTGTGTCACCACTACCAGGACCAGGAGGAGCTGGCCTTCTAGCCCCTCCTTTATCTCCAGCACTCTCCATGACCCCGACATCTCACCTCCCGTACACTCCTTCACCCACTCTGTCACCCATGTTAGGCTCTCACTTTTCCTTCAACCCAGAGGACATGAAGCGCTACCTGCAGGCCCACACCCAGTCAGTGTACAACTATGGCCTCAGCCCTAGAGCTTTCCTCCAGTATCCCAACATTGTCATCCCCCAGCCCCACCGGCCCACAGCTGACAAGGCTGGTCTGACTGGAGAGAGGGGAGAGAGAGCAGAACGGGCAGCAACAGGGGGAGGAGAGAGGGGAGGAGAGCGGCACCACCATCCACCTCTGGCTCACTCGGCCCACCACCACCCACATCCACCTCACTCTGCTCACCCTCACTCACATTCTCATCCTATGCATCACCCACTCCACCTGGGCGAGGAGCCTCCACACATGTCACCCTTTAAGTTCAAGCTGCAGCCACCACCACTGGGCAAGAAGCAGAGGGACAGTCAAAGCCAGAGTAAACCCCGTCAGAGCTCCATGTCCTCGGGCTCAGGATCTGGGTCTGTGTCGTCGACCTCTGGCCTGGGCTCCTCACTGTCGTTTGGCAGTGACCTGAGTTCAGCCAGTGGCTCGGGTCTCATCTCTGCCTCCTCCTCAACGCAGTCCTTAAACAGTGCAGGACTCCCCAAGATAAAGGTAATATACATAAACCCAAATATCCCTCATTTGCTCAATGCAGCAGTCTTAAAATTCACACACAGAAAGTATGTGAAATGAGTCATTCTAAGTTCTTAAAAAGGAGATATAAAACACTATTATTACCAACATGCCATTATGAGACTTTGTTTAAAATGGTTTATAGAGAAACTACATTTGAAATAATTGATCAGTAGGGTTAATTGCTGTTTTGCTGGACTAAAATGTATCTTTATTCTTGATTCTTCTCTATCTGATTGTCCAGGTCGAGCCCATTTCTGATATCGAGTCGGAGGAAGAGGTGGAGGTGACCGACATTAGTGATGAGGACCCAGATGAGAGAGAGGAGGAGTTTGAGCTCTTCTCCCCTCGCCACTCCAGAGCACCTGACCATCACCACCGACTTGCTAATGGCACAGCTGCAGCCCAGCATCAGCCCCATCCTGATGAGGACCTCGATGAGGATGTCTTCAAAGCTCCTGCTCCTCCTCCACCTGGCCTGATGCCCTTCTTCACCTCACAGCATTCACACTTAAGCGTGCATCGCGGGCTGCCCATCTTCAAGAGTGAACCCATTGAACCAGGGGACAGTAACACTCCCCCACCTCAGACAGGCTCGGCGGGAGCTCCCCAGACGAAGTGCATCCCCCTCAAACTGCGTTTCAAGAGGCGCTGGAGCGAAGACCAGCGCATGGAGGCATCACAGGAGGAGTCAGATGACAAGAAAGTGAGACCAGAGGAGGAGAGAGAACGAGAGAGGCAAAGTAATGGACGGATGGAGATGGAGGAGGATGGGACAGGCAGTGGAGAAGGGGACAGCCCTCCCCCATTGGCGTACGAGGGTTCTTTAACCACACCATTGAGGGTAAGCGCTGAGCTCCATCGTGCCACCGCACAGCTGTCTCTGGAGAACAAAGACTGCTGATGAGAGACCCAGCCCAAACACTACTGCTCCAGCAGCACTGGAGGTGGTACAGGAGTATGTAAATGGTTTCTCTGTAATCCCTCTCCCATACTGACAAACTAGATTCCTGAGGCCTCCAATGAACCGAGAGCACAGTCCAACATACACACATATAAAACCAACACCTCAGAGACAGCCTGACTCTCGTTTAGTCAACGCCCCACCAATCTGTCTCTCTGTCTGGATCAGGGCTCTTCTGGAACACATCCTTTGGGAGGTGGGACTCACTCAGACTCAGCCATTCCAGGCACAGTGACTGACATCAGTGGGAAGCTTCCTCATGAAACATGGCTCCTAAATTCACCTCCCACCTGGCCAGTGAAGCTCCAGTTGCCCTGCACCAGTAGCACAGCTCCTGCCCTCAGGCCCCATCAATAGAATCAGCAGCCAGTCAGCATTTTCCTCAGGGGACACACACTCCCTTATAGCCCAGCAACACACCTAGGATGACAATGTGCAAACTCTCCTCTATGCTACTTCTCCTATAAGCTGACGGGACTTTGATAAGTGCCTGTATCTAAAACCCACAGCCCTGGAGTGACATGGGAGAGAGCAAAGAAGGGAGAGGACTGCTATGAGTAGTAATCAATCTGTAATGTCTGAAACCCTTGTTTGGCAGAGACTGAAAAATCATTGTGGGGGGGTTGGGGAGTGTGTCTCCAAGACTGAAGAGTGGGGCTGTTGGGTGTTGTCTGACTGACTCTTAAACCTGGCCCACTCCACTCAGGGAAGCCTATTGCTGTATGTTCATTGGAATCATGCACACAAACAAACAAACACACGCAAGCAAAAAAAAACAAAAACAAAATGAAAGCCAGCCAAAAGTGAAGGGGACTCACAATGGAAGCACTGCTTAAGGACACGGCAACACAAGACTTTACACACATTTATATCTACACATGCAGAGAGTTTGAGTCTGGCACATGGTTCTCTCAGAGCTTTTGACTTTTGTGTAACCTTCCCTCTGTCTCTCTCCTGTCCTGCCTCCTCTTTCACATGCGGACCACTTGTGGGAGGATCAGAAATCATTGTAACCCCAGGGAGATGTGATATGGGAAAATGAGAAGAATGAAGAAGTTCTTTTAGAGGAAGGACCGCTGAGGGGACCACGAATGGGGAAGGCAGCAGGGGAAGGAAGAGCTCGAGGGGCTCCAGTAACTGTTGACTCGCGTCACCTAACATGGCTTG
The DNA here is from genome assembly GCA_008933995.1 of Datnioides undecimradiatus. NCBI lineage: Eukaryota > Metazoa > Chordata > Actinopteri > Lobotiformes > Datnioididae > Datnioides > Datnioides undecimradiatus. The sequence continues at coordinate 22,174,314 of WARS01000046.1, read as the reverse complement.
TATAGTGAAAACCGTTCCTCTCGAGTCCCAGCAGCACAGAATCCTAGTTCACCAGCTAAAGCTCCTCTAACAATCATAGATAGTGTTAAACTAAACCAGCAAAGACACACACGTGCACAACACTGCCTTCAGCTCTTAAACATGCTCCCTCTCCACTCTCTGTCTGGACCACCAGCTCTCCCTGTAGTGGCATCATCCTTGGTGCCTGAGAGGGTGTGAGACCACCAGGCCTGTTAACTACATGAGTGTGGGAGACTGAGAGAGCAGGGAACTTCTTAGACCTCACACACACATATACATACATACATACATACAAATGTTTGTTCCACTATCCCCGTGGGGACACCTTATTGGTAATGCATTCCCAAGCCCCTTACCGCAAACCTCATCATAACTAAATGCCTAACCCTAGCCTTAAACTAATTGTAACCTAAAACCCAAGTCTTAACCCTCAAAAAGTGGTCTGAACCTGTGGGGACATCCATTTTGGTCCCTACGGCAACACAACTCCCCATTGGGTTAGTGTCTATTCAGGATTCAGTCCCCACTGGGATATTAAAACAAGCACACACACACACACACACACACACACACTGCCTCTCTATGCCTTGTTTTTATAGCATGTAAAAAAGTGCAAACTGAGCTCTAATTACACACATACAGACTATATCTTTATATATATTCTAAATGAAATTATTGAGAAAGTGAGATTTTAAAAGAACCATAGCATTTTAATGATACAGTTGATTCAGGGTTTTTTTGTAAGTGGATTATTTTGAGTGTGTCATGCCACTCACCAGGTAACATCTTATGGAGGGTGGGTGGGCAGAACGAAGAGAGGTGGGGATCCAGGTTTTTCTTGTACATTTGTTACATAGACAGACAAGCCAGAGGAAAAACAGCACAGGCCAGTCTACCAGAACAAGACTGGCAAAAAAGGAAAAACAAAACAAAAACTGGACTCAAACAGACTGCTGATGATTCAGATGTGTGGTTCACTCTGCTGTTCACTTCATTTGCAGTAGCTTGCCCTTTGAGCGCGCAGCACTCTGCTCTTTCCTGTCTGTACAGTCTAACTCAGCTCAGTGGGGTTCTCCTCGGCCTGAGCTGTCCTGGCCCCAGGCCACCTCTCCAGGCTCTCTTTGTATGTGTGCGTGTGTGAGGTGGTTGGGATATGCTCAGAATTAGCTCATGTGTTATTAGTGAAGTAGTAATCCTGTCTTTTCTGCCAGTTAGCATAATGCCCGAAAGTTCACAGCAGCTTTGGATCGGGGTGAGGGAGAGAGAGGGGGTTAAGGGGTTAATCATTACTGTAGGATAACCTGGCAAAGTTGGACACATGACGCTCTGCCCTGAAACGCCCTCTCCTCAAACTATGCACGTTCACACACACACATACAATTTGTGATTATGTTTTAACACCTGGGAGCTTTTTTGTGTCTGCGGCCAGGCCATGCGGTCGCCTGATTGGTTAACAGAGTCACGTTGACAGCGGCCTGTCCCTTCCTGGCCAGTAACACGACGGATCTATAGCAGCGAACTGTGAGATAGATGGCCTCCAGGCGGTCTGTGTAGCTGAGCTGATTGAATTTCCTCATCAGACCCCTGTGGTCTGGACTGGAGCATGTCACAACATGCACACACACACGCACACACACACACACGCACACACATACACACACACACACACACACACACACATCTCCTCACCCCCTCAGACCCACCAAGTCCTGTGTCTGTATTTGAACTGACAGCTGCCTTACTACTACTACTACTTGTCATATCTCAGCAACAGATGAGGCATCGGTCATGCCTGCTCTGCACTCTCTCTCTTTTCTTCTGTTTGGTTTTTCCTTGCTCTGTTTCAGGCATTGTCTGACTTCCTGCTAAAAGCGGTGTGAACTGACCTGGTCATGGTATCACAGGTTAAAACGATTGATTGGTCTCTGATTGTAACACAGGCTGTCTCTCATCCTGTTTCAGGCCTCTACAGTCAAAGAGTGGTGGATAAACAGCACAAAGATTACATTTCTCTATCAAAAGAATAAAAGTTTCTCAGTTTATTTTTCTGATGTTGATATTGCTATTGATTATTGTTGTTGTTATTGTTCTCATTGGGTTATTTACCTCTCCACCAGGCATTATTATTATTATTCCATGACTCTGTTAGCTGTTTCTTTTTATGTTGTGAACATCACTTCGGATGATGTAACCCCCCTCCCCCCCACCCACACCCCAACTTCAATCTCTCAAACCCCCAAACCAGGAACCTTTTCCTTGTCTTTAGTTTTTACAAATGTAATATAACTAAAATGTGTAATATTAATTTTGATGCTGACAGAGAAATAACCGTGGGGACTGAGGGATGGGCAGCAGCAGAGGATTTTATTTAGGGGCAGAGGGGGAGTGGTTTTAACTTTTTTGTCATGTATTGTAATTTTTATTTTATAATGTTACTTTTTTTCTCTCTCTCTTTCTCTTGTATATTTTTCTTGTTTTTTGGGGGAAGGGCGGGGGGTTGTACCATTTTAAAAGAAGAAAAAAGATGTGTATTGTTTGACTGTGTAAAGGTCTATCTTCTTCCTCTTTCAGTCTCTCTTCTTTCACCTCATCTCCCCGAGCAGTTACGTAACACTCAGATGGAGAGATGAGAGTTAATACCATGATGTAACATTGAATTTCTCCACTTCTTTCGTGTTTTTTTTTTTCCAAACTTGTAATTAAGCTGTAATCAGGGTTAATTAAAACCGGTTAAAGCCCAGTATGAAGATCCCGTTGTTTGTTTATGTCTGTTCTTCTTTCATCCATCCATATTTATTAATGACACATAATCAGACCGTAGAGTTTTATTATTTGTAAGCAGAGAGCTTAACCCCTGACTTTTTGTCTCGTAAACTGCGAGCAGACAGTCATATGAGGCCTTTTGGTTTTTCTGTGGCTTCTTCAGTAAATAAACACTTACACGCTTTTGTAAACAGAAAAAAAAAATCCTTTTATAAGAAAATATTTTAAAGCACAAGTGACAAATATACTAAGCACAAATATACTTTCCCAACTCCATCACTCACTAATTAACACATTATATGGTATCTTGTTGGTTTATGTAAACAAAAACAAAGTAAAGACATCAATTTACTGTTTTAGACAGTGCAGCCAAGGAATCAACAGCGCATGAAACAACAGTTCATTGTTTTTACAGTTTGATAACAGGCAGTGTTACGTGTTGGTGGTTAGTTTAGTATTAGCCTAGCTGATTCCCGTCCCTGTGGCCACTTTATCTGCCACACTAAGCTAACGAGCTGATGAGGCTTCAGCTTCATGTTTCAACAACAGATATTTTTCCTTTTTACGTCAATTTGTGCCATCTGTTTTAATCAGACATCAGAGTTTGAGTCTCATTCTTAAAGTGAATTCACATATTTCCTAAAACATCATACTATTATTTTAAAAGTAAGTTGTACTGCTGTTAATCATATCACTTTTGCTTGTGTCCTTTTTTTTTTACATGCAAAAATATTTTATTCCTCAAGAACCCTAACACTTTGAGGTGAGGTTTTTTGTTTTTTTTTACATAAAAGTGTAAATTCATACATAAATACTTGAAATGCATCTGCTCAAGGAATTTAAAAAGATGTTCCAATCCATGTATATTGGAAAATTGGCCTTTTAAACCGTTCCCTACTCGTTCGCTCATGTTGTTTGAATATTTTTAATTGTAAAAGAGGAAGAGCCTTTTATCGTGGCCTTCATGGTCCCTGATGGGTGAAATGCACGGATGAAATGAACACACACACACATTCTCTCTCTCTCTCTCTCTCTCTCGCTCTCGCTCTCGCTCTCGCTCTCTCTCTCTCTCTCTCTCTCTCTCTCTCTCTCTCTCTCTCTCTGCTGCCGCCGTGATGCAGAGGCCTCTGAGGTTGTACGTTTATCAGGGATAAAGAAAAGCACTTTGTCTGTGGTGCTGCTGCCCACTCACCCACATAATGCTCACACAAGGCTCGCCCATTTACCTTTTAACGTGACGTCAGTACGAGCTCCCTTGTCTTAAGCGCACTCACAGGCACATTTTGTATGGATGAGGAGGAGGAGGAGGAGCTCCTGGAGCAAAGAGTTGCTGCCCTGAAGTGGCACTTCTAGATTTTTAATGTCATGTGGGACATTTAACGTTAAAAAATGCAACCTCTAACAAGACACACTCCAAAATAAAGCCTAGACCTAAATACAGTGTACACACGTACACAAAGACAAACATATACATATAAAATTGTAATATTGTTAAGTTTTACCTGTTCATGACTCAAACAGAGGTGGGTGACTGCTTTGATTTAAGGGAATCAGTGCTCTAAAGGATTCTCTCACTGATGCTTTTAATGTGTCAGAGTCAGTGAGACATGACTCATGCAACCTTATTTGACCTTGGTGAGGGTCACTGTACATGTCTATAGAGATTTCTGGCCTTCAGTGTTGACACACTAGTCATCCAGGTGCTCCATTCACAGCAGAGGAAAGACAGAAAGAGCGAGACCACAGGAACCACTGTACTCTGTCACCTGTGCCACATCCCTCTCCTTTTGCTTCCTCTGAGCGCCTGCTTTCGCAGAAACCTGCACATTGCCGGCGCTGTGCTCCACATATAACCACAACCTGTGCATTATGCACACGCTGCACAGCAAGAAGCCTTTGTCAATGCACACACACACACACACACACACACGCTGCAACTTTTGTAAGAGTTACGGTACGGTGACATACGGAGGCATGCTAGTAAGTTCACCACATCCTCCACCATACAGAGAAAAGCTGCACCGCACAGGAGTCAGCGACGGCACTTTGTCACACCGAGCACAGATGAGTGTGTGCGTACATTGATGTGGTTTGTTTGAAAACTCTGGCACTTGTATTTCCTTTTTCTCCTTCCTTCCTGCCAGTCTTTCTGCTCAACGTATTTGACCCTAATCGAGATATATTCATTTTTCTCTCATTTAGGGGTTTGAAGTGTCACTGGCTGATCTGATGTGTAAAAGATAAATATGTCTTAATGAAATAGGCCTAACTTGGTATTTTTTTTTACACCAGCAAAACGAGGTTTGCTCTGCTCTCCCTGCTCAGTCATTTTACATAGAATGTCTCCCCCTGTGGTTATAAAACTGCACTGCATATTAGACTTGATTTGAAGCTCTGTATTTTTCAGTCATCTCAGCTGTGTGGAGAAGCATATTTCTGTCTCTCAGGTGACTATGAGATGATAACATTTAACATGAATTAGAAGCTTGTTTTTGTTTGTCTAGTGACACACTAACTTCTTAATCCAACTAAATCAGACAGTAAACGACCAAAACTTATGAGCACATTCTTTTCACAAACTCAGTGGTTGCCATTGCACACTAGGATGTCTTAAGGGCGGACTAAGCGGACCACGTGATTTGTGCTTTTTTTTAATTAAAAATTAAGATGGTATTCTTATAGTTCCATTTCCAAACACATCCCAAACGAGAATAAGTTATAACATTAAAAACACAACATTGTAATCTTTGTTAAATGAAAAATTGTGGGTGAAAACATACATTTTGGTTTTATATTTAGTCAAGGAAATAACATTATGTACCCAGCATTCAATGTGCAAATGTATACGTTTAAGTTAAAAAGTTAAAACAACTTAACTGAAGTGATGGGGGATGGACTGGGGTTTACAAATGGGGTATAAAATATGGTAACCACTCGTCCTTCAGCTTGTCTCTAATACAGGCAGGAATCTGCGTGTCCAAGGACACTTGTCCATGAGAGTCCTGTCTTCAGCTGCAGGACATGACGAGGACCCTGAGGAACAGCTGAGTGGTGTAAAGTTACTGTGAACAAGAATGCAGTGAGTACAAGGGCCTACTGTTCTCCATACTGCAGCTAGTATGGAAAGGTTTACATGATGCTGTGATTGTCTCTCTGTACTTTTGCTAGCCATTTACCAGCATCTTGGAGCCAGTTGCATCAATGTATAGCTTAGGACTAAGAGTAAGTCTATTAAAGAGACACATTTGTATATTTCTATCTAAATGTCTTTTGTGAGGACTTTCCATTACTCAAACCATTTTGGGGTTTTTTTAAACTTATGGTTTAATACAACTGTGTCAGTGCTGGCATAATCGCCCCTAAATCCTTAACCTTGCACGGCCTGGGTGCAGCATTTATCAAATATTATTAGACATCATGACTCCTCCTGTAAGCCACAGCAGCAGCCCTTACATTCCTTCAATAAAACACTCCATCCCTAAAAGCCCAAGGTAAAGAGAGCACAAGTTCAGTCCAAAAAAATAAAAGTACAAACCTCTTGAAAGACTCCTGGCCACATGTGTAAGAAAGCTTTTGTAGGATTTCAGACAGGCATCGACATGTGACTTTTGTACAATTTGCCTCTGCCCAGGGTAGCTTATGGAAGTTTGATGGCCACAAAGAAGCAAACTCAGACATTTGAAGTCTCCTTTAGAGTCTACAGCCATGCCAGCTGCTCCCTGAGGGTGTGCTCAAGTGCAGCAGTGTGCTGAGCTAAATGCTGATTTCAGCATGCTAATATGCTCTAAATGATAATGCTATAGTTAGTCTAATGTTCACCATGTTAGTTTGCGTATCAGCATGCAAACATTTGACAATTAGCGCTGAACACAAAGTACGTATGAGGTTGGTGGAAATTTTCATGTAGCTTTCACAGGATTTCAAACCACTCCATGGCTTGTATGTTATTTTTAACCTTAAGGTGGCACTAGGTCATCAAAGTTTGCAGTATTCTTTTTCTGACAAACTTGGAGGTCTATACAAACTTTACAACAACCTGTTTGGTAGATAGAAGATTTTGGATAAGTGGAAACACTGGCCTGCTGGTGGTGCTTGATGAAAGGTCAGGCCACTACAATTCATCCTTGTGGTGCCATGGAGGTTTTTGTAAAACGTCAGTCCATTTGTTGAGACATTTAAGTGTGGACCATGGTGGTTGTGGACAGACCTGCCAATACAGACATGCTGCCGTGGCTAATAGAAATAAGTCATCAAAAAGTGGTGTGTACTTGCTGAATATTTGAAATTCATGACCATCTCTGATGACTCTAACCCTTTGGGTAGCAACAATCCATAGCTGCAGGGAATGTTGAAGAATGGCTTTCAGATGAAACAGGGTGCATGACTTCAAGGGAGTTAACTTAAAATCCACTCTGAACCCTCAGAATCTTAGTTTTATTGTTGGTTTTGATCATTTTATTGGCTTGAGTCATCTCCATGACTGCAAAGCTGTTGTTTTGAGGCCCCTTTTAGTTTTTCAATTTTCTATTTTCATCACCTGTCCATGGTTTGGCGGGATGTGCGTGGTCTGACTGGGATGGGTGAAAGGTCACGGGTAGGGTCAGAGGTCAAAGGTTATGGTACTGTGAGCATTTCTGCTTGCAGAGGCCCCGGGGTGAGAGACATTCTTGTAGCTATGGCTTTGTGTGAAATTAGGGTTAGTTTTGGTTTGGTTTACAGAATGAGGATGGTGGGTGTAGTGGGAGTAAGATAAGACTACTGCTGAGCTTTAGACATGTTAATTCAAAATCATTTGCACTAGTACTTAATAAGCATAACATAATTATATTTAATGCAGTTTAAGTTTACTTTATATCAACTTACTACACTGCCCTTTGTCAAGCTCAGGTTGCATCATACTCTTCCTGTCTCTCTTCCTCCAGACTCACTATGAGTCTCCACTTCTTGCCTCTGCTGCTGTTGGTACCTGAGGCCAGACTGACAGCAGAGCCCAGCAGGAGAGGACAGTCTCTGGTGTTTGACTGACAGACCAGTGATGAGCACACAGAGAGGAGGTGAGGGGTGAAGGTCAAAGGTCAGGCTCCCTTGGAGAGGGGGGAGCAGAGCCGGGGAAACAACGGGGGGGGGGGGAACTTGCTAACGAGATGGGGTGGCTGCTTGGGTTGCATACAAGGAAAAGTGATGAAAAACCATAGTTAAAACAATATGATGAGATCCTCATAGTGGAAGAATGGAGCCACTGTAAAACCAAATACTTGATACAAACAAGGAAAAAGAATGAATATATGTATTATGATACATATAATATTAACACATGTATATTTGTACTAATAAGAAACAATAAAATAATAAAAAATGAATGTGAGCTTCCATTATAAGCATTGAAGTAGTAGAAGGATGAAAAAAGAAAAAGATTCAAGGTCCTCTTATTGACTTTTTCTCTGATGCAACCTAAAGATTCAAGCTATCTTTATGACAACTTCACTCACTCCGTCTGCTGAGGAGGACCATAATTGTGGTTGAAAGTTTGGGAAAGAGATAGACGGTGGACATTGCTACAGTTTTGTCTTTCAAATAAGCGAATGGAGAAAAATGAAATATTTTACATTAGATATTCTAGCCAACAGACAGGATGTGATCTCATTTCCAGCATCAGATATCATATCTTATACAATCGGTGACATGGTGCATGTGCACGAAGCATCTGTATTTTCCTGTAAAAGCTTTGCGCGTTATCGTTACGTTCTGATAATGGTAGTTAAAGGTTACAGCATCACCAAAAATTCATACAGTTCATCCTGAGAGGGAACATGAATATCTGTCTAGCTGTTCTGGGATATTTTACTCAAAACTTGAATATCTGGACATAAGCATTACAAGCCACTGATAAAAGTATAAACAATGAAAATGCAGGACAGACAATATGTAGCACAAACCAGGGTGATGTACCATGTCCTAATGACAGACCTGCAGAGACTTGAGATGCAACACTAGTCTGGGTTCATCACTGTTAGTATACGTAGTGCACATACAGAATCCTTGTATAGTTAATTAAAATCTGAACAGTTTACAGGTCACCAAAGAGTCAAGGCTGCCTCTAGATATTCTTTTGTAAGACATGAAATAGTCCCCAAAAGTGCTTCTCATGCCACCTACTCATGCATGGCAAGGGACTGCCCCTCCTCCATGCAGGGTGCTGATGATAAACAGACATCTCTTTACAACTTAGTACTCTTCCCTGAGTGATGAATTCATTGGGCACATATTAGTTTAACACAGATGTATGTGAGTGTTACACAGTGTTGCACAATAAACAATTGCAATGAGAAATGTCTCTATTACATAGTTTGTCCACCAGAGAGCACTGGCAAGTTTATTTTAAACTGTAAAATGTGTTGCTTAGTATACAGACTAGTGTCCTGGTCACGATCCTTCAAAAAAACAAGTCTAAATTATCATCATATGTGTTTATGTATTGTGTTTCACTAAAACAAAGTAAAAATACAAGCTGATGTTTTTATTAGATACTTTAAACTCAAATATAACCTCAAAAATCTGGATTATGCAATGTTTTTTTATTTTGGAAACCTAGGTAGCAGCTTGAAACCAGTAAGATGGAGTGCTTTCATCTTACTGGTTTCAAGCTGCAGATTCATCTACTATATGCTCATCTGGTCAGGAATGAAAGATGCTTTGAAAAGGGGGACAAGTCAGTCATAGACAAAAGGCTGAGTTTGAGCTCTACTACTACACCAAATATATTGCCTGTTTGACCAAAAGATATCTCAGTGTGTTTCCCCGCTTTTTAAAACTTTGCTTTTAGAGGAACTCGGTATCAGAAAGAGATATTTGTCTGGACATTTGTTTCACCAGCAAAGCTTGTAAGTTGCAATGCTAAACAATTACAACTAGATGTCACTCTACATCAACATTTAATCGACATCCAGACCTCTTTCTCTCTTTTTCCCTCACTCTGCACACACACACACACACTTACACGTGCAACGACAGGCAGACACACAAGTGGTAAATACACATCTTACAAAATATCCAGCTCTTTTCAGCCAATCAGAACTCACTTCTGTTTTTAGGTCTACACATCTCATCTCTCCCATCATTGAGCTAGAGCAAAAGACCAACGTGCATGCATGAGATCGCACCGACAGGGAGCGCTGTTCCTGTGTGATCCCGCATGGCTGTCTGTCTCAGCATGAGTCTGGTTTCCTACTACACACAGAGCAGGAGATTATGTAATGTTTACTATTATGACACTATATCATTGTGAGGTTGTGGAATTTCTCTCCTTTTGTGCAAGGGTTATGGGACACAACATAGTTGCCACAAATCAAAGTGGTCCCGCGTGCTAGGACGCCCGTCTCACGCACGTGCCCTCATCTCTAGCATGCACATCTTTTAGTTAGTGCTCAGCACACCGGTTTGCCTCCACCACTGCCTGCAAGTTACAAACATGGGGTTAGCCGAGTTTACGCCAGACCACGCCCTCTCGGTCCAGCTGGTGGCAACACTCTTGATGACATCACCGCCGCGCGTACTCATTGGCCCTGAGACGTCCCACACCTGCCCAATCGCCTGCCGGTGAAGTGACGTCAGCCGGGACTGGTCCCGTTCACTTTCAGTGGAGTAGGCGGGGCGGAGAGATTACCGACGTCAGAGCCAGCGGGATGCTACGCCGTGATTGGCTGAAACCAGTGAAAGTGAGCGTCTGTTGCTGAGAGAAAAGGGAGAGGGAGAGCGGTTTGCAAGGGGCACCGATGCGTCGGCTGCGCAACATTACTGTTGTCCACCTCCGAAGCAAACTTTTTAGACATGCACTAATATTCATTTTTCCCCACTGTCAATGCTTTCACTTAGTTTGCTTAAATAATCATTAAAAAGAGCTACATCGTTACACAGCATCGAGGCTGGGAAACAGAGTAGAAACAACTGCAATGTAGTGCTTTTATCCTGCTGCACCAGCTTCTATCTGAACAAGCAGAAGGGTTGATGCATTATCACCGTCTGCTCAGGATGGCACTTGTGCTGTCAATTATGGTAAACATACTCCTTTTCAGAAGGGGAGGGGGCATTTGTGCCTTTTTATTGGCTCTCGGGTTTTTACTCCCTCCTCTCGACCCTCCTTCATGCTGTTCCTATGGTTCCCAAAGCTCTTATTGGATACTGTAAAGTTTGGGACAGGACACCGGTTTGGCTCAGCATCCCTGCCGCCATTGGCTGGATCTCTCCGTCTGTCAACTGGATTTTGACAGCTCGCCGCGCCCCTTGGTCTGTGGCGCCGACGCTGATTGGCTACTGTACCTGTCAACGACCTCTGATTGGTCGGCTTGCCCAGCTGTTAGTGGTTCATTCACCATTTTGTGACTGTAGTGGAAAAGAAGACCGATAGTTTTTTATATCCCCGTTTGAGTTTCTGTGGGGGAAAGACATGTTTTGCGGAGGAAAAGTAAAGTGTGAGTCCGGACCGCACAGTCGTCAGAGCCGACAGCCAAGGGATGTTACCGAGAGTTGCGCGAGCCTCCTCTTCAGCAAAATAAGACCATAAATCTTTCTCTGGCAAAGGGAAAAGCTCTGTTTGGGTGAGTTGAAACTAAGTTAGCAAAAGATAGTAAAGCTCAACTGACGTGAATTTTCCATTTTCAGGAGCAACGAATTAGCACGAGACGAGAGTCAACTGCCAACGGTCGGTCGTTTGTTCCGAAACCGTCCGAAGAAATGGAGTGACACCGCTTGCGAGCCGAGGAAGAGCCGAGAGAAAGGGGAGGGGTGGGGGTGTAACAGCCTAAAAACTTTCTCAAATGTTTTACCGCAGTCCCAGAGACGACCGAGAAATATTTTAGCTTCCCTTTATTGATAATACAATATTGTCGGCTACTGTTGAGTACTTTTCCTTGACCTTAGTTGTCGAGTTTGGCGTGGAGCAGCGCTAGCGTAGTAAAAACAATCGACCTATTTGCAGCATTGCAGCCCAAATGTTTACCAATAGCAACGCAAGCTCATTTTGGTGTTTATACAACGGATCCGTGAGAAAATGGACAACAAGAGAGCGATTTACATCCCGTTTCCTTTTGGTCTGCCTGACGGTGTCATTATGTGGGTACTAGTAGTCTGCTACCGTTGCGTACTACGACTACTACAACCACCACTACTACTAACGTTACTGAGCTGCTTACTAGAGCGAAACACCAACACGGAAAGATCCCTGCTTTTCCCAAGTTTTTAAAAATCGTATAGACAGAGTGTCACCTTACAGGCTCCATTAAAGAAGCTTTTCTGGAGTGGTTGCGTACACACACTAGGCGTTGTAGTGGATATTTGCATACCAAACATCGTTGTACGAGGAGGAATTGGGCCCGTCTAGTTGGGATATTAAAGCGTCACTTGAAACCGGTTGTTTGTGTTTGTTACCGAGCACCGTACAGCAGAGCAGACCGGCTGACTGCCTCGAGTCATAATACTCCTTTGACATTGTGTAGCGCCTCTCGTAGTACTCGCAGAGATCAGCGCAAAGAAGCCGGGAATGCATTCGGTCTTTTCTCGGCTTTTCCCTCGCCGACACTCCACTTTTCTGCACTGCAATCAGTGTCGATGCGCCGCTGACATCTCTGACTGAGCAGTTTTTTAACAGTTTCTTTCATATTTCATTTTGGATTTATTGTCTGTCACAGGAATGAAACGCTTGTTTTTGACATTTGGACTCAAAAGTGTCCTGATCTGTCCTGCAGATTTTCACTGTGGTATGAATTCTACATTTTTTCAGTATTGCGAATGTTTACACACAGGACAAATCTCTGGTGGTGAAGGTATCTTTGCATAGCTCATAGAGTAGTTGGCCATTGATGTGGCATTGGCAGTTCTGCCATTTGGTCCCAAACAGGAACAGTCACCTCTGATCTATGCTACTGCCTCCTGATCAATATGGGCCAGAATGCACAAATGCCAGGCCTCAATGTTTCTCTTTTATTGATATAATATCTACAGTCAGATATGCCACCCACTAAACAGCTGCCAGTATTCATAGTACGTCACAATGGATGTTCTCCATAACAAGCGCAGTCAAACACTTGCATGCTCACACATATACACTTCACAGCTCACCCTCTTGCTACACCTAGAATACCCTAATGAAATGTTTTCCTTTACTTGTATCATATTGCCTGTATGACTACATCCCACTCACTCATGAGCATGCAAACCAGTATGTGTGTGTGAGTGTGTGAGACTGAGACCATGTTTTTTTTTTTGTTTTTTTTTTTGCTGTTTCATGTATGAGTGTGTTCCCCGGTGACCCAGTTAAGGGCAAAGCCGCCCTGCCATGCCGGAGTGTACGAGGGCCACGGTATGCTTCACTACCATGCCTATACTACCTCTTTCCTCTGTTGTAAAAATTGCACGTTCTTCTTTCTCCATCCCTGTCCCCGTCACTGCAGCCCTGCGCCCATACAGACACCCATAAAATGCTTTTAGGAGAGGGATGAGCTGCAGTGTGCCTGGTAACCACGTATACACTCGCACTGACATATAGGAAATGCAGTCTTGAACAAGGCAGACACAACCTGAAGACAGCTGTATATAGTCATATACCTTGTGCGCTGTAAGCAGCAGTTAAAATCCCCCTACATCTTTCATACGCATGGAGACACACTGGCACACACATATCCTGTGCCATGTTGCAGTAGGGCATAGGCTAAATTCTGTGTGAATGTCCGAATAAACTCTGATCCAGGTGGAGGTTTATTAGGGTTGTTTGGTCTAGTAATACTGTACAACTTCTTCATGCAGTGTTGACACTGAGATCAGATTTCCTAATGGATGATTGTTCTCCGAGTGTGTGTGTGTGTGTGTGTGTGTGTGTGTGTGTGTATGTATGGTTGGCACATACATGTTCCCTTGTCAAACTGCTAAGAAATTACCAGAAAGGCTTTCTTGGCATGGAAATGTATATTGTTTATTCTAAAATTTAAGAATCATAAGTATTTTTTTAGTTTTATATTTATTTTTACCGAAAAGCAGTGGAACTTATACCAAACAGAGTATAAGCTTGTGTGTGTGTGTGTGTGTGTGTGTGTGTGTGTCTGAACGGGTGTTTTTATGGCACAATGAATGTGTAAGACTGAAACGACATATAGGTCCAAGGGAGATTTTAAGTGTGTATGCATGACTGCACTGTAAATTCCACAGAGAGCGTTTAGTGTGTGTAAACTTTGATGTTGCTACACTGTGGAAGATGCGGGGGGGGGGTACATTGTGTGTTCCTGTATGTGTACTGTGTCAAACAGCATGTTTTTGTTGTTTAAGGAGGAGTCCAATCTGATAGCATGGAGACGATAGCCGTCGATTATCCGTTTGTTGAGGATTTACAGTCGCTTTAGACCATAGCAGCAAATATCTCACTGTTAACCTGCTGCAATTCTGCAAGGTGTAGACGTCTTGATTACTTAAATTGTGAATGAATTTGTCTCTGCTTCGTCTGGTTTAAGCCAAGAGGACATTTAGGATTTTTCCAAGTTCCCTTTTCTTTTCTTTTTTTTTGTCAGAATTTTTGATGAACAGCTTAGGCACTAAAACAGAGAGAAGATTTTAATTTAGACTTGGTTTTGGCATCTTGGATTGTAGCTGACAAACAAGGTCTGCAGTTATTTTCAATTTAGGGAATGCTTGTTGTGCACACACTGTGCATGTAATGCTTTTGATCTTTTAGGGAAGTTGAAGAAATGTTAAAATCTAATGCCATTTATCATATGGCAGCTCCAAAATCATAGATGGCTCCTGCATAAATTCATATATCTTTTCCTGTAATTTTGTAGAATATCTGGTGTCTTTGGTAACATCTTCATTTTGTCTGGAATTTCAGATGGAATTCTCTGGATAAGATGATTGCTTATCCACGTATGTGTTTTCAAGAATGTGCAAATGGCAGTACATGGTTTAAGAGTTAACATGTAACAAAAACGTATGAGCCCTTCTATGATTGTAAACAAATTGTTTTGGTCTGGTTACGTGCATCAAAAAGGTGCGATCTATATCTATTCTTAAACTCCTCTGTTATCTAAATGCTATGCACACACTCTGTTGTGCAGTCCAGTACCTCATAGCTACAGAACATGAATACATGCATGTCTGCCACTGGCTTATCAGCCAAATTGTAGAGCATTTTGGGAGACCATGGGCATGACCAAATGCATTTTTCTAAGCTAAGATCAGATCCTCTTGAGTCATTCAGTCAACCAGTCAGTCAGCCAAGTGGCTCTGACTCCTTCCTGTCTTTTCCAGTGGTCTACAGTAACTTTACAGGACCAACTCTCCCAGTCCAGGCCACAGCGTCTACTTTAATGAAGGGGTACCTCTCTGCAGTCAGTGTTTTCCCTCTTCCAGACAGTTCATAAATCGAGATTATAAACATTTGCAGTAAATACAAAAATGAGGACTGCATGTGGAATTTCACATCATGTTCTTCTCTTAATTTTGTTTTTGTAAATAGTGCATAATATATGATTTATTAATTTGTATTGGGGGAAATTTGTTTTAAAATCACAAAAGTTCTGTCTTATAATCATTTTATTTTTAATCTATTAAAAAAGTAAATGGTGCTCATTGACAGTTTTGTAGTCAGGAATAAATGAAAGAATAGACAATCATTTTTTAAATGTCTGCAGCATTTTTTATACTGGTATTGGCAGAACTGACCATGTAAGTGATCAGCATTTGTATATTTTAATACTTTACAGCCCATAGAATAGAAAATAAAGACTGATGAAATTGTGATTCGGTAATAAAAAAGAAAGCCTCTTTGCTTGTTTTTTCGGTAATTTTTGTGTTGTGTTAGGGCAGAGGTTAAAATGTAGTGTCAGTGGTAACTGAATGACTCAATGTTTCTTAGTCATTCAGGACCAGGAAGACATGCTTTTCTGTACTGCAGGAAATGGAAGGGGTGTGTTACTGGTTTATCATCTGTATTGTTTGTTACAGCAAACAAACAGTTAACAGCAAGGTCACCTTATGTGTGTGATGAACTTTTCCAATGTTGAGGACAGGAAGCGTGAGTACAGTATAAACTTGTCCATGTATTCTTGTCCATATTTGAAGGAATGCAGGCATTTGCATATGTTAGTGAGTTGTTGAGCTTAGTCGAGCGGAGCCCATATGCACACGTCTGTGTACAAGTGTGCAAGTATGTGTGTGTGCGAGTGTGCGTTTGTGTATTTGTGACTGTATTTAGCCTGTAATCTTGCATCAGTGAGTGTGCCTGATCCTGTGCCAGCCTTTTAATTTTTCTCATTTTGGGCGTATCTTACCATAGCAGATTATTCCAATTATATTGTCCTTTTGTAAAAGTGTGTGTGTGTGTGTGTGTGTGTGTGTGTGTGTGTGAGCGATGATGACAAAAGATGACTGGGAAAGACTGAGACATCGAGAAAGAGTGAGAGAGGCCCAGCGAGTGCTAGAATGACTGTGGAAATTCCCAATGACTACACAAGAGCAGCCTATTTGAACAAACAGCCAAACAGCCGCATACTCCTACCTCTCTCTGTTTCTCTCTGTTTCTCTTTCTCTTTCTCTCGCTCATGATGTTGGGTGACCTCACTCAGACCACTGCCATCCTTTTTCCTCCTGATGGAAGTCAAAATCAACGTGTGTTTTTGTTAGGATTTCACATTGAACAAGCAGCACCAAGTCCATAAAGCATAGCATGAGAAAGCTACCCTGTCGCATGTCGAAGTAGCTGGAGGGAGTACATTGGAGAGATCAGGCGACCTGTAGTATGAGACTCAAGAGTGTCTGTGTGTGTGTGTGTGTGTGTGTGTGTGTGTGTGCGTGTGTGTGCGCGCGTATGTGAGTGTGTTAGACAGAGAGAAAGCGTTTTTTGTCTTTGCATGCATTTGAAATTAAAGAGAAGTTGGCCTCATTAAAGGCAGACATTTGGATAGTGGAGCACTAGAGATGAATTGAAGCAAGTGACCTTGGATGTTTACCTTTCTTTGTTCCTTCTTGGTTACTTAATTTCTTTCTATACATTGTCCTTTTGGTGGCTTTTTGACTTTTTTTGCTGACCCTTTGTTTTAGAGTAAACTAGCCCACTTTATATGTGATATATTTACTCATGGGTAACGATATTCAGTCTAAATGTTAGACACGCTTTTGCAGAATTGACTGGAAAATAAATTTATAATGTGTGGACTAATAAAAAAAACCCCACTTTTTTAACTTGTTAATAAATATTTAGTATTAAGAATACAGATTTTTATAATACTGTCATCATGTTCTTTATTTTCATGAAAGTGTAATTTTATAAATGTTACTGTCTGGTTTAAAAACGTAGTCTAACTAATACTGGAATTAAGACATTTTGTTATGAATATACAAACTCAGGCTTACAGACAAGCACACACAGGCATGTTTGCATGCACACTCTAGTGGATGAGACAGACATAGAGGGTGAATGAGAGCATACGTCAGATTTTGAGCCAATGTGATAGCCAGTGCAGTGTACCACACTTCCAGGTATGACGTCATTTTTATTCTCAGCAATTTTTGATCATGAAGATAATAAATGACCACCTGTCTTTTGCGTTTCCCTTCTTCCTTTCCAGGCTGCAATACAGAGGACAAAAAGACAGGCTAAAGGAAAAAGCAGAGAAAGACCAAAAAAGGAGTGCCTTAGAAGTGAAAAAAGAGGAGCGCTACAAATCCACAGCACTTTGTGAACAGTGAAGAAAAGATGAGACCATTAAAGAAACACAGAGGTCGTTCTCCCCCGTTAACTAGAGGCAGAGGAGGGAGAAGACGAGGGGGCTCTCAGCCCCTCCAAGAGAAAGACCCCAAAAGAGTCAAGAGGGAGACACTTGTCAAAACCACACAGCATGCACCCAATACTCCATCTACACGCAAACAGACCTTGCCCACAGACACCAACTCTAACGAAGAACCAATCACACACAGCAATACTCCCACGAGGGAGGAGTCTACGGAGCTGAGGAAACCTGTGGAGTCAATTGAGAAGGATGTAAAAAAGGCAGAAGAGAAGACAGAAAATGAGAAGATGGTGGGCACGAATGGAAATAATGCCATGTCCACTAATACTGTAGCATTTCCTACCTCTGCCCCAGCGCCACTCTCCACATCCACACCCCCTTTAGCCACCAATCACAGCCCCAGCTTAGGCTCAGTCTCTAGTAGGAAAACAGCCACATTTAAGGCTCGTGTACCCAAGAAAAAATACACATATGAGCATTTTGCTAACAATGCAAGTGCCCTGACTACCATTCCTACCTCCAGCCCTGCACTCATACACAATAGTTACTGCAGTATTAACAGCAAAATCAGTGAAAGTGTGAACACGTCCAATAACAATTTAAAGACTAATAACAATATTAGTAATAACATTAATAAAAGCATTAATGTAAGCATCAATAGTAGTAGTAACAGTAACACTACAAGTAGTATTAGCTACCAGATTAACAATAGTAACAGTAGTGCTGGGAGCCATAGTACTTTTATCAATAGCAGTAACAGTAGAAGTAATAATTGCTCAGGTAATCAGCCATCAGTGCTAACTGTGGATACTAAAGCTACGAAAGCAAACCATTTTGTTTCCACTGAGGATAGGGCCCTCAGGACAGCAGACTTCCAGGAAAAAGATGCCCAAAGTGGGGAACATGAGTCTGAGGGGGCCCCTAACTCAGTGCGCTCCTCATCCACTGATACAGCTAGTGAGCATTCAGCTGACCTGGACGCAATGGAAGCAACAGGACCAAGCCTACATCTAAAAAGCTCCCACAACCCAGCTCCCCTCCATAACTCACACCCTAAAGAGGCAAGTATTTCAGAGGGGCTAGCTGAAGCTCTGGCCAAAGGCATGAAAAACCAGAGAGTTCTAGCTAGACAGAAAAAGAGGACCATGGATATTGGGGTTGGGACTGCAGGGGACGGAGGGGTCAAGGACTCATGCCTTTTATTTCCAGTATTCAGACCAGGGGTGGTGCGCAGGGTAAGTGGAGGTAGTGTTGAAGTCCAGCTCCACGGAGAGGAAACCCTTGTAAAATATCCTTTTCATGGTGAAACTGTGATGACATCGTCATCTGGAGCTGAGAGCTTTGTGGGGTTCATTTTGGATGCCCCCCCACCCGGTTTGGCACCTGTGGCTGTTGGGACGCGAGTGTGTGTGCCTTTTGGTGGAGAGGAAGGGGGTCCTCTACTGTACAGAGAGGGGATTATTGCTCAGGTGGACCCCCACCCTGGTGTTTCTTTCCCTTACCAGGTGCTCCTGAGTGAGGACAGCAAAACTCTGGATGATGCAGGGGTGGGGGGAGAGAAAGAAAAAAAAAAAACTAATGCAACTGTGTGGGTGTCCCGACAAAGTCTGAGACTGCTCACCCCACCTTGGGAGGTCCCACATTTGGACGGTGGGAGGGTCAAGGAGAGAGAGCGGGAGAGGGAAAGGGAGGAGAGGGAGCGAAGGGAAGAAATGGAGGTAGAGAGGGAGGTTTGCCAGTTGAGTATTGGAATGGGGGTACTGGGAGGTGGAACGAGGCTGGGCCATAGTTTTTCACATGAAGGGGTCACAGGAACACATCCTTATGGAAATGTACATCCACCACCCCATTCTAGCGTAGCTGGCAGTACCATTCATGGATGTGGAGGTAACTACTCTGACAGAGAGAGACAAAAACAGCCAAATACTCCCGAAGAGGACGCTGAGGTATCTCGTTTTAACATGGGACTCGTGGTTGGTCCCAAGGCAAATGCTGTGACCTCTCAGCACAGAAACATCATCTCCAAGTCTAGTGGCTACCCACCCTCTTCCCCCCACCTCTCTGTGATGCACAGTCTGGGACCCCCACACCTCTCCACCCTAGCTAGTCCTCAGCCACCTCCTTCACCTGCTGTACTGGGGTCTGAAATGAACAACAACAGTCCAAGCCTACCTCCATCTAAGACCACTCCTACTCAGATCCCTACTCCTACATCTGGTGGGGGGTCCTCCTCTACCTCCTCTCGTTCTCGGACTCCCCTCTCCTTGGCTCAGCAGAAATACAAGAAGGGTGATGTGGTGTGCACCCCTAATGGCATTCGTAAGAAGTTCAATGGTAAGCAGTGGAGGAGGTTGTGCTCCAGGGAGGGCTGTATGAAGGAGTCACAGCGTCGAGGATACTGCTCGAGACACTTATCGATGAGGACCAAAGAGATGGAGGCAGCAGGGGGAGAAAGGGGAGGAGGAGGCAGCAGCTCAGGGACAGTCACCCCCTCTGACCTGCGGGGGAGAGCAAGCAGTGAGTTTGAATGGGACGATACATCAAGAGAGAGCAGTGAGACCAGTAGCAGAGGAGACTCTAGGCCCCGCTTGGTCCTCCCTTCCCTCCTCCCCCATGACCTGTCGTCACGATTTGACTTTGACGAGTGTGAGGCCGCCACAATGCTTGTGTCATTAGGGAGCTCCCGCTCTGGCACCCCCTCCTTTTCTCCCATCTCCAACCAGTCGCCCTTCTCCCCTGCCCCCTCTCCATCACCCTCCCCTCTGTTCGGCTTCAGGCCAGCCAACTTCTCCCCGATCACCGCCTCTCCAGTCCTGCAACACAGGAGGCACAGACAACCTAGTGGGACAGGGGGAGGGGGGACAGGGGGGAATAAGGCAACGACCCCAGCTGTAGGAGGAGAAAGAGAGAGACACACTTCAGGCATCCAGTCCTCTTACCACAGCAACCTAATGTTTACAGTCCCCATGAGTCCCAGCAAACGAAAGCCCGATGCACCTCCTCCACCCCCGCTTCCATCACACCACCATGATTACACACCCAAGACAGAGCTGGAGCAGGCGGACCTCAACAACTCTTTCAGGGTGCTGTCCCCCCAGACACCAGCTTCACATTCCCGCACACAGACACCCACCTTTTCCAGACCAAAAGGTGTGACCACCCCCTCCTCAAGCAGGCCACCGTCCTCCACTGCTGTCTCCCCTCCTCCTCTTCTGGTGTCTCCAACCCCTCCTTCTCCTCTCACTCCTGATGGAGGTCCTCGTCGTGTGGTCCCTGTTTCCCAACAGGCCTTGCGGGATTCGCCTGTCATTGTGAGGAATCCTGAAGTCCCACTGGCAAAATTTACAGAGTGCCCCCTGGGAAGAGGAGGAGGAGGTTTAAATGAGGGTGGTACAGATAATGCCTTATCAAAAGACATGAGTCTAACACCCCTTACCCCTCAACCAATATCTGGCCTCCAGGTTCCCGTACCCATTAACGCTGCTGCAGCCACAGTACCCAATGGCACCGTCCTCTTGCGGAGCCCAGCCCAAACTCTGGTGCTTGTGTCCCCGACACCTTCCTCTCTGCCCACCACTGACACCCCTACCACCCTGCACGCCCTCTCAGTTACAGTCACCACAGCAGTCACGGCTCCAGTTCCAAGTAGCACGGACAGCTCTGGGGAACGTGAGGAGAACAGGGGGACAGGATTTGGGGGTGAGGTCCAGCAGCCAGTTCCCTGTCACCCTTCCCCCACCGCTCTGCTGCCCCTGATCCTCCCAGCTGAAAGCCTTCACCCTGTCCCTCGAAAAGACATCATCATGGGACGTCCTGGAACAGGTGAGAGTGGCTCTATATGTGTGGGTGTATTTTGCATGTGAGGTCAGTGACTTTGAAGGAATGAGAAGGAACTTTGGAGACAAATAGAGAAATTAGTTGGAATCCGTGATGCACTTAGAAAAAAGCAGAGATGTGTATTCTGTGCACCTGTACAGAATCTCACATGATAACGTTTTTTTGTCTATATATGAAGAAGACATCTGAAAGAAAATAGATCATATTAGTGACAAAATAATATAGATTGAAGATCTATAGATGTTAAATAGGGATACTGTTTTAAAATTTTGTAGTCTGCCTTTTTCAAATTGAAGAATAATTTCACAAAATTCAACAAAATAGTACAATAATAGTTGTTTATTAAGTGTTTAAATGAATCACTCAAAGTCAAACTTTCCTCCTACATCATACATACCAAGTTACAGCTCTGTACACACACGTGATCAATGAAGAAAATATTCTCCTTCATTTAACTGAAGATGAATGCCAATTTTGGGAACCTGAACCACCACAAGGGAGAGTTTTGCTGCAACATCCCCAGTGGTGTCACATTAAGGGTTAGGGGATCTCTGTTTTTTTTCTTTGTAATTAATATCTTTATTTTTATATTTTGACTTCATGTTACTCAAAAAGTATATTCCTTAAATCAAATTGTCATTAGATTTTTGGATTATTCTAGATTTTGTAAATAGATTTTAAATTGTACCTTTTTTGTCTGTTGTGTGGTTGTATTAACCACTGACGCACACAGTGTCAACTCATACTGGGCTCGTAGAGCACTATTTACTGGCCTTGAACTAGCAGGTTAACAAGCATTTTGTAGCATGATGGCAATGATTCTTTTCATGAGAAACTGAGACTCCACAGAGGAATGAAGCGCTAGTGCCGATACATCTTGAGAAAATTACCAAAGGAGAGACATAAGAAAATTTTTGTTTATTAATGTGAATTGAACCGAGGCTACTGCAAGTCACATGTGTCTGATAAGAATGAGAACGCAAGGTAAATTGTTTCTAAATGTAGGATTGTGAGTTTCTCTTTTTAGTTTGTACACATGCACACACACACATACACACAGAGATCAAAAGAGAGGGAGCTGTATTAATGCCTAAATTTAAAAATTATAGTTTCCTCTTAAATAAAATGGTAAACTGATGGATCCTGCTCAGTGATTTTTATTCTCTCTACGTATTTTTTTTCTGATAATAAAATGACAGCCAGCCAACTAGTTCGTTCCTCAAATAAATCTAATTCAGCTAAACAGTCAGTCATTCATTCAACAAACATACTATTTTAATACTTTTGAACAATGAAATATTAGTTGAATCAAGTGTTTAACTCATTTGTGTTTTTTTATTTTAACTTGACTGAGTATAGATTATCACATAGAGAGTTTAATTCACATTCGACATGCCATGACCTGTGTGTGTTGATGCCCAGTGAAAAAAGCTTCTGTTAGCCAACATGCTGTTGTCCCATATGGCTTCCTCCAGTCGTCTGCCTGCCATCCTCATGTGTGCTGGTTACACTAAACTAAATGCTAATGCTGGTCACGTGACCCATGTAAGCCCTGGAACAGGCACCTGTGATTCACAAGGTCAGGACTAGGCTTGTTGGAATCACAGCTGATAACAAAAACTATATACCATGGTCACATTATTCACTGATTTTACTAGTCAGGAGTCAGTGAGGTAAAAAATAATCCATCCTGTCCATTCGGGAAACTCCGAAAAAAGCAGCTTAGTTTATCTGATGATTTTTGGAGGAAAAAAACCTATTTCGCATCACGTATCATCATATCATATCAAATCATCATATTCAAGAGCCAAACACTGTTATTAGAGAAACAAAATTAACAAAGTAATAATGACATTGCTGTTAGTTTGGATTTTAAATGCAAATGGACAAGCTGCATGCAAAAATAGTTCTGCGTATTCGTCTGTGTGTGTGTATGTGTTAGAGAGTGCTGTTGCAAGAGAGAACAAGTGCAAAAGAGAAAATGTATGCATGGGCATGCATGCTTTGGAGTTTTTGTGTTTTCTATAGGGATTAGACAGTATGTTATATGGGATTAGCTTTGTTGATATTCGAGAGTCCCTCTTATATTCCAAGTCATTAGAGACAGAAACTTCGTAGCTCAGTAGCAATCATGCCTACTCTATGTACTACACGTAACACAATGCAATACTCACATGTAATAGAAAGGGAAGTTTGTTAGGAAAAAATTAGGGATCTGAAGAAAAAGAAATTAATGGACAAGTGAAGAAGTGTAGCTGTTCCCTGCTTTGAATCAGTACTACACAAGAAATTAACATTTAAAGATGAACATAAAAATGAATATGGAATGTGTGGGCTAGATGTATGTAAGCCAGTTATGGACAGTTTCCACCGACCCATTTTTTTTTTAAATTTTTTGGTGTGTGAGAGAGTTAAAAAATGGGGGGATTAGATCAGAAAGAGACAGGAATGCTTCAGAGAAGAGGACGGTGTAGATGAATAAAGACGGAGACAGGAGAAAATAGAAGGATTTAACAGCAAGGTTTGAACAAATCTTACAGTTTATTTCTTAAAAAAGTCTAACCAACATGCTTATTTTAAGAGTGTGTGTGTGTGTCTGTGTGTGAGAGAGAGAGAGAGAGAGTGTGTGCGTGTGAGACTTCCTGACCCTTGTGACTATTATCTTCTTACTCACTACAAACTATTTCCGCTTACTCTTGCTATGTGTATGTTCATGTGTTTGTTTGTTTGTTTGTTTATTAGTGACTCACGTAAGGATATAGTGAAACACGATGTGGGCAGCTTTCTTGGCCAGCAACACTGTCGTGGGTTAATTCTAAATATGCGTGCGTGTGTATGTAGGATATATGTCATAAGTTTCAGTGTATTATGTGGGTGTGTAAGGCATTCCTTTTTTCAAGCTCCTGTGTGGGAATGTGCTGTACTATCAAGTATGTGTGCGTGCGCAAATGTGTGAGAGAGCATTATTCATCATCAGCTGAAAATAAGAGTCTACTTCTCAATTTTGTTACATATGAACATATAGTATCAGTTAGTGTAATTCACTTCACCAGGGCCTTTTGCCCTCAGTGTGTATGTTCTTATCGCTGTGCAGACTTTCACAAGTGTGACGGAGAAAGGGACAGGAATGGGAGCGCTGTCATTTTGAGTGTACGGTCCCTTCTCAGATCCTTTTTTTTTTTTGCAGCTGAAAGGACACTGAATGAATGAATAGCATCCCTTTGTGTGAGTGCATGCACTCTTGCCCATGTGCGTGTGCATTTATTTTGAAGATCTTTGAGGAGCACATGTGGGTGTTTTCTGTAGAGCTCAAGTGTGAAAGCAAAAGAAAGTAGGAAACACCGTGTATATGTGTGCAGTCACACATGTGGTATGTTAGAGATTTGCAAGTTTGTGTAGGTTTTTGTAAGTGTTTTCTTATCAGCTTGTGAAATGTGTGTAAATGGATATTTTTCAAGCTTTAAAGGATAATTTTGTGTTTTTCAAAATATTGTAAACATTTTTTGTCACAGCAAAAATATACTTTAAAAGATCATGGCTAATTTTTATTTTTCTAGAGGCTGGAAATTGTTTAACAAAGACAGGAAGGAAGTGATACTGTGATGTTGACGCGTCTATCTAGATCTTTTACATATTAAATATATGGTTGTTTGTGTGAGGGTAATAAATTTTATTTAGAGTATTCACTGAGGATCAACATCAGTATAAATCTGACCGTATTTATACACAAACACAGGCATTTGATGTTGGTTGAAATTATGTTCATGTGAGGGTAAAAACTAAAAACATAATCCCCACTGACTTCCAAATTATTTAAAACTCCTACATGTGTCAAGAACTCATCAATGATGACACTTAAAACCTTTAAAAACTACAAAAAACTACAATCAAAGAATTCTGTGAATAAATAAAATGTTTGATATGTTCCTGCAGTAAAGTAGGAACTTTCATTTCATCAGGAGTTATACAAGTTACTGTGAAATATGTGACAGTTAACAATTTAGGTTGATATTCCAGAAGCTAATATACTTCTGATACCTTACAGATCGTATAGTAAAGTACAGATTTGATGTGTGAGAAGATGAAGAGAGCATGATGTGTAAAATGAAGGGAGAACATTAAATTCAATTCTGTAGAATTTTGAAATAAGTAGTTTCTGAGCTCTTCCTCTCCTGTCTGTGGTACGTTTATGATAATCCCACACATATTTCTTTGTTTTTATTAATTCACTCAAAAATAATGGCTCAGTTAAGCTCCTCAACTAAAGCCGTCACACACTTTTAAGACCACCGTGCGTGTGTTCTCTCTGTACATATGTTCTCTCACCTGAGACACACTAATGCGTAAGTGAGTTAATGTCTTTTAAAGTGTCCCTGTAACTTCCTGTCAAAGAAAACAGTTAAAGGAACAGACAGAAAACCGACAAGGTGAAGGATGAGACCGTTTTTATGGTGTCACGTGTGTATTGCATGCAGTGTGTGTGTGAGCCCGAGTAACTGAGCGTCAATCATTGAGTACCGGATATGATGTGTGAGCGCCAAACGTCTGTTGCCATGGCAACAAAGCAAACATCACACTGATGTAGCCTGTACATAACAGAGAATATTCACAAATAGAAATAGCAGCCCCTGTGTGTCTGTGTGTGTGTGTGTGTGTGTGTGTGTGTGTGTGTGTGTGTGTGTGTGTCAATGTGTATGTGTATGTGTACGTGTCTGTGAGTGTGAGTGAGTGGTCCGTATTTGTTTGTGTGTGTGCGTGTGTGTATGTGTGTGTGCGTGGCACGTGTGCTTGTGTCACTTTCCACTGAGAGAGGAGGAACTTAAGCATGCTCACATGTGTTTACACACCAACACATTAGTGATGGCTCCTTCTTATTGTGTCTTGGGTGTTTTACTCAACATCAACTGACAAGAGAAATGATCCTGGATAATCGGAGGGTTTCCCCTAAATTATTTACACAGTGACTGAAATGTTGCAGGTCTAATATCCTTTTACGCATTTACAATTACAACTGCCATTTTCACGTCTATGACTTGTTCCATCATTCTGAAATTTAAAAAATGTTATTATACTTTTTATAGAGAGGACCTAGATGACTTTGTTGCTGTTAAAGGTCTAAAATGAGTGTTGTGCATTCAGTCTCTTGTATCTAAAACCTGTTTTCAACAGAAGTACAGGCTTTCTCTGTATGATCAGTCAAACTGCTCAGCATCACATACTTGTACTGTGCTGCATGACTGTGAGCATTATTATTATCAGTGTCATTGTATCTTGAACAGAAATTCTTTAATTGCACTTTAAGCATCTAAAAGAACAGGTTCAAGAGTTTTGTTAAATTAAATATGTTTCAGTTTTAGTCAATAATTTACAGTTATAAATGATTCAAAGTAAAATTGCAGTGTTGACTTTGAAGGTTATTAAGTGTGCATATTCTCTATTTCTGTTTCTCTGTGTCACTCACGCACACACAGTTTGTGCAACACTGAGCAAACATGTCACGCTCCCTCAAATACACGTGAATGCACTTTTCGCACTGTTATTTTGCACTTGGATACGTCTTTTTCTGTTCGCTCCCACTTTCCTCATATCAGTTTTTATTCGTCTTTATAAAAAATTATGACACATTTGTTTTAACCCTTTGCTCTATCGCATTGCAGTGGCTTTGCTTCCCCTCCTCTCCACTTCGCTCCCTTCATCCTGGTCTACCCGGATACGGATACCCGGGAATAACATCCCCACTCCCTCCCGTCCCTGCTTTACGTAACGCTTAAAGCCCTGCATATCCTCCCTGGCCATGGCAACAACCACATCTGGATCACACAGCCATCTAGACTAGCACCAAAGCACATGTGAAGCCCTCAAGACTTTGCCACAAAAAGTCATGTGCGGTGATAATCCTATTTCCTATTGGGTGAAGCATACTTTGGGGAAATTCTTAAAATGCACTGGTGCAGAGGGAATCTTTAGTCTGAGGTGACTCCAAGACTTTGACTGCATGCACCTAAAGTTAGACAAATATTCAGATTTGTTACTGCATATTCAGGATCTCAGTCAAACCCACATTTAATGTTCTTTGGAGATCACACATTTCATGTGTTACTCACATCCCAAACTTTGGAAATTATTTGAATTTTTAGTGTGATTATCAATTTGATCTCTCTCCTTCATCCCACTCTTCTCTTCTCCTTTCGTTGCATCTTTTACTCCACTGTCTTTGCACATGTTTTCGGCTGCTGCCGGTCTGTTGCCCATTTATCTGAAGGCTAGTAGTGCCCCCAGATGGCCATACATACATATTACAAGTTCCATCACAGTGGATGGAGGGATTTTGGTCTGCAAACACTGGTCTGAAGTTTGTGCTTCATCTTTTTTTCCCCAATGCTAATTACTCAAGATTAGGACAGGACAAGTTAATGAAACTGCATATGTTGCCACAGTGTGTAAAGTGTATTTTGTAACAAATAGCATCTCTTTATTCCCAGTAATCATTGTGCCATAGTGTTATTCTTCTCAGGACACAGTGATGGGTCTGCTGTTTGCAACATTAAATAAAATGGATTAATTGTTTTTTTGGTTGTTGTTTTTTACTTAAACTGAAACTAGAGCAAAGCTATAATCAGTGCAGTGTCTTTAAAGAATTCTCCTGTTTAGTGTCCAGCAAATCCCTGTGGGCAACCTCGAACCACACAAAAATGCTTGGTTAATTTTATTTTGATGCAGTAGATGATGATGGTCAGTGGCAGACTGTTGACCACGGGCGACATGGCGACCTGTGCCCAACATAGCTGTTGCCATGGTAACTGCAAAGGACCGGTGGATCAAGTTATAATTGGACGGAGCAAATGGTGGGTTGTGGGAGGGAGAGACACGGAGCACAGGGGTGGAAGATGAATTAAGGGATGAGAGAGATGGGATGGGAGAGTGAGTGAAGGCGGTGCTCCGCCTGTATGGTGCCAGCGTAGGTAAAGAGGAGGAGGAAAAGTTTCTTCTGTGAGGTCACGTGGCATTTGACAGATGTAATTGGGGGGTAGAGACATGCATACATATGCACATTAAAAGCATGATGTCTGCAAGAGGAGACAGCCAATGAAAGCTGCTGAACACCTACTCAGATGCTGCACTGCCAGCACAGCAGCAGGGAGAGATAGTTAAGCTCAGCTGAGAGGGAATTTCTCAGCTCTACTGTTTTTTCACACCTTGTCTTCTACTCTGGCCATTCTTCACTGCTTATCTGTTATATATGACTAAGCTGGTTTCCCACCAGCATCTCATGTCTACCTCACCTCCTCCCTCCAACTTGCATGCAGTCAACAGATTCTGTTATCTTAACTCTGCACCTTTTGTGCTCGAATAGCAATTGTGTGACAGTTGCAATTGTCTCTGAGGGTGGAAAAAAAATCTTGTGTACAAATATATCTGAAGCATATTGTTGCTAATCAGTTTAGAATTTGGCTTTGTACAAACCATGCTAAAGGAAAAACTTACTGCTGTAATTTGAATAATTGGTCAGATGTAGTTCATTACTAAAGGCTTGTAATGTTTACCCAGGGTTGTAACCACTGAGCAGCCATAGTAATCCCTCATCTCCACCCTGCCCTCTTTCAGCCTCTTTTCCTTTCACTCACACAGCCAAGCTGTCCAACTCCTGGTGCTTAACACACTGTGTTCACTGGACTGACTTGTTGAGAGCTCTGCAGCTGATAAGCCTTAATCTCTTACTCTCTTTCTCTCTCTGTCTCTTCTTCTAACAGTATTAGTTGAACCCTTACTGGAAACTCCCAGGCCTATCCTTTTAAGAAGTACAGACTGTCACCCCATGTTTTTACATGACCCAAAATGCTTTACTGATGCCAATGTGCAGAGAGAATAGAGGCACACAAGAGTTGAGTGGTATTAGAATGGAGCTTTTGTACATTGCAAAAATGCTTCTTTTTGTTTGATGTATCAGATTATTATTTCTCCTTTTTGTAGCCTTTAAGAGCTGCACAGATCCAAATTTAGACCGTGATTTTGTAATATATAAGTGTAACCCAGCACTGAAAGTGTTAACTTTTTTACTACTGAGGACAGCAGCTGCCAAACACTCTCACAACCTTATTGGTCAGTTATCAAGCTCCTGATGAGATGACTAGTTTCTACTGGTAATTAAGTCCCTCCCAGTATTGTATTTGTCTGAGCTAAGCTAAGCATGACTTCTTGCTGTATTATACAGTATGAATTGATACTGTAGCTGTGTTATACCTACATAACATAGTTATCTTTAAGTGCTCTCCCTCAGTTCCCTGTCTGTGGCCCCCCATTCTCTTCCTCCCTTTAAGAGAAGTTCTGTTTTCACAAGTTGTTTTCTCTCCACCCACCCACCCTCCTCCTCCATCCTTCCCTCCCTGTCTCTCCTGCTGAAAATGACTCTAAGTCTATTTTTACCCTCTGGTCCTCTCCACTCTTAGGCTGTTCCACCCATTTTCCCTCTCTTTCCACCACCCCTACTCTCCTGTTTTCAATTCTGTTCTTCTCGCTCTCTCCCCCATCCCTGTGAGTGTTGCATCAGAACATTTAA
The DNA here is from genome assembly GCA_008933995.1 of Datnioides undecimradiatus. NCBI lineage: Eukaryota > Metazoa > Chordata > Actinopteri > Lobotiformes > Datnioididae > Datnioides > Datnioides undecimradiatus. The sequence goes on along the minus strand of WARS01000046.1, from coordinate 22,144,368 downwards.
ATTTCTGTCTGAAGGAGGCACATTTGCATGATGGAGAGATGGAAAAATATTTGGGGATTTGAAAGGGCTTTTTATGGTGGAAAATTACATCACTTGCCTTTCTGCTGTTTAAAGGTGTAAGCAAAGATGTAGCATTAGCATTATCAGAGAAAGGTTTTATAATGCCTCACTTAAGTGAATATTGCTGATTTATCCCACGTTCTTTATGTTTGCATTTATGTTTGCATCCAACAACTTTGGAAAATATATGCAGGACGCACGCAGAATGACTCTGAATTCTCATATAGGATTAATGAATGTGGAAGTGCATTGTCATCTTGACTCCGTGGGCCTCATCAACTCCCATCCCTTGTGCAAGTTGCGTAGAAATACCAAAAGCACCCTGGAAAGTAAACAGTAGACAGCTCTCTAGCGCCTTCCTGCATTCGATGGCCTTCTTGAGTATAATAGTCACTGCTGAGTATTTGTAAGTAGGAGGGATCTTGCCTAACTTCTGTTAAGTCATTCGTTGGCCTACATCTGAGTGTCCGCTTTTGATTCGTCGCTTTGCGCATCAATCAAGGCTTACTACGACTCTGTACCAATGACATGAGCCTGGGGTGGGCTCGCAGAAAGATACACAAAAATACACATTGTTTAGGCATTACTTGAACGCCAACGTGTAGTTTAGTATGGATAAAACATAAGTACATCATGTATTACTACTTCGTTGGTATTTTACATGAAAGTTAAGTCCAGTTTTTGTGGCAAGAAGAGCTGCTGGTCGGAAAGCCGGGTTCAATTTGCATATGACTGGCATTCCAGTGCACACTCCCGCCAATCAGAGTTCGCGGCGGGCAGATGACAGGTGGCTGCTTTGGCCAATAAGAGAGAGGAATTCGTCTAGGGAGGTGGGACAAGGCTGGGCGAGGTTGACAGGACGAGAAGGGGAGGGGGACGAGTACGGGGGGGGGCAAGCAGCCTAGTTTACAACAAGAGGAAGAGGGAGGGAAAGAGAAAGAAAGGGCCAAGGCTTGCGAGAGAGACAACGAGACAAAAATAAGGGAGTAAACTCGCACTGGGAGCGGTAGAGATGTGATACGAGGACTTTTCTGGACCAAAACAACACTCGCAACACCGAACTGGACGGTGTGCGTGCCGATGTCGTCCGTACGAAGTGGCTAGCTAACCTGCAAACGGACGGACCTTACCAACGGCTTTAACCTAACGTACTCTCGCTTCTTGTAAAGCCCCCCCATCGGGTGCGGGTCCAGTATTCGTGCATCTTCAAACAGCCAGTTGGTTACTGTCTTGAGGAGAAGAAAGAAAAATACAGTACAATTGCGATTCATCACCCCCTTTCTGGTTGCTGACTAGATCCAGGAGTCCTCACCGTGGTCGCTGTATCGCTGTGTTGTAGACTCATCAGTTGCTAGCTAACGTCGTATCTGTGGCCAGGTAGAACAGGGGCTGATAAATAAGATACTGTGCTAGGATGAGCTAAGCTAGTTGGTAGTAGAGATAGAGTTTGATAGCTGTCTTGATAATCTAAATTGGTATATAGTGGGCTTGTAAGCGCTGGGTGATGGATGAATGCACCAGACTTACAGTCAACGACATCTGCTTATGCTTAGTAAACACAGATAAACTCGAGTTAGTTGCTCCCAATTTTGAAGGTGATTTGTGATCTTGGCAGGTGTGAACTGTCAGCGTAAGACAGGTGCATTGTACAATTTTGGGGCAAATAATTAACGGGGAAAACAAGTTAGTATTTAGTGTAATGCACTTGTCAACCAACCCTTGCTGTATTATTTTGGCAGCCAGTACGTGTGAATACGCCTTTGTAGTTGAGACATGAGAACAATTGCGCTTCTTTTGCCTATGTCTGTGCGGTGGGTGCACGACCAGGGGCGTTCCCGAGAGGTTGGTCCAATTTGGAGTGGTGCACTTGAGGCTCCGGTTGTTGCAAGAGGCAGCTAAAATAGCGTCTCTGTAGTTCATTATATCAGGCAGCAAGTATTAAAGTGGTTGTTTCAGTAAACAATGCACGCTTGGACAACAAGAAGATTGTCACGCCGCTCTTCCAAGTTCCAGGCAGACGAATCACCTTAGCTTTGATCGCCCCAATTTGCTCGTTGCAGTGCTGTGAAACCAGCCGGATGCGGTGCCCTCACTCAGTGGCCCTTTAGCTGTTTTACTTGGGGCTTTTTTTACGCGTTTCTTGATACCCACCGAGCCCACCCTATCTGCAGACTTATTGTAGCACATGGCGAGGTTTGACATGGCCCGGGGAGACTGCGTAGTTTTCCGGCGGATGTTTTAATCGAGGCCGTGGATGGGCTCAAGGCCTTGTTAACCCGTTCACGACCAAGCTGCTGTAGTAATGTAAACAAACAGGCAGAGAGGGCATCGGGGGTAATTAGACCAAAGGGAGGAGGATCCTTGCCTTCGATCATAATCATCGTATCAGTCGGTCGTCTGCACACTGTTGCATTCTTACAGATTTAACTTAAGTTTTGTGTTTTATTGCAATCGTTTATCGTACATTTTGTCCACTGATGTTTGATTGTTCTGTGTGCGTTATTAGATTGCGGCATTCTGCGATACGGAGAGATGGACTCTACTTGACAAGACATATTTCATTTTTACTCAGATTGAAACAAAAATAGGATACCTCTTTTATACCAACATCTTAAAATCCCGATGATGCAGTAATTATTGTGAATGATGACTGCAACATGTAGGGATGAAACGGATACAGACACCATTGAGCACTTGTCGTCATCTATGAGCTTCCCAGTAACATCAGCTCGAGAATTTGGATTAAAGATGTTTCCATTCCTGGATTTCTTTGTTGTGGAGGAGAGATTTTAAAAGGACATATCATTATTCGTTTTGGGAGAAACAGCAAGGATTTCGTGCAACCATGTTCTCATCAGAGAATCCTCAGTATCTCCGCCAAGGATTAAGCATGTTTGGTTAGTCCGTGTCACTTACCTTGTTGTTTATACGAGAAAACAAGATCCCTTTCTGTCAAATCTTGATACATACAGCAATGTTTCATTCTTGCTAAACTGTAGCTTAAAGATAACACACAGAACCTTTTGTGAAAACACTTAGATGATAGATTTTGTTAGTTTTATTGTAACTTTTTAGGAGATCCATCCTTTTTATGCAGTTGTTTTTTTAGTTTTTTTTTAAATAATGAAATTAAGATAATGTGACTTGTACAGGGCCTTTTTTAGTTGAAGTGGTTCAGAGTGTACCAGCTTCTGTTATCCATCCAGTCTGTTATTGAGAACAGAGAGTCCTTTTGTACATCTGCTGTTGTTGTAGTGATTTAACCAGTCAAGTGGCTCGAGGTGTGCCACTGTGGGGGAACTGATATTCTCCATAGTTCTAAAAGTTGTGATATTGTTGATTTCTTCCAAGCAGTTAATTGCATTCATCTAGTGTCTCACATGTTTACCATTTCCTCATTGGATAAAAAAAGGAAAGCCAGTTTGCAGTGCAACTTAAGGAAATACTGTCAAAGCAGTGTGCTCTAGTTTATCCCTGATTTTAGTCCATTTGTTTGTGGTTCAGTCACGCCTAAATGTTAAAAACTTGTACTGCAGCACTGCAAACTAATTTTTAGAAAGGTTTAGAGTTGATGATTTGAGTAGGAATGCATTTCTGGAGAATTTTGCACCAAGAGCCACGATTCCCCAAATAAGGAAATATCTTCTTAGTGATCTGAATGTAAGAAGGCTTCGTTCTTTTGAATGTGATATCTGAGCAGGGAAGTTTATTATGAAGTTATGGACATCAGATGGTTTTGGCTGTTAGACATAACAAAACTCTCTCCCTTTGCAGTGTGGACCAATGTAGAGCCCCGGTCAGTTCCAGTCTTCCCCTGGCATTCACTGGTCCCTTTCCTGGCACCCACCCAATCAGATGCGTCTTCTCAGCCAGGAGAGGGCCCGCACCCAGTCAACCACCCTCAGGCAGCCAGTCTAAAGACAGGTACTTAATATACTTTTGCCTGAACGAATGATTGGAGAAAAAGTGTAAGTAAGTTTCCTTGGAATTAAATGCTTGAACAAGTGTCCTTTTGTTGTTCTTCTTAAGAGTGTCAGGGGGTGGCAGCGCTGTCACAGGAGCCTGCAGAGGCACCTCCCACTGTAGAGAGAGGTCCCCAGTCCCAGCCTCCCCCCTCTTCTGATGAGCCGCCTCTAGAGAAGGAGAAAGGAGAAGCAGAGAGGGAGAGGCCTGACAGCGAAACAGAGAGTGACGTGGATGACCCGTGAGTGCGTTTGTTTGTTTCACGGTGATTTCGTGTGAAAGCTGTGAGGTTGCATGAACACATGAAACCACACTCTGCGCATATCCTGTCAGTGTCCGTACATGAAAGTGGTTATGTATTCGTCCAAGTCAGCCTTCACAGTAATTTTACTGTGTGGTACTGCGTACCCACACATACAGTAAGGGAGTGTGATATTTTCTGTATCCTCGCGCTAATTTGGGCAGAAGAGCTCAATGCCAGAACAAAGCAGATGGGAACAAAAGCATTCCATCTCTGGGCTCTATCGCTATATGAAAGGCAGTGGCCAGGCTGTCAGCCATTGAAATGGATGAGCTATCTGCTAAAAGTGCTGATATATCTCAGGGGAGATGAACTACTTGTGCTCTGTGTCTACATCTGATAGACTTACAGCTTCAAGATAAATAACACCAGTTATGAAGATTTTTTTAATATATTTTCAGAAGGGAAAAGAGAGTAGTGTTTAAGTGTAAGCCTACGTGTGTCTTTTCCCCATGGGAAATATCCAATAAAGATTACAAACAGGAAACTGTTTTCGTCTCCTTTCAGCTTTCTCCCTGGAGTTGTACCAGAGCAGCCCCTCTCGACATCACCAGTAAAGAGACGCACTCAGTCCCTCAGTGCTCTGCCCAAAGACGGAGATAAGAGCAGCCCTGGAAAGGTAGCTTTTTCACGTCCCGACAAAAAGATCAAAATTCTCCATTTCCCTTTGGTTAAAGTATGTCATGTAATCTCACTGTATTATTCTTGCTCACTCTTTCAGAGGGAGAAGGACCACATCCGGCGACCAATGAATGCATTTATGATTTTCAGTAAGCGCCATCGAGCATTGGTGCACCAGCGGCACCCAAACCAGGACAACAGGACAGTGAGCAAGATTCTTGGGGAGTGGTGGTATGCTCTGGGAGCTAAGGAGAAACAAAAGTACCATGATTTGGCCTTCCAGGTACACAGATGCATTTTTAAAAACAAAAAACAAACACTTAATGCTTCCATGTTAACCTATAGCACATATACTATAGTTTTGTCCTCTTGTTCACTTACTCATTATTTCTTGATTCTCTTCTTGTTTCCAAGGTAAAAGAGGCCCATTTTAAGGCCCACCCAGACTGGAAGTGGTGCAACAAAGACAGGAAGAAGTCCAGCTCTGAAGGCCGTGGTGTACCAGGGGGCAAAGACATCAGAGAGAGGAGCATGTCTGAATCCACAGGTTTGTTTCACTCAGCTCTCACAACACAAAACATGCACATGTATTTTTATGACATCTGTTATTTACAACATTCTTTTCCTTTCCAATCCATTGACGGTCCTCTTTTTGCCCCTTCTAGAGCCCCATACTGTAGAGCTGAAGGGGGTTGGTTCAGGTTTGGTGGGTGTGTCTGAAAGGAGTACAGGAGAAGGTCATGTGGGCCAGCTTACCCGTCCTCGAGCCTTCTCTCAAAGTGCCATGCACAGCCTGGAGAGGGGTGACAGGGGTAACACGCAGGCCTTGGCAGAGCTGGCGCAGGTAAGAGACCAGTAAAGCTAATAGACCTGGAACACTGATTTTGAAATATGTAAGTTTCCATTTTGTAAACATAAATTTGAGATCATTATCACTGCTGGAGACAAGAACAAAACATCATAAACAGGACTGGAAAAAGCCTTGTGTTGTTAGTTTGTCTTCCAGTGAAGTCAATGTAACAACATTTTTCACAAACAAATAAAACATGTTTTTTCACATTGTTGCAAATGCACCAGTGACATTTTTAGTGCTTAAAGGGCATCTGCCACACCAGCAAACACAACCATTGTAACTTGTTTCAAAAGCATCTCTGCCACAGAGTCTCTTCATGTATTTTTTCAGATGTGTGGGGACGGTGGCAGTCAGTTTTCGAGCCACGCCCCAACCATGTCACAGTCCCAGCGGGGCGTCAGTGAGGACATGACCAGTGATGAGGAGCGCATGGTCATCTGTGAGGAGGAGGGAGATGATGATGTCATTGGTGAGAAATCAGACCTACTCTCCTCATAAAACCAAATGTTAGATTACAGATATTAAAATGTGAGCACACTGCTTCCTGTGTCACTGACCCACTTTGTCAATTTCCTAGAACTGCATGTGGAAATCTTATTCAGTTGTACAGTAAGACTATCAATCAGAAGTAACGGATAAGTCAGCAACGATACCCTTGTGTCAGTTTGTCACATTGATTTTGTCATTTTTCGACCACTTCCGTGTTTTGATTTCAAAGATCAGATGCCATTCAGGGCGGATACAATACAACCTGACTTCACTGAATTATAAATCACACGGAGTGTTGAGTGTAGCTGTAGTGTTTATTTTTTTTCTCCACAGAGGACCCTTATCCTAGCAGTTCCATCGACCTTAAGTGTAAGGAGCGGGTGACTGACAGTGACAGTGAGAATGGTTCTGGAGATGAAAGTGATCGGAAGGTAACTGGCTCGAACATGAGTTTTCTACGTTGTTGAGATTTTCAGTGCATCTCATACGCTGGGATGACTTCTCAAAACGATGCTCTGTCTTTCTTTTCAGAGAGTTTTTGCACCAGTCATTTGCTCCTCTGCATTATCATCTTCCTCACACCATACCCCTCATGGAAGGAGTGTCTCATTATCATCTTACCCCGCCAGTAAGCGCTATGATGATGCTAAATCAGGTGGGGGAGGGTTTTCAGATCATAGGAGGAAGGAAAGAGGAGAAGGAGAGGGTAAAGACACATTTGGGGCGGACACAGGAGGAGGAGTGCAAGCCACTTCTCTTGCCCTCTCTTCTGGCCAGGCAGTCATCACCACCTCTCCAGCTGGAGGGCCTCCACCCTCATCAGTTGGTTCACTGGGTTCAAACCCACCCATGGGCATTGGTGCTGTAAGGGTGGCATCTACAGTGGTGACCAATGTAATGCGCCCTGTTATCAGCACACCACTCCCCATTGCCAGCAAACCCAGAGATGGAGGCACATCATCCAACCCACATCCACCAGAGAGGAAGTCTTTGACTCCCCAACAGCAGCCACAACTTCTAATTGGTTCAGGACCAGGAGGCGGGGCTGCTGCCACAGGGGGTGGGTACTACTCTTCATCATCACCTAATCCTGTAGGGGCAGGCGTTGGTCCAGGTGGTGTAGTGACTAATTTGGTGTTAGGGGGGGCTCTGTCTGCTCAACCTGCTGTACAGCTCATCACACCCTCCCCCCAGCCTCAGCCCTCCCAGCAACAGGCACTTCCTTCACCCACTGTTTCAGCACCACATAGCCAAACCAATGGGCCCCTGCCTCTGCCTCTGCTTCAGCCCCAGTTCCTTCCTGCCTCTTCCCTAGCAACCCCTGGGGGTAAGGCCATCACACAAGTTCAGTACATCCTGCCCACCCTACCTGCCAGCACGCACCCAAAGAGTCCACCTCAGCAGCTCAGCCAGCCAACCAGTATCTTCAACCTGCCCACAGCTCCACCCCCACATGTGTCCCTGGCCAATGGAAAGCAGCAGGGTACAAGTTCACTGACGGGATATACATCCAGCTCAGCAGTGGGAGTTGTCAGCCCAGGAGCTAGAGGTGAGCGTTTTAGAACAGCAGTGATGGCATTAAGGACAAGCAGATTCATGATAAGGCTTTAGATACATTTCACAGTTATTCTCGTGATGATTCCTAATAAAATCCCCCTTATCCTTATACCCGTCTTTGCTCTTAGTGCAAACACAGTCTCCAGTGCTCCAGGGTAAAATGCTTGTTCCCATGGCTACAGTACGGACTGCACCAGCCCCTGCCCAGCAGTTTCCAATTGTGGCTCCACCTCTTCCTGTTCAGAATGGTGCTCAGACCGGAAGCAAGGTCAGTGAGCATTTTACTGGGCACATGAGAACTTTATAAATTGTGTCTTTTTTTTTTTAAGTAGCGCTAACTAAAAATAAATCATTAGCTTACCACTTTCACAGCCCATTCACATTTTGTATTTGTTGTATTCCTTTCTTTATGGTTTCTCTTTAATGCCTCCAGATCATCCAGCTAGCTCCCATGCCTGTGGTCCAGTCACAGCTGCCTCAGGGTGGAGCAGTACATCCAGCCAGCCCCTTCCCTGTAACAGTGGGCACAGCAGCTGTGGTGGCTCCAGGATCAGCCCCCTCCCAGGCTGTACTCTTGCCACCTGCACCTCCTAGGTAGGAAACAACAAACTACAATGACAGAATGAATACTAATTTGCAGTTTTGTGATTTTCATTTTGCACTGGGACACCCTCTGCTTACTCAATAGCAATTTCAAGTAACTGTGGGCTTATTGTTTGTGCTGAATGGCAAATAAGTTTGCAGTCACAGCACTTATCCCAAATTGACTGTGAAAAGCATTTCTTTTAATTGCCTGCTGAAACTAACACACCCACCTCCATGCTTAAAAGAGGTTCTTACAAACATGCACTTCAGTTTTCTAATATGCTTTAAATTTAACATGTTGCTATCATGTTTGCAAGTGTATAACAAGGACCCAGTAAAAACTTTTCAAATTTAATTTCATGAATAAAATACTGTGTGTCAGCCCATTTAAGGACAGACAGGTTCTAATATCAGGTAAGAATATATCCAATTGATCAGACCAGCAAAATGCTGCAGATTACAGCACAAGAGCAAAATGAGGAATGTCTGAGAGCCAAAACTTAGATGTTTATAATTTCTCTTTGATAGACATAACTGGAACAGCTTGGGTGTCAATGGCATGTGTAGTAAATGAGCTTAATTCTGATAAATGAATTAAATTAATGGCACTGTTCATCTTTCTCCGTGACATTATTTTCAAACTCAGTGTTGTTCTGTTCATCATGGTGAATATGGGAAAATGAATTTCAGTTCTCTCCATAATGTTCATGTTTGAGTCAGCCTAGACCTCTCTGTAACAGGCCTATGTTTGAAAAGCCCCAAAGCTTTCTTAAACAGATAGATGAACCCAACAATGCTTCAGATCAGAGGTCTGTAAGGAGCTATAAACAGATTATGTGCCAGTAAAGCTTGACTCAGCTCTGAACAACAGGCACCCATTTATGAACATATGCCAGCATCACTTATCTTGCTCTGGGTTACTCTTGATCTCAGTAGTGCTTCCATTGTTGTCATTTCCTTTCTATATTATAGTTGAGCTTACATGAGTTAAATATTTTTTTGTATAATTAAAAATGTTACTGATGACTTCCTATGTGCAATATGCAGTTACGTCTGATGCTACACACACACTTGCACAGAAATGATAGCTAATCTTTTAAATCCTCTAACTTACTTGCCTTAGGAAAACATCAGATGAAGTGTTAACATGTCCTTTGTACGTGCTCCAGAATAAATATCTTGAAAAAGAGCATTTGAAAAGATTCGCCAGCCTTAAGCACCATTATTGGCTTCCTGCTGTGCTCCTACTGTAGACGCAACTTTTATCAGAACATACTCCTTCTGCTAATGTCAAATGGAAGATAGCAGTCACTCATGGGACTCACAGTGATTCAGAATCAAATAAACATCAATTCACTAAAGATATTTATCCTCTAACCATCTTGGTTTTAAATAAACTGGGTGAACATGTGCAGAAATTGTGTTTTCATCCAGAAATAGAAAGCAATCAGAAGGAGTTTTTAATTGACAATTTTGCCCTTTTGACAAAATGATAAAGTGTTTATTCAGCAATTTTAGAAAACCTTTCTAAATTGACCAGTTTGTATCTAACACTGGCTTAAACATGGCAGTTCTTCTTCGACTTTTATTGTGTTTTTTTGTGGTTTAGTAGGATAAAAACTCCATGTAGATAATCAACCAGTGAAGCTTTTGTGAATTAACAGGTTTTATCAAAAATAAATATCTTTTCTTTTTACCTTACGGACAAAAGTAACTCCAGTTACATTCTGGTACTGTGAGATAAATTATACCATGATAAGGAAGTGGTATTGTCTTTGGTCACGGATGTCCAGATTTCTTAAAGCATAGCGAGCAGACAATAGAAGAAACAAAAACTCCAGCAAGGGGGCAGCTGTAGCAGTGCAGCTCTATTCTGGATGTGTTAGTCATGCTGCTGGTGGCCCAGGTTGCCTCTGCCTGCCACCCCCACACTACCTCTCAGCTCCAAGCACGTATATACACACACACACAGAGCACTAGTCATCCAGTGCTGTTCACTCTGATGTACACTCACCCACTGACCCTCACTGCAGCACTTCTTTTTTTGTCTTCCTCTTTCCTTTTAATCATGTGTCTGTTCTTTTGTACCATAAAACCTTCTGCCACCACCAATACACCTTTTTTGATATACATTGGGTATTTTTGTTATTTTTATTCTTTATTTTTTATTCCACTAATTTCTCTCCTCTAATCATCCCTCCTTCTTCCGTGCCGCCTCTCCAGGATCACCTATGTGCAGTCCACTCCAGGGGTCCCATCCACTCTGCCACTGGTCTCCACGACAACAGGCTCTTCCACAACCCAGCAAGCCCTGCCAGTGGCTGGGTCGGCATATGTTCCATCACCCCTAGCAACCCTCGGGTTCACAGCCATCGCACCACCTGGCCAGACGCTGGTTCAGCCGCTGATTGCAGGTCAGTGAAGATCTGAATTCCTAGGCCCTGTTCTTATATTAATTCTTTGATTTTAAGCATTGTATGAAATGTGCTATGACCTACAATAGTGGTTAATGGTTAAATAGCAGCTTTAAGAACTAATCCAACCCTCCAACAGAAATATATGGCCACTGAAAAATGTTGGAAGTTTGTTTTTTTGTTTTTTTTTTTTTTAACAAATCTACTATAGATAAACATGTAAACACATGGCAAAATACCAGTAAAGTGACCTCATAACTGTGAATGTATTTCGGAATGCCAACTCCAAACATAAACTTCAAAAACAGATATCAAAACGTTTCTTCTATAATTTAATACTCATGTCTTTGTTTTCCAAGCTCTTTCTCCACCATCTGCAATTTATATTATTTTTTCCAGCTGAGAGTCCATCAGCATCCTACAACATTTACCATGCGCACAATTTGAGTACACTTCACTCTGGCCCTTATTTTTCAGTGTGAACACGCTGCTGTACACACTCAAAACCTGCTTAAAATTAAAACGGAGTCTGGATTTTAGTTTCGTTCTGTATATGGCCATGTAACAGTGGATGGTGCTGAAATGAAGTCTTTGTAAATTTAAATATAAATAATCTCGAAAATGATTTGCAAAATGAGCATTAACATGAGCTGCTTTCACTGTTAACTCAACCGTTCCAGGGAAAAACATCTTCCCTGAGATACAGATATTTAACCCCAACTATTCCTTAATCCTTAATAATTATATGAGATAAAATTAATGAACAAAGAATTGACTAGTGTTAATAAGTCAACATTGTCCATTTTGTAAAACCTGTTTCTACTAATCAAACTAATCATTAATAAAGAAGCGTTATTGAAAATGAAACATTTAACCTCTTGGTTCCCACGTTTCCTTCATCCAGGTCAGCCACCGCTCCTAGCCCCAGCTCAGTCTCCATCGCCCTCCTCCTCAGCCCCTGCCTCTGGCGGCCAGATAGTCACCGCCATCTACCCTCCTTCACCTAGCGTCACCATGGCAACAGGGGTGGTCTCCATGACAGCAGTACCCCCCAGCGTGGTGTACTCTGTCTCCAGCCCCTCCAGCGCTTCCCCACACATCCTGTCCAAACACACAGCAACCCCTACCACAATCACGCACGCACATCCGCAGATCCATCTGGACAGACAGGCAGACAGGCACCTGCCTCCGGACAGACCCACAGATCGACAAACTGACAGACAGGCTGAGAGGCAGACAGAACTGCTGATGCATTCAGAGAGACAGTTGGAGAGGCAGGCGCAGACCTCCAGCAGTAGCAGCTCAGTGGCTCCTCCCAGTGGCACAGCTGTGTCCATAAGGCCCTGCAGTCCTTCACTTCAAATCCAAACACCAGGTACTTCATTTTTATTTAACACGTAATCTACAAGACTGTCATCTGGAGTATTATTTTGATCATATTCATCATCATAATCATATTTGAAATGTTTCTTCATCTTTATGTTTTATAGGCAGTACACCAGGTACACCAAAACTAACCCAGCTTCCAGGCAGGACCCCTCAGAAAGTGAAGGCGACTGTGGCAAACATCCCCGTGGGCAGCTATGAAGGAGGAGGCAGAGGGAAAGAGAGAGAGAGGGAGAAGGACAGAGAGAGGGAGCGAGAGCGAGAAAAGGAGAGGGAGAGAGAAGCTGCAGCCACTAGTCATTTCTCCTTTGATCCTGAGTCTCCATCAACACATCCTGCTGAGGAGCCACCATCCTCTGACAGACCCCTGGAGGGCTCCAGTGCTGTGGACTCATCTGACACACGGAACAGGGAAAGCACAACCACCAAAGAGGTGAGAGAAACCTCACAAACTGGCTTTCGGCTTTAAGATGAGAGGAAAGTAGTTCTCAACTTGTAACATCTCTGTGACGTCCCATCAGTACTCAGATTTAACTCTCTGTGCAGGCTGGATGGAAGGAATCCCTCCCGTCCTCTCCTCTCCCCCCTCCATCAGCCACAGAACCCGCTCTGCCACCCCCACTAACAGATAAAGACGGTCCGACGCCCAAAAAGGTCAAAGCCCGACCACCCCCACTTAAGAAGACTTTTGACTCTGTGGATAAGTGAGTTAACACCTTTGTGAATCCTTGTGAAGTGTACGGTAGCAGAAACTATGGGTGGACAGTGTATATATATATTGTGTGTTTGTGTGTGTACGCTTTTTGGTCTGGCAGGGTGCTTTCGGAGGTGTACTTTGAGGAGCGCTTTGCCGAGCTGCCGGAGTTTCGGCCTGAGGAGGTTTTGCCTTCACCCACCCTGCAGAGTCTGGCGACTTCACCTCGCGCCATTCTGGGCAGCTATCGCCGCAAGAGGAAGAATTCCACAGGTGTCATTCACATTTTATGATTTTAGATAACTGTTTGTTTGCTGCAGTGACTGAATGTTACACAAGGATTTGACAAACAGCATATAGTTGCTGTTGTTTATGAAAACAGGTATAACAGGTTCATATTTATCAAAACAAAATATAATGCTGTGTTTGTTTCCTCTGTGTGCCTCTAGATTTGGACTCAGCCACTGATGATCAAGTCTCTCCTAAGAGGAAGAGCCGGCGGCGCTCCAGCTGCAGCTCAGAGCCCAACACGCCTAAAAGTGCCGCCAAGTGTGAGGGAGACATCTTCACCTTCGACAGAGCAGGTAACACACAGGAAGGAGCATGGACAGAGAGACACAAGTAGAGCCAATTTATTTCAAATTAGATATTTGAAGCAAATTCTTCCTCCATAATTGTGCCATAATATATTTAAAAAAGAGATTATTTGAGTGAGTAAAAACAAGGGTAATGAAATAAAGATTCTTAGTTATGTAAGTACTCATAAATACTGACTGTATTCATTCTGTGTCTGGACAATGTGCACAGCTTTTGATTTTACTTAAACTAACCAGTATAATTTGCTTCCAATAATGAAAAACATCAGATGAGATGATGATGTTAAATATGTTGAGCAGGCACGTAGGAGTCTGGGAGTAACAAACCTGTATGGCTTTCATGATCAATCTCTCTTTTATCAAAACACGGTGTAAATCCATTAAGATTGCTACAAAATACAGACTATTCAGACTAAAATCTCAAGATGTGAGCCAGTTAGAAATCTTGTGATTTGGGGAAATGTTTTGTTTTTCCTGCGTGGTTAATCAAGAAGATGGAACCTGAAGGGTTACAATATCAAAGATGCTGATGACTGTAACTTGCAATCTGAAGAATCGAACCACTCCGCCTGTTTGTCTCTTTTCCAGCCACAGACGGAGAGGACATCCTGGCAGAACTGGAGTTTGATAAGGTGCCGTACTCCTCCCTGCGACGAACGCTGGACCAGAGGCGAGCACTGGTCATGCAGCTGTTTCAGGAGCAGGGCTTCTTTCCATCAGGTAAGAAACAAACATCCACACACTTTATATGCAAGCTTCTCATGAGTGTTTTCCACTTACAGGCATTAATTAGTTTGCTTTTCTTTCTTTGATTTGTTCCAGCTCAGGCCACTGCAGCCTTCCAGACCAGATATTCTGATATATTCCCCACCAAGGTGTGTCTGCAGCTGAAGATCAGGGAGGTCAGGCAGAAGATCATGCAGACAGCGGCCCCCTCTGATGCCTCTGGTTTAGGCATCCCCGACTCAGCTGGCTCCCTCCCTGGACCGTCTGGCTCCCAGTCAGGAGAAGGATCTGTGAGAGGATGTGGGGACCTGCAGGATGAAGAAGACGAGCAAGGGACTGAGGCAAGCCCAGAAGATCCTCGTGATTCACAGGACTCTTCGAGATGAGGGATGTTAACCAGTTAGATTGACCAATCAGTGACTGTTGACGTCACCCCTTTTCACCCCCTACACGCTCTCACTCTTAATTATTTTAAAAAAAATCCACACTCTTGACTCTCCTCTGGTCACGTCCTCATTTCTTTCCACCCTCAGCAGCCAACCCGTGAGAGTGAGAGATGCCTGTATGCAATGTTTTGTTTTTTTAATGTGTGACCCTTGTACCAAAAAAAAAGGACACGTGAAAGACCAGTGGCACAAAAACTACCACATCACACCACCACAGCACACACACACCAGAACTCTTGATTCCCACACTTGAATTAGCACTCTGTATTAACCACCTTGGAGAAAGCTACCACCGATGCCAGTGAACGGACCATTGTGTGCAGCTGCACTCATTTCCCTTGAAGAAGAAAGGGTTCTCGTTTTGGACACAGAGACCTGCTTCAACCCATTCTGAGAAGGTGAACAGTCAGCAGTTTTAAAATAAGGACATTATATGTTTTGATATTTGTTTTTATTAGTGTTAGAGGAGTAACAGCAGTAAGTATCTGCTTGAGGAACAAGCTGTGTGTAGAATTAACTGTCGTAAGCTTGTGTCTCGTTTCTGCTGACGTTAGGGGGCTGGGCCTCCAACAGCGAGAAACCATTTGATTTGACTAGAGAACTCATTACTACGGACCTGGAAATATCATTTTCTCGATGTTTATTGCTCACATGTAGACCTTCAGGGGAGGTCTACCAGGAGTGACTAAAAAAATGACTGAAACTTAAGTGGACTTTTGGCAGTGCCATCATTCCTGCAATCACCTTTCTGGCCAAGTCCTCCCTTCTTGCGACTGACCCTAGCACATGCCAGTAGGAAGGAACCAAGCATTCCTGTGCCTCTCATTCGCTAGCCATGAAGGAAGGAGGTGGGTCAGAGTCAATGGGCACATCCTGGCTCTTAGTTATAGAGGTCAGGCTGATAAGGCCTTAATCCTCTATTGCCAAGCAGTTTTATTAACTTTTTTAAATAATTTGATTTGTATTTAACATTGTCATATTCAGTTTGTTGTTGTACTATTCCTGTGGTTATTATTATTATTATTATTAATATTGTTATTATTACTCCTCATATCATTGCAGTGAACCCCGGTCCTTCTGTTTCCTTTATTTCTATCAGCTGTTGATTTCTTGTACTTTTATTTTTTTTCTTTTTAAAAATAATTTTGGAGGCAGGTGAGAGATGCTGCTCTACGCCTACAGTTCCTCCAGTGTAGTCTTCCCTTGACTGGCTTCTCACCTCAGCAAGGACCTGCGGTGCAGTTATTTTTATTCATTTCAACAAGGAGGAAAAACAACAATGTGGACCTTTTTATCTGTCAACAGTAATAAGCCGTATGTTTTTAGACAGCCATGTATGCCTCTCTGTCCCCCGCTAAGTTTGATTCTATAGCCTCGACACTTGTACATCTCCTTCCTCCACCTCTTTCCTTCTCTCCTTCTTCCCTTTGTCACTTTATTGCTCTCTCCAGACCTCCTTTTTAAACAGGTGGAGAGAAAACTGGGGGAAGTGAGGGGAGGGTAATGAATCAAAGAGAGCTGGAAGGATCTAATACTGGTTGTGTCTTTGTGCAAGACTTGGTTGTGTTGTAAATAATTACTGTAGAGTCAGTAGACTCATTATATTATTGATAAGGAAAAATCCGTCATTGAACATAAGTTGACTTTTAAGACACCCATTACCGAAAGTAAAACACGTGAAATGGAAAAAAACAATAAATATGGCTATTAATGTTTTTGTGTTATACTCCTTGTTTCGCTGTTCCAGTATACAAGAGAGAAATTTCTATGAATAATTTAAGTTTGTATCTGTATCTTTCAGTATGCAAATAAAAATAGGTGTTCAATTAAAGTGATTTTAGTCGCTGGCCATGTGAAGAATGAGTTTTCCTTAAACAGAGATATAAGAGATATAATACCGTATGAAGCACCGTTTTTGTCCAACCCATTTTACATGGGTTAGCAGTAGCTCATGGAAAATTAAGTTGGCATCATCTCTACAGTGTACTGAGCTGAGTCCACTTGTATCTTGGTGGATGTTCACATACGTGTGTTGAAAGAGTCACCAATTTTCATCTTGAAAAACCATTTATTGATTTCACCTATTTACAACAGAATACGTTGCTTCAGCAGCACACACACATCTTTAAACAAAAAAATCATTTCTTATAAATGATAAAAATAATCATACAAATGTCATCTGAGGCACAACCAATGGTCCTTGTTCATAGTAAATGCCATGTTTTAAGTATGCACTTCAATACATTTTAACACTGATCCCTCTAATATCTTTGTAAAAAAACAGGGAAATGGACAAACTTTGGTCTGTTTGCTGAACTTAATATGTGTTTTGTCATTTCATAGCCTTGTCCTTCAGTACTGGTTCCAGTAAATCATTACACTAAGCTGGACACTCACCTCACAGTAGTCAATTAGCTTTTGTTTCACTCAGTATTAGACTCAAACTGAACTCTAATTTGGCGACAGCAGAATAAATTCAATTTTTTTGTCTAGTTAAAGTAGCGCTCAGATGAGCTGCAGTCCATCCACAGCAAGGCTGTTCTCCAAAGCTGTGTGATAGATCTCCAAGGCCTGCTCCAAGGGCAGTGCTCCTCCCTCGCTCGTCTCAATGATGGCTATGGTCTCCCCGAACTCATTACACATGATTGTAGGAGTTCCCTGTGCCTAAAATGAGGAGACAGATTTTTACAATGAGTTCAACTTACAGCAGTGCGGGTAAACAAATTAATTTATTCATATATAGATAACTGATAAACTGAAAGAGACTTCAGTGCTTTTAACGGCAGTTTCTAGGGATGAGGCAATCTGTAGACATTCTGACCTGCTGAAGATCCGAGGTTTGGATCTGGATGAGCTGAGGCTGCCCATTAGCTAGTTCCACTGCCGAAGCATCCACCACTGCCACAGTGGAGCCGGTCTCCATGGCAGCTTGGGCAGCAGCCTCTTCATCCAGCTTCTGCTGCCTTGCATGAGTCTTCTTGTGGTTCCTCAGGTTGGAGAAGGTCTTGAAGGCTTTGCCACACTGTGGACACACATGTGGCCGTTCCCCAGTGTGCGTTCGACGGTGTTCCGCCAAGTGCATGCTCTGGATGAAGCCCTTTCCACACACTTCACAGCGAAATGGCCGTTCACCCGAGTGTGTGCGCATGTGCTCTCGCAGGTGTGTGTTCTGACGGAAGCGCTTGCCACACACTTGGCAAGGAAAAGGCCGCTCACCAGTGTGGACTCGCTGGTGAAGTGCTACTCCTGAGGAAGACACAAACAGTTTGCCACAGACAGGACACTGGTGGGCTTTGGGCCGCTTCCCAGTGGTGCTCCGCGGCCGCCCAGGGCCCATAGCAAAGTGGCTCAGTCTGTGAAGTCGCAGATTGGCAGGAGAATTGAGCTTCTTCCCACAAATGTTGCAATCCAAACCACCCCGCACATTACCGGTTGAATCCCCTGACTCTGCTTCTACTGCAGCTGAGGTGGAGGGCTCTGAGGTAAGATCTCCGCCCAACTCTGCTTGGTTGTCTGTCTCTTTGCCGACTTCTATCCCTGTACCAGCCTCTACCACGGTGGGGTGTTGCTCCAAACAGTGGCTGTCTCGTTGCCTCCTGGTCAGGAAGCCAGCCTCACAGTGAAGACATGGGAAAGGGGCTGGAGCCCCTGGGTGTTGGGTGTAGCGATGTGCTGCTAACTTGGTGGGCCAGCGAAAGGTGGCAGGGCAGTCCGGGCAACACAGTGCCGCAGCATTTGAGTGCAGCAGGCTGTGCTGACGGAGGTTGGAGGACTGTGAGAAGGAGCGGTGGCAGACATCGCAGCGATACGGTCGCACGCCAGAGTGGATGAGATTGTGTCTCATCAAATTGGCCAGAGACGAGAAGGTTTTTCCACAGTCAGAACACTGGAAGGGCCGCTCACCAGTGTGCGTTCGTATATGGTTGCGTACGTGGATGTGTTTCTTAAAAGACTTGCCACAGATGCCACAAATAAAGCTGCGCTCAGACATATGGGACTTGCGTCGATGGTGAACAAGCTGCAGCTGGGAGGGAAAGGTCTTAGAGCACGAACGACAAGAAAAAGGCCCTTTGTCTGATGAAGACGCTGAAGCAGCGTCTGCCAGAACAGCAGAGCCAGATGTGCCTCCTGAACCAGTGTCACTTGAGGGGGCAGGAATTGTAGCTGAGTCAGACTCAATACCATCATCCACCTGCTGGTCGTTAGGGTCATTAGAGCTGTCTTCAGTTGGGGCAGAAGTCTCCATATTGTTGTCCTCCCGCTGCTTCTCAACTTCAACTCCTTCCACTTCGCTCCGAGAGCTTTGTATTGGATCCTCTTCCATTTTTTCCATCTCATCCTCTGTGAGCGGAGCCAGCAGCTTGTTTTTCTCATCCTCAATGTGGGAATTCTTCTTCTCTCTTGCTCTTTGTAGGATGGCAAGAGTGGAGAGAGATGCTCTTCTTGGAGCTGAGACCTACAGAAGAAAACGGGCATACGTTAAATTAAAACATACTAACTTGAGTTTGTGGGCACAGCTGGGAAAGGGATATGTTTATTTTACTACCATGGACACAGGGACAGATGTGGCAGACGTATCCCGGTTGAGGTGGGTTCTACGGTGGTAGAGGTACTTGGTCATATTGGTAAAGGTTTTGTTGCAGAACTGACACTTGTGAAGTGGGTCAGCGGTGTGGGACTTCCTGCAAGACAACAGGAGAAAAAGATGGAACAGAGTTTAAAGCTCATTTGCTCAGTCAGTGTAACTGACTGCTCTCATGACTGCTGTGGTGGCTCCAAACCGTTTACCTGTGCATTATAAGAGTCATCTCAGTGGTAAAGCCATTGCCACAGTCCACACACAGATACCTGGCCACACCTGAGTGTGTGCGCATATGTGTCTGCAGCGATGTTGCCTTCTTGAACACCTTGCCACACTCTGGACATTCGTGTGTGCCCTGCTCATGCACTCGTTTGTGAGCAGCCAGCCGGTTGACAGATGTAAAGGTGCGGTTGCAGAGCTCACACTGTTGGGGTTTGGCCCAGAATGCAGCCTTCTTCTCTGCAACTCTAATCCTAATGTCCTCCGCCTTCTCAGTCGTCTCTTCCCTCCCTCGCACCTCCTCAAACCCACTCATGACGCCTGGCTCTCCGCTCTCTTTGTCCTGACCGAGGAAGTGCTCACCCTGGTGCTGGAGGAAGTCCTCTGGGGTCTGGAAAAGAAGGGAGCATTCTGAGCACTCATAAGGGTGGATGACCACCACCTCTGTCTGTTGTTGCTCCTGCTGCCCCTGCTGTTGCTGCTTGACTCCATCCTGGACACCTGAGGGCAACCTTATCTCCAGTCTCTGGACACCGTTCTCCAGGACGCCTCGCTTTGCTGAAGAGCTTCGACTCACAGCAGGCAACAGAGGGGGCAGCTTGGAGCGGCGCTGACTGGGAGTGCTGGAATTGTCTGCCAGAGCTTGAGCTGTGAGAATCTGCAGGTGCATGGTGGCAGAGCCTGGGGTCGGTGTCACAGGAGGCAGCAGAGAGGAACGGGAAGGTGTGGCAGGTTTGGAAACAGGCTGAAGTTTCTTCTGTTGTTGTTGTTGTTGTTGTTGTCGCTGCTGCTGGGCAAGCACCTGGAAAATTTTCAGAGAGAGCAAAAACTCAAAACCATTCATCTGGTTGCATTATATATTCTACAGTTGTGAGATGTTAACAATCCAAAGTACCTGTGCCAAGATCTCTCCAGCCTGCTGCTCGCTCAGCACGTAGTTCTGCATATTGTTCACTGGTGTGATGGTGCCATCGGGCTGTAGTACATACTCCTTTAGCAAAAAAACAAGCAGATTTTTATATTCAGTGCAACAGAAATCAAGTGACATGTGATAATTGCTTTTTCATTTTAAATAGCAAAGGTGCCAAAGGTTTGGAACTGCCGTCACTCGGATTCACCCGTTTTAGTTGGTTATCAGATGCTTTGGAGACTGGATGTCTGCTGCTTGGCTGCAACACCCACTCAAACTAGTATTTTCCAGAATTACAGTACAGTTGCAGTGAGGCAATCTGTGCTGGCCTACGCAACCCCAAAATCAGACAGTTACTGAGATAAAGGTATCACTTTGAAGTAATTTGAATACAGTCTGTGAGCGTATGAACCCTGACCCAAATTAAACGAAAGCAAAGTCAGAAACAATCAGGCGTTATCTATCTTGGTAAATGGTTTAACAAGTGTTGTCACCATTTTTGACTGCTGTCAAATAACAAGTTAAGCGCAGCAGAGAATTACTGCTGTCACCAGATTTGCTTCTCATTTACAGTTGTTCCGTCATCAACCTCAGTCCTCTATAACGAGACTTCACCCAGTGGTTTTTGTGCGTCTAGCAGTTTCTGCGTCAAAAAGGTTTTCTGACTTCCTTCTCACGATGCACAGTTTTTTACGGTCCACGACAAAATTTCGAATAGAAATGACAATGTGCTTGACAGTTTAAAAGAACTGCATTAGCAAATATTGATCTAATACTGTGATGTAAATGAATCTGCAGATATAGCCTACATGACTTACTACTGTAGCCTAATACACACAATACCATTTTATTGGTACAACTACATTCAGTTCAGGAGATAAAATCTTTCAACACTGTTGTGTTGTGTTACTGTTTTAAAAAGTCTACGATCAGCAGTTTATTAAATTAGTAATATCAATGACAAAATGGAGAGACTACCTCAGTACTCATGCAGAAAAAAATGTAAATTAACCATACTTTCCAAATCAGAACAAAAGAGCTGTGTAAGTATAAGTGAGTTAAATGAGTCTTGCGTGTCTGACCAGTGTTTAGTTCCTTACAATGGTCTCTGTGTTACTGTGTGTGCTGCTCCTGCTGTGGGTCCGCCGGTGCTCCAGCCAGGTCTCCGGTGAGTCAAACAGAGCCAGACAGTCAAGACACTGGTACTGGACAGGTCCTGACACCTGAGTTTCCAACCCCGCTTCCTCAGTCTCCAAAAACTCACACAGCTCTGGGGAGCAGTCATACACACAGACGTGTCTTAGTCTCATCTTAGAGTAATTAATTTAAGATCAACATCTGCTGTACATGAATAATGTCTCTGCACTCTCCAGTTGCTTGCTCAAAATACACACAATCGCTCACCTTGCTGCTCCACCTCCATCCCAGCCTCTCTCATGTGCATCTCCTGGTGCTGCAGCAGTTCCTCTGGGTTCATGAGGAGGGTGCCACACTCCAGACACTGGTAGTGCTGAGTTTGCTCCATCTCCTGGACACCCTGGATGGCCATGACCTCCCCTGCCTCCACTTCTCCCTCTTGGCCGGTGTGGATCTGCTGGTGGATCAGCACATCCTCAAGGGTGCTGAAGAGCTGATGGCACTCACTGCACATGTACTGGTGCTCCACGTACGCACCTTCTGCTTCCTCCTGTTGCTGCTGTTCGGCCATGCTGGCACTCTGTGTTTGCGTCTCGTCTTATGTAGGTTGCAAGCTCATTAAAGGAAGTGATTGACAACTGCGTCCAATGGATGAAGACTGCGTTTCATCGAGAAAGCCAGTATAGGCTCACACCTGTGGTGAACACAAAACAATAACTAAAATGACAACATGTAACACTGACCAAAGTCAATATATAACTAAGCAGTTCTGTAACAGCAGTAGATTGATTAATATGTGTTATGGTTGCAGCGGCAACGGTAGATGTGTCACAGATTCCCAGCTGATATTACACAGATATTACACGAACAAACATCGCAATTTCCAGCCGTTAGCCAAGGGAAGGCCCTCTGTTGCTAACAATACGACCACTGCTCAGTAGTATCTCATAGCACTGCCTGGTTTTCCTCACAAGTGTGATTCATATCTTTGTTTACAGTGTGTGATGGCATATGGAGAGCTGTTGGCGGCGCTCCCTCCGATATTGCAGACCTGTTTCTCGGCACCGCGGTTTCCTGACAGCGGCTCCCCGGTTCGTCGGGCGGTCCGTCAGGCGGCGCTACCCACTTTTACCCGCAGCTCTCCGGCTGCGACAGCGGGCCCTTCTTTCTCCTTACCTCTCATTTACTCTCGTTGGACAGTCCCTCGTGTGGTCATCGCTCTTGGTTCACACAAGCGTTTGCCTTTCTTTGTCAGTCCCCGGTCATCACCCGTGGCACGGAAATCGCAAATTCAAAATGTCCTTGGGAAATTACATTTCAAAGCGTGTAATGAAACGTTTACCCGCCGATCGCCTCCATTCTTGTGATACGATGCCCCGCCCAATGCGGTAGCGTGAACATTTCCGAATCAGTGATTGGACAGACTGACTGTCCATCATAAAAATCTTTTCTGCTGTTGGGTATTGTAGTTTTCTGTCCACAGACAAGAGTACGTTTTTCCCTGGACTTTTCATTTCTTTAGAGTTCATTAATTAGTTCTTTAATTCTAATTTAGCCAATGTCCTTTTATTTAGACTCACATGGTTATTTTGTTTTAAAAAGCAACATTAAACCTGTCAGTGCGATTATGTGTTTCGTCTGAAATACAATCTAATTAATCTTAGCGTACACATGGTAGTATTATATGAGAGTTCTCTATACATTCATGATAAGTACAGTGGTTTATAGTTGAAGCTTCCAACAACTAATTTTCCCATGATTCCTTGTGAGCTTTACGTCGTTGTGCGTCAACTCCCCAGTCCCCCCACCATCGCCGCTCTACAGAGGAAGAAAGGGGGAGACGGACAACCTATACTGAACGCTGTAAGTGTAGCATATATTTATATCGAATATTGAAACACACACATATATAGCTTACGTCTGTACCGGTCTGGCTGCTAATAACGTTCAACCTTGCCCCGGGTTTAGTTCACACAAATATGAGCGGCAGCGGGCGGGCCAGGACCAGCTCATTCGCTGAGCCTCCAGGAGCTCCCGGATCCGCTGCAGCCGGTGCCGGATCAGCAGTAGCCGGTGGAAGCTCGACAGGAAAAACTGGGGCTTCACAAGCCAGTGGAAGCAGCTCGACGAGCTTTGGGAATTTGAAACTGCCTAGTAAGTATTGTTTTTACATATCTTTCACAACCCCAACTTAGATGTTATTACAAAGGCTCGGGTCGTGCGTTATTTTAAAAGGAAATGTGCCACCGTGCATTTAATGTCGATCAGTGTCGCGGAGCTAACCTTAGCCAGCAAGCTGTTAGCTGGTTAGCTAACTCAAGTTAGCTGTCCCGCTAACGTTAGCTGTGTTTTTCATTAAGGAGCCACTGAGATCAAGGGCTTTTATCACATAGCTAACATTGTCGTTAGCTGCTGGTGGCAAGCCTGGAACTAAGCTGTTCTTATATCGACGGTAATTACAAAATAAGGTTAGGGCATTTTTGTCGGCAACATTACCTAACCATTATTATTATTGCATTGTAACCCAAGAACAGTGTTGGTGTCAGTCGACGTTCTAATGTGTTCGTTATCAATATCAAATGATAAATCTACCTAGTTTGCTAACGTCTGTTAGGAGTAGGTTGAAATGATCTGCTCTAACTTTATAGGCGTCGTCCTCGGTCTAGTCTGATCATGCACAGAGTTTTCGCCAAACTAGGGTTGCATTAGTTTACGCTGCACGGTATCCTGAAGAAATGGTCCTTTTCTTCATTGGAAATATATATAAAAGTTTAACTGTGTATGAACCCATTCATTCGTTTGTGCATATTTGTGCATAGACAAAAGCAGCTGTGCATTGGTTGAAATAGCTGGTTCAGTAAAATCCGATTCAATCTCAGATCATCCTTCATCAGGAAAGTGTGCATTCTAGTGTAGTGGAAACAGTTTGGCAAACGTATTTTGCACATTGCCCTTGCAGTTCTGTCAATTGAACATGCTCACTCTCTTTACCCTTATGACATCTGTACTGGAACCCCTGGTTTCCCTAGTTGGTTCCATTGATGTCATGACAAGAACTTGCAGAATTCTCAGGGGTCATGTTGCTAAACAACAGTAGCAGTTGGCTGAAAATCTGTAGACTGGACAGAGGTTTGCAGAAGGACAGACTGGGAAAGATGGAACAGGACCACAGATCGTGTGTCAAATAGCATTTTCACAAACACTGACAAAGAAAATAGATAGAAGTCAAAGATCAAAGTTGACTCAAGCTGCTGTGTAGGCCTCCTTTGCTGAAGTTAGTACACACAGCTAATCAGCAGATCCTCATCAGGTGATTTAACTCATTCACGTCCACTGCTTTTCAGTGTTAGCACACATTTTCCCTCATCTGGATCTGTGAAAACATTGTTCTTTTGTCAGAAATGCCCTGGCCCTGCAGAAACCAAACAAAACTGCTGTTTAATATGACACTGACTCAATCTGAAATCATTCCTCCACCTTTACCTTTTGACAACACTTGCTAGACGGGCTCCCATACATGCTATTTCAATGATGTGGGGAGCTTTTCACATTCTTCTGCTCCTCCATTAGCCATGACTGTCACTGCGATTTTTGTAATGCAATGCCTAATTATTTCTTTGGGATTCAACGTGCCCCGTTTACCTGAGCATTCAACTCATTAGTTGTTTTTTTTTCGCATTATCAACTAATCATTGTGCATCAGAGTAAAACACAACAAGAATCTGTCGTGTCTAACTTTGCATTGACATTTAGACATTTCTTTGCACCACCATCAAAAACCCTAGCCAAATGTTTTGAATAGGCATGGGAAAAACTGGGATTGAGGCAGGATGTCTGCCTACTCAGAGGTGGTCAGATAGGCTGTATCAGTAATGCTAATGATTGCTTTCTGCACCTCTCTCTTGCTCCATCTCTGATTCTGCCAATACCACCAATGAGACCACACTAATTGTTGCCATTAACCTCTATTTAATGTTGTCAGACCAATTGGCAGCATGCAGCACAAACTTGATCAGGTGTTTTAATGAAGCAGCGACAGAATAACTGTTCTTGTTTAACAGGTAGCAGTAACCCAGAACTAAATACCTACTTTATATTCATTAGTTGACTGATAACAAGAAAATATGTAAATGGCCTTCGCAAATATTGAAAATCACCATAAATCATAAATGAGAACGTGAGGTGGCAGAGACCAACTGAAACTGACTAAAAGAGACAGAGAAATAAAATGCATAGTCATCAAAGCCTTTTAAGGATTATGCCAATTGCTATGTAAAGTGATTAGAACAAGTCAAACAAATATCACCCACAGGTCTCTATCTTTAGAAATAATGGTATACAATAAGTAGGAATACCAATATTATACCGTACTCAGCATCGTATTTTGAAGAATATATACTGCGTTTCCCTAAAAAGCCCTTTGTCATTTAACAAAAGAAGTAACATTCCTCTTAAATTGTGACTAACAGTTTAACCACAAGTCGTTTTGACTACATTTACAGTAAA
Source organism: Datnioides undecimradiatus (assembly GCA_008933995.1). NCBI lineage: Eukaryota > Metazoa > Chordata > Actinopteri > Lobotiformes > Datnioididae > Datnioides > Datnioides undecimradiatus. The sequence continues at coordinate 22,118,323 of WARS01000046.1, read as the reverse complement.
ATAATGATCGTATCAGAATAAAATGTACTCTAAAACAACGTTAAATAAAAAAATAGCCATAAATAAGATGACTATCAATTGTGTGGGAGATAGTTTTGGGGTTTTTTTTTAATTTAAGGCATTTAGGGGAATTTTGTGTTGAATCAGCACAGAAACCCTGACCTTGGGTGGCCTTGGAATCTGTAACAAGAGAGAAAAAGTTAGTTCTGTGCATTGCATGAGAACCATCTTTAGTCTGTATGTTATTACATAAAACAAAAACTGCAATTTGACTGCAACAGTGTAGGATTTGCTTGGCATGATAACAACCTTAGAGTTTTTACCATATTTGTCAATTACGTTTAACTGTTAAAATGATAAAAAATAATTAACTCATTATAGTTCCAGAAATATCTTATATGCTAATAACTAATATAATAGCTCCACGTAGAAAGGACAGGCAATTTTCTTATGATAACTTTTTATACCATGGTATACTGTAAAACCCTAACTGCAACAGTTGTGTGGTGTAGTTTTCTGATTGCAGTGGGGTGTAGTGATTCTGATTGGTGTCACACGAATTGAAGCCTCTCCTCTTGTAGAAGTAGCAGTAGCTTTGGAGGGATTTATCTGAACCACACCCAGTCTAAGTCATCATCATACAATATCATTCAAGGTGCTGTTGAAATTCCTTCAGGCCACCTTTGATGAAACGCGCAATGTAATTCATCATTTAATTAAATAAATAACGTTATCACGTGAAAAGTGTGTTTGAGTTTTACACTTACAAGCAAGCCCCAAGCTAATTGCTTATAACTGTGTGTGATGAAAGCCACTTTTTCTCTTACTCATTGGGCTTTCATTGATGTATCAGAAACCAAAGCTGTTCACTGACCAGGCAGAGTGCTCATTTTTGCATTCATTATTCAAGGGACTATCATGCCACAGCTGCTTCATATTTAATGTGCTCCCCTCTGACTTAACTTGTTTAAAAGGCGTGTGAAAGTGATGCTAAAAGGAAATACAGAGTAGCAGTGTATTGTGGAGCTGCAATAGAGGAATGTCCCGGAACCACACAATGACTGATCTCAAAAGCTGAATATTTCCTGCTGACCTGAGGGTAGAGATCAGATCTAGGCCAATCATGTGGATATGCTATCGGCTACTCTTTACTGCTAACCTTGAAAAAGTTTTGCCTGGAAATTACAAAAATAGAAATGTACACAATTGTCATTTGTCATCAAGAACCAACTGGGATACATTTATTTAATTTGTCATTTATTTAGCAAATGTATGTAGCTGAGGAAGTCAAATTACTGTCTTGGATATTTGGGAGATACCAAAAAGCCTCTTGGTCTGACTCCATTTTGAGATTAGGAGACCTTCTAAAAATCAGAAGGGGTCCTGTTGAGACAGGCGAAGTGAGCAAGCCCAGGAAATGGTAGCACTTCTGGGTGTGCTACTGTCCACGCAATTTTATCACAGGCTCTGACAAGCCTTTTGGCAATGGGCCTCTTCTCTGCTGTTCTTCCCCTCCTAGTGTCATTGCTTCTGGTGCCGATTTGTCAAATCAGTCTCGACCCAACACGTGAACAGGCGTAAAACACTGAGCAGCTACTTGACCCTAACTAGAGCTGTCAGCTACTGTTAGATCTTGATCATCCCACTTTGCCTAATTTCCACAAGGTCAGACATTAGCATGTACTCTTTCCGTACCGTAAAAACCTTCATAATATTAAGTGCCAGAACTTGTGCTCTTAGCTATACATAATATGAGCAGGGTGTAGTGGTGATTGTATTAAATTATTTGAAGGTTTAGATCACAACATTATGTTCCACTATATAAATGACTAAGATATGGTCAAGCTCAATTTAAAGTTCTACAGGCTTCACTACATTTTACTAGCACCATATTGTTCCTAAACACCCGAACACCTTCATAAAATCTTACTGATGACACAATTACCTGTCTAGGCCAGTGAGCATAGTATATACAAAGGGACTCTACTTAAATAGTTACTTTTTGGTCTTCTGATCCCTCGAAGCCCATTACACAACCACAGCCTAGTCTTAAAACACAGCTCAGAATGGACACACCACACAGCTGTTGTGTAAACTTCAGTAATAACCAAACATCTATAACATGAAAAATATACCTCACACAGCTATGTGCTTAACTGGCTCTTGCGCAGGGATTACACTAACTCATTCCTTGGATACATATGTAGTATTAGACTGGGAACATTGAGGTCATTTAAAATGTAGAGGTGCATATTTGGAGTTGGAGATGGAGACTGTAAAACTGTATTCAGATGGACACAGTGGTTCGACGCATCACTAGATATGGTTTTTAGATTCTTGTTCTGAGCCAGGTTTAGTGTGGCTTACAGTGCCCTGCAACCCTATTTTTTTTAAAGAGAATCAGGTGTAACTGAAGTTTAAACAACAATTAGACTGAGGACTTGTGAAGTCAATTTGAGTTTTGAGGAAAACACACTAATTTTATGTATTAATTACGGGCATAATATTGTATTTAAGCAGTAACATTTCTGAGATACTGTTCTAGACTTGAGTTTCAATTGAGAGCACAAACAGTTCATCTTTGATGGCACTCTTAACATGAATGGCTCCAACAGGGGTTTAACACAGGGTGAGTAGACCTGCATCCTATGCTTGTCTCCAGAATGACAGGGGTTTAGTTGAGTTTCACCCAAGGGAACAAGAAGAACGTATTGCGGGATGTATCACAAGCCAGTGGAGTGTGTCTGGGGAGCCACCACATAGGTCACAACCATTTAGAGAAGGAGAGAGTGCTTGTTGATGTTTAACTTCTCTCTCCTAGGGGTCTGCTTTAAATGCTGGACTGCTGAAGATTATTTCATTTTTATCCATGAACAATGCTGTTTAAATTGTAATTTATGCTTAAATTTGTATGTTAATGTTTTTTGAACATGTGATATGGAACATATGGTGTGAAGCAATGCATTTCTTGACAGGGACAAATCTGGTCTTTTCACGGTTTCTCTCGACCAAATGTGTTTGTTCTGTCGTCCACAGGAGACAGCGGCAAGGTGACGACGGTGGTAGCCACACCGGGCCAGGGCCCCGACCGCCCACAAGAAGTGTCCTACACAGACATAAAAGTTATAGGAAATGGCTCCTTTGGAGTGGTCTACCAGGCTCGCCTCATCGACAGCCAGGAGATGGTGGCAATTAAGAAAGTTCTCCAAGACAAGAGGTTTAAGGTAGATCATTACAGAGATGCACTAACAAAGAGCTTTGTGGTGACCTTTGGTAGAAGCAGAAGCAGAATTGCTTGATGTGCATTTCTTCGTAAACATCGTTGTTTCACTTTCTTGATTAGAACATTATCTTGTCTTAAATTTTAAAATTAAATTTGCATTGAAGTTTATATTTTGACACAATTCACACTGTTTGGATTTCTTTTTTTTCTTCCTTTCTTCATTGTAGAATAGGGAGCTGCAAATTATGAGGAAATTGGACCACTGCAACATTGTGAGGCTACGTTACTTCTTCTACTCCAGCGGAGAGAAGGTGTGTATGCACTGACTTGGCCTTTTCAGTAGGAGGAATCAAGTTTCTAGATGAAGCACTCTGCTTCCACACCCAGTCGTTTAATAGTGCATGCATCAGCGATGATTCATAGACATGTTTTAGACAAGTCGATCTTTGTCTTTATTGTACGTTAAATTCATACTCTTTACTTTAAGTTTTAAGGGTCAGAGCGTGTTTGCTGAGCTGCTCAGATTATTTTTTTGTGGTTTTGCTTTTGCCCTAACCAAACTCAGCAGATAGATTTAGCATCACTCGCAACTCAAGCAGCAAAAATACATCTGAAATCATGGTGCCACGCTTACAAGCCAGTTTGTTCCATTACCTCTGAACTGTATGCCATGGAGAAATATATATATATTCCTTCCTGGATTCCTCAGATTCACAGTTTTACATGTAAGTTGCGCAGAAGTTTGTGCCAAATCTGGCTCTGTACTCCCAGAAAAATAGAATTAGCATTTACTGCAAGTCATATTTTAGCTCAGCAGCTGTAAAGAGTGGAAATTCATATCCTATTTTAAAATTAAGGACTATATAGTAAATGAATTACATATTACATAATCATCATCATTGAGTCTGATTATCCACCTTCTGTATTTGAGTTGGATATTGTTTATATTCCGTTGTACTTAAGCAGTATTTACTATGATAGGCTAATCAAATGTGTTTACACTCATAATGATAGATGGGTTTTATTACTTATGTAATACTTAGTGTAAATGTTCTGTCTATGGGCTGCATCAACTGTATTTTTTTATTAGTCATTGTTTGCTGCAAATATTCATTTAAGATAAAAAGCATAAAAAGCCCAAGGTTAATGTTTTATTTTTCTATTATTGTTCTTATTGTACTTCTGAAACTCATCTTCAGTCATATAGATGATCACTAAATAGATAAAATTAAAATTAGGGCAGTTTGTTTATATAATCACAACACCTACTTTAAGATTGTAGATTCCTTTACCAACCTGTGATTATGCAACATGTCTTCCTTTCCCCCCTCTTTTCCAGAAAGATGAGGTGTATTTGAATCTGGTGCTTGACTACGTCCCCGAGACAGTGTACAGGGTGGCTCGGCATTTTAACAAGGCCAAGACAACCATCCCTATCATCTACGTTAAGGTAGGTGGCTGCAAAACACACACACACACACACACATTCACGCACGCAGAGCCGTGTCTGCTCCTGGACTTTCCCCGCTAACTGCTTTCAGTGTGTTGCTAAAGGCATCAAAGGGTTTATCCCAGTCAGTTATTCATGGATGACACAGTTTCTGTGCATATCATAAGTGAAAGGTTATTATCTGCGGTCATTTTAGAATCAAATACCATTTGATCTGGTCTTTCTGACTACAACAATCTTGTAGACATACTACGGTCTTTGAAAAAAAAAAAAAACTAAAGGGAAATAAAGTTCATTTTGGCAGCGATGTGGGGGTTGATGCATTTGAAATGCATTTTAACTTAAAATGCTGCTTTTGTTTTTGGAAAGCCCTGCTACCCAGACTGCCAAACAGCATTTCCTTCATTTGTTGATTTGTAGAAAACACAGAGAAGACAAACAAACAGATTTGTTAGAAAGGCAGCTGCTTTACAAGTTGGGGAATCGTTCATCTCTGGCATAGATCTGTGCTCTTGGTGCTTTTAAGGTTTGAAGTACAGTATTGTGATTTTTTTTTTTTAAGTCAAAAAAGATGATACACTTTGTACCTGGGTTATTTCTACTTTCTTTTTTAGTGTTTCATCCTAGACTTTTGAATTTCATTAATTTCTTTTCAATTTTGCAAGAAACGCAGTGGAAATCGAAGGTTATATTTTAATTGCCTGTGGATGTAATGAACAACCAAGTATTTCCCTGTTTGTTTTTCACAGACAGCTCACTGTTTAAGGATTATGAAAGCAGAAAGGGAAAGATGGTCCCGTGCGAATTAATCTGTTTGCATTACACTTGGTTCACTGTTTAAAAGAGTGCTCATTTTAGAGCGAGTGTTTGTGTGTTTGCTGTGTCTGTAGCAGCAGAGAGGACATTATAGCTGTCTCATGGCCCATTTCCCTACCTCAGCCTGCTGCTCCCCTGTGGCTTTGAGATGCATACTGATCTTTCTCTCACTTTTTCTCTCTTCTCTGTCATCCCTCCATCCTTCAGCGACACACACACACACACCCCTATCACAGCATGTCTGGGGTCTTCTTTTCCTCCTCCCCGTCCCCTGGGTGTCATGTTTTTGCTATTTCTCTCATGGCTTCCCTCTTCCTCACCACTCTCCTCCTCTTCTCTCTCTCTGCCCCCCTTTTAACCGTCATCTCTCATCCCTCAGTCATCTTGCCTGTAATCATTTTGTAATCTGTGGCTGGCCTGCTGTCAGTGCATCATGGGGGTAATAATGATGATAATGGTGATGATGACAGTGATTTGTCATATTAAGATGCTTACCGTCTGCATTCCACAGACACATTAAATGGGTGCAGACTTAACTGTGTGAGCAATTTTTATTTGAGAATGACATCATTGACCTAGGATGTGTAGACAAATGTCAAATAGGGGTTGGATGAGGATATTTACACATCTTCAGGAAGAATTTTTTACCCCTATGTATGTTTGCTTGTAGAAACACACCACCCCAGGCTGCGTCAGACACCACACAGCTGCTTCTTTCAACACGCAGCTACACATTCTCGCTTCCAAAAACAAAATTAGGGCACATGTAGAAGTGACTGGCACATGACAAAAATCTACACAGACCCACGTGTGCTTCTGCACTTGGGAAAGAAATTGTTTCACCTTGTGATAATCCTGATTAAAACAGCTAGATGGAGTGTCAGATTAGTTAGATTTAGGTTTAATAGTTACTAAACTATGTGGTATTCTGTCCCACCAAAGTGTGAACTCGCAACCTGTCAGTGTTTGTCTACAGTTTTTGAATATTTAGGCCACAGTGTGATTGCCTCTGTGAACATTTTCCAAAACAGTTGGTGATCAATCAAAGCAACTATTTGCCACAGGAAAATGTTTTTCTTCATTTCTTTCCCAATAATGAACTCGCAACCTTTTCATATTTATCTTGTGGCCCAGTGGAAGGGTCGCCACCCTCGGGTTAGGAACAACTGCATTAGCTTACTCAAACTTAGCTTGGGTCAGTTAAGGTCAATGAATGAGACAAATTTCAGTTTCTACTTACACATGATATGATCTATGAATCTTTGCAATGTAATTAATTGACACAGCACATGTAGTCAAACATTGAATTAATTTTCCTCAAGAAAAGCACCTAGGTAATAAAGTCTTACATTGTTTTCACTCAATGTAAGTCTATTTTCTCTTGCCTACAGGCACAAATTTTACTTATAAAAATGTCTGTATCTGATTTTAAAGGCTGTAATGAGACATTACACATCTTCAGACTAAGTGAGACTGGTATGACAGTGGTTTGTGCTTGAAGGAAGCTGTTCAATCCCTTTTTGAAGGTGTTGTCAGCACCATCACACCTGTAGCAGACACTGTCACTACTGCTAGCTAGCAGCAGTTCTCACAGTCTCACAATGAGCAAATGTCAAAAACCTGAACGAAGTTGCATTGATTTAATTAACAGAAGCTATCATCAAACAGTCTCCCAAAGTACTGATAAAAAATACAAAAACACATATATTGTCCCTTCTAATTTGTCAACATACTTACAATAGTCGTGAAACAGGTATAAAGATGCATTGTTTATGGAACAGTGCCCATTGGAAAACATGACAATAGTGGACATGTGAATTGTCTGCATGAAGTTATTAAACATTGTTGGCGTCATCTCGACGCTCTATGTCCCCCCTCAGGTGTACATGTACCAGCTGTTCCGCAGTCTGGCTTATATCCATTCCCAGGGCGTGTGTCACAGAGACATCAAGCCACAGAACCTCCTGGTGGACCCAGAGACGGCCATTCTCAAACTCTGTGACTTTGGCAGGTCAGTACTAGACATTGCCTCTGGACATCTCTGTCTGTCTCTATCATTCTTTCCATTATTGTGACTGTCTGCGTCTCAGCGTGCATGCTTAGCTGGCTGTCTGTTTGTGTAGCCTTCTTGTTCTCAGTGTTGACTTTCCCCTTTGTCAGTCTGTCATATGTTTTTCTAGCCCTCAGTCTCTGTTGCTCACATGTTGTGGTTTGAAAACAAACAGAAATACTGCGAAACACAAGTCTTCCTGAACCGTCTCTTTATTCTGCTTCATCCTCTTCCATCTTCTAGCGCAAAGCAGTTAGTTCGGGGGGAGCCGAATGTGTCCTATATCTGCTCACGGTACTATCGTGCCCCAGAGCTCATCTTTGGTGCCACTGACTACACGTCCAACATTGACATCTGGTCAGCCGGCTGTGTGCTGGCTGAACTGCTGCTGGGCCAGCCCATATTCCCTGGGGACAGTGGTGTGGACCAGCTAGTAGAGATCATCAAGGTACAGTAGAGGGACTACAAACAGTGGCTGAGAGCCAACTGTTGACAAGCCACAAGATGAAAAGAGACATGGTGTAAAGTTTGGAATTGAAACTACTGTCAGCCGAGGCTTTGGGTATCAACTGGTCTACGTTAGTACTAAAAGTGGGAAAGAAACATCCTCTTTCATCTAAATGGTGTTTATGGTACTTACAGTACCCCCTCACCAGTCAGTGCATGTGTATTTTTACGTAAGATATATAAATACAGGTACCAGCAAATGGAGAACAGTACATTCCACAATAATAAGCCGAGCTGTACACTTAATATAATAAAGGATCTTTGTGTTCTGATCTACACAGACAATCTATCCTTGACATTTAGTGTAAGAATGCAAAGTTTGTGTTCATTGTGAATCAATATTAACTGTTTACCCTTGTTTGTCAGGTTCTGGGGACACCAACAAGGGAGCAGATACGGGAGATGAACCCAAACTACACAGAGTTCAAATTCCCACAGATCAAAGCACACCCTTGGACAAAGGTAATCACTGGAAGTACTCACCCTGGATGGAAGTTTAATATTTTCCTGAAACAGCATTTTGCCCCTCTTAGGATAGAAGACAAGTGCTACAGAAAAATACCAAAACAAGATTTTGAAAACTGCAATTTGACTTTTGTGTAAAGAATAGTTTGTGCTTATTTAGAATATTAGGAGTTTTGTATTTTTGGAGGTGTATTGATGCTTTCAGGCAGTGAGGGGCTACAGCTGTCACAAACTAAAGTCAGAGTTCAGTGTTTTGAATTGGTGGCTACAGGGCTCAACTCCAGCACCTCGGTTACCTCTGATTCCACCAGCCTGCAGGCAACACCACAGGCTGCTGCCGTTCACCCAGCATAGGTTTGTCACGCAGCGAGTTATGGTTGGCTGTAGCTTTTTAAAATAATGGAAATTAGTAATCATGATTAACAACCAAGTATTTGCTAACTAGCATCATGAACTTTGTTTATTTTCCCAGGCAGGATAATTGTTTTACTGATCTCTGCTGGTAAAAGAGTGTAAAATCAGGGGAACTCTGATGCAGCAAAATCACCTCATGTGTCATTTCCCTATCGTCAAGTGACAAGTTGTAAAAGTTGCACCACAGTCCCTCCGCTTGCTGCTGCTGTCATGTTTACATTAAACACAATGAATATGTCTGCAACCACTCGCTGTCTGAAGGCACTTTAAGCTCTGCATAAACCCAAATTCCACTCCACAGCATGAATACAGAGCTCTAAGTTTCTTTGTCACTTCATCAGGTGTTTAAGCCTCGTACCCCACCAGAGGCCATCGCCCTCTGCTCTCGACTGCTGGAATACACGCCGGTGACCAGGCTGTCTCCCTTGGAGGCATGCGCACACGCATTCTTCGATGAGCTGCGCCAGCCCAACACCCGCCTGCCCAGCGGACGAGAACTGCCGCTCCTCTTCAACTTCAGTCCTGTCGGTCAGTTTACCTCCTGTCTCTTTACTCTCCGATATGTGTTTTGTGTTTAGTGTGAGAAGAAGTCACTTGTGCTTGGTCATCATGTCATTGCACCTTAAGTAATTAATGTGTAATTAAACAATGGTTTGCCTTTTCTGCTCCCTCAGAGCTGTCTATCCAGCCCCAGTTGAACTCCACACTCATTCCTCCTCACGCTCGTGCACAGACATCGCCTGCCTCACATGGTGAGTATCTCAACATAAAATTGCATTACTTTTTTTTATGTGGCCTTTTTCCTTGACCTCACTGAGGGAGACGTATTTATGAATTTATTGGCTTTTTATTACGTCAGTAAACAGAAGAACATAAAGACTGAAATGTGTACCAAGAAAGTGAATTCTCTGTGTGAAATCAGCTCCGTGTTGGTAACAAGTGCACTCTCTCTCTCTCTCTCTCTCTCCCCCTCTCCCTCTCCCTCTCCCCCTCTCCCCCTTCAGAGGGCAGTGTGTCAGACAGTTCCGCCCAGCCCAGCTCAGCACCTGGATCCATCAACAACAGCACCTGAGCATCCATCCCTCTGTCATCCTTTCTTTTTTGTCTTCCCCATTTTCCTTTACTCTCCTCTGCTCTTCTCCCTCTCGACCTCCTGGCTCCAGTCCCCTAAGATAGAAAAAAAACTAACTTACACACCCAAACAAAGACTCAGTGTTGCTATTTTCCCAAAATTTTAACCAATTCCAATAGAAACTGATTTCTGTGGCTGCTAGCTTCAGGAAGGTGTTGTTTTAAGGACATTTTGGTTGCCACGCTTGGGCTTAATATAAGCTGCTGTTCTAAGCCCATGGTGACCATCGTCTGACCTGCTAGAATAAGCAAACTTGACATTACTTGGGTGCGAGGTTTGGGAGATGAGATGAGGGGGTTGTACATGTAATAAGGTTTTTCTGTACTCTAATCTACGGTTGACTTTTATCCCTTTTTATGTTCATTTTATTTGCATTGCTAATTTTATGTGTGGCTGTGGTGCTAATGAACAGGGTCCTGATTGGCTACGGAGTTAAGACTGAGGGCCTGAGAAACATTGACAATCATCCTTAGTGGGGTCAGAAGTATTGTCAGTTCACCCGGCTCTGTGGTGACCAAAGCCGAAGAATTTTAAAACAAATCTCCCAGTTTGATACCAGACGAAGGAGACTGGCTGATTTGCCCATGTCATTTTAGATGAGAGGTGGTTTTAAATTTTATTACAAAGGGGGGCACCACAGCCTGTCTTTACAGTTTCTTTTTGATTCTTAGCCCCTCAACTGCCTTTTATGTGACTGAGAGGGGAGCTTTATATGGGCAGAGTGCACATCTTCAGTTCCTCCTGTATAAGCTCATGTTTTTGTTTGTTTGTTTTTTGTTTTTGTTTTTTTTGTTAAGCTGGAAACCAGGCGTTTCATGTTAATCCTCAAGTGAGTATTGCACATCTTCAAAGGGAGTAGAGGGGAAGCTAAGGGGCCAGTTATGTGTGCTGTCCAGCTGTTAACATAACTTTACACTGAGGAAGCCATTGGTGTGTGGCTCCAGTTGTGTCTAATACAAAAGCCTCACTGTCTCTCATGTCATAAACACAGTCGCCCGGCACTGTAGGGTGAATAGACACCTCATTAATTATGTCACTTTACAGTTTCATATCGGCCTGATTATGTGGAAGAAGGCAGAGGGTGAGAGACTACCGGCCGCTTTCACTGCTCACCTGATTCATCTTTGTCTATTCAGTTAATATTCACAGCTATTGTTTGTGCAGGGGGAGGACTCTGATTGACTTTAGGTTGCTTAGTGAGAAAGAGATTCACCCCTTCCCAAACAGCCTGTCAGTGACACTCATATCACGTACTGCCTGTCCTGTGATGGTGGCAGGAACTGACCTTGAATGATTTACGCAGCTTAACAGTCCACCGTCAGCATGGACTACTGTTCTTTCCCCACACAAATGTGCATGTTCAGCCTAAGTTGACCGCACTATATTACTTCCACTAATCTCAATAATAATCTGACCAGAAATGATGCTCAAACTGCAAAAACAGCTTTTGGAGCCTCCCCTTCCATTCCTTTTTCTCCTGATCCCTCTGCCTTCTGCTTCCTTCTTTCCTCCTCCTTTTTTCACTGCTAAACTGTAAATATCAAGTACCTTTTATTTTATTTTGTTATTTTTGTTATTATTGTTATTATATTGTTGTTCTTGTAATTTTTTTTTTTCTCTAGTAGACCGGTGCAGCAGCAGCCGGGCTGTTTATCCTCAGTCGCAGTCTGTAAATACGATTTCATTTCAGTCCCTTGTTCAGGAGGGGAAAACAGAACAAAATGTTTCATTTTTATTCTCTCTCCCTCCATTTCTCTCTTCATGACTTTCCCTTTTCCCCTATAAATGTTGTCATAACTGTTTTATTTATTGTATTGTGGTTTTTTTTGGGGGGGGGGGGGCTGGGCCGAGGTGGGGGACCTTGTCTTTTCCACTGGGGTGGTAAAATTTGAGGATTAGATTATTTTTCTTTTGAATTTTAGTCCAGCAATGTCACATGCAAAATGATCTCACATCCAAGATACTGTACTTAAATCCAGACGTTGGTGTGTGTTCTCCAATCAGTTGTCTCGTATGTATGCAGGTGCACATGCTAGCCAACAGGTGGAACTCCAGTTTCCATTTAACTTCAATGTGAAGGGAATGTTACAAGCTTCTGGATCTGTGGGGTCGTTGTGTTGGGAGGGAGCACGGATCACCTTGTGTGTATGGATGGGTGTATGCATGTATGTGTGTGTGTGTGTGTCTGGAGGAAAAGGGGAAATAATGAATCTGTCCATTGATATGTATCATCTCCGGTGTCCGACTGTCTCCTGTTGTGTTTTGTTTCTTCGCTTAATGTGTGTTGTATGAGTGTAACGGGTGTGACCTGTTAGTACAGAGTGTCTGCTCCACAGATACTTGATAAGTTTCTTGAGCACAGCTGCAGGGAATGTATGTGTGTCTGTATGTGTGCTGGCAGACCATGGACATTACTCTCTGTACTCCTGACTCTTTCCTAAATGAAGAGCTGATTAAATGTGCTATTTTAATAATTTTATTTTTCATCTTCTGATCTGTCACACTTTGGTTTTTAATTTGCTGTGACCCTGCTCTTTTATCACCCTTCTCTGAGGGTAAAAGCATCATTGTTGGGAACAGAACGGTTGGATAAAGGAGATGATGATGATGATGATAATGATGATAATGATGAGAGAGGCATGGAGGGAGAGAGACAGTTTTTGTTTGTTGGTATAAATAATTAAACTCATTAATAAAGTGATGAAACTGTCCCTGTCTCACATTGATTATTGAATTATATCAGAACAATTGAGCAATGTTTACATGATCACAGTGGTATTACAAATCACAATGACATAAGGGCAGCATGTTTATTGATTACTTACTAGTCCTGTTTATTCAAAGGAACAAAAGATTAGTAATGTGAAATCAAACAATGCCACTAAATTTTGCAACACAAGGCTGCATTGCCAACCAGGAAAAGTGGACTATTTCCCCAAAGCAGCAAGTGTGATCTAATTGAAAATTGCATGATGCACTAATAAGCTGACTGGATTTTAAGTTTATTTTTCATTCTCCTAATCTTAATTCCTGGTTTTGACAGCACCAGGGACTGATTACCAGTTGGGGAATTGAGTTTTAAGATCTTTGACGGCATCAGTATAACAATGTAAAACAAATTCCATTATGAGTTACAGTCCTGCACCTAGAATTCTCCTTAGTTCAGGTACGTAAGTGCCATCAGCTAAGCATACCTACAAGAACTAATAATTGAATAGAACACAATAATCTGATGAAATTCCTGAAATAAAAATATATAATTTAAAAAACGCACACAAAGCACACAGAGAGGGGGTTAATTGGGGCCAAGTTGCTCCAGGGCCGTCAGTCTTGCCATGGTGCAACAGAAGAGTACTTGACGTGAGTATTTCAGTTCAGTGTTTTATTTCACTTCCATTCAACAGCGTTTCACATAGATACTGTACTTCACTACATTTGTTCATTTTGTTCATGTTACATCTTAAATTGACAGTTTCAAAATCTGTAATGATTATACAAACTGCAGTAATCATACAGAAAATGTAACTATACCAAAAATATATAAAACAGTTAAATTAGCTCCACGTCAACCAGATACGCATTGAAATGCTGCTTTTTATATATATATAAAAATGCTGTGGGCTGTGCTCCTACATAATGCAACAACAACACAGTGACTGAGTGTGCAAGTGAGTATTCTCACTTTGGCACTGCTACTTCTAGTTAATTAACGGATCTGAGTACTTCCTCCACCACAGCAGAAGGCAGTAAATGAATTATGCTAATACAGTGAAGATGCATGTAATAAACCAGATGATGGTGAGTTGAGGCAAACAGGCCTTGAGACTGTGATGTGTAATTCTGGCTGGTAGAAGCTGAGCCATCTTTCAGGAGATGGAGTGGAAATAACTGATGCATCTTGCATTATTCTCTTCCCGCTGGTTACTCAGGACGCAGTCTGCTTACAGTCGTACATCACCATGAAGAGCAGTGTGATGAGGGTGAGAACAAATGTTGAGTTTGTGTTCAGCTGAGGCAGGAGCCAAGCCATTAACAAATCTTTTTCTTCCTTGAAGGGGAGCTCTCTTTTTTCCGAGTTTTTCCAGGTTCAAAGTTTCTTTTCAAGATGTACCCACCCCTTCTATTACAGGAAATGTTAATAACTAAATGTGCTGATTTATAAAGCAGGGTTCATTTAATGTCCTTTAGTGCGGGATTTTGAATGAGCAGAGCATTATAAACTTGCTTACCAGGTGTGAGTCATTGGATTTACTTTAGTGTTGAATGAAACCTTTTTTCAGGATGGGACTAATGAAATGAAGCGCTCTCATGTTCTACAGTGGAGTCGGATGGATCAGCGAACTCTGGAAGGGACCATTTGGAGAATGATGAAATCAGAACGGTTGTTATGGGAACCATGGTATTGCAAATGTCAGTGAAAATGTTTTTGACCTTGACTGATGAAATCTTGCACTTCCACAGTCTGATTATATCAGACGTGTGAACAGAGGGGAGCTGGTTCATGGGCAATTAACATGCTGATATTCATACTGTTTTGCAACGGTGTGACACTCTGTCGTAACTGTTATCTCTCTCTTTTTGACATAGTCTTGCCTTGGTTTCAAGATATCTGAGCATCACATCAAATTCAGATCTCATTTGGCTCTGTGACTTCAAGGACCTTCAGCTCACATCTCAGACATGCCTGAATATCTTCACAGCCACTTAACAAGGACCAGGGAAGTCTCCCATACGACTGTCTCACATAGCGATTCAAATGTTTCATTCAGACAAGAATCCGCTGCTCACAAAAGGAGAGTCGGATTTAATGAAGTCTCAGGGTGTCCATGAACTTTTTTCTTTTGTCTTTCTCTGTGCTCGGTAGAAAATATTTATAGGCTCTTGCAGAACCTTGGCTGCCCGGTGCTTGACTAAAATTTTTTGTTTAACTTTAAGGCTGCTCCTCAGGTTCTGCTCACATAAATTACAACTTTACCCTTGTATGGCCTGGCCCAGTCCTTGGTGTCTATTCTTAAACATGAATTTAAATCTTGACATTTTGCATCATTATGTGATCGTTTGAAAGATTTGGGTTCAGCTTAAAAGCTGAAGGACAATGTAATCGTATAGGCAGAAGAAATGTTGTGATACTGCATGACTTATAATAATAATAATAATAATGATGATGATAAGCTTATTTGGTATAGCACCTTCACAGACATACAATTCACCAAACAATCAAAGATTAAACCTATTAAACAACAAAGAATTATAACATGTAACAATGACAACATGAGCTATTAGATAGAGTTAGGTAAAGGCACTAACACAGGCACTAAATAAATAAATAAATGTTCATATTTGTTAAAGTCTGTGTTACTATAGTTTTGCAATTTAATGTAGTAACATGAGGGGCAACAAGAGGACATTTTAGGTTCAAATATCAGTGTATTTTATATGAGGAATCAAACTAATAAACCTGAATTTAAGCATCATAATTGCCAAAAATGGAAAAGACTGAGTCCATGCCTGTAAGACAGCACTAGGGTGAAGTGTTGTTTTAAACTAACTATTGCTTACAGTTACAAAGCCAACATACTGATTGTTAACAGGTATAATGCTTACTAAGCTCGCTTTATCGGTTGCTAATTAGCACTAAAGACAAAGCACAGCTGAGGCTGATGGGACTGTCATTAGTTTTGCAGTCAGGAGTTGTTAAAGCTACTAAAAATATTAAACAAATTACTATTTTTTACTATTACTATTCTGCACTCCCAATGCAGAGAAAACAACACAGGAGACAAAAAAACGAGGAAAATGAAAAGGTGTTTGCATGGGGATGCTGAGCAATCAACACCGCATAACAAGACAGCCCTCCTCTACTGATACCTGCAGGCTCTGAACCGTAGCTTTCAATGAAATACATGCTTGCTAAGTCGTCATCATGGTAATATGAATATGTCAAGGTTGAATAATGTTATTCAGCAGTGTGTCGAGCAGATTGTACAGTTTCTGTGGAGCCTGAGTGGCCCCGGACCCTCTGGCTGAATGCCCAGCCGGCTCTTTAATACCATTTGGAGTCAGGTTAAGCAGTCTGGAGGAGCTGCTCATCTTCCCAATCAGCCAATGTGGCACATTGGGGCACAGTGTAATTCTGGGAAAGGAGTGGAGTGGGCCAGTCTATACTTTCACTGACCTCTGTATATAATACTTGATGCAGCCGGCTATACTTACTCCGAGGAGGGTAAATCTGATAAGTGCAGCTATATAGTGTAGATTTAATGGACCTCTGCAGGTGTTCAAGTGCAGTTGATGTCATATGAGGATCAGTCATTGCTGTCACTGTGTGAAAAAGGTGAAAAAGTCACCAATCAATCCTTGAAGAGCTGCAGTAATAAAACTAAGGTTGCAATTACATTGTGTGGTCAGCAATGTTACTCATCAGACACTGAGACTCTATGCTCCATTCAGAAATGTTGCTGTGTGTCTGTCTCTTGTCTTATGTGACATAAAACGTTGCTTAGAATAATTTGAGACCCAATCAGACAGTCTTCCTGATGCCTGTGAATATCTAAGAACCCAACACAAACAGCTCTTTGGGCGGTTTCAAGGTGCCATATAAGTTATTTCTAGGATGAAACATGTTACATGATTAGACTGGAAATTTTATTCAGAATCTTATAGTCTCTTCTTTGTGTCTTTTTTATTTTGTGTCATAATTTGTGTTGACTGTTTAATGGTGTTTGTTGGTATCTCATTATTACCTTCTTTTGCAAGTAAACAGCTCTTGTGAAAATACCACTGCCTGTTCAGAGGTAAAGTCTCCTCATTTTTCAAACATTACTTTTGTAACATTTTTATTTTGTTTGAGATTCATGGTCTTTTAACTACTGTTGGTGATTTCTGGTGTTCATCAAATCCAGTAGTTACTTACAAATCAACAGATATGCCTCCATAATAACTGATTAAATTCAAATTCACTGATGAAGACTGCTTGTATTATTCAACGTGATTAAGAGTTCCTTGAATTGGGAGTGTTTTGTCAAATGATAACTTCTTACAATTAGATTAAGTGATAGAAACAACAAAACATATTGCCAGAAAATGTAACTTAAAAATTTAATGTCATATACACTATCACGTGCAAAAATAGCCACCTGCAAATGCAATTGTCATTTTTTGCGATGCGCAGTTAACTGATTTTTACTGCTGCATCAGGATATGAGCAGAACTTAACTGTAGCTGCTCGAGTTTGATCTATAATGTTATGTATGGCATCGCATAAAACGTGTTGTACCCTTAACTGCAAAGTAACTACTAGCTACAAATGTCAGGTTACTAGTAGAGGTGTCAAAGGAGCAATATTTGTAAGGCAATAGATACTTTAGTGGAGTGTAAATACAAAGCAACATAAAATGGAAACACTCAAGAGAATTATAGTTTTGTCTAAGTTGTACCATCACTGCGCGTCAACATAATAGACCGTGCTGCAACATTGGCGCGCATTTGGACTACAAACTCTTTCAGCGTTATGTGTACTCTAACCCCATTGGTTTATGAAGTGATCGAAACAGCCAATCAGGTCGAGCCTTCTAACATGCAGAAAAAACTGAAGTTGTTGTCCTATTTCCTCGACCGGTAATGTCTGCTGACGGTGAGTAATTTTGAATAACTTTTAATTGTTTTATATAAATGCTGCTTTTTTGGTGACATTGTGCACACTGGTGTTTATGTATGGAGGATTTCAACGGGGGGAGACAGCTAATGGTAACTTTTAGTCTGTCGCCGCCATTATACCACCGAAGAAGCATATCCCGCCCTCCTCCTTCGGTCTTTTCTTCTTCTTCTTCTTCTCCTTGTACCAGAAAGTAAGCACCACTGGTCCAAGTGGTATAAGGGGTTTAGTCGCCAGCTAATTTGGCTTCTACGCTTGTCATCAAGGAACGATCCCATGGTTGTTTTACTAGCTTCCGAGCTAACAAATCAGCTAACTACCATGCCGGTGCACGCTAGCCATATTGCTAGAAAGATGGCCATCGTTGTATGTTAGCAGCATTGAACTGGAGCGAGATGGCGTAAATACAGTTTGCTAGCCACTTGCTAACTGTTAGCGTTGGTTAGCTTTGGGGCTGTCGTTCCTGCGAGCTCTGGTCAGACACCTAGCATAACGACCTCATGAGCTAACACAAGGATTTGCGTTTGCTGACGATTGCATGAACTATAGTTACAAGTTATTGTTACGATCCCCCTCTCTTTCCGCTCGTGTGTCAACATTACTGTCATTGTCCCTACTGCAAACCATTCAAAGTGTTAGCTTGCGTTAGGCCGCCAACCACAATGTATGTCATTGAAATAACATTCATGGTCTTTCGACAATTAGGTTTAGTTATGATAGCATCATTTTAAAAAAGGAAATTTACACTGGTGCTTGCAGGTAACTTGAGCATAAACAGATGCAGCCCACCACACATCTTATGCTTTAACGTTAGTGCCAGACTAAGATGTGTTAGTCATGCACAAACCTAGTAGTTCGTATTGACCAACTGTGTGAGGATAGTGTAGACCGACACAGACAGATTCAGACCTCGCCAGACTAACAACACCAAAAGAGGGAGCGATGTGGCATTAGTACAGTTCTATAGTTGGCTGTGTCTATATGTTTTTCTTACCACCAAGCTCATCAAAAACCAACAATGAATTGTCCCTACTAGCAGCTGCCTGTCAAGGAAATGTCTGATAAACCTAAGCGCTCTATCACTGACCTTGATTTTTCATAAACTTATAGAAACACATCTTTTAGCTGCACTTTCTTCACAATAAGTATGATTACTGTAGTTTCTTCATGATTTGATCCCATTTACACAGTTCTGCTGCCATAAGTACTTACTAAGTCACCAAATCTTCAGCTGAAAATAGTCTGCAACACATCCCGCTTTTACCCCTGTTTTTACCAAAACATACAGTGTACAAATGTTGCAGGAAATTACCTTTTTTATTTAAAAAAACCAAAACAACAAACCAACAAACAAAAAACCCCCAACAACAACAAATCTATGTGTTTTTGGGTCCATTTTCAGAGATTTTCATCTTCAGTAGGAGCAAATGTTTTTGTGTCACAGACAGGTTGGGGAGGTTGGAAAGCAGTGAGAGACAGACTGACACAGAATTTTTGGTTGTGGTCAAAATGTGCAATATCACAAGCTTTATCCTTTTTTTTTTTAGTTAGACCCTTGTCTGCCAATTAAGTTGTCCACAAGAACATGTGTCGCGATATGTGTCTTTCAGTGGGTTTCTTTTATTTGTTTGAAGTAGAGCGTTGCTGGTGCAGTGTGGTGTCTGATTAGTATCAAGTGAGTGGGAAGGACTGTGTTTTCATTTGTAGTAACATTCAGAAGCAGCATGAGCTAGACTGCGCTTCCAGTGGGTCCAATTACAACACATATCTAATTGATGTTGGAACTAAACATCGGTGCGGGCCCATGATATGGCAGGCAGAGAGAAAGACTTGGCAAGGTCTCTACCTGAGCAGCAACCTGCATGGTCAAAATAACAATTAGCTCAGGCTCAGCACATGGTGAGTCATCTTGGCAACCCCAGAGTTAGCCTCCTGGCGCTTATGTCCAAGCTGTTGTCTCGATAATATATGCAGGCGCGTCTTTTCATCAGGAGAGGGCAATGTTCACAACCTAACATCGAATACAATGCACTGGTGGGTAGATATCTGTATAAACCTCACGTTGTCGTATTACTCTCAAATTCTAAGCATGCTTAGTTTTGTGAACTGTTTCACCTTTATCTAAATCAGTTTTGCATTGCTGCGTTTCTTATGAAATGTTTTTGATTTCTAATCCCCTGGCAGCCATGGAGAGTTCGTCAGTGTACATGTGCTTCCCCTGCTACCAGGAGTTCAACACTCTGGAAGAGGTACTCGAGCACCAGTTGACATGCACTGCTGAGGATGAGCAGCCAGCCACATCTGGAACCACTGCTGTCAATGTTCCAGTGCTACAGACTCGGGTGAATACACACAGTCAAGGATTTCCTCTTTTTATCGTGATTGTGCCTGTGTGGTTGTTTTGATTGCAGGGTCTTGAGGTTCACTTGAATCAAATATTGAGAATGACCTTGAAGTGACAAGTACAGCTTTAGTGTTAAACTGACAGTGCTCTGGTAATAGTGACCCTGCTCAGAACACTTAAGGTTGAGTTGTTTGTAACGATTTACTGACTCATCTCAAGGTGTTACAGTTTATTCATTTATTTATTTATGAGTTTATTTATGAGTCAAATCAACACCTCTTTAAAACGGTCTAAACAAAAACAATATTTAAGAACATTATAAGGTAAATGAAGGTTTGATTTATTCCAGGACTTTTTTATCAGACCAAACTCATTTTAGCTACATGTGCCAAATAATAAACTAAAAAAAAATATATTCCATTAAAGATGAACTTTTGTGTTACATGTGGACATTTTTTTTGTTTTTGGCATGTATATGTGTATATGTGCATTTGTTATACTGGTAACTGTGTAGACGTAAACATATATTAGTGTCACTAAGTTGTTGCAGCAGTACATTTGTCAGACTCCTAACTTCCCCCCTGATAAACTGACAACGGCTGTGTAGTAAGGCCTGCAGATTATTCAGTAGTTGTTCTAAGTGGTTAAGTGCTACCTGCAACTGCTTTCTGTCTAGCGTAATGGCAAAATAACAAATTAGCACATTGTTTATCAGAGTAATGAGTCACTGGTGAGGCAAACAGGTGTATGGGGCAAAATGTTGTGGTGCTAAAAGTGGATTGATTATAGTTCATGGGATGTTGGACTCTTAAATCAGTCTTTATATCTCAGAATATTTATTTAATTATTATTATAACTCTATTTGACATATATCACACAGAATTGTTGATGAAGATCTGTTCTGAAAGTGTTGGTGTGCACAAGATTTTGTTAAAGGTGCAATATGTGACCTTATGCCTTAGTAGATGTATAGCAATAACACTGTTTTTTTTTTTTTATCTGAAGCTACAGAGAAGTAATACTGACTGAAGCAGTGAATGCTGTCACGTTCCTACTCTGTGTGTTGTTTTTCAGAACCTCTGTTTTCTTTGTTCTGATTGCCGGACAGTGCATGTGAGTGTGCACGTTACTGCATTTGAGTCCTTCCCATGTTTTTTTTTATTTTTTTTTAAAAACATGTCCATTGGGTCTCAAGCTTCTTCCCATACTACAGTGGAACAGTTCACTAAAATATGTTTTGGAAAACACAGAAGAGAACCTTGATCCATATTTGATCAGCACTGCCTGGCTTGACAGTTTGAATTGACTTTGGTGAGCTTCTGCTCTCGAGCCAGACACAAAATGTTGTGTGGCTGTTGTGAGACTTTATCATTTTATAGGAAAAGAGAACCCTAAAATTTGTTTCTGAAAACATTTGAACCATGAAATAGGCAGTGCTGTAATATTATCTTGATGTGTATATGATATGCACTGCCTGTTTGTTTAGATGTGAGCTGCAGGTGCATATATTAGGGCTGTATCTCATCTATTGCACCTTTTTAAGTCAGAGTTTATAAGCCTGCTCAATGGAGCAACATGTTGCCATTGTTAAATAACAGCACAAGTAAACAGCAGGGAATGAGATGATGGAAGTCCAGTATACCATATTTACATGGTATATATTTGGCAAGACCGTCTTAGTCACCAGAATGCTGCTCATGTTTCAATAACAAAGGAGAAAAGAAAAAAAAAAAACTTATTTCCTTCTCCTTTCTTTGTTTTCCCTCTGTGTGCTGTATGGAAATTCAGTTGTGTTTCTATTATTTTGGCTCACAGTGAATTCGAGATGCTTGTGGATTTTTGAATTTCATTCGGCCCGTTTTTACATCGTGTGTACTGTCTGGAATATATTCTTTTGGGATGAATTTCATCAAACTGCTGAGCTCTATTAATTCTGAGTTCTACGAAGGAGCTATTTGAATTGCAAAGTTTAAAAGTTGTATAATGCGGCAAGTTATTCCGTTTAACTTTGACATATTGAGCTGAGTCTCAGTGCGACTGGCACTTTTTTCTTTTGGCTTTCCCATGACAGCTTCAGAAAGCCCTTTGGGTTAAAAGCAGTCATTGGCCCTCGTTTAGCAGTAGGGCATGGCTGTCTGAGCTTGTGCCCAGACTTCCATCCCTACAGTCTTCAACACACGTCCATAAAGCACAGTGACACTCATGACAGACAAATTGCATCCTGAGTCGCCAGCGGGAAGAGGAGCATGAGGAATGCATCAGTCAGTGCCATACTTTCTCCTGATGGATCGTTCATTGGCCTTCTCATAGATGAAACAGCTGGAGAAACACTATAAAACCAGGCTACCTTATGGCTTCCTGGCCTCCACTTTGCCATAAACCAGTTTATTGCAAGCATCCCCACTTCATTAGTTAGATTATCACAATTTCTGTGTATATAATGTGACATTGCTATAAAGCAAGGGCTGTTTCTGTTTCAAATGGATGCAAAGACCTCTTTCAACAACTGTTTCTACCCATTTCTCAGATCAGTGATGAAATTCAGGGACCTATAATGATAGGACACAGGGTCAACAGATAGTGCTTAAGCATAGTTTGCACTTAATTCTTGTCTACTTTATCTGGCAGGGAGTGGAACAACCTTTCAAAGGAGATTGTTACAGAAATGTCTCCTCGACAAAACAAGTCAAGTTTGCCTTCAGTGATTTGTTTGTTCAGAGGGGCACCCTGTTCTCACCGAACAAATTCACCCCTCCGCCCGTCTTCTGATTTTTGGAGCAAAGCATGACTCATCTGCTGCATCTGCTAAGTACCTAATCAACATTAAAAATACTCACTTCTCATGTGGCGCCATGAGAAGCTCTTCAGTAATGATTGGTTGATATAGTTGTCAGATTCACTCGGGGTGCCGTCTTATGAGCTTAAATTCTTTGATTTTTCTCAGTTTAGGGAAATGTAATGTGTTTGCTCAATATAGTTTACTATTGGCAATATTAATGACAATATCAAACAAAAAAACCTTGTGCACGTATCACATGAGAAGGTCAAAAAGACTTAGGTTGTTTGCTTTGTGAACAAGGTTCATTTTCACATCACTCACAACTTGTCTTGTCTTTTGTACAAATATGCTTACAACTGGTATGGCTGGTATGGTATGTCACTCTTATCATGAAAGCTTTAAAAATGTTTTCTATATAAGAACAAGACATTTTTCTGACAGAGTGTGAAAAGCCTAATTCAGGATGTAGCTGATGTAGCCCTGATTTAAGCTGTGACTGTTATGAGCACGGGAAAAGCACAAGCTTTTTCTGCTAATACACCTTGTTCATACAGTGGACTATGATTTTTCGAATTGTGTGCAACCCTTTGTTCAGCTTTGTTTGTGCCGTTACCAGTTTTGCAGAGATGGTATCCATGGAGAAGGTTTATAGAAATATTATGTCTTTAAGTGGCTTTTTTTGTCTCACAGTGCATTTTTAGGGACAGTTCTTTGGAAGGATGGTCCTTGAGACTGAATCATTTCCAATCATGTTGAGTGTACAACAAACTAATTCTGTCTGTGTGTAAGATGGCATACAAACCTCTATTGTGAAGAGCAGTACTACAGAAGTTAAAACATCTTTACATTCCCGCTGAGTTCAAAACATCAGTCTTAATTTTTAATCCTCACATTGTGCTCCATTATAGGCTTGAGTGCTGCAGACAAAAAATAGCAACATAATAGAGAAGACCTTAGAGAGAACCAAGTTATTTTCTATACAACCTTAAAAAATGTCCTTCTGTTGGCAAGAGATTCAGGTTTTCCACCAAAGAACGTTACTGTAACTGAGAGTAATATGTTCACCTCCTCATCTGTGACTTAGTGTCTTAACACGATGTGTAATGTTTTTTATCATGTTTTCTTTTATGACACGTTAAATGATCATTTATAACTGACTATAATAATGAAGTATTGAATGGTTTGAAATACTCTACATATACTTTCAAAAGGTATATGTATTATTTTCTGTCATACGTTACATATACGTAAATACATCTCGTAGATTTATAGACGGTTACCGATCAAAACTGCTGCAGTCTGTGTTCTCATTTAGATGTGGTATTAACATGCAGTCTGTATTTATATATGGAAAAATGCATTTTAATGCAATCACAATGCTTTCGAATCAGGCTGACCACATCCGCAGGTGGTCTTTAGGATTCACATCCCAGAATGCTCAAACAAGAGTCCATAAATCATTACGGTATGTGAGACTACCATGATTGAGGCAGTTTCAGACGTCTTTAACCTCGACCTTGATGTGCTGTTTTTTATCAACCAAATAGATTGAGGGAGCAAATGTAAAACCCGGTGGAGTGACCCATTCAACCCTGATGGGCCTTTGATAGTTATCAGCCAGGCTGAGGCCTTATCTTGGCTGCTTGGAGCTCTCAGAGGAACCTTGGCTCTAAACACGTGCTGCTCTAATTGACCTCAGTACCCCAACACTGAATTCTCATCCCTCATCTGCCAGAAAGAATAAAATAAAAACGAGGTGGTCGGATTTATTTGAAACAGTTATTTGATTAGCATTGCATTGAGTCATTTCCTTTATACACAGAAACACATAGAAGAAGTAAGTCACTCATTTCTCAAATCTCTCATTTCTTCTTCTTCTCCCTTACCTTTGCAGCAACAGGTAGTAAATATATCAAGGACAGTTGCAGTCCCACAGATTCAAGTCCAAGCAGAACACTCCTCTGTGCCGCCTGCTAAGAGTGCACTCAAGCAGGCGACATCTGACCAGCCCAGAATCCTCTACCAGTGCGGGGATTGTGATGAACTTTTCAAGAGCCTGGACCTTTGGCAGCAACACCGCAAAGAAGAGACGTGTCAGCACTCTGAGAACAAATCAAAACCTGATTCACCACTTGAGCCAGAGACCATTTCAGCACAGAGCGCCAGTTCAACTTTAAATCCAGATGATTCTTCACTCTCGAAGAGTGAAACTAGCCAAAATCTTAAGGCAGAGTCAGTGGAGAGAACAGTAGCTGAGGTGGAAGAGGAGGAGGAGGAGGAGGAGGAGGAGGAGGGACATCAAGCAGCAGAGACCACTTTCTCAGCTCAGGGCTCTGATCCTCCTGTTGCTGAGGTGGCCACTTCGACCTCTAATCCAGAGGATTCGTCTCCCAAGAAGAGAGGGGCAAACAAAAAGCCTAAGCCCGAACCAGTGCTCCTTTGTGTGGACTGTGGTTCATGCTTCGGCCTGGTGTCTGAACTAGTGGCCCATCGCAAAACCCAACACGGCTTTGAGGAGGCTCTGCACCGCTGCACCGTGTGTGGGGAAAGCTTTCTAAACACCACCCTTTTTCTTTACCACCGCAAGCAGCACAGGCAGAAAGGTGAGGAAAAAATGGTAGTGGTTCCCGAAGAGACATCAGAGGAAGTTTGTACTCAGAGTAATGGGACTGATGAGCAGGGGCAGGATGCCACTCCCTCTGCCACTGGTGCCACCTCCAGTTTTGCACAGCCCGAGTTGTTCATGTGCACCCAGTGCGGGCAGAGCTTCAGTGACGAAGGAGGGCTGGCCACACATCGTAAGCAGAAGCACGACCTGAAGGAACCACTACACAGCTGCACCCACTGTGGTGAGAGTTTCATGAACACCACCCAGTACCTGTATCACCGCCGGCAGCACCGCTTCATGTCGGAGACAGAGGTGGCGGACGGAGCTGAAACTGGTGATGAAACAGCCACCACTAAACCTCAGGATACCTCACAGAGCTCAAAGCGGCTGCTTTCCTCGCCTGCTTCTGCAAGTGAATCACCACTTCCGAAGAGAAGTAGGCCCTCTTTCAGAATCCTGAGTGGCGTTAACACCCTCAAAGGTAAATTATACTCTTCGATTTGAAGCTTATCTGGGAAAAATCACACATTGTTTGCTGCTTGTTTTGGTCCTTAATGAAGCTTTGTTATGATGTAAGGAAACAAGGGTTCAGGAACCAAAGAAGACTCAGAGGGTGGCACTGCAGCAGACATAGACAACACCAACCACCCTCCACCTGCCAAACTGCTGCAGGACTGGGCGCGCACACCACTCCCCCATGTTTGCCCCTACTGCGGCAAAACCTTCACCCGCCGCGTCTTCCTTCGCACTCATGTCTACAGCCACACGGGAGAAAAGCTCTTCACGTGCAAGGTGCCAATCAGAACTGAATCAAAATTTGTCCTTCCTTGAGTCTGAGGGTTAATATTCTTTGATATCATTTCTGTCATTCGGCAGACATTGACGACATGATGTAATGCTTTTGAAGTAGGTTGGGTTTGAGGAAGACACAGCTTTAATGGCTAACCTCATTATATTTGACAGATTCTTCAATGTCTCTGCACAGTCGAAACTGAAAGTGATAATATGAGCAAAAAAGCCACATACACCTCCCTTGATTACCTTGCAAGTCATTTAAAAACTATTGTAAATGCAACTGCAGCGCTTATTTGGATTATTTTTGTTGTTAAGGTGTGCTCAAAGTCCTTCACCAACTCTCAGAGCCTGCTGCGCCACAGCATGAGCCACACAGACAACAAGCCCTTTGGCTGCGATGTCTGTGGCAAAAACTTCTCCCAGGCGGCCACCCTGAAGAGACACCAACACATTCACACATCAACACTGCCTCGTCGCAAGCGTGGACGAAAACCGGTACATTCCTTTTTCTTGTCATTAAAACATTTACATTGAAAGGTTCAAGTCTAAAATCCTATAAAATCTAAAAGCTAGTAGGTGTCAAACTGTTGAACTTAGATAAAATAATTTAAAATAAAAACCTTTTATGATTTTTTAAAAAGGAATAAAAGTGATATTTTTGAGAGATCACTTGCTGTGAAATCCTTTTTTTGTACTGACCTTGACTGTTGTGTGTCTCAATGCAGGTGTGTGCTCTGGACAATGACGAAGCTGCTCATCTCTTCGCATGTCCTCACTGCCCCTCACGCTTCAACACCGAGGATCAGCTTAACCATCACAAGTAATAGCAACATTGTAACATGCAGCATTGTTGAGTGCCAGTGGAAATGACAACAAGACATGCAACAACTTCCATTTACTTTATATTCAAACTCTCTAAAGCTCTAAACTTCTGGATTTCCGTATGGAACAGAGGTAGTTAATATCTAATAATTTCCAACCCTGTTTACTGCGTAAATACATTAGAATTATGGTTCCAAACTGAAGCCATGACAGGATTTAGATAAACCTCCTCCCCTTTCCCAGGAGCTGTAGTAGCTGAGCCGTGTCTGACCACTGAGCAAGACCTTTAAGCTGTGTAGCAAACACATTGACTGAGATGTCTGGGTGCCCTTGAGCCGCAGCCACATATGATTGACAGACAGAGGCCCAGTAAATTAAGATGATAATGATTAAAAAAAAAAAAAAAGCCCAGGACGAGGGCAGAGTCTGGCCCTGTCCTACCTGGATGAACAAGGGGGAGAGGAAATACTGTGTGTGTGTGTGTGTGTGTGTGTGTGTGTGTGTTATTTTGAGCCCGACTGATATGGGATTTATAAGGCCGATCCAGATCCAGAAGGGGAAAAATTGATAAAATACTTTTTAAGCCAAGTGCGACTGCCTGTCTGAATGAAAACAGACATTTTCCATGTGTATTACACACTGATTTATACCAATTCAAAGATATGACTATGCAAAGGCCGTCTAAAGACCGATTTTCTTTAACAAACAACTCCATTATAGAATATATTTCAGTTAAATAGTATTTATAAAACGTATAAATATATAAAATAAATATCTATACATTTTCTTTAGCTTAGCACATGAGATGTGAAATTGACAGATGTCCATAACATGAAAGTAAAGCCAGTGTAAAGGCTTCTCAGTTGATCTGCTGGTTACATATATTTTGTTAATCGATTAGTTTATATAGTGTCAGAAAATGCAGGAAACGTCTCTCAATTAGATGTCCAAGATTGATTGTTTTGTCTTATAACTGTCTGAAAATCATTTGATTGTTTTGTTTATTTCCAAGGTCAAGAATGAAACTTCATTTAAATTAAGATAAAGGTCTAAATTAAAGTTTTGGTCTCCTGAGATGAGAGGAAAAACTGCATCTCCACGTCTGAGAAGATGGAACCAGCAAATGTTTGGCTTGATAGCTAAAACGATTCAGCAATTATCAAAAATGTTGCTGATTTTTTTTTTTTTAATAGATTGATAAATTGTTTGACTCAGCACATCATTTTGGCTCTAGTCAGTGAGTACGTACATGCACGACCAATACTAATAAAACGTCACCACTACTCATTACAAAACATCTGGCTGGTAGAAGAGGTGACCCTGACTGAAATTTTAATTCTCCCAGCTGCCTCAGGGTCAGCTGTCCCTGAAATATTGATTTCTATTGTCTATTTAACAGGGAACAGAAACAGCCTGGTCTCCTATATGAGCCTTGAGAGGTCCTTGCATGTCACCTCCAGCAACCTACACTTTAAGGAACTTGTGTAGTACTTTTGCATTAACCTTACATGTAGTAGTATTGTCTGTAATATTACAGAACATAATACAAACACTTGTACGCGTGTAACGTTTCATGGAGCAGTATATTTCCTGAACTTCACCAACAGCTCTGTTTGTCCTTATTATGAGAAGCTGCCCAAAGAACCTGTATTTTATTTTCCTATGCAGCTAAAAGCAGGCCTGATGCAGCATTAGGTGAATACATCCTAACACTTCTCTCCTCCCCTAAGGCTATATCCAGCGTAATGTTACGCAATGGATAAATATAGTCTTTCATGTCCTAACTCTGACTCCTCCTAGTTTACTGCTGTTCTTTTATCTCCAGCCGTTATACACTCAGCTAATACCCCTTATTTAACCTGAAGCACAGCTAAGCACATACTTGCTGGTAATCCTCCTGAAAGTCACATATAGGGTGGCAGCTTAAAACCAAAACATGACATTTTGCCCCCTCTTTATTACAGTTTTTAGAAGTCTTTATGCTTGGATAATTATTTTATGGAATTGTTTGCAGGATTGTTTATCTTTTTTGTGAGTATTTTGGGGGAATGGTATACTTTTAGCCAGTTAAAACAAGTTGAAAACTTGGTCACTCACATGACACTTCTGTGTTTTTGTGTCCCATACAGACTGCTCCACACCAGCCATCCTTTCCCTTGCCCCGAGTGTGGAGAGGCCTTTAAACGAAGAAAAGACCTGGACCTGCACTCCCTCACTCACCAAGGTGATGGTTCAGGGTCAATCTGCCGTATGTCACTCTTCCCCATATTTTCATGGTTAGCAGGAGCATCCTGTGCTACCAACAGCAGTACACAAGGGTCATTTGTTCTGTTGTTAAATATATTTATGAACTGTTTATATCTCATATCCTTTCACCGTGTGAGCGTTTCATCTCATCTGTGTATGATCAATGTTTCCATCCCCCTGTCTGCATGATAACATTCAGGAAGAGAGACAGATGAGACTAAAGGTGGTGAACATAACAAGAAATCAGATGCAAGCCCCTGTGCCTGCTTGTAGTGGAAACCAATTAGATATGATGTTCTTATCAGTACAGCGTGCAGTGAATTACTATTGATTAATTTGGAGTTGGCGATAAATGCCCCCATCAGTTTGCCTGGGTGGCCTGTCTTGTTTATTTAAAAACACACACCCATGTTATATGTGCATTGTTCCTCCGATGCATTAGGTCAATGACTTTCCATTGATTTGCGTCCCATGTGGAACGGAGGAGGAAGGTGGAGGTAAATGAATTGGGGGGCGTTAGAACGTCAGCCTCATTAGTTAAGCTTGAAGAGTCAGCATGCAGCAGGGGTCAGGGGTGTGTGGCTCCTCTGAGAGAGATGATTGGTAAGATTGATCCATTGATCAGTCCAGGGCCATAGGCAGAGATTGTCCTTATTAAAGGTTTAATTAGAGGGTCCCAATGGGGAGCAGAGTGGATTCTCCCCACTGGGATAAGACAGTGCAGATGGTTAGCAGATTGCAAGATGTTGGCGTGACGACCTATGGATATGCTGATGAACCATCAGTGTCAGCGATTTCTCAGCCAGGTTTTCAAGAGCGACCCAGCGAGAGTGTGGTTTGCTTTGCCAAAATACAACTAGGGCACCAGCTGATTAGAGCTGAAGTGATTAGTTGATTATCCAACTGACAGAAAATTAGTCTGCAACAATCTGAACAATCGATTAATCACTTGAATCAGGTTTCAAGCATAAATGCCAAACATTAGCCGGCTCTGGGTTTTCACTTGCTGCCTTTTCTCAGTTTATTCTCGGCTTTTTCAGGGTTTTCTCTTTTGTATCACTGTGAACACAATGTTTTTATGGTTTGGGGTGTTGGTTGGACAAAGAAAAGCAGCTTGATGACACACACACACACACAGCTTTCAAAACGTAATAGGCACTATTTGCTTATTTATACCAAATGACAATCATTAGAGTTTCCAGGTAGATCACTTGTAATGAAAATTAGTTAGTTGCAGCTCTATGAGTAATAATTACTTAATCTGTCAGTTATTGTGTTGACAGCAGCAAAAGGTTAGCATTTTTGCCCGATAAACATCAAAATTGTTTCCTGTTGACTAAATCACTAATTGCCCAACATGTCTGCCTCACAGCACACAGTTTGACTCGTCAGTAGAAAAAGCAAAGGTGCGACTAATAACATTAATTATGTCACGCATGGTGCTACCAAGACTTTGAAACAGAAGCAGCTAAATGGCACTGAAAAACTGGCTGCCTCTGCCCATCACCTGTCACTGCACAATTGTTGGCATGACAGCTTGCAATCAGCAAGCTCAAGCCATCAGCCATCAGATAATTAGCAGGGCTTGGGAGCCATCGTGGAGTGTGACCACCTGTCTAAAACCTGACGCTGTTCCATTGCAGACAAGCAGCCGGCGACGTGTGTGCACTGTTCATCCCAGTTTGTGAATCAGGCAGTGCTGGAAATCCACATGCAACGTTGTCCTACCTCAGAGGAGGAGAAGAACACCGGTCGTGGACGGGGTCAGGGCCGGGGACGGTGCACTGGACAGGTTGGAGAACCGAAAATCTTGAAAATCTGAAATTATTATAGGTTTAATTTTCCCAATAATGATTATGTCTTAGTGAGATC
Organism: Datnioides undecimradiatus; assembly: GCA_008933995.1. Taxonomy (NCBI): domain Eukaryota; kingdom Metazoa; phylum Chordata; class Actinopteri; order Lobotiformes; family Datnioididae; genus Datnioides; species Datnioides undecimradiatus. The sequence goes on along the minus strand of WARS01000046.1, from coordinate 22,087,145 downwards.
ATGATGACACCAACCTTTTCTCTTTGTGTTGATTGGCCCACTCTGTCTGTTGTCCATCCCCTTGCACTCTCATGTGTCCTCCTCTCTTTATCCCTCTTCCTTTTCCTTTTCTCCTCCTGAAGATTGAGTGCGACTTGTGTGGTCACCGTTGCATGACGCAGGAAGGCCTCGACCTCCATCGGTTATCCCACACGGGCCAGACTCCCCTCAAATGCCCAGTGAGGCCTTGCCGCCGCCGATTTACCTCCAACAGTGCCCTGGAGGAGCACGTGCTGGCCCATTTCCAAGGAACGCTCAGCAAGTCCAAAAACCGGCCCCGTTTCCGCTGTCAGATTTGCCACAAGGAATTTGCCTACAATTCCACCTTCAATGTTCACATGAGGACACATACTGATGAGAGGCCCTTTGAGGTAAGACAGGTGGTGCCTGTCTCCCTGTGTGCGTGTGTGTGCTCGCATTAAAGTGGGAATTTCTCTGAGCCTTCTGAAGAATATTTTGCCCTTTTTTATACAAGGATTTTTTAAAACCCTTTAACACCCATATTTCAAATTGAAATCCAGCACTAGCTCGCCCCCCATGGTCACACCCGTCCATAGCTGTGGCCATTGCTCTGGATCTGGACCACGGCCATTTGTGCAGTGTGTGTCCTGCGGGTGTTTCCTCCCTCCCTGTGTACCTGTGATTAATGACAGGGCTGAGTTAGGGCCTGTCAGCTCCCCTCTGTGCCTGTTACTATTCTGGGACTCTCTCCCTCTCTCTATGCCGCTCTGGTGACGAGGCAGGACATCAACTATGGACCCACCCAAGCCCATCACAGCACGTCAGACTGTATAAATTGATTTAATGTTTGTGGCTTTGCTTTGAGTCATACATATCAGCCATGCTAAGGATTGGGGTTCAAGGAGCACTGGTCCTTAAACACACAAGCAGTTATGGGGATGAATCCTAATTTTAATCAAATATACTGTGCTTTCCTGAAGGAACACCTATATTTGCTGAGTACATAAAGAACAGACTCAACAGGAAAGGTCATTTTATTAGAGTATATCTCACAGAGATACTGAAACTGCAAAACTGACAACAGGGAATTACGATTTCAATCGGAGTGTCCCCAGTAGGAATCAAAGCAAAGCACAACAAAGTCATTCTTTTGTATGGCTTCAGGTTTAATCAAGTATCTAGTTGTAGCCTGTTGTCTGCACTCAGGTGGTTACAAGCAGACAGCAAATGTGAGGGTGGCAGGAAATGTACGGCTGTGGAATTGTTGATGTGATTATTTTATTTAGACATTGTTTTGGCTCTCGATTCCACTGTGAGCATTTCTACCCTGGTGCCTACTGTTCAAATTGATTACTCACACTTTTCGAGCTGCAGCGACTTATCAATAAGTTTTACTGACAGAATATTTTTACAGATAATCTTGTTAGTCAATTTCTGAGCAGAAATGCTAAATATTCACAGGCTCAGTCTCTTCAGTTGTGAAAACACGTTTGTCATTTATGAGAATTAACTGAACATTTTTGAGCTGTGAGTTGTGAGGACGAGACAAGACATATGAAGACCTCACCTTATGTTCTACGACATTGTTTTGCACATTTGTTTGACTTTATTCTGATGTTTTATAGAACGAACAATTAAATGATTACTTTTATGGGAATAATAGCAGATAAGTTGATAATGAAAACACTTTTTAGTTGCAGTGTGACACGTGGGGTGTTTTTATTCCTTTGTATCTTTCCTCTCTGCCTCCCCTTACATCCTGTTCTCTCTGCTCTTCCTCTACACCAGCCAGAAGTGCTGTTTCTGCAGAAAAGTATAAAGAGAGGTCTCGGTCTCAGAAAATATTAATTGCAGATGAGTTTGTGCACTGCTTCTGTTGTGAGCATAACTGTATTTCCTTGCCACCATCTTAACTCTTTTCATTATTTTGTCCTCTTTTCTATTCTCCACCTCCCTTTTCTCCTCTGTTCCTCCACAAGTGCTCCACATGTGGCAAGCGTTTTCGCCAGCTGCCCCATCTGCAGGACCATGAGCGCATCCACAGCGGCCTGCGGCCTTTCTGCTGCTGGATTTGCGGCAAGAGTTTCAGCGTGGCTGCCCGGCTCACCGAGCATGCCCGCACCCACAGCGGAGAGAAGCCCTACCCCTGCTCCTACTGCCCAGCCGCCTTCCGCTCTCGATCCAACCTGGATAAACACATCCGGCTTCACGGGGACCTGCCAGTGGATAGCACTGAGCAGGCAGTGCAAGCGGCCGAAGCTGCCCAGGTTCAGAAAGTGCTAGAGGGGGCCAAGGTGCTGTCTTCTCTTGCCACCACAGGGGAGGTTGATTCTGGCTCCGTGCAGACTATCTATGTACTTCAAGGGGCCGAAGGAGGCACTGAGACAGTCATGATCCCCTCTGATCAGCTCAGTGGCATTGAGGGCACCTCACAGGTTGTCATCTTGCCCTCCTCTGTTCTGGGAACTGTTCCCACAATCACCATGGATGGAAGTGAAATCACCATGGTGGAGAGCCAGTCACCACAGCATGCAATTGAGTTCATCGTAGAGGAGACTGTATGAAAGCAGGTTTAAAACTGTTGTATAAAGGAACAACACAGTAGAGAAAGACTGAATGATTAGTTGAGCATATAGACTGCTGATGGGTTGAAAAGTTTGATTATAGAAGGATTGCCAGTTACTACCGTGTACAGTGTGTATATAGTTTGATAGGTTTCTAAGTCAGGCCCATCCTGTTTAGCAATAAATACAATCCAACATCTTTTCTTTGGTGGAAAATTTATTTAATAGCATTGTTGACAGTCTAAAGCTTATTAATTAAAGGTTGCTACGCAAAACGCACCTCAAATTACTCTTTCAAACTAATTGGAAAAACAGGTTGTGAAATGGTCCCTCGACTGCATACAGACGTGTATTTACAGCTCCTATTTATTAGGGGAAGACCGGTGGAGGCCGATGAAATGTGTTCTGCTTTCTTTATAATAAAACGCTTCAGCTTTCACACTTGTGAGCGTCCATCATTTTATAAGGTGGATGACACGAGGGCATTGCTACCATCCCATCAGATGGGATGGACTTTATAGGTCCTGCTGTAAATTGCCACTTCTGCCTTTTGACAAACAATATGAGGTCTTCTGCTGAGAAATATACGGACCCACTCAGCACAAGTACAGCTTTTCAAACCACTCCGATTCTCTCTGCCACACGCACTGAGAAATGTTAGTGGAAGACAGAATGAAGTAGAACTGTGTGTATAGATCAACCCTAATGTTTCAATCATTTGTAAGACATTATGTTATTGATTGGTTTTGTGCTGTAATTAAATACAATAATAACAGTAATATGGCAAGATTTATGATGATTTAGCTGGAGTGCAGCATTATGCAGTGGCAAGTAGTGCAATGAAATTATCCTGCACTTGCTGTATAGTTATCAAAAATAATGATCCTATTTGTGTCTGAATGGGAAGAGGCATAATATGATATAAGTTTTGCCAGCGCTGCAGTAGCCCATTATAGGCTTCTAAAGCGCAGTTTATGGCTGTCTCCCACCCAGTGATTGCTGACAGGGGGGTTTGAAACCACACACACGCAGAGGCACTCAGTCTTCGTTTGTTTTCATGTCATGGAAGGAGAAATGCTGATGATTGTGTGGGGAACTGAAATGGGGAAATGGCAGCATTTCTGCAGAGTGAGAAGCATATCAGGAAATAGAGGGCTCCTGAGGAGCAAAAAGAAGCCAATGCCAAGAATTTAGCTGCTCTTCGCTGCTTTTCTGAGAGAGTCAACAGGCGACCAGTCGATAAATACATGTTTTTTTCCTTCCTAGCAATCTCGAGAGCTGATATTCTGGTGGAGTGCCGTTTATCATACCTGCTGCCTAACATTGAAACCGAAAAAACCCCACAAACACCGATGTGTAATGAAATTGTTGATGCTGGTGGTGAAATCATGAGACTTACATGCTCCAGGGAAGCAGCCTGACTGTACTGTAATGGTCTGTTTGCTGTGCACATGACAGTACATTGTCTGGCTGTGCGCATTCCTGTGCTCAGACTTAAGCCTGTGGTTTTGTATTTGTTTTTGTTGGTGACAAGCAAGTGAACCAAAACAGATGATTGAAATCTAGATTTAAATGTTGTCCATGGCTTAACTTTTGGCTTTAAGTGTGATTTTTACAGTATATCATGATGACAGATGGATTGCCTTAAGGTATGCTCTTATCTGTGCTGTGTCTCCGTTTTAAAACAGCAGGCACTAAACTGTAAATACTGGTTACAGGTTACAATTAAATAAATAAGGCTGAATTGGGTTTTTTAATGTTCAATAATGATAAAGGAGCATTTAAATTAATTGCCAGTATGTTAATACAGCTGGTGCTTGATGTATAGAAACGAATGAAACTGAGATGCAGAAAGAAGTGATTGTTCTTTTTTTTTTTCAAAACAAAATGCTCAAAAATTGAATCCTGACCAAGTGACAGCACAATATTATGTATATAGTGCAATGTTACATTAATAATATTACCTATAAAGTGTGGTCATTACAGTAATGACCTTGGGAGCTGTTGCTTTCTAAAATACAGTCACGGATGCTTTGACAAAATAAAAACATTCAGATTATTTGAAATATTTTGTTGGACTAAAGACAGACATTGCTTGTGTTAAACTGAATAGCCTCGCTTTTTTCCCACGCCACTGATGAAAACAAGCCAACACAAAGTAAATGATTTATAATCATGCATGTGCATAGCTGAGAGGAACACAGGCTGCTGTATAGGCTCACGTGCCATAGTTTTTGCAATCATGTGTTTGAATTATTTATGGCATTGACAGGATGTAGAGGCAGGCAGTGAGAAAGTGTTTTTTTTTATCTCTCAACACAACCAAATGAAATGGACAGTTATGCTGATATGTGCTCCTAAAATAGCCATCAGATTCAGGAATGTCCTTGTTACGAATCAGAAAAAATGAAAAACGAGCACACGCTGTAGCCGCTCTCACCCTGGGCATCCCTTTGATTCTCACCTCTTTTTTTTATACCATAAACACTAAAAATACTCGAGTGACCCTCAGGAGAGAATGTGCATATTCAGCTCTCACAGCAGTAAACTCGCTGACGTCACATTGTCCCATGCAGGTGGAGGACACCACGAGCTCCAGTGTTGGCTTACAGCTCCAGGTAAGAGCATTGACACACCAGCTACAGTACAAAATACGTGCGCAGGTTTAAATGGTTAAAGTTGCTTAAAATTTCAGGTTTAAGAGGTAGTTTTCTGGTGCAGCCCATAACCCAGCACCCAACCCATAACGACACTTTAAATATTACCCAGTGCATTAAAAATCAGGTATACAGGGTATACACTACTGAAGAGATTTCAAACATTTTTCTATTACTTTAATGCATTTAATAATTGCCTCCATTACTTCATTATTTCAGCTATCTAAACATTAATGTTACTTCCAACTACTGGTTGAAACTCAGTGTATATAAACTCTTTATTCAATACTTTTGGCAATTTAAACTGTTTATCCATTAATCCTTTCAGCAAGCTTAACAATGTGTCTGTTTATTTCATAGCTACAGCATTTCACCTCTTACCCATCACTTTGAGCTGTTTCAACCATTAATCCAGTAGTTTTAATAACCTTTTCTTCCTTTCATAAGCTCAACCATTAATCCATTATTTTAGTATTTCATCCTTTCACTTTTCTTTTGGCTCTTTTAACTCTTAATCAGGTTCTCTGCTTACTTGCTAACTAGCTTTCAAGCTTTCACACACTCCTAATGTGTTAGCTGAATGTCCAGGTGTTACTGTTTGATTAAATCACAATTTCTACTCCACATTTTCCAGTTTATCTCCTGGAAACTTCACACTTGGTGCAAGTACTTCCATCTGGGAAATACTGGTGTAAACCTTCATCCTTACAGTTTACTGTCCATAACAAGATAATGACAAATATTAAATTCTAATGATGTTGTGATGATAATACATACTACAACAACGGTACTTTTGCCTTTCTGTTAAATTTAAACAGAAGCTTTTCCAGTCTGCAGTATTGGTTTCTAGTGCAATGCCTACGGTATTGATCTGTATGAAGGATACACAACAAAACTAGGCTACCATATCCTGGAGATTTATTATAGTAAATCATTGGAAATAAATAAAAAACCTTAAAAAGACCTACAGTTAACTTCTACACAGTCACTGTAAACCCATTAACCACAGAGTCCCCAGAGATGCATTAATGTCTAGCTTTGTTGATGGCATTTTTATTGACATCTTGGCAAGTTGGAGATGCTGGGCAAAGTTTGTTTCCAAGGTAATGTGATGGAGTATTGTGTGTGCTGACACATACTAGCACTGTGGTGAAAAACACTGAAAATGTAATGATGGGACCATTTTTCTGTAAATGGTCATTGCAGTGTTACCACGTTATCTTTACAGGCGTGTGATATAATGCCCCCAAGGGCTATGACTGCAGTCTAAATGGATTAATTTATGTATTTATATGCCACACTAATAAACTTTGCTTTTTCTGCAATGTACTTCTGAATAGATTCAATAATATTGCAGCCTATCATGTAGCCATTAAAGGTCAAACATTTTACCGGTGAAAATCACATACGCCGGGAATGCTTCAAGCGATGGAAAATATCATAAATCACGTTAAGGTCAATGCACTGTATGTGCAGTGCTACACAATATGCCCCTTCAAGACAAATTATACAGTTTTCTATAAAGGGATGCAGTCATGCTTTATTAGGTTATATTTATACACTTCTGTAGAAGAGATGTCCATGTTGAATCTTTGCTGACCCTGGTCACCTCTTCTTGCAGTGTGTTGTACTTGGTAGCCAAACCCTTGCATCCAGTTTTACTATAGCTCTGCTATTATACTGCAATTTCTTTCTCTTGTACACATACAGTCCAGGAGAAATTAGGCTGATTGAGATAAGATTACCTGCAAAATCATGAGGTTGGAGATGCACTTTACTGGTCTTAAATGCTGAATCTTTGAAATTTTTAGCTGTCTAAAATCAAACTATCATTTATTTATTGTTTCCACTGTTAAAGTTAATGTTATCTGCTACAATAATTGATGCTATTTCCTGTGCTCTACAAGTGATATTACAATAAATCTTTTTTGTTTAAGGTGTTCCATCTTAATTACTTCGCCTATGATAATCTGTCTTATAAAAGAAAGTCTGAGTTAGGGGGCGTGAAAAAACATGATGTAGTTCTTTGTATTTGACTAAGTGAGCACACTTATGCAAACTTACTCAGTCGCTACAGCTGACTTCCCAACTCTATTATCATATCGTAGTTATTAATGTATGATTGACCTATTTAAGTAATGGTATACATTTATCATTCTCTATGCCTTGTGATTACATATTTATTGCTTGCACATGCTTCCTCTCCACCCTCTGTCCTTCTCTTAGTTTCTTTTTCTCCTTTCTCTCTTTTTTTCATCATCACTCCCCTGTTCTGTCTCTCCCTCTCTTCCCCCCTGCGACATAGCCTCTGTCTCTCTCTTTGCTGAGGTGGCTGTACCTGCTGTGACTTTGACAAAGTAGTCTCCATGCGTGTAGTGGTGTATTTTTCTGCGTGTGTGTTTATGTGGAATGGGTGCGTACGCAAGGTCCACGAGTGTTTGTGTGCATGCACTGCTTGCACTAGCTTTATTTTTAGTTTGCAAATTTGTCTGACTGTTGCATCTGTTTAAATGTGCACATTGAACACGTGCAGCGTGCATCTGCTTGTGTGTGTCAGCGTGCATGTGAACATACTGCAGCATACTAGCACGTCTAGTGCTTATGTCATACATACTCTGTTTTGTCCTCCATTACCCCTCACTTTTTCATCCTGTGCTCTCTTGTTCACCTTGTTTCTCCCTGTGTGCTCCTCTCCTCTCCTCCCGCACCCCCATCCTCCCTCCCCTTCACTCCTCCACCTCCCTCCCCTTGTCTCCTCCCTCTCTGTCCCCTCCCTCCTGTTTCCTCCTTCCTCTCTTTCTCTCTCTCTCATTGATAGTGAAGCATTTGTGACTAGAATACTGAGGAGCTAATCATTATTCCACGAGCACAGCGCAGTGCTCGGGCAGAATGTCAATTCTCCCCCCTCCCTCTGTCTTCCTCTCCTTCTCCCTCCCCTCTTTTGCATGCTTTCCAAGCAATAGTTAACATGGTAGCCACATTTATGTTCTACAAAGAGAAAAGTAAGGAAACACTCCAAATACAAATACACATTTGCAATTGCAAACACTGAGCTCTCAACACCTGCAACGAGGTGTATGTGTAATGGTTGAGTAAGGTTTACATTTGTGCTGTGGATGGCATTTGGAGTGTGTGTGTGTGTGTGTGTGTGTGTGTGTGTATGTGATACGTAGTTGTTATGTAAAAGCGCTCCACATCAATTTGTCAAGAGCAAAGTGGTGTGGGATGGAGATGAGAGAGAGACAGCTGTTGAATGCATATTTAGAGAGAGCAGGCAGACCAAAACAGAGAGTGACAGCAGACTTTAAGTGGATGCAATAAGGCCTAAATCACCAGTAATGTTATGTTAAATTGCCTTATTGTATTTCTACATGTTAGATGATCAATACATAGTACAAACATAAAAGACTACGGTTTAATGCGCTGACAGTGTCTCACAGTGGAGATTCAGTGTCACCCAGTAGTGCTGAAAACTAAGACAGGGGTAAATTAGACCAGAGGTAGATTAGACAACACAGACACACACACACAGCGGGACTGCGGGGCGTGTGTCATTGCGTGTGATGGAATGAGAGAGACAGCACACGGAGACTCCTCCTGACTTCCTGAAAACTGCAGCTGTGGGTCACAGCCAGGGGTAACACTGTGTGTGCAACCCACCCAACACACACAAACACTTACACATGCACTCACCACGTGAACAGAGCCCAATAAAGAATTTTAAATTTGCAAGTTGGACGGATGCAGAAACAGTCATATCCACATGTCCACACAGACAAACACATGGAGAAAAAAAAAAAAATGCTGTGGCCTAAGGGAACCTCTGGCGTGACATGGCTGCAGTCTAATAGGCTCAAGCATGAGTGAGTAATAGGTGTTCCAGCACTGTCCGCCCACTGGACAAAGACATCTTGAGATGCACATTATTTTATGAGATGCAAAGTGAATAGGTGAAAACATGATGAAGCACTGGGTGGGGGGGCTGTTTGAGACCAAAGCAGAGGAGACAGCTCAGCATTGTCACAAGCTATATTTGTTTCTCTGTTTGATTAGGGGACAGCTTAGTGGACGAACCAGAGTTGATGTAACCAAAGGCTCAAATCAGAGGGTATTAGTCAATACTGAAGACACAAATAGGCCCTAACTTTACGCCACTGTGTGTTTATATTATGAGTGGACAAAGTTAGTTTTTGGTTGGACTGGAACAATGTGGATTAATTAGTAATACACACGTCATATTATGTTGTCATTCTGTTCTTTTCAAATCTAACAGCAATCTTGTCACTAAACACCTTTTCTGAAATCATTTAGAGTGTAATTTAAAAATATCACTGTAAGGCAAACACAGCAGTGTCACTAGCAATTAAAGATCCACCTCATGCACCGAGTGACAAAATCAATGATTCAACACACTGTGGCAAGTTTAATAGCCTTGGAGGACATTAAATGCTAAAGGAGGATTGGGGCTGCAAGGTTAAGAAAAAGATCTATATTGGAAAGGCTACTTGGACCGACCAGAGCACCAGAGAGGAACAAAGGCATCATAAGGCCAACGTCCCAGTCTCGTTAGAGGGGATGAGACAGTGTAGCGTGATAGAAGTGGGATACGGGAGCTAGGCAGTGACATCATATAGTGTGAGCTGCTTCTCTGGAGACTGCTGTCTGCTTACAGTGGGCTCATGCTGTTGTGGAGTTGTGCCTTATATGAGTGAACATTATAAATAGTGAGGAGGATGTCAGCTCCGTTCAAGGGAGTCCCGCATGATGTGTCAGGGTGCTCTGGTGAGAGGAGAAACAATTTTCAGCAATGTGTGAGTGTAGCGTATGTTGGCATGTGTATCCTTAAAGCTGCTAATGTAATAGCAGCAAAAAGTGCTTAAATATTATATATTTGCATTATTTTATACAGTGCATGTTGTTTTATACTTATAGAGTTTATAAACTGCACAAGTATACTGGAAATCTACAAAAATGAAGCTGATAACATGTTTTGCATGTGAGATTGTGATCTACAGATCAGCCTGGTGGCTTTGGTGTTGTGCTAGCCATAAACTGTAGCACCACTAATTCACAGCTACCCATCATTCTTCATCTCTCTCTCTCATTATTTCCTGTTTTCTTCCCTTTGTTGTCCAAGTGCAGTCATAAAAGACCCAAAACACACAAAAATGTAAGTACTACTAAGTAATTAGTCACTATAGCTGTCAAATTAACACAGTGGCGTAAAAACAGCAACATTTTCACCTGAAATCTTGTGCAGTTGAAGTGTTAAGTACCACAAAATTGAAAAACTCTCGTACAGTAATTAAGTACATGTACGTAGTTACACTACATTCCTGCTTACAGCTGCATACATGTTTGATCTAGCCTCATGCTCTGATAGGATTTATGTGTGTGTTTACCTCTACTTCCCCCGCTTCTGTTTGTGCATATCAGTGACATAATGTCAATATGTGCCTCAGTATGTGAGCCCAATTGTGTGTTTACCTCTGATTCTGCTGTGTGTGTGTGTGTGTGTGTGTGTGTATGTGTTTGTGCAGATATGTATATGTTTGTGTCCCTGTCAGTGCGTGATGTGTGTCATAGGGTATGAGGCGAATCGCGTGGTGGTGTGATAGTGTTTGTCACCCTGAGCATGTAGCCATGTCAAACTCTGTCAGGGTAGTTTACCCTGGCTGGGGATGTAACACAATCCCTATGATTACTCGCTCTCCCGCTCCCTCTCTCTGTTGGTGTGTGTGTATTTGTTTCAGGTAGTGTATGTTTTCTTCATGGACAGTTTTTTTGCCTTTTCCCCTTATTTCAAATGCTTATCGCAGAGACTGACAGAGAAAAGAAAGAGGATGGGGGGGTGAGTTGATATTCATCTTTGAGAAAAATACCTTGGAGGGAGCGAGAGAGAGAGATAGAGAGAGAGTAAAGGAGTGGGTGTTGGGAAGGAAGAGGGAGGGAGAGGGAGAGTGGGAGGGTGCAGGGAGAGAGAGAGAGAGAGAGGGAGAGCTGATTAGATTGGAGAAAGCCAAGGAGGTACGGTATACTATTGAGCAAGAGGAGAGACAGAGCGCAGAGAGGCAAAGGGGAGGGTGACTAAGTGAATGCAGTTTGCCGTCGCGTGTCGCCGTATCACAGCGAAGTCCACAGGCAGGCAGAGGGATTGGACCTGAATCAACAAATGGATACAGAAAAACTGGATGTACACTGCATATGAGGAGAGAATAAGGGAGGACCAAGAGTCTGCCTTCATATCCTTTTATCTCTGCATCAGATGCTGCTGTGAGGAACCCACGGGGAGGCAAAGGAAAATAGCGGACAACTCATTTCTCCCTAACATCCTTGGAAGCCAAGGAGCTGTGAGCCAGAATTGAGTCGACTGTGGGACTCGCTGGGATTGAATATATGCTCAGTAAGTATTTGTATAGGCTGCAAATGCCAATGTATGAGCATGTGTATGTGTGTGTGGATTGATGCCTCTGGCTTGTGCACTGCCTCTGATGCTTTTTTTATGAAGAAAGAGAAAATAAGAGAGGAAGAAGGGAATGCAAATGCAGTTGTGCTGCAATGTCTCCTTTATTGTAATATGCTGTTTGCATCGTTGAACAGATTTTTTTTTTCTAATTTAAACAACTACTCCAGACTTGACTCTATATATTTGTGCCTTTTCCTCCACAGTGCTGGTGTGTGCGTGTGTGTGTGTGTGAGCTTGTGTGTGCGAGCTGATAATAGCAGCCCCATTGGTATTCAGCGGAGGGAGCTCCAGGATCTCGCTGCGCCTTTCCCCAGGATGGGATCACAGAGCAGGGATTGTACTCGCCTGTGGAGAGCCCACTGAAATGGGTGAGTGTCCGTCCTTCTCTTCCTCCGTTTTTCCTCTTTCCATTCTTTTTCACCTCTCATTTTCTTGTTTTTTATATCTCTGTGTCTGTCTGTTCTTCGTCAGTCTGCAGTTATGCTCAGGACATTTTCACCTCAGATGGGTTTTTTCTTCATTTTTCTGAGTCTCTCATCCACTCACCCTGTCCAACCCGTCACTCTCCCACCTGTTTCCCTCCATCTCTCCATCCCTCCTTCCGTCCTCTTTTCATCCAGTATCCATCCCTCCTCACCCCCTTTTCCCCCATCAAGACATAAACAGGCCTGTCCAGTTTGATGGATTTGAATGAAATCTGAATGGCTCACTTCAATTTGTTGCTTCTCACCCTCTTCTCCCTCTCTCCCCCCATCAGTCCCTCTTTGCCCCTCTCTCCCTTCCCCTCTTCGGCTGTTTCACCCCTCCCCCCTCCTCGCCACCATCCCTCTCTCTGTCTTTTCAAGCTTCTCTCCACATTCTGTTTGAATTCACACACACCGAAGACGTTTGAGTCTCTTTTCTGAAACAGACAATGAATGGAAATGCTCTGGATGTATGTATGTGTAGTTGTGTGTGTATGTGTATGTGTACGTGTGAAAGGACTGCTATTTCTGTGTTGGTGTCAATCATTTTGATAGCTTTCATGTGTGTGCGTCTGTGGCACAATGCAGAGAGGGCAGAGGTGTGTGTTCAGCCTCAGTGTGTGGGATTGGTAGAACAGAAGGTTATGAAGTAGATCAATGTGTTTAATTGCTTCAGGCACAACAGCTGTGACACGTATGTACACGCACTCCTGTGCACGCACCATACTCACACACACACACACACACACACACACACACACACACACACATTGTCACTCGCTTTACACGCACCTCCATCTTTGCACTCCTTGCTGACATACCTTCTGCACACCAATTCACACCCACCTACATCTTTTCACATGTGCGACACAAAAGCATGCAAACGATGCCAACAAAGGCTGTGAACACAGATATGCACGTGCACACGGGCACACACACAGACACTGAACACTAACCTGACCAGTGAGCCAACACATACACATGGTCTCATCCTAAATGGTCCTATGAGGATATGGGTGTCACAGGAGGGTCACATCTATCCACACAGCAGTATTGATTGATGCTGATACACTGAATGGCCTCTAATGTTTCATTTTAAATGGACCATCTCCTCACTGGACAAAAAGAAAGAAAAAGAAAAAGAAAGGAGGCACTGATCCTAGTTAATGATTTCATTTTGTTCCTTTTAAAGAGATGGAATTGACACTGCATGAGTTCACATCTACTCTTACTGAAAAACATGCTTTCTCCATGCTGATGTGAATTAAATAGGTATTTATCACTCAGCGGTGAGATTTTGATCAGAAAACCAAAATTACTTTTATAAATTCAACAGGTGCAAACTGTTGCATAGTAACAGAAGCAAGACTACCTGCTAGGTAGCAAAGATTTGACATCCTGCTGCTATTTTTAGGTTCAGGCAATCTATTTGACAAAAGGCAGTATGATTTATAAGGACATTGGAAGAAAAGAAACTCAACAGGCATCCAAGTCTGTCTAAGCTCAGACCAACATTAGTTCTGTCCTCTGCTTGCATACCCGTCTGCCTGGAACATTGTTTGCAGGAACAGAAGAATATGTCTTGGCACAATATAAAGGTACATAAATATGACAATATCGATCCTGGAGCTGAATGATAGATCAAAATATGAGCTAAATCTGATCAGTTATGACTCCCAAAAGGCACTGAACTTTATCTGCTTACATTAAATCCAAGGAAGTGCAACCAATTGCCAATTTTTAGACCTGTTAGTTGGTCTCAAATTAGGTCTAAAAACCTTACACTTTACTTGTTTTACTTCCAAATCCAAAAGTTTGTGTCAAAACATGGAAATTAAAAAAAAAAAGTTCACAAAAGTTCAGACACTTGCTCCTTTTCTTTGTGGAGACATTTTTAGGTTTTAATTCTACTGTTTTGTTTTTTTTTTTTAAATTTCATTAGTGCTGATCAATGACTAATTCAAGATTTTCTATTATTTGCATTTACACTAAACCCTATTGCAAAAATATGAATAACAAAACTCAAATGGAATAAAAGCTCTTTTTTACCTCTTACAAGCCTCTTTGCAGAATCAGAATGTATCAAACTTCCTGTATCCCGTGTTGTATCGAAACATAAGTTGTATTTGGTACTGCCTTTTAAACCTGAGAGACAAAATGATGCCCTGGTCACGTTTTTAAAAAAAAAAAAAATCTCATTTAAACAAAATGTAACTGATATGCAAGCCTCATACCAAATACATTGTATAATTACCTTTTCTGGTGCCTTAGCTGCATCAGTTGAATGACTAGCAAATGTCACCGTACAGAGGTTGCATTTGGAACCACACGCTAAATTATCAGGCAACCCTACATCACAAAATACTCTAAAACATCAACAGATTCTAGACCAATGCTAGTTTTAATTTTGAATAAAATTGACATCCATTGTCTACACCAAGCATGACTTCTTGTGCCTGACCACTGCTACAAGCCTGGACAGCAGTCGTCCACCTGCCTCAGGCACATTCACCAGTCAGAGATCTATCTCTGGCCTTCAATGTGCTCCTTCACATGCATCTTGTCTTGGACACTGTGGGGTGTGATGGACAGCTAACTTAGAATTGAAGAAAAAGACAGGAGAAATGATTGGGTGAAAGCAGGCTAGGTGAAGATATAAAATTGGATAGAGGCAATAGAGGAGAGATGTGATGCGGGCGAGTGTTTGAAGATGAGCTTGTTGGGAGAGAGTGAAAGGATCAAATCATAGAGTGAGTGGAGAGTAGGAAGGAGCAAACAAGCAGCAAAGTCGGAGGAAGAGTGACAAGGACGGAATAGACAGCAGGACGACAGGCAGGGCGGAGTGTGACGAGGACGAGAATGACGTACGCGATAAGGCAGAGTGACACAAATGTCACCATGCTAACCTTTCATGCACTCTCACTCCCTCTCCTCTTTACTTTCTCGCCTCTTCTCTTCTTCTCCTTCTAGATCTGAAGCCTTGCAGAGATGGACACCAAATGGGCAGCATGGAAGCCAGCGCACACCCTCCAGCGACTAGCTTTCCACACCTAATCACCGCAACCATCTCCAGCCATCAGCTTGAGCCATCCCAGCAAGGACCGAACCTGCAGAGTTGAGGCTGGACACGCTCGACTGAAAAACCAGTTTTGGTCTACAGGAAGTTGAGAAAAGCCAAGGGTGACAAGCCTCAGAGGAGTTGACTTACAACAAACCACTCAACCTGTTGAGCATAAGATTAAGCTTCTTGGACTCCACCTGAAATGAAATAGCAGTGATGCTTGAGCAATGGTATGGAGCTTTTGGACATGTCCGGATTTATCGACCGGATATCTTATCGAGATTACGACACTTTTGTGCACACCTCAGAGCTGGGCCACTTTTCCAGATTGGCTTGTGGGCAAAAGCGAGTAATTGAAAATCCCCCCTCGAGAGGGTCTCTCCTCTGATTTGTTGTGGGTAAAGAGAGCTTTTTCTTTTTTTCCCCAAAAAGGAACAATTTTAAAAAACCCCACTCTTTACACCACGTTCGCCCCCTCTTTCTTTTTCGCCATCTTTCTCACACATTGCGGAGAAATACATTATGAAGCAGCACCATTCTTTTTCATCCTCCCTCGGTGATGGAGAGAGAGGAGGGACAGACTGTCCAGAATAGATAACGAGCAAGGAGACTGGCACTGAGGAGAGGAGAAGGAGAGAAAAAGCAGAAAAATAGAGGGAAACAGGTAGCAAGAGAAAGAAGACGACAGAGAAGGCAAGAAAAGAAAAGTAGAGCATTAACTAGGATTGCTTAAAATCCTCTTGGAGACTTAGAGTCTCTTTCTAATTCGTCTGTGCCGTGTTGGAGGGTAGTTAGCGCAATGGGAAGGGGAGGGGTCAGGATTTACACCAGGGGGGGCACTTGAGCAAGAGAGTAGGGTTATGTCCCCCCTGCACCTGCCTGGTCTGTATCTCAGTGTTTGTCAGGAAGACAGACTGAAAGATGGCCTTGTAAACAGACAGCTATATTGAATGACAGACACGCTCTGAGGCTGGTAAGGCAGACAGACAGACAGACAGGAAGATAGACAGGCAGACAGGAAGACTGGTACGCAGCCTATTCCAAGTGTCAGGCAGAGAGCCAGGCAGACATCCAGTGCCGGCACAGTAGACGGCGTGCGATTCATTGTCATTCTATGCAGTGCGTGAGGAAGAGACAGAGAGAAGGAAAGAAAGCAGAGACAGAAGGAAAGAAGAGGAGCATCCCTGTGTTTGTAGCTTCTCAAGAATCTCACATCATCTGCATCCACCTCAGTCTGTACTGTGGCAAGCCTGTACACTAAAAAAAAAAAAAAACAGTCTGGGAGGGAGGGGGCTGTTACTAGAAAGGGAATACAGGTTGGAGAGAGAGCGAGGGGGGAGGCAGCCAGAGAAACAGAGGGAGAGAGCAGGTGTCGGAAATCCTCCCCTTCATCTGCTTGTCATTTACTCCTTTATGTTCTCTCGTCGTCTGGCGAAGTGATTGGTTTTCTGATGCCGGCGTTCCTCTGCTCATAGGCCCTCTGCAATCCTGAGGAAAACAAGAGGTGGGCTGACAGAGGAAGGCAGAAAAAGACAGCATAAAAGGAAAGGTGGTGCCCCATTTTGATTGACTAATTTTTACCTCTTCCTTTTCTTATTTGTTAAGACGGGCTGTTGTTGTTGTTTTTTTTCTTTTTAAAAAAAACGTTTTATCTCAAAGTAACAGAAAGAAAAGGAAAAACACCGGCTCAATCAACCCCTCATTCTTTTTGTACAGAGTTGAACCTCTGCTCTCATCAACTGTTGATTTTTCTTGCCTTTTCCTAAAAGGATTATTTTCTTTTTCTGATCATAAACACTGGGATCTTCTAGATTCCCTCTATATGTCCTCACCCCCAATGACACAGTGTGAACCCCTCTGACTCCCCCACGGCGTCCCCCCCCCTTGGCTGAAGTGCTAACACCCTCTGGTCTCAGATCTCAATGCCTGTGTTGACTCACCACTACAGCGATAATATGGCACAGCGCTTCTGATAACGTCTGATTCATTCTGTAAGTAGGACTCTCTCTCTGTTTATGCATGTACGTGTGCACATGTACACTGCATGTCATTAGCGTGTATTCAGCTCATGTATGCAAGAACACCGATGTGGTCTGTCTTTCTGCAGTGTTGGTTTTATGGTGTCTTCACAGCAGATTTGCTTTCCTGTGCTTCCTCTGCTCCAGGCAATTTGAGCATGTGTATGTGTGTGTGTGTGAATGTGTGTGTGTGTGTGTGTGTGTGTGTCTGCCAAAGACTGAGATTTTGATCTTACAGCCAAGCTTACAACAGCATCAGAGTAGTGTCAGAAAAAGGCGAAGGAGGTGCCTTTCTGTGTGTGTGTGTGTGCACGCCTACATATTGGTCCTGAGGTTAATTTGAACTAATTAGTGTTGAGTATTTTTGCTTCTCAGAGCAGTTTTTTGGTTCTGTGTCAGTGTACTTGCATTCATTAGGGTGAGATGGAAAGGGGGTGGGGGTCTAAAGCTGAAGAGGGTGAACCAGCTAATGAGAATGACTCTAATTCCCTGACTAGTTCTTTGTTGCCTCCATTTCACGTCTAATGCCCTGAGCATTGTACCCCGGCTGTATATCATTTCGGCCTCCTTTTATCTCCCTATGTGTTGCTGTGGATGAAACCCTATCCCGAGACCCAGCCTCTGCAATGTCCTGCATATTACTAAGCCCATCTATCTCCTTGGACACATCCACATCTTTATACACTCCCACAGTCACCAGGCCCTGCACCGGGAGACGCTCAATCAAGATAGTCCCTTCAAACAGACCAATGAACTGTGAATAACGCCATTACACAAACTCCCAGCTCAGAGCGTTACAGAGACAGAAAGATTGGGAGGGTGGAAAAAAAGGAAGGAAAAAAGCAAGTGAGAGAGAGTGAAAGAGAGAGAGAGAGAGAGAAAATGAAAAACATTCTGGAGATAGAAGAACAAGAGCAGAAGGCGAATGAGAGAGGAGACAGAGTGTGAGACCGAAAGCAACAGAGAGGAGGACACGTAGAGGAGGGAGGGTGAGAAACAGAGGGGGAAAAGGGAGTGTGTAGGTCTGGAGGGGCCGTGGAGCAGGAAAAGACCTCTGCTCCATGGGAGCACTCTGATGGGCTTAGCAAGGCCCATGCTTTGTTCACACTGTTGGTCAGCCTCTCAGAATTAAGATTACTAAATAATACGATTACTGCAGCTGCACACTGATAACACACTGCTGCCGATCCCCTTTGTCACTGTCAGAAGACCCAGAGAAGAGAGGAGGAGGAGTGGCATATGATGGCATCAAAGGCATGACAGCACTGACTACATTATACTGTCACAAGGGCCCTATGCTTCACAACATGGCCTCTCTGCTTGCCGCTGAGTGGGAAGAGTTGCTGTGACTTTTCATATGACAAGTGGCCATAAACAAAAGACACACTGAGGCAGAAATATGGTCCGCTCAGGTTTTTTTCATCAAACGGATGGATGAAGTCCTATCATGTGAAATAAATTTTGATGCGCCTTATCTTTTCTTCAGTTGTTAATGTTGCACTGTTGGTCTCTGAAATGGACAACAACAAAAAAAACCTAGTAAAGATGGAAACTGCTGTACATTACCTGATCTCACGTGTGTAAACATAAACCAAGGCTCTCATGGTGAGATTTCTGCCCCTTATCTCGATGTTTTACACCACATCCTCTGCGTGGGCTATTTGTTTCATGTTTCTGCGCTTGACAGCTTTGACACGGATTCCTGCCAAGTTGACCTTGCAGTTTAAAGTGTAATAAAAGCTGAATTCCCAGGCTGTGTTGCACATCGATACGTGTTCTTCTGGTAGCTGATAAACGGTCTCCCTCCCCTTGGGAGAGGAAAAAAACAAGCAGGCAGCAAAAACCGCTGTCCAGTCCTGCTCAGCGGAAGTAAAGTACAACTGTCTGAAACCCACTGCTCCCAGAGTAGTGAGCTAATATCAGGGTTGGGCTGGGCCCAAACCCCCTTCTATGAGATATGAAGTATCTCTACTCTCCTCTCAGCAGGAACAACCATTTGCCTGCAGAGCTAAAGATTAGCTTAGAGCAGGAAACAGAAAAGACTTATTTAGCATGTGACGGTATAGTACAAGAGTAACAAATAACAAAGCCAAGCAGGGGGCACAAAACGAAATCAATGAAATATGACACACAGCACAAACATGCAGCTTAAAAACCGCCTTAAACCACTGCGAGTTGGCAACCATTCATTTCAGTTTCCCTTCCTGTGCAGTGCATTTGTCATCTAGTGGAGGTTTCATGTACATGTCATGGAGTGTATTTGCTTCAGTGACATCAAATGAACTTTGACCCCAGGCCGTCCCCAGCTGAGCCCCACAGTCATAAAATAACTGTATGAGTCACTCTGTAGAACCAGTACAGCTCCAGTCAAAAAGCATCCATGTTGAATGCACATGCACTCTGCTCACTGAGTCCAGACATGCAGAAACAGAAAGTCAACATGGAGATGATTTGCCAAATTATCAGTGTGCTTGTGTCATTCGGTCTCCTCTCTTTAAGTGCTTTTCACAGCAGCAGCATACTGTGTTGGTACAGTAAATCATTTCACTCCACTTGGTCTAAATTGTAGCAGAAATACACATGGTTCATAAGATAATCTTTCACACTGGGTTTCAAAGCCTCCCATTGCCCTGTTTGTACCAGTAAGGTCCTCTCAGATCAGTGAACCGATCATCCCTCAAGCTTAGGTTTTCTAATCGCTGGTTAAGATTTTTATTTGCTCGTTCCAGTTTTCACTGTGCTCGAGAATATCGCTTCTTGCTAATTCTCCTCTTCTGTTACTGTTTCGGCAAAAACACTTTTTCACAGTGTTTGCATCATTAATCATTTTACAGTTTGGTGGGAACAGCTGTTCTTTCTTTGGAGATGGTCAGCAGCTGTTTTCTTCTTTAACTGTGCTGTAATGTAGCTTCAGAAAGGTGTACATTTACAGTGTTAACAATGATCTATTTCTAACGGTGTGTCTGGAATAGATGATTGTTAGCCTGTTGTAAACACTCATGACGTTAATCATTTTCACATCAACTAGGGACTGAGACTGGCTTCTGCTATCATGCCCCTTGATGCCTCTTGCGTGGTAGTTCACCTCTGAAGTGTCTTAGACAGCTCCTGCTCCAAGGCGACTCAGGCTAATTTGGGATATGAGATCTCTTCTAACACTGAGCAGCACTTCAGTTTCCTCTGCTTTCAATCTTCTGCAGCTTGACCACCAGCGCGAGGCACTGCAGCCTGCACTAAACCTTTGCTCCTCATTGCCTAATGGAGCACAAAAAATGGACCTGTTTGCTTAGTCGTTTGTCCACCCCTGCTTGCTTCAGGCTAGCTGGCCTTGGGGGAAAGATTGAGTGAGTGTATGAGTGTGTGTGTATGTGTGTGTGTGTGAGGAGGATGACAAGAAATGGACATTAGGACACACATGCCCTTTCCATAATGTGCTCCCGGCTGGGCTGTTTGGCTGGCCATAAAGTGAATGCCGCTAATGGCCTCTCAGTTAATGGAGTCATTAAGATTGGATTGCGAAAAGATAAAAGCAATGTGTATAATGTGTGAGAACCGGGTGGAAGTGTGATCGTTTGTATATGTGTACTTTTACTGTAACTGCTTTGTGTATTTCTAGTTATTTAGTGCTTCAGTAGAAACACCCAGGACAACACTAAAGGCAGCAGTGACACTCTCGTGCATTAGCATTAGCAGTAAAGGTCAGTATTCTATCAGTGTAATTGCAGCACGGTCTGAGGCTCAGGTGATCAGTCCTGACCCGGCCTGTCCTAATCAGTCGGCAGGCTCAGAAAGTCACAGCTATAATGTTTCACCGCTAGATTGCCGCTGCCTTGTGCGAGTGTGTAAGTGACAAAAGCTGATAGGCTTCATTTGAGGTCATTTCAGGACCTGTCCCTGAGAGAATACGGCAAGGCTGGCGAAAGGCATTCTGGGTAGTGTTGCGTGTTGTTTTCATGGTGGCATGACTGCTCATTAAGTCTATGTCAATTTCTTGTTTCTTACCAGAGGGTTTGCTTATGTCACCGTCCTCATCATGTTTTAAGCTTCAGCTGAGGTCCAGCTTGCCTCACTCACTTGTTGTATTCAATGAAATGCAGCTGTTATTACACCACGAGGGAAAGCTAGTTTGCAGGCAGAATTAGCATTAAATCACAGGCCAAAATAATTAAAACAGAATAGAAAACTCTTTTTAATTAGGCCAGACAGAGAGTCAATAGTTTGACTGCTAAACTTTGTTTATTCACAATTGTTTTTCTCAACTTTCCAAAGTGTAACTTTTTTCTTAAACTCAAAATAAAGGTTACTACACTGTTTACAGTTGTTCCACACTGACAGAACTTTGCCAGCATCAAAGTAATAACCTTTTTTATCTGTCAAAGGGTGTCAGTCCATGTATGAGAAGATCAGACAATACATTTCAGAGTGAATGAGTACACCTTTTAATCTAATCAGTTACAGAGCAGGTAAAGCCCAAAGCTGGAAAATGAAGTCTCAGCAGACTATGTCATACAGAAATCTCTGATCAAACCTGTCTGCAGACCCCTGAGGAGGCCTGAGGGGGTCAGGCTGCAAAATAAGTCAAACTGGTTTAATTTTACTGTTTTTATCTTCTTTCTTTTTCTTCTTCTTTCTGGATATTGCGGCTATACTATAGGGCTGTCTGTTCTTATCTAGTTTATTGTCATTAGTCATCTCAGTATTACCGGTTGTTCTAATGCAAATCATAGTGGACTGAAATTATATTTGTATATGTTTGGGAAGCCTTTTTGTGAAGATTTGAAAAGCCCCCAGAAAGTATGTTTAGACAGTGTGACTTCAGTAGAAGGGCAATGTCTTTAGTTACAGCATGAGCTGAAACACTCTCAAGCAGTCTTGTACTGTTCATCCATTCTGGTGCAATTCTACATAATTGATTTTGTGTGAAAAATGTTCAAAAGTCATTCAGGTAACAGCATTGTCAGCTTTGGTCTAGTGAGTCTATTTTACATTTTAATGTTTCACCGCGGCTCCTGCTGAGCAGCAGTTTGCCTGACAGTGTAATAATGGCACTCATCATGTTATCTGCGGGTATCGTCTCTCTCTGAAGCCGATCATTAATATACGTAGCACTCAGCTCTGCTCTGCTCGACCCAACAGGACTGCATGGCGGACCCAGACCAAACAGAATTTTACCGTATTTGCTTTAACATTCTTGGACAAACTAGTGCACTTGTTGCTGTTATTGTGTCGTCATACATCAGTTCACAGCACACATTTTTACAAAAATGCATAGAAATTAGATGATCATATAATGAACAATACAATATGAAAATGGACCAGCCTTTGTTCTAACCTGAGACGTACAACAAACCAAACCTTTTCTTTTCTAGGACCGAAAGACAATAATTCTAATGTACCTAAACATAGCTGTGCACATAGCGATCTTTGGCTTTTGCTTGCATTCTTCTTCATATAAGCTTTTGCACTATAATTTTTTTATGATAAAGTAAGTTCATAATTTAAGTTTGTACGAAGCACTGATTAGTTAAACATAAGAAACAATTTGTCTTCAGGACTCAGTTTTGTATAGTGAATACAAATTAATCTTAAGAAAAAAACAATAACAAGTAACAAAACATGACAGCAAGGAATCTGCATAAATAAACAATACATGTAATTATAGAATGTTAATGAAATCCCCCACCTGAAATTTTCCATCTGTTGTTTAACAATTAACATAGTCTGGTATTAAATCGTCCTTATTTATGGCATTTTCTACCTTCCCAGATGTTAGGTTTTAAGCAGAGGCATCTTTTAAATAATCTGTAAAATGTTAACTCAAAACAAGTTGTCACCTTTTGGTTTTAATTTTTATCTCTTAATTAGTTGGCCGGATTGTCTAGTTTTGGTTGACAAAAATGTTATAAAGAACGTTCAAAAGATACCATCTCTGGTTGCTCTAAGTCTATGGCTAAATTTCATCATCACTTACATGTTTTGCCCTGTGTCTCTTTGTTTCTGCAACACTGGTATTTTGGGATTGTGAGTCAAGAGCCTGCAATCAGACCCGCCAATCAGAAGTATTAACATGCGAGTCAGTTCCAGCTCAGCTGCATTGGCCCAAATGGTGATACGGCAGTTGATTATGGGCTACTGCCTGATTTTAAACTGCTGAATATTTAATTGAGTCAATGAAACACAGTACTCCAAATGGGCTCATATCATGTCATTATAACCAAATTTAAAAAATACAACAGACGTGATTAATTATCTCATTTGTGATTTTATGGGCTTCAGATTGCCACTGTTGTGTGGTGCTTTTGGAAGACATGGCAGCATGATTTCCGCTGACTCAAAGCATGGCAACCGCCCCCCACTGCCATCCCCTGCTGCAACCACATATACGTAAGTGTCATGAAATAGTATTGTATTATCTGCATCATTGCCTTTTTGAGGTATAACTTTCAGATTAGCTCGGATGTAAAATGGTAGCCTGTGAATAACGTAAATTCAGCGACCCAGGGAAGGAAGTGTTGCCTGTAATTAGGCTCATATGAAGGTGTGCGTGACATAAAGTGAAAATGCTTTGCTAAAGCAAAGTAAGTTTAAACAGTATGACATCTTCCTGAGGGTGATACTTTTCTACTCCACTTGAGCTACACAATAGCAGCACATCATCCAGGAGGTTTAGTTAAAATGAAAAACAATTTTTTGCCTCTGGTTCCGTGGTTCTTGATGTAATCCACAGAGTTGTTTGACCAGTGTTTATTTCAAGTCCTCCTGAGCGATTCACTTGCTCAGGAAAAGTCTAAGGCTCAAGTAATTTATCCAGTGCTTTTCTCTGAATCTCCAAGTGCTGCAGTGATTTTTTTCAGTCTCACCAAACCCTGAAATGTGTCCAAAAGTCACATGAAAACAAAATAATTATCTTACATTAAATGTATGATAAACTGCGTTCATACACATGAAGGAATGTTTGTGCTTTCTCGTGTGAACATAAGGATCTTGTACGTTCATATAAGAACATATGACATACGCTGTGTGTATACATATGTGTGCCATGTTTATGTGTAACATGCTTGTATGTGCTGATGCGTAGGCGTTGTTTTTTTTTTTTTTTTCAGTCCGTGTCAAGATGAGTGATCCTTCAAGATTAGAGCTGTATTGTGTGGCCTCATACATGTTGATAATTACTCTGACATCCATACATGATGAAACCCTCAGGCGGTGGGGTTTAAACTTTGTATTCTGCCAATGTCATGGTTGTGCCGGTGTGTCATAAATGCCAGATTCATTGTCATTAATATATCTCAGAAGCAGAGCTCTGGTTATGCTAAAAGGTGCAGTGTATTTCAGTCTTAAATCAAGTAAAACATGTCTGTCTTACTTGAAAACCTGCTAGATTAGAGCTACCAAGCATTGATAATTAGTGAGCAAATTGGGGATTAGGAAT
Source organism: Datnioides undecimradiatus (assembly GCA_008933995.1). NCBI lineage: Eukaryota > Metazoa > Chordata > Actinopteri > Lobotiformes > Datnioididae > Datnioides > Datnioides undecimradiatus. The sequence goes on along the minus strand of WARS01000046.1, from coordinate 22,062,483 downwards.
ATATTGTATGAAAGTATCATTTACCATGTGCTTTATTGACTTTGGCTAGCTCTAAACACAAAACTGACATATTATCACCTTGTAAAATTGGCAAACGTGTATGCAGAGCAAAGTTAGCATTCAGTATGAGTCATCCTGCCACCTGATGAATGTACCTCTCATTTCATTCTCGCTTTCAGCTCCGTCTTTGGTTTCCATCAACTCCTGAGGGAAATATCTGCTAAATGCTTCTGCATGTTCACCAAGTAGTCGTTACCTTTGTCTGTGTGTCCTTTGTCTTTTTTTTTGCTGAAGCCAGCCATGTGTTTCATTTGGAAGCAACGCTGGGGAGAGCGGTGAGCCAACCAAAGCAGTAAAACCAGAACAATGAGCCGAAAGATGCTGAAAAGCTAATTCTATTAGTCAGGAATGCAAACAACTCTTTCTCCATTACATATAGCAACTTTATGGATAAAGGTAGAATAATCTGCATAATCCATCAGAAGATACAACTTTGTAATCTGAGTGTGCCTTGGTGGAAAAACACATACCAGGTGGCTAATTAGCAGTTATACGTTGTTTCCCTAGTGAAGATTCATTGTTTACCCAACCGTGTCAGACCTTTGCCCACTCTGACAAATGAGGACAAAACACCCAGCCATCATTTGCAGTGCCTGAAGATTTGTGTAACCTCGACTCCTGATATCACCATTTTCCAATTTCCCCATCCAGTCTCAATGGGACATAATCAGTCATTAGCAGTTGGCCAGTGGCACTTGCTGGTGATATCCTGTCCACGATAATAACAACAACGTCTCATAAGGGGATAACCTGCCTTATTGCTCAATGGATTTACATACAGCAGGTAATCATTGTGACCACAGGCTATCTGTGACTGATGGTGTGTGTCAGCACTGTACATGCAGCCTTTGTTTTCATTTGGCACTCAGGCCTGTCAGGCCATGCAGCTGCAGAAATCAGTGTGCCATTTGGATGATTGTAATGGGTGTGATTGTCTGTGTGTCTGTGTGTGTATGTCTGTGCAAGTGTTTGTAATTCATCTAAATGCTTACCTGTGGGCCATCAACTTTGCTGCCTCTATATATCCATCTCACTCAGTGTGGCTGTGAAGCAGAGAAAACATAGGGCTCCTTTCACAGGAGACCACACCATTATAGCAGCAACCTGATTTACTGTCCCACTGAGGCTTTGATATTAAAACACTGTTGTACAATAATCCATTTTAAAAGAAAACCCAAATTCAGTAATATGCTAATAAAGGCAAGTGTGTGTGTACAACCGTGTCCTCCAAGGCTTCTCTAGTGGGGGAATGTTAGAGGCAGTGGGAGCGAGGCGTGGGGGAGAGGAGATAGGAAGCGATAGCTCAGCAGAAAGGTGTGAAGTCCTCCAGTGGCTAACTAATCTGCAAGATTTAGGGTGGCTGGTTTTCCCGGTCTCCTCACAGAAGAAGGGGAAAGCTCTGTTGGGCTAACCTTTCAAGCCGCCTGGGCCACAGCCACAGGGGGAAACCCAAGCACATCGATTAACTATCAGCAAAAGGGGTAGGGGGGTGTGTGCGGGGGTGGCAGGAAGAGACAAAGGGGTGAACTGACTTTCTCCCTAACTCCCCTCTCCCTCAACATTGTCCAACTACCTCCTCCAGCTCAGGCTGCTGCTTTCTCGCAGGTTCAGCAGAGAGAAAACTGAGGATGGAGGGAAGCAATCAGAAGTGAAGTGGACGAAAAATGAGCAAGGTGTGTTGAGCGAGAACAATCGACAAAACGAAAGACAGGAATCAAACAAACTGGAGAGCCCAAAACAGCCGTGTTTTGTTTTGCTCTGATCATAAGCCAAAATCTGGGAGCGTGCTGATGCACAAATGCACTTGCGTGTGCCCACGTGTATGTGTGTGTCTATGTGCGTGGCAGCTGCTGAGTTGCTGTGTTTATCTGTGTGAAAGCTTTACGGTAAATAAAGCTTGAGTCCTGGCAGAGAGACAGGTGCGGCAGGCTGGGCCAAAGGAGAGCTACTGTAACTCAGGAAGAGAGAGAGAGAAAGGAAGAGAGAGGAGAGAGTGAGGAAGAGAGCAACTCTCTTGAAAGTGCCAAACGGACAATCTTTTGAAGTGGCCCGTATTGGCATATCATGAATAAACATGAGCAATGTTTGCTTTCGAACAAAGCAAAGCTGAAGGTGTGAGGCTCATTAGAGACCAAGAGGCCATGTTGATAAAAGAACTGTGGCCATGATCATTTACTGCACTGGAAAAATCTGCAAGTTCACCCGCTAGTATTTATCATTTTAACCCTCATGGTTGTCTAATCACGCATGCACTCACGATAAAGAATGAATGCACTAATTAAAAAGAAAATTCCACAAAGCTGAAGTGTACCATGTAGACATGAAAACATCTGAGATCATCTACTGTACTGTATTATCTATTCATTGCTCTGTATTTCACAATTACCTACCAATTATGCTGTCAACTACCCAATGATACTATTTTGTCAGCACATTTATTAAGAAAACCATTATAATAATCTCTGGAGTTCCACTGTATTGCCATTTTGTCGGGGTATTTTTCATTTGCTAGAAACAAACTGATGATAATGTCTATTACTACTGATAATGATAATGCAAATTACATAACTCTCCCTGCACTTCCACTCCAAATCATAACTCATGTATAGGCACTTGGAATATTAACCCAGTGCTCCCCCAAGGCTGAGAATATGAACCAGCACCTTATAAGCCCATGCAGCCCCTGTGCAGTGGTGGTGTGATTAGAAACCCTGCATGGTGAATTGCTAATACACTTGCTAAAGTTTGATAGCCTCCAGTATTGCAAGCTGCTGGTTATGAATAACCCTCCACATATTCGACCCTCCCCCACATCACTCAGGGTGAAATACACAGTTTTCACTGCTTTTCTGTCAGTGTTTTACGCTGTGCTCTTTAAGGTTTTTTTTTCTGGTTAACTGAAGACATGTCAGAGCATAGGGTTCATCTGAAAGCATTAGAGGAATCAGTAACAGCCCTTAAGTCTTTCTGAGGCGGATCTGGGTGGAGATTAAGCAACATCGGTTAAAGGAAGACGGGAGGGGAAATGTGTTTTGGTCTTATAGGCATCTGACAGCTCCTCCATAATAGTGAGCTAATCCTTTTTATACAGTGTGTGTTCCTTTCCTACACACATTGGCAACATCCAAACACGTACACAGATGCACCACATGCATGCGGACACAAAGTGCACACACACATACTCGCTTGCGTGCACGTACACACTCACAGGGACTGACACATGCATTCATAAACACTAAACACACTGCACAATCAAAACAGTACATTAACACACAGTAGCAGCCTTGGCTGCTGAGCCGATGAATGAAGCGGCCATTGAACTGTTGATAATTTCTTGATGTGTTTCATCATTTCAACTTGACATCTGTCAAAACTGCTCAGGCCACCGTCGCCAAATAAATGCTGTCGTCCTACCAGGAAGTATTACTCCAAGTCATGCTAGCGGCTAAGGTGTTAAAGAAGTGTGTGTGGCTATTCCTGGAACAGTACAACAAGCTGCTTAGACACCAAATTGAGTCATTATAAGCGCTAATGACAGGTGTCCCTTTGTGTTCAGTTTGTGGTAAGGAAACACTGCCAAATGCCTGCCATCACTAGCGTCAAATACTTCAGTGTGCAAATATTCTGTAGCATGAGGTGCGTTATCTATTGCTGCGCCCTCATTCAACTTATTAAATATTAATTGATATGTGACATTTGATATCCATTGTCGAATCGCTTTAATGACATTGATGTGACAGACTCAATTTAGCCAGTTAGGCTGCATCAGAGTGAGAAGTCATTTCGTCCCTCCCGTCATTATCTTCCTCATCGCACCCAATGATTGCACAGACCAATTAAAACGAATTAGCCTCCCATCCAGTTCACCCCTTTCTGCCACCAAATTGTTGTGTCATTTGTAGAGCATCATGGCTGCCCGAGCTCACTCTTTTGTTTTTTTGTTCTACTCTCTCAGGGGCTGTCGAAAGTAATAATTGTGTTTCTTGCTCTGTGATAATGTGGTGCTCTCTGTTCCTTTCGGGTCTGTATTGAAATCTTGATCCCGTCCCTTTGCCAGTGGATATCTCCCTCCGTATCTGAAGAACTGATGGTATCTCCTGCCCCCTGTGAATTTCCTACTCTCCAGCTGAATTATCCATTCTCCTCCTATTGCTCTCTTTCTCAACTTTCAATATTTCCTCTCTGGCTTCCCTATCTTCTCGCCTTATCTCTCCCTCAACACTACATTTTCTCCATCTTGTTCTCTTTGTGTCTTACCTTCTATTTGCTCTCCTCTTTCACAATTCTCTCTAGCCTCTTATCTGTCCACCTCTATCACTTTCTTCTGTCTTACTTCAGTATAACTTGGTGTCCTAAAGACGCTTTGCATGTCTCCGGTCAGGAAGCATCAGAGTGTAACCTGCTAAATTGGAACGTTATGGTGTGGCAACACACACGCATGAGAAACTCTTGAATTAATGGACAATTTACCTCACCTCATTGTTATAGCCTTTACATTCATTAAGCCCCCTCTGCTCTCTCCTCTGCCTCTTTATCTTTCTCTCACTCACTCCTTTATTCTTTCTTTCTCTCCTATCGTTCTCTACTCTGTTTGTCTTCATCCTGGAAGTCTGGCTGCATTCTTCTTCATTGTGTCCTACCTACTGTATGTTTCCTGTGGCCCTGCTCTTCAGTGCTCTATCCCCCCTTCGGCATGAGCTGTCCAGTCTGGTTCCTCCAGCGAACTGGAGTAAATGGTAAAATAATGGTAACAGCCAGCCATAAATCAACCCAATTGAAAAACATCACCATTAGAGTCTCCTGCTCTTTCCCTCCCTCATCTGCTCTTTTCTGTGCCCTTCACCTTTGTTCCAGGAGGGAACGAGGGAGGGAAGGATGACGATGAGCAAGGGTTGTTGGGGGGAAAACAGAGGCTTCCAGAGAAGGTGAAAGATAATGAAAAACAAATACAGCACATGTGCATGTGTGTGTGTATTTGTTTCTGTGCATGCATGTTTGTGTGTGTGCTGATTTCAGAGAATGCAATCCAGTCTGTAGGCTGTTAGTGGCATGTGGATGCTATGTGCTCTGTCCTGACCCGAAGCTTAGAGGAGAAGGCTCATGCGGAAGGAAGAATATCCTTGTGTCAGCACATCCGCAATCCGTTTGTGTGTGTGTGTGTGTGTGTGTGTGTGTATGGCCATGCATGTATTACAGGCTTAAGGGTGGGAAGAGAAAAATGCATCACAGTGAGACAGATAGTGCAAAATGGCAAAAAGAATGGAATGATAGTGAGATAACATCATGGTGGTATAAAGCAATAGGTGGCGAGTGAAGCGAGGCGTTAAATGTGATATGACACAGAGACATACATACTGTAGACATGCAAAGTTGTCCATTCTTATTCATGGAAGAAAAATGCATGACAGACACATCACACGCACATCCACATACACACGCACACATATTTAGTTACAGCAGCTGATGGCAGGCAGCAGTGTGTTGTTCAAGCTTTATTGGACCAATAAAACCCAGCGTCAGGCAGAGAGGCCTGTCTGGGTTTAGTTGCTGTGGTGATGCCAAGGTACATGGCAGAAAGTGATGGAGGAGGTATTTAGATTTGTCACTTAAATAAGCATAGCAGTACTATAAATTACTCCATTACTAACCCAAAAATTACTAAATTACATCATTTCTTGCTTGCTTCTGTTGGCTTCTGGACATTCAGATGATTTTGGTTTCAAACACCCAGCTTTTAAGTCGTCCATATCTGAGATTTCTGCTTGCTCGTGCTGCTCACAGCAATAAAATATTACCTTTAAAAAATTCAGCAGCCCTGTCCTTCCAGAAACAACCTCCCAATAACTCTTGATGACTTTCCAGTGAATAGTTTTTATTGAAACTGCTTTCTACCCAAGAAATAGTCACTATTAAAGCCATTAACAGTAAGTTCCAACCAACCAAAACCAAAACTATCTGCATATCACTACAGGTGAGAGGACAGAGAATTTATTTTGGTTGATTTGAAGGAACCACCCCTTCAATATAATATACACAAGTATTATCAGTAAATCTAGTGTGTAGGTAGCAAGTACAGAAGTGCTAATTTTGCAGAATTATATTATCAGGTTTAAGATGAACATGTGAGCGACATTTAATGGGCAGGTATGTGTCTAAATTAAACTATCATAAGTACTCAATGGTCTGTATCGGCAGTTTTATTATATTTAATTATGTGACTATACATTTTTCAGATTTTAGCATGGAAAGTAACACTGAATTAAAATGCTTAAGTAAAAGGTACAATAAATCAAAAAGCAGCTGAAAATACATCGAAAACTCACATACAATAACTACGAATAAATAATGATGCATATAGAGTATGCTTTCCCTCACAACTCCACAACACTTGACTGAACCACACGAGCCGTGACACATCTTTACAGATACACACCCATCCACGCATCCTTACAGACTCCCGGTGCAAAGGCCACACTGCACAGAGGTGCTGACGGCTGTCATGTTAATATGGCAGTGATGCTGGAGGCTTGGATCGTTACCAGCAGGATGAAGTTGGAGGATTACAGAAGTGGGAGGCGAGGAGAAGAACAGGGGCGTGGGGGGTACAAACAAAAACTTTAAATCATCCAGCTCTTTTACAAAAACTGACATCTAGTCTTGGAAAATTACAAAGTGCATAAAATGCCTTTTTCTTTATAAAAGATTAAGGCATATAAAATTAGACTTTACAATACAGTACGTGAAAATGTGAGTAGTTACTGGGCAACGAGTGAGGAACGGCCTGATAATTCATGAATTGTTAATGAGCCTAGTTCTTGAATAACTCTGATTTGAGGAGTATATAGTAGATAACGGAAGAACAGACTTCAAGTTACTGTATTAATTTTATGGAAATCCATCCAGTCTTTATCAGCTCGATGGTACAATTGAAAACTAAAAAAAATATAAAATTAGTGACAGACGTTTTTGTTGTGTGAGGAATAAAATCTGCTGTAATTCAGCACAGGACAACAGGACATCAATTTAACTACTTTATATGTGATAATGCGTATTTATCACATATTTGATATACTGTAAATTAAATGGTGTTCATTAGCATCGTGTTTTTAATTTAAACCTTATTTTTAGACGCATACTGAAGGACACAAAATACCCTCAGATGTGTTGAATAGAGGGCTTTCCTATGTAAATGGTGGTAGAGGCAGAAGAGGTTGATGAGATGAAGATGAGAAGATGGGGGAACAGGGGAGAAAGGGGGAGGTAAATGGGGAAGGGCAAATGGAGGCAGCCCAGGCTGAAGGAAGGGAAGGATGTATGTATGTGTGGGGAGGGGGATGCACTTTCTGAACATGTGGGGAAAAGGATGGAGGGATTGTTGGAAGAAAGGGAAAGAGTGGGGGATCTGTCCTCCATCCGGCAGGAGTGTGGTCTCCACTGGCCCCTGCGGCACTGTTTTCCCAATCTCCATCCCTTAATCAAGAAGAACAAAGATATGCATGTTATTAAAAATCAAGCCCGTCAAAGGGAGCAAGGGAGTAGGGGAGAGAAATAAATAAATAATGGCATAGTAGAGTATAAATATAGTGATATCCTCCAGGCATGTCCTATCTATCGCTCATTTTTCCTCAGCCATTAAGGAATTCTTCTCTCTCTTTTGCCTCTCTCTTTTAAATAAAAATGAAATGGTGCTGAGTTTCATTGTCTGCCTTCACCATGTCTCCACATCCCATCTCTATTTTAGCGCCGACTGCCCATCTCTTTTTTTTCCTCCTCTCTCTCATTTCTTTGCCTCTGTTCTGTGACTGTCTCTGTCTCGCCTTCTTATTAGCTTTGTTCTCATTCCTGTCACCTGGTCTTCATTCTTCTCTCACACTCGCCTGTTCTCTCCACGATCGCACCCCTTATTTTCTCTGATGTCAAGCTAATCACTCTGCTACTGTTTCTCTCTGCATCTCTCCCTCTCGCCGTCCCTCTGTGGTGTGAAAGTGATTATGGTGGATGGCGCATTAGGTGGTTCGTGGTGTGTATGTATGTGTGAGGAGGAGTGATGATGATGGCATGTTGAGAGACAGGTGAAAGGTTAGGCATGTGGCGCGGCTACAGACGGAGGTGTTGGTGTGTCATCTCTTATCCGCAGTATTTAGTACCGGATGTGTTACCCCAGTGTAATTTATAGCTCAATATGGAATAATACAATATTTACAGCCTGTAATAATTAGAGGGCTGCAGACAGCTATTCCAGTGTCACCCAGGACACGAGCACTCTTAATTACATGTCACATGTTTAGATTTAGTCAGATTTTAATAATTAGAAGGGTTTGAGAACCTAAAGCCACGTCTGTTTTTTGGACAAAGAGCTGTCTGCAAATTGGTTTTGATTATGTATTTTGTTGTGTTTACAGTGAGCATTCATGCAAAGCGCTTGATTTTTGAGCACACTGTTGATGTACCAAGCCCCCCGGACTGGCATTTGTCTGTGAGGTGATTTTTGTGTTGTAGGCAATTGTAGCCTCTAGGATCACCTCATGAAACATACTGAAACACATACAATCACTGGACAAGGAACTGGTGAATATTTTTTTCAGAACATATAAACCCCATTTTTCTGTCAGTCTCCAGATCTGGATCCATTTGGTCTGGAGAGACTAGAAAGTTTAGAAGAGCCATATGATTTTATTTTGTTGCTGGGAGCTAACTGGAGCGTTTGCAGAAGTCTTGGTTGCTTTCCGGCCCTGTTGGAGAACAGATCGATGGGTGCATATGTGCCCAAACATGACATTGTTCAATGCAGAATCCACTTTACTTTAAAGGGGTAGTTCAGGTTTGTTGAAACGGGGCTATAGATGATGGGTCAGCATGCTCCCAGTTTAGAGAGGCATCTAGAGAACCTGCATGGAAGCAAAGCCCTCCTGAAAGCAATACTGGTTGAAGTGTACACTATATTTATGATAATTTCCTCCTTTTTGCCATCAGACATCTCATCAGTAGAGCCATGCAAAAGTGCAGATGTGCTACGCATTATGATGCAGATCTGCTGTTTGGGTCAAGTGCTGTTGCAAGATCAAACTTCACTTTTCCATATAGTTCAAAGATGGTGCATGCTTGTGTTTTTACAGTCTGTTCAAACAAAACTGTGTCTTGGGGCAAGCTGCATTAATTTGAATTGTCAGTTTACTCCAGTCTAATTAAGTCTGTCTGTTGCATTAATATCCAGACTGACTTAATTTGAAGCAGTAAACTTGGTCACAAAGGTGCCTCTGTTATGGGGGATAAACAGGGGATAGAAAAGAGTTCATGCTGTCAAGAGTGTTGCAACTGCCAAGGCTCCCCCATGACAAAAGAAAAAAAGTTTTGGTATGCTCTGCCAGCTGCTAGCTAACCAATGATTGAGTGATACACTTAAATGGGATTTAGAGTAAAGTGGTACTTTTAGTCTTGCCATTATGCAACGTACAGCAGGTTATATAAATCAGCTGTAGAACAGTCACTCAAAGGGAAGCTTCATGCAACAGGTGAATTGAATATTGTCTATAGCTAGTCTGGTTTAAAGACCAGGATTGTTTTTCCTCATTTAGCTGGCTAAAATACGTTTTTGCTGCTGATCCAATCCACAGCAGTGCATTGCTTTGCTTCAGTTCGGGTACTCCTGCTGCTTCACTAAACTCAGGCCGTGCCGACTGCCATCTACTGTAGGCAATACACTGACTATGGATAAGTACCTCATACATCTCTTCAGGAAACCTGAACTATTCCTTTAATACATTCATACGATTTACGCTATTCCCAATTCAAAGCACAAAGGAAATAAGGAATTGCTCACATATTGCATCATATTCTGTTAGCACAATAAAAGAGTGCATTTTAGGAACCCTACCTGCTGGAGTACAAGCCATAGTCTATCGCTCTTATACACTGAATTGAGCTTGTGGTAATATTAATAATTGACTCCGGAATAAAACAGTTATGTCATATTTTTTGATTGTTATCAAACAAGTATGTTGTGTTAAATTCTATGCTTGTTATTAACAAGAAAACAGCAGAGTCTAGGAAAAATGATAATTTACCTTCAGTGTGGTAACTGATAAAAGACAATATTGCATCAACAACAGGGTTTTGCAAAATTTGGGGCTTTGATCTCTTAATCAGGCAGCTTCAGCTTGAGCTATATGTCACAGTGAGAGTTATCTGAATGCTAATGTTGCATTACCTGGCTTATCATACAGGTGATGCTGGCATTAGCAGCATTCTCATTCTGTTTAGTTAAAATGACTGCCTCTGTGAAGCTGCTTATTATGTTGACCCTTGTATTTGTCATAAGGTAAGTCTGAATCAGTCACCTACCAACCTGTCTCTCTCTCCACTCTATTGTTATAAAAATGTGACAACACAGAGAGGGTGTTGACCAATTTGACCCTTTTTGACCTTCTTCTTTGTTATCATTTATGTGTTTAAAGTGATTTTGTGTCAGTATTTGTACTCTAAAAGCACATAAACCATGTGCTCTCGCTGCCCTGTTTAGCCTCACTCTCCCTTTCTATTGCACTCACACTCACACACACACACACAAAAACCTCCCTGCCTGACACAAACCATTTATTCCAATATATGAACAATCTACCAAATGCTGCCCGATTTCTCAGGTTTTCTACCAGCATTCATGATTTTCCCTCTATGACAAATAGAAAATTTGTGGGACAAGAAATAAGCAGATTGCACGAAAACAAGTCAGATTTCCAACATTGCTCCAAATACTGTTGCTAGGCCCAGGTGCAGGACATGATTGGTTTCCTAATAGGTGAGGTGGCTTGATACACAATGAGGATATGGGACCACCTGGGTGTGTGTACGTGCACATGCGTTTCATGGCATGTTTGACAGCAATGTGTGTCCATGTGAGTGCCTAGCTGCGTTCAGGCATGCGCTCATTAGGCTTTTATGAGGATGGTATGTGTTCATTACCAGGTGAAGATTCACAAGAGCAGCTATAGAATCCAACATATAGTCACAGAGGAAGGCAGCAAAGAAATTTACGGTATATTACTTGTGCTTTACCATCAGTGGGTGAAATGTGTGTTGATCAAAGAACCTTAATGGGTTGATTACACTGAGATGGACACTTTAAAAATGCCTCAGCAAAGCCTTTTGGGCAAAACAGTTGGTGCACCTGTGTGAACATCCCAACATCCATACTCATCTACTGGCATGAAAACAACAGAAGGAATTGGTAAAGTAGTGAAGCTTAACACTTGCTTGATTTGACTGGCTGAATGAGCCAAGTGTCGAATTAACAAAGCAGTGTGATACGTGCCTTGCTCTGAATACCTGCGTGCAGCTAAGACCTGCTGAGATAATGTACTGCTAGTTATGGGTTTGTAGGAGTTTCTTTTGATTCAAGTGATTAAATGTTTGCTTTTTTGTTGTCGGGATTATGGCAAAATGTCTAAGAAATAGCCTGTGTGTCCAACCACACTGCCAAAGAACACACAAATCATGAACTCTCTCTACTCTGGACACAGAATATGATTAGGTGAGGTGTGGCACATCTGTAGAGCATGCAGGGCAGGAGCAGGAGCAGGACTGTGGTTGCGTTGACATCAATATAACACGTATTTGGAAATATTTGCGATATCAAAGAAAGAGTGTAAGGCTCTCTGAAGTCAAACAGGAAAGAGTATGAAGCAGCTACAATCTGTGAAGTTATCAACACGCCCACGCGCTGTCACTGTCAGTCAGGTTATTTGTGTTTGACAATAACTGAAAGAGCATTGTTAAAGCCATGTCTTCTTTATTTAATGTAGGCTATTTATTTTTATATTTTTTATTTATATGTATGTATATTGTGTTGCTCTGTATATAGGTTTTACGAGGAAGTAAAACCTGTTGGTGGTAGAAACGTTCGATCTTTTAAGTAAAACACAATAGTGTAGAAATACAGGTTTAAGTCCTGCATTCAGAATTTAACTGAAGTAAAAGTTCAAAAGTATTACAATATCAAAATATACTTAGAATACAAAAAGTTTTTATTATTTCGAATATCAAATTTCAGAATTTTGTATATCATTGTGTATCTTATTTATTAATATTTCAGCTAATAAAACTAGGGCTCATCCTTTACTATGATACTATACTAGCAAAAAAATATAATCTTAATACATCTTCATTTATTTATTGTTTATATTTTTTGTTTACAATTTGCATGTGTAAAGTTACTAAAGGCATCGACAATGAAGCAGAGGAAAAAGTACAATACTTCCTTTTGATTAGTGGAGTAGAACTACAATGTAACAAACTATTGTGAAAAAAATATTGTAAAACTGTACTTAAACACAGTGCTTGAGTAAATGTACTAAAAATGTCAATACACTCAGTAAATATACTTTTTCACCACTGGTAACTTCTCACACACGCATAAAGCCTATGAATACCGAGGTATGACTTTTGGTCCATATGGCCCAGCCCAGTGCTCTGATGTATGTATGCTGAAAGCATATGCCAAGGGTGGTTAGCAGCAGCTTAGCATAAGGACTGCGGCCTGGAGGAAACTGCTAGTTTGACTATGTCCAAAGTTCAACATTACACTCAGCAGCAACTTAAAAGCTTAGAGAGGCTTAAAACACATTGTATCTTATTTATTAAATCTGTATGCAAACTGAAATGTAATGTCAGTCTCCAGTCCAGAGATGCCTGTAATAATGGCAACACAGATGACTAAAAAAAAAAACTTGTAGGAGTTTTCTGAATTTGAACAAAGGATTCATTCAACTGAAGGGTTCAAATTCCCATAGCAAGTGTTGTAACAGATTCTCATTTATCTCAGCCCATCCATAGTAAACACAAATAGCACGTTTTACTTCTACAGACAGATGGAGGTACACTCAATGGGAGATTACATTGATTTACAGAAGTAACAGCAACAGAAAAACCCTCAACTTCAAAAAAAAAATAAAAAAATCCAAAGTTTGTACACAGTGAATTATTCTTAATAGCGTGTATCTTGGTGATGAAAACTGTTGATCCGTTAAGGGAAAATTAAGGCTTAAATTGAAGAATAGTTAACTGCATTATTTAGGTGCGTCACTTGCAACCTCACCACACAACCTCTGCACCATTTGCAAATTTCTAATTTCTGGCATTTATGTCTGATGGCTAAATTTCATAATCCAACTTTAGGATTTAAAACCTCTCATCAGACACTTTTAGGTGATGTCTAAGATCTGATTCCCCTATTCTTCATAAGTCAATGAGTCCAGCTAGTCACTACCGTTGCTCTATCTCTATCCCTCTCTCCCGCTGCCGTGATTGTGTCCTCCTTGCAGACATGACTAATGCATGGAATGCACAATATATCTGCCAGTCAAAGCCAGCTAGACGTGTGTGGGCGAGAGCGTTCTCACATTTACCTTTTGTGTATGCTTAATAAAATAATTTCATCTGCTAAATATACATAAGCCTGGATTATAACATATGATACAAGATCACATGCACAGACCTCACACTGTGCACACACACACACGCATGCACATGGATTTTCTCATCTCTATGTTGATTGTCTTTCACCTGATGAGTGTGTTTATGTAACGGTGCTGAGATTCCTGTGGTTTGCTGATGTTCCATCATAGCGTTCCTTCTCAGTGAGCTGGCACTTCGCCACAGGGCTGGTCACGCTAATAAAGACCCTTTGAACTGAACCGAATTGACTTGAGACATGCAGAGAAAGGGGAGGAGATGAAAAAAGAGAAAGAGGAATGGAATTAGGAACAAAGACTGAAAGAAAGAAAGAGATAATGAAAGGTTTTGTTCTCCAGGTAAAGACCTGCCATTTTTTTTCTGGCACCCATGCTAACATTAATAATTAAAGGCTAGGCATTCTGGATGGGGTCCCCAGATAAGGGCAGATGACGTCTTTAGATAATGCTTGTTTCAACCTTCATTTTGATTTTTAAGGTCGTACTCGAGGGGCATTTGACATTTTGACATCTGACATTTAAAAGGAGTGGGCAGTGGACTTCACGTTGGCATTTTTTTAGTTTTTTTTTGGGGCAGTACACTGAAGCTAAAAAGTGAAGAGAGGGAAATGTGACACAGGCCTGATTTGAACTCATTTCTGGCTCTCGTGTCAGTATTGGAGCATTGCCAGACTTCATGTTACGCCCTCCTCTCCAGTCATTCTGCACCTCTAACAATTCCTCCAATGACAACGTAAGTCTTAAGATTTCACCGCCCTGATGTTGTATAATACTCACTGTTATCTGTTCCAGATCTATCAGAATGCTCATGTGCAACCCACCTCACCTACATTGTCAGACTCTCAAAGGTTGGTTGAAATTGATTCTAGAGATTAATGTTGAGTTTTTTGGAAGCTGGTTCCAGATTAGCAAAAAGGCTATCATAAGAACCAGACTGAATGTCAATCAAACAGTCAATTATGGCAAAACAAGACATCCATGAGCAGGGTGAAACCTACGGGCTGTGTGCATTAGTTACTGTACCACTGATGAAGCAATGTGACATCTTGTGTGTGGGCCTGCGGCAGCTTCGGGCCTGCAGAGGCTGTCTAGTCCAACTAATGAGGATGGAGAGAGAGGTCAGAGATGATAGCCAATCTAAATAAGGACCTTGATGTGACTTTAACACTGTGTCATAGTGTGTCACTGTGTATGTGTGTGTGTGCTTGGAGTTGATGTCCTCCCACCTTCCTGCTGTTATGTTATGACTGGCGTCCTCGCTCCAAGCCCACTGTCAACAGGAGGTGTCATCCACGCAGCGCAGCCATCAGCGCACTGCTGGCTGCATTCTGAACACTGACAGAAATGGACACACCTTCACAAACACACAAGTGTCTGAATGTGCACAAATACACACAAACACACACACAGTTGCATATCTAACGTACTCCTTATTAGGCATTCTGCGAGCATAGACGAGTACAGGACATGCTCCCTCGTGCACGCACATACTTCCTGCTCTGTCAGTTCTCCCACTGGCCATTGGTGAGTGTCCATGTTATGCAAACTCATAAGAAAACACTGTCAGAAACTGTGAGTGTGTGTCAGCTCACCTGACAGGAACAGAGGGCCGTCTTCTCTCCTCACTATCCCATTTTCCCTTACTCCAACCTCAACCGTCCTGAGGCAAACTCTTTACGGCACTTAAATCCAACTGAAGTTGACGTATACTCACTTAACATTGACACATTTCTTGTCTCTGTCTCTCTTCCTTATCTAGTGCCTCTGTTACACCTGACCTCTGTTTTTATTAAATAAAACTGTCATGTTTTTTTTTCTTGTACAGAGTTACAAACCAGTTGCCAGGATACACTGGACACGTAATTTCTTACTTGAAATTGTTTTTTTTTTGTTTTCAGGAAGTCTGTAATTTTCTCTGCTCAGCAGGACTCTGAATTAAAGCATGCCTGTCTAACATGGCATGCAGGGAACTCTTTTGGCGTGCTATCTGTGCTTTAATACGGGGCTTAGCAGCCACAGTGGAGTTGTTAAGCAGCATAGTAACTGAATGTTAACCAATACTGTGATGCCAACAGGCCTCATTGTGAGTGTAGCTGTCAGGAAGAACAGGAACTAAGCCCCGCACTGGGGCCTGTTTCAAACGCACACCAGATGAGTGGCTGATGATGAAGATGGTGCCTTGCAGAAAAACACATGTGACATTTAAACACTTGAACAATTCCCAGGGTTGCAGTTGAAAATACTTTCTGCGTGTAGGGGAAGGATTTGAAAATGTTCTGTTATTGTGCATATTTTTTGATGATAATGGGTACATTTGTGTGTGGGCTGTCACTAACATACTGTATACGGCATCTCTTTGGTGTGTCAGTGTTTACAGTATGCTGGCAGACACATCGTGGGCGTATGTTTCAGTTTCCCCAAGAAATGTATGTTCACTCCTGTGAATCTTAATAATAACACAGTTCCACAGTTTCTTTAAATCCTCCCTGGCTGCCCCAATAGCTTGTATATGGTTTGTCAGCTGTTGTTATTTTAGCCTGCAGGCCCTTGTGACGGGATCATTTAAGACTTATCCGCTTCAATAATAGCGAGAGTGACACCTTCCTTTATGTGTCCATAGAGTAAGGGGACTTCACTTTGTCACATTTAGAGCCATCTCACCTAGCAGCCCTATTCTTTGAAGGCATTTCTTTGCCGCATGGCTGGCTTTACTGTACAGTATATGAGTTGTTTAAGTTGTTTCCACAGCTGCAGAAATGTGATTATTTCTGCAACTCCTGACACAGAAGCCATAATGAAAAAGACCTCTTCTTTTGAAGCACTGCTTCTCATATAATGGCTTAATTCAGGCAGGAATGGAATTTCTCTGTGCGTATGGATGTGAACACTACTGGTCAATCATAGCAACTCACATAGCAACAAGACCTGCGTAGGACAACTGAAATAGATGAGATGAATCAGTAGCTGTGCTTTACTGTTGGCATGCTTTATCTCCTGGCCATGACAACGCCTTTGTGATCAGTGTTTGTCAGTTTGTCCCCACATTCTGGGGTGGAGGATATTGCCAAGAAATACAGTGTAGACAAAAGAAGCTAATTAGGAGTTGGAATAATTCAAAAGAGAAAACAGTGTTTACAGCATAGATGCATTGTTGCTTTTATTTGCGAGCACTGCTTTCACTTTTAACGCTAAAGAGAGGGCACAAACAACAGGAGGCGAGCCACTTGCAGCGATGCCCTTGGTCGATCCGTGTTTGTACATCACTGATTGCTGGCCATGCGTACAGATGTTGCTGCTGAAGGTTGTTGACCTGGCCACATGGTGTGTGTATGGTGAGTGTCTCCAGTCTATTACACCGTAGCCCATAGACAAACCTGAGGGTAGCGTTCATAGATTGATGAGAGTTCACCCAGCTTGGTGGAGCCGCAGGTGGCATGACACAGACACATATAAGCAGGCAGGCGCACTTATGTGGTCAGAGAAGCACACACAAACACAGAAGGGCTGGTACAATGTGTTCACAACCTGTTCAGTCACCCTCACACCCTCTAGAAGTGTCCCTCGCCGTTTTTTCTAGATGGGGTCGGCATGTCAACAAGCTCACCATGAAAGAGAGGGAATTAGAGCGATCAGAGTGTGTACGCGCGCTGCAGGGCTTTGTTTGTATATTAGGCCTAAGTCCTGCATCAATCATTCCAGCACGACACATTAAAGAGACAAAAGCCGACGTTGCTGCCTGCTGACCATATATGGTTCTTCCTGCATAGTTCAGTCTTTGGTTTAGTCCATTAGAGAAAGTAGGACAGAGCTGGGTCCTGATGACCATATTTGGCCGGGTGCTCTGTCCCCTGAAGCCATCTTGCCTGCCTCCACCGCACGCTGCCAGGCCACTGCTGCTCAGCTCCTTCCCTCTCGTCATCTATCCCCATTTCCTCTGTTTTCTCCTCCTTCGTCTCCTCCTCCCCTTCAACCACCAGAACAGAGCACTTTTCATCCTCCTCTTGGTTTCTCTTTCTGCTCACTCTGCCCCTTATCGCTCCTTTCCCCTCCTCCTCTCTCCTGCTCATCCTGTTACTGCGCTGTTTTGTCTTTTCTCCCCAAACCCGCTTCTTCCGCTCATCCTCCTTCTCCCCGCTTCACCCTTCTTTGCTCCTTCCTTTGTTCTTTCCTCTCTCATTACTTCCTGTGTTCCCCCTTTTCTCCCTTATCCTGCCCCAGCAGGAAGCTGTGCACATCCAGGTTCTCCACTGGCTGTATACAGGGAGCCAGGGCTGCTGGCCCCTGGCCTGTTCTGGCTTCATCCCTGTGTTCCTAATCAGCCCTGCTGCATGATGCACACGTGTTTGCAAATTCATTAATGTACGCACATCCTCACACATGTGCACAGGCACTTTTGTTATGTGTCAGTCTGTGAGGGTGTTAAGCCTGCATCTGCACACCCAACCCCACGTGTTTGTTAAAGCATGTGCACTTTTGCACATGCACGCTCAATTTGTGTGAGTTAATAGGCACACACACATTCTCTCTCCACCTCCTGGCAGTGGGTTTGATCGCCTGGAAAATGAATACTAAATGCAGGGCAAAATGGCTGGCAGGGATCACCTTGGCTGTGTGCAGCTCACCACTTGCTCTATGCAGGCATGAAACTGGAGCACCTCCATACCTGTATCCCCACTAAGATATTCTTGGACTCCACAGCTTGGTAAAGATACACAAAATGAAAGTTGGCTTTTGTTCATAATTTGATGTGTATGTAGAGAGGAGAGAGGCTCCTCCTGTGCCCTGGCGGTAGCATTCCCCTCGAGCCCTCAGCCTTTCCTCTTACCACCTCAGATAGAAGAAAACACACCAGCCTATGCTGAACAGTGGTTTCCGCAACACATACACACTAAGAGAGATGTACAGTAAAGGCTCATGTACACACTCACAACCAAGCAAGCGCACACACACGCAGAAACTATTTAATTTCCCCAATCGCTGTGAATCAAAGGAGGTGGAGTAGCAAGCTGAGGACTGGGGCCAGCTGGGAGCAGGTCTTCCTGAGGCTGAAGGAAGCTGTTTGGGATCCAGACACACACACACACACACACACACACACACACACACACACACACACACACACAGCCACACAGCCACACACACACACATGCTCATCCCCTGGTACTTGTGTTGAATGTTTTCCCTTGATTTTAAAATGCTTACACTTATTTCAGAGAGTATATCTAATTTATTAGAATATGTAGTAATATTTTTAGCTGAAAAAAAAATTTAATTCTAATAACTGTACACTTTCTGGAATTGGAAAACACTGTTTCAGTGCAAAATAATTTGACCAAACTAAATCATTTACCAGTCTGAGTATGGTATCATAGAAGTGTATGAAGAATTTTAGAGTGCTGCTGACCTTATTACTACATATGGCAGCGGAGGAGGTAAGTCTGTCTCATAAAGTCATTTTGAGGTATACTTTTAATGATGTGGGGCATGGAAACACTGTTCTTGGACATTTTACCGTAACATTGTCACTGTCTCCTGCTCTCCATGCTAAACTTGTTGAATACCCCTGATTTCAGGATAGGGGTCTGCATGTCTGATTAAGCCACAAAATTCCACAAAATTCTACACTTGTAGAATCCTTATACTAAAACATGCTTCACTTCACATGCTGAACTGTAACCTCTCATTTCCCCGTAGTTTTACCATAATAATGCCATCTCGAGGTTGGACTTTGCATGGTCAAATTAATGAAGTTTGGGGATTGCGTGTTCGTATCACCACATATAAATGTCTTCGGTATGTGAACATACTGGCCTGCTCAGACACACAAGCCAATATACTGAAGACACCAGGTTCCTGCAGCTATTTTTCCCATGAAAAATTGAGTAGATGTTGGCCAGAATTTCAGGCAATAATGGGATCTCGATTGTCAGTATTCAACCCTACTTGGTACCCTTCCTGTCAGACCACAGTAGAAAACAGTTGGCATTCTTGCAGAGCAAAAAATGAACGATTAAGGCCTTTGCCATGGCTCATTTTCTGTTTTTTGTATCTGTGTGTATGTGGCAGGAGAGTTGCATGGCTACTTGGGTGGAGTGTTTACAATACAGCCATGTCTGTGTGTTTATATGTGATTATGAATCTTTTTATGTATATGAGATGTGTTCGAGGCACGGCAAGAGTGTGTTTGTGTCCCGAGTGTTTGTGTTTGTGAGTGGGCAGTGTTTGCTTCCGTTATCAATCCGGGCCAGACGACAGAGCTCTTTAGTGGAGAGTTAGTTCAGTTTAGCATGAAGATGAGGTTTGCTGGCCCGCATGTGCCAGCCTTAGTTTGCCGAGTGTATTCCCTGTGTGTATGTGTGTCAATGAAAGTGTGAGTGTGTGTGGTCTTTGATGTCAGCTGGTGGCTGCTACTGTTTGCAGATGTGAGGGTTAGGTAATCACAAAAAACAATCACTCTGATCTATTCCTGAACCTCTGCCATTATATATAGCATTCTCCTCATCCACCCACAACCTCTCTACATTTCTCTCTTTCTGTCTCTCTCTCTCTCACTCTCACTCACGCACACATTTTCTTTTTTCTCCTCTATTTTCCATCTCTCCTCTGCCTTTGCCACTCCTCATCTCTGTCCTCCATCTCCTACTCCCACACTCACTCTATCTCTGTGTTTTGTTATATATTACTGCTCTCTGTTGTTTGTCTCCGCTCTCTGGACATTTTTCTTGTCATCTCTCTTTTTTCCCCTGTTCCTTCACCCACTGCCCCCGAGCTCTACACTCCCCATCACTAACACTTCCCCCCTCCCGAGCTTACCCCTCTCCCTCCAACATCCCTTCTTTACCCTTGCTGTCCTCCTCCTCTCCTCCCTTTTTGCCTTCCATCACATGTGTGCACGCTGTTGGAGGGGGAGTATTGATTGCACGCTTGGCTGACAGGCACAGTAATGGACGACTTGGAGCGTGTGTGTGTGTGTGTGGTGGTGGGGGGGGTGTTTAAGGAACAGTCCTGGCAATAACTCACCTGACCGAGCGGACGGCCGCCGGGCAGGCAGGCAGCCGGAGTGAGAGGTGCAGCAGCACGCGGCACAACTTGACAGGCTGCATTTGAAAGCAACTGAGCCAAATATAGGGCAACTTTCAAATCACACCCTATTTATTCCTCGGGGAACTCGTTTTTTGACCAGACACACCATGTGAAAACACTGGCAATAAAATGGACGAGTAAATTCAGGAACTGCAGTGACTAGTCTCCCCTGCCGTCATATTACATTGTTCTACATTTATCTCACACATGCAGGATATCAAAAATGCTGTTTTCAAAAACACTGTGCTTTGTTTTGGCCAAATCCTGAGCCACACTCCTCAATAACCACTACTGCAGCATGGACAGCAACTGTAGCACTGTAAGACATACACTGCAGTTAAAATGCTAATATGGGTGATTCAATTAAAACTATCTCTTTTCCATCGCCCATAACACCGTTTTGTGCCTTTTTGTGTCCACTCTTTTATGGATTATTATGGAAACAGAGAGTTTTGTTTCCCTTCTCTCTGGCAGTTTTCGGACATTGTCATAATGATTGCAGAGCTTTATGCAGCAGCTCTTTTGACAGTGGAATAGCTTTTGTTTCATGGTGCTGATCTAATAGAGAGAGCCTGTGACATTTGGGTTCAGGCTGGATGCTATTACAAATACTGTACATGCATAAATCTGATTCTGGAACATGTTCTGCATGCCAAGGGCCTAATTATATGAGTTCTAGACACACCAGTACAATGCATGTTTCATGACCAACACAGCACACATATGAGTTATCATCACAAGCATAATGGGCAGCAACATGCCAGTATACTATAAATCATATTGTCTGACTTTAGTATTACAGCACATTTTATAATTTTCATCCTCAAACCAAATTGTTCTTAATTTATTTCATTCAGTCTGCATTTGAATGTGGGAAAAATGCAGCTGTGAGGCATGTAAAAGGTGGTAGTACACCACACGGAGTAATTCCGATAAATAAGCAATTGAATAAACACACATTTTTTTCATACATAATTAAGTTAAACCTGACCTAGATCAAGTAACGTGAATGAGTGATTCTAATTTGAGATGCCAGTTGTAAGTCCTATAAAAAATGAATGTGGATATTCATAATTCTGTAGTAAGTTGTGGAACTTCTAAGGCTAATGTACCATGGGCTAACTAGATGTATTATGCATTTATTCACCAGTGCTTGGTACTGATTTACTGAACAATGGAGCAAACAAATGCTAATCCTGCATTAAATACGGTGCTGTTGCATAAATATTCTAATAGACATTGCTTTTAGCATATGCTACCATCTATTAGCATAGAGCCAGTGGAGGGATAACCGACAATTTAGCATGAGAAAGCTGAACTGAATGTACTGCAGCAGTGTTTGACCACTGAATCACTTAATTGACCTTGTGAAGGTTACACTGTGGTCATGGAGGTGCATACACAATAACAACCACACACGCAACCTGAAAGTGACCTGCATTTTTACTGAAAATAAGTAGTACAGCACACTGTTTTCTTTTTATGTTTCGATGACTCCTCTGCAGGGAGGCAGCTCTCCTACTCAGCTGAAACGTGTGGAGATGGTTGAAGAGCCAATCTGCTCTGCTAGTGAGGGACATTAAATATTGACTTACAGATAGAATCAAGGTCCAAATGGAAAGAAATTATTCATTATTTGTCAGATGTGATGTTTTTGATGATCTGAGCTATTGTTATGCTTCAGACCTCTGGCCTCCAGTTCTCTGCTGCTGACCTTGGACTGAATCCCCTTATCCTCATGTTAAGATGAAGCACATATTGAAGTTAAGTTGCCTCTTAAAAACATGATCTGAGCAGCTGAGAACTCTGATATTAAACCCATCTGGCATGCTTGGAGGATAATAGGGATTTAAACAAAATAATGTCTTTTACCTTTATTTACACTTCAGTTGCTGACAGAGGGTATTTGCATGTGCTCACAGCACAATTGCTATTTCTTAAGCCAATGTTCTCTTTTATCATCTGCATTTTTTCAATTCCTTTCCTAAATATTCAGTCAAAAATTGCTAGTAATAAAAGAAATTTGATGGTCTTTTATCAACAATTTTAAAAAGCTTTCATCGCCCTACAGCATTGAAACTAAACATGCGGTCATTAGTCATATTAGGTCTCTAAAAATCCTTACTTTTACTTTCTAAGTGTCGTCCTTTTTTGTTTCTGACCTGGGCCTGAGAGGTACAGCAAAGGAGAAAAAGCCTCTAGCCCAGGGCATCTGAAAACAATTTGAGAACGCTGTTGTCGGTAATGCATTTAGCACAGATGGATACACAAATAAAAAGCTTTTTATGCAAAACTGATGCACAACAACATTTTGAAAGTGCCCAGTCACTCCATATTTCTGTATTTTGCTGAATCTCGCTGCCCCTCCCTCTCCCCTCTCCAGTCAGTCCCTATCAGGCCTAATAGTGTGATGCCTCATGTTGAGCGGAGATGACCAATTTTAGACTCAGTCATGGGTGACAGAATTATACAACATCTTGAGGAGACATGCAACATATTCGGGTAAACTGTGAAATGATTTTTAAGGGAATAAAACTCTGATAAATATCAACCATTAGCCCCTGTTTAGGCCACAAATCTAAAAGGATAATTATATGACTAATTTGATCTGATTAATATGTATTGCAGCCTTGTTGAATAGCTCCGCCAGCCTAACATCAATCAGAGTAAAGCAAACTTTTATTTCGTAGTATACAATTATAATCTGAAAAGAGCAGCCATGAGAGAACATATGCACAGCTTTAGGATTAGCATAATAAAATATGGTCGGATGAAAGCAGTTTTTCATGGTCAGTATTAAAATACAGTTATTAATGTATTTATGCTCTGTAGGCTTATATAATAAAATTGAAAAAGGCGAGTAAAACCGATGAAATTGTTTGATTAAAAGGATAATTTATGGCTTAACACAAATAGAACAGTAAAAAGTCATTATGTTGTGTTTGTTGCCTCCCCCAGCTATGTGGCATTTTCTGTGCATTTGAGCAACTCCACAATCTGGCATTATTAAAGATTATTCTCCTGGCATTTCCAGTGTGCTGGATATTGCAGAGTGCAGAATGAAAGACAACATGGTAGAGAGGCAATGACACCGACCAAGGTCGTGAGCTATATTCATACCCATGTTGTTTTCAACATGAGACACAATGAAATAAAAATCCCTCAGGGCTTTACTGTGTTATCCTATCGCTTCTGTGACCTTTTTAAAATGGATGGTGCTCTTTTTTTCCTCCCCTGTTTTAATGAAATTGCTCATAAATAATTTGATCAATTATGTAATGCAATACAGCCACCAGGAATGTGCATTACAGGTTTTGTTCTTATGTCTACACACATGTAAGGAGAAGTGTTTCTTGAATATTTTGTACTATTCCAAGTATTTATTCCCTTGATTGTAGACACCATATTTAGAACTAGTTTTCGGTGACAGTCAGATTTTTCCGCTACAGTAACATGGAGGCCAAAGTCAGTATTATCTGTTAAGACGCAGACTTCAGATTGTCGCTGAGTCAACACAGATTGGCGCTGTCTCAAGTCGCATGGCATTATTCATGGCTTATATTCACCATCTGGCACTGATGCAAAGTTCTCAGCTATTTTAGCAGCAGCATCAAAAGTAATTTTAAATGTATTTTTTATGCGTTTATCCCTAGGCACAATCCTAAACACAACCACAGAACAATGTCAGGCAAAGAAACATGAAGTAAACAAGATAATTACTACATTTGTTTTCATTAAATTAAAGTATTTCAACATCCACTGCCTGCCGCCTGCTTAACTAGTTAGCGTATTACAGTAACAGATTAACAAGTGATTATGCGAACTGGGAAGTACTTCCAAATTACTAATAAAACACTGTTCTTATAATGTTTTTAATTTGAAATCATCATGTTGTCTTCCATCAAGTTGAATTTCTGCTCACAGAAAGACATTTACTGGAAAGTCATAATGATGTTTTTATATTGTCATATTGATTCTCTCAAAGGCTTTCATCGCACCTGCAGCGATCATAAAAATACACTTTACCCAACTTAGAAATGATTCAAGTCCTTTTCATTTATTACACATCCACGCACACGATCCTTGAGCAGAGAAACTGATTTCTCGTAGATTTTCTTTGTGAAACATCTTCAATGAAAGCGCTGATAGAAATCCTCTGAAAAAAACACGATGTAACATTTTGTTTTTTGACAGTATTTTAACCCTGAACTTCTACAGTACATGTAAATACTTGACTGTTTAACTCTACAAGAAAGTGTGATCTTTCTTCCCCCCTGAATGAGAACATTTTGTGGCTTGGCCTACATATTTTGGTCTTTGCATAGTTACTTTGCATAGTTGCAAGTGAATCCTTTTCAGATGTTGAACTGAGTCTGAGAAGTGCAGTCAGAGAGAATTTGTCTCTCGCCTGGGGCAGCTGAAAACAAACCAAATTTGAGCATGCTGCTTTTCTGCAGAGCAAATTAGTACAGACGAAAACACAAACCAGAAGCCTCACATGTAAACTTGAATCACAGGAGCACTGTTGCAGCACTCAGTTGCCCCTTTATTTTCACCTTGGTGTTGCGTTTTGTTTTTTTCCTTAAGGTTTTCTCCTCTCCTCCCAGTCGCTCTCTCTGGCTCTCGTAGTGAGATGGCTCATCCTGATCTCAGATGACCAATTTTAGACGTAGTCGTGGGTGACAGAATTATACAACGATCTGAGTGGACACACAACATGTCCTAGTCATACAGCATACACAACCGAGTCAGGCGCAGAGTGCACACTTCTTCCCAGTCACGTAGCAAAATCACATTCCTTGTGTTTCTGCCTCTCACCATTAGAGCATAGTCAGTCACACACACACACAGAAAAACACACACTGCCGCAGCGATGAAGCCCCGCCTCACATGACCAGTGGGCTCTGGCTCCCCAATCTCTCATTTACCTGTTCCATCACCAGCTCCCTCTTCTCTCTCCCTCTCTCCATCTCCCTCACACTACCTCCCTACTCCCACACCCTCCTCCTCTCATCCTCGACTCTGTTGCCACGGCAGCAAAACCTGACAATGAGAGAGGGAGAGAGAGAGAGAGAGACAGAGAGAGCAAATGCCATCTGAGTCATTTAATCCACAACCTGTGTGTGTGTGTGTGTGTGTGTGTGTGTGTGTGTGTGTGTGTGTGTGTGTGTGTGTGTGTGTGCATGAACGAATATGTTGGATATGTTTGTGTACATCCCTATGTATCTGTTATGTGTGTGTAAGTGTGTGTGTGTGTGTGCGCGGCGCGTGGGTGTCTAAGTGGGAGAGCTGTGTGGAGTCGGTTCATCGGTTCATCACAGAGCTACGGCAGTGCGAAGGCAAACACTCTACCTTTGTCTGTCTCACTGCATATAGCAGCGCTGTTTCCGTCTCTCTGTTTTATGTTCTCTGTAAATATTGGGTTATTTTAAAGCAATATTCACTCTCCAGCTCAAGTGATTCACAAACATCTCTGTGTTGTGAGGCACTGACTGATCGAACAAACTAAACTTCTTTCAGGTGCTTCAAAGATGTAGCATATGTAGCACAGCCCCTCTTATTGTACAATAATAGGCATAATTTAACTCAGCAGTCAGCTGAAATGAACATAAGATCTCTGTGTAAATAACAGGTCCCCAAGTCAAGTTGATTCAAGTCAGATTTATTTGTAAAGCCACTCATAATATCCAGATGTCTCAATGGGTCTCAAAGACTCACACCATTGGTGCTGAGCTCTTCTAAAAAGGCAAGTAAAATACTATTCACAGACACAAAAACCCTTTAGCACATAAGCGAAGAAATTTGAAAGAAGCCTCAGGAGAGGCAATTCAAAAAGACATACCTCCTCCGCGGATGGCCGGCTGCAAAGTGGAAGCAGTAGTTGGGAAAAATACAACTTCAAAAAAAGAGCAAGTTAGTGGGAATTCAAAACAGGGAAGGGGTTTATATCGAATAAATGGTATTACAGTAAATCAAACCGAAGTGTATAAAATCCTATAACTAAGTCTACTCCAGTTGTTTATGATGAAATCAAAGCATTCACTGCGACATCCGCCTGATAGCCAACACTGATTTGAATTGACAGCGCAGTATTGTGACTCATTGTTCTCTTTTCTGCACCGTGTGTAATAATGTCACTCTTATATTTCCAAGGCTTTGTTCTGAATGCAAATTTTAGCTCTCCAAACAAGCCAGGGGGCGAGTGAGTTCAAGGAGAGCTTCCTAATTGTGATTAAACTGCTGTGCTTACATAAGCCACAGCTGCAACAAGTGGGACCTGCGTCGACGGCTAGTAACACTGAACAGCACATCTTTTTTAAACAGCTCCTGGGGAAAGCAGTGCACCGACCCCACCTCCCCTCGCTCCCCACCACCCCACACTGATCTGAACAGCAGGTGGTACATATGCATGCAGGAAGGCTGAAATGCAAAACTCACTGCTGGCACGTACAAACACATAACAAGTGTGCATGCATTAGGACGCAGACGGGGAGGAAACAGAAAAGACACACGCACGCATAAGCAGACGCGCACACACAATGTTCTTGAATCTTCCTCGAGAGTTTGTGTATGTGTGTGCAGCCAGTTCATGCTTGCGTGTTTGTGTGTGCGTGTTTGTGCGTGACATACTCGGATGTGACAGTGTCACAGGAGCACGGTGGTTCCCCAAGCAGCCGGTGTCACTGACTGAGGGCCTCTTTGTCAAGGAGAACACTGGGAAGAATTTATCCATGTCCAATGAACAGGGGGGGGACTGTAACAGAGAAAGTGCACAGTCGAGATTGAAGAGACCGGTGAGAGCTAAGATAGGGAGAGAGAAGAGAGAGAGGTCTGTAAAGAGACAGGGGTATAGAGTGTTCCTGAGGAAGAGAGACAAAATAGATAGAGGCTGAGTGAGAAGAGATACAGAGGTGGGGGAGGATGGGGAGAGAGAGAGAGAGAGAGATAGAGGAGAGGGCAGACAGACTTAAAATGAGAGATCAAAGTGTCTGAAGCCCTGCTGCGGGAGGACAAGGTGAGAACATATAGGAAGTGGATGGGCATAACAGCAAGACTGAGGGCTACAGACTGTAGTCACTGGGGCTGGACACAGTTACACAAACACCTGATGTGAACCACAATGTGACAGTCATGTAATAAATGTTGTGAAGCTCATAATTAATGTTGAGACTAATGTTTATTCTACAAATAAGGAAGGGTTACTTTACATATGGGTACAAGGTTACTGGAAATCAGCACTGATGAAAAGACTACACTTAAATATTGAAGTAGGCAACTTTTTTTCTTTTAATGACCTGATGATGGTCAGATTGTGATTGAATGATTGTCTACTTAAGTAAATAGATTTGTCGACTTGAGTGATGTGTGCGAGAGATACTCTTTTCATCAATATTCTCGAAGTTTTGGACTTAGGGGCAGCTGTGGCTCAGTGGCAGAGCAGTTCATCCACCCAGCCGAGGATTGGCAGTTCGATCCCTGGCTCCTCTGGGCTGTGTGCTGAAGCGTCCTTGGGCAAGATGCTGAACCCTAAATTGCCCCCAATGCTGCGCCATCGGTGTATGAATGGGTTAGAAATGCTTAGTTTCTTTTATTGTGAATGGGTGAATGTCAACTTGTAGTGTAAAAGCACTTTGAGTGGTCACGACTAGAAAAGCGCTATATGTACAGGCCATTTACCATATAAAAATGCACAATGCCGAGGTGATGTCTTCAAACTGCTAATTTCGTCAGAAGAACAACATTTTAAAAATTATTATCACGTGATAACAATGCAGGGAGTAACATTCCCTGTAATCGAGCAAAGCAGGACAATAAGGAAGTGGAGGTTGTTGTGCAGGAGAGTGTCGGGGTCACGGTACAACGTTCAATGTTAACATTGTAACTGGAGGTAGTGTGGAGTTTCGAAGAATGGTACACTATCAAAGTACATGTACATGCAAGAACGCCTCACAGCATGAAGGTTCTTGCATCCCACCTATCTGTGTCGAGCTCTCTGTGTGCCTGCGTGGGTTTTCTCCAGGTGCTCAAGCTTCCTTCCACAGTCCATAGACATGCAGCTTAGGCTAATTAGTGACTCTAAATTGCTTGTAGGTTTGATACTGCGTGAGAATGTCTCTCCTGTGCTGATCTGGCGGCCGGTTCAGGGTGTACTCCACCCATCACCCAATGTCAGCCAGGATCAGCTCAAGCCCCCACTGACCCTGCAAAGAATAGTGGTTTTAAGTATTGGCTGGATGGAGTTTGTGGTGTAGCTGTATTAGATTGTACTACCTTGTCAGATGTTCAGTTACGAGGTTGATATGAACTCTCTGAATACTCTGAAATAAACATTTAACAATATAAGCATCACAACATTGTTTTCATTGCTCTACAGCTGTATTTAATTCCTTTATTACAGCCGTTCATGTTATTGCTTCCTATTCAATAAAGCCAAACTAATGTAAACTGTTACCCAATATTCTCTGTCCCAGTAAACATTTTAAAAAACTCATTCAAGACACTATAATCTCACCACCCTCCTTTGTCACGTGAATAAATTATATTGAAAACAGGAAGGAGAAGAAAATACGGGGATATTCATCAACAGTAAATGGAAATACTGAAACAAAAAGGGTATTCTGAACAGAGAGAGAGTGGTACAGAGAAGAGGACAAAGATAAGATGGAAGGGAAGGGCATAGATGGTGAGATTAGAGAGGAACATGTGAGAGGAGAGGCGAGGGAGAAAGTGCGAATGGGTGCAAAGTGAAAATGCTGAGTCAATACGGCCAAGAACATGTGCTGCTGCTTTGATATTAGACGCAGACACAAAGTACTAAACACTTAATCCCACAGAAAGCCAAAAAGGGGTGAGTGAAGGGTCCTTGGTATTTTTCCACTCCTACTGACACCTACACAAACACACATACACCAAACCGACCTCCCAGCTCATCCACATTGTCTGGGGGTTTACAAACGGCCTGACCGTGCTTATTCAGGGACAGCAGTCCAGCTGTCTGTACCAGGCCCTCTCCGGTCAACAATGACTATTAATTGGTGAGAAGAATGAGTAAAATAACACTTCTGTCCCATAATGGCTGGCTGTACAGTCGTCTTAAATCCACAGCCACTGAAGCCGTTCCACTTGCAAATTCAATTATGGGAATGATTCATCCTTCCATTATGATAACTGTCAGATTTTCTTGTGTCATACAATAAGGCAGAAGGGGAAAAACAAATGATTCGCCAGCCCCCCCACCGACACCCTCCTCCTCACCCCCCCCAGCTGCTTTTCTCCATCTGAGTCCTTTTTGTCTTTCTGCACATCCCTCTCTTCCTCCACTCTTCCCTTGCTATCGCTCATCCTGTTTCCTCTGCCTTAGTCTCCGTTCATCCTCTCCTCATCTGCCTGGGGGTTTCAGGCAAGATAGCATTCCCTCGTTTTCTGGTTTTCTCCATAGCCTCCCTCCCTTCCTCCCTGTATCCTCTACTCTGGCCCTCCCTCCCCCTTTTTCCTCACGCTCTCTCTAGATAATTAAGATCTCTGATTTTACGGTTTTCTCTTTCATAATAGGCACTGCAGACACTATAAGCAAGCCGCCAAGTCTCCAGCGCGCACACACACGCGCACACACACAAAAATAAAACAGCAAACACACAAATATGCATATGCCATCATACACACACTAAGATGAATGCATGCACCAAACAGCTAAATCTCCAACTGGGATGAATGTCCCCTCTCTCACTCTCCATTCTCTCTCTGTCTCTCTCTCTTTTATACTCTTTCCTGCACACACACACACACACACACACACACACACACACACACACACACAGCGAGTCAGTATATTTATGTATTTTTGCTTTTGTGTATTTCTCAGTGGTGCCAGCACACTGGGTGACTTACAGCAGGGTGCAGAATGAAAGCTACTGAGGGGGGCTAGAAGCGGCGTTTTCTGTACCGCACAGACTAGTCTGGCTCCGCTCGGGCCTCTCACTGCTCCAGCTCCCTGCAGACTGACACCCGACTGCTACAGGGACTCAGTCGTGTACTACTACAGCAACAGAGCACGTACTGCAGTCAGACACACAGTTCTCGGAGATTAAACACGGAAATAGTATCTCACCATTTGCTCTCTCTGTCTGACTGTATCTGTTTCCATGATTCGCTCAACCCTTTACAACCACATTACAGAAGCTTCTTGTCTTTCAGTCCCCTGCATTAATGCCATGATGTAAAAATAAAATAAATAAATAAATAAATAATTTTTCTATGAGACATCTGTGATCATGAAATATTAACAGGCAACACCCAACTTGCATACAAGAACAACACATATGAGCAATAAAATTACAAAATCGAATAACTAGAAACAATTACAAGAGTCATGACTGGATAGTGACTGTAATTAGCTTTAAATCTTAAAGGATACAAAAATAATGTAACTTAACAGCAGTTTTCAGAGAGAGAGAGAGAAAGAGAAAGACATAGCTTTATTATATACTATATATATTATATAGTTATTGATGACTATATAATCAGCATTTTGATGTTGTAACTGAGGTGGAGCTAATTTTATTTAATGTACTTGATCTATATCGGTGCATTACATTTTATATGTTGATGATTCATTTTGTTGTTTCATTTTATTTCTACAAAGTAACTAGAATCCGTCAAATAAATGCAGTGAAATAAAAACTACAGTATTATACCTGAGCACAACACTAAATGTACTTTGTTACTTTCCACCGCCGCTCCTCTGTCATTCTATCTCTTTCCTGCTCTGCGTCTCTCTTTCTGCAGAAACACTTTCCAATCTCTTCTCTCTGTATTCAATTTTGTTCTTTTATTCCCCCATCGTCCCGAGCCCATTCCCTCTGCCTCTTTTTTTCTCTCATTCTCCTTACTTCTATCACAGCTTTCCATCTACTTCCTCCCTCTCCCTTCTTCTTCTCCTTGTAGTATAGATGCTGTAATCTTCCCTGTCTAATGCTGTCAATAGCTCTCAATAACAATGAAATAGCACCGGTTCCATCCCATCATTGATGAAGGCATAGCTTCAGTTAGGATCTTATTCGTCATCATGGCAATCTGCTTCTTGGTAATAGCCAATCAGATGGCTCCTGTGAAATGCAGCACTCCCATGATAGGTTCCCCATTGTTTTGATTGACCGCACCTGAGGGCCCGCCACTTCAGCTGGGCTCGATCAATACATCATCACACTCACACAAGGTAAGCGCATGCCCATACGTGTCCTAGAATAAACACACGGGTCCGGACGCCTCACACACACTTTGGTGAAGAGTAAATTGAGAAAGAGACCGCTGGTGTGGGGAGCAAGTGGAATACAGTAGTAACAGCCAGCAAAATGGAGTACCGTGCACCACAATGTACAGCTGTGTTTGTGACTGTAGTGATCTCACTGAATAATCAGCTATTTCATAACTGTCACCGTGTACATGTACATCATTATACACATGCACACAGGTATGACAGTAACATAGACTCTGCTGATATAGTAATCATTTACTGTCACCTTTAATCTAACATATGGTCTTAAAACAGGAATGATTTATTGAAAACAATGGGTGGGAATAAAATGACTCCCACTGTGTGCCTGTTATTCTACGCTGTGTCACACATACAGATGGCCCCTGCATACGCCCTGCCTGCGTTGCCTTTGAGCTGCAGTAACCATAATGAGAGCAACACAGCCATCTGCACAGTATGGCGCATGCCATTAGTATTGCAAACATGTTCGTGCACACACTTGCCCACCCTTTGACACAGCAAACCAGAGAACCAGGGACATGTAGAGTTTGACAGGAAGAAAGGGATTCAGTAATTACATTGAGAATAAAAGAAAAAAGGAGAATATGGGAAGTATGGCTGATATATGAGAAGTGCGGAGGGATTCAAAGCACGCAGTTGCAGATTTTTTTGATGTGCTTTAAACATCAGAGCTAAACAAGAGTCGGAAAGGTGAATGTGGAAAATAAAACACAAAATGAAATAGAGATAATAGGGATGTGAGTTCAACACAAACCCCACATGCACTTGTCGGGGTCAAAGGTCAGCTTTCTACCACTCCAGAAACCCCTTGTTTACATCTGCAAGGGTCAAATGAAGGCTGACTCTTTCAGCTGTCTGTCAGACCTGTCTAAAGCTCAGACTGGTGAACCAGACATTTGAAACATTCGCAGGTCAACAGCCCCCACCACCATCACCACCATCACCAACACCGCCACCCCTCCCTCAACCTTCCTGCCTAGTCCGTCACACAACACTTCTTCTCCTCGCCTCTGTCTCCATCCCTCCTTTCATCTCTCCATCCTTTCACACTCTGCCTTGTCATGTTGTCAGTCAAAGCAAGGCTTTGTCACTCTTTGAGAGGGCTGCTTAGCACCAGTGGAGCTCAGCTGAGCTCTCTTTATGTGCTTTTTCTTTGTGTTTGTGTGTCTCTTTAGAGGTGGGGGTGATGGTTAGGTTATGAAAACATGCAAGTGTGAACTGTGTGTGTGTGTGTGTGTAGGGGGGTGTATACTGAATGGTTTTGAGCGTAGTCGAAGCAGTTGTCTTTGTACTTTTGAGCTTGTGTGTGTTTGGTTAGCTTTTGTAGTATGTGTATGCGTATCGCTTATTTATATGTATGCACGGGCTTGTAAGTACAATGTAGACGTGTATGTGTGACAATGTGTGTGCCTGTTGTCGTGATGTTGTCTTTGAACCACTGGAGATCTCTTCAAGGCTGAGTCCTGTCACTTCTAAACGGAAGACTTTCCACAGGAGACGTGAATAGAGATGTGTGTAGTGCCTTTTATTAGACAGGCTGTATGCATGGGACTGGGCCGTTTCTGTGATATGACAGAGAACATCTTCATAGTTAAGTATGAAAGTCTATTCTATGTGCTGTCAAATTACAGGTTCTCCCACTACATGGAAATGTGACAGAGCAAACTGAAGATAAGCCGCAGGATGACAGTTTAAAGAGAGACGTTTTGTGCCAGGAGAATGATTTTGTGTCCAGTAATGTGCAGTGTGTCCTCTGCTCCTGCAGGCGGTGGAACAGGCAGCCAGCAGACCATTCTCCATGAGGAGCAGTAGAAGATGCCGGCTCTGCCAGCACTGCTGCTGTCAATACACTTCCTCTCCTTCCTGCTAGTCACCATGCCGCCACGCTCCCTCAGTCAGGCCCCCTTGCTCTCCTCTGTCCGCATGGGTGAGTGAGCAGCCGTCCCTCCATTGCTTCTACACCTGGAGTTAAAAGTCTCTCATGATAATTTTAATGGTCTGTTGTTCACCTGCTTTGGGGCTTCAAAGTGGGTTTGTCCTCTTTGGTCAGTACAATAAGAAATAGAGTCACAGCAAATTACTTAAAAACCATGATGATGTACCTGCTGGCTTTCAAACTGCCCTTAAACAGAAAGATATTTCCCCTTCCAAAGGGTGATTGGCAGATATAATTATATAAGCCTTACTGATCCATTGTATGTATGCTGGTGTAAGAATAAAAGTAGACTTACAACAAAGAAGCATTCATCGGGGGCAGGATGAGCTGTCATTGTCTTAAAGGCAGAAAAGAGTTTTGTCTAAATCAGAGACTAAATGATGTGAGCTTTGAAGCAACTTAATCGCAACTACACACGCAGCTACACTACTGGGAAAACTGTGCCAAATGCAAATTAAAAGCACTTGTCAGCTAGGAACAGCAATCAATATTTTGATTACTAACGAACTCCACTGAAGTCAGATTGTATCAGCCCCAATCGTTCACTATGACAAGGGAAATTTTAGTTAAAATTATGACAACATATAATAACCGCAGACACATTGTACTCTTAAAGATGCCTTGCAGAAACTACTTATAGATCCCAGAATGTCAAATAGTTACTTCAGTTTCTGATACTGTTCTGATACTGTTTTGAACAAAATCCCTTCACTCCTTTGCAAATCAGTGCCAGCTTCACTGTTCTTCCAAGTCCAGACCTTTGAACTGTACTTCCACTGCTGTACTCTGCCCTTCTTTCCTCTGCTTCACCTAACTTTCCTTCCCTCTCTTCTTCTCTAGCGGCAATCCTGGATGACCAGTCTGTGTGTGGGCGTGGGGAGCGGCTGGCTCTGGCCCTAGCCAGGGAGAACATCAACAGCGTGATGGAGGGTCCGGCTCGAGCCCGAGTGGAGGTGGACATATACGAGCTGCAAAAAGACTCCCAATACGACACTACTGACACCAGTGAGTGGAGCCGATGCACACCAAAGAAGACCAGTAGAGCAGATTCAAACAACCCATCAGAGAGTGATAAAGTCCAGCTAAATCCATTAGAGTCCAATAGGGTGTAGCGTCTAATTAGCACTTGCAAAGAGTGGACACTAAAAATACCAGTAGATATTAATAGTAATATGGCGTATTATTAGTGGCTAGTACAGAGGACAGCAGTCTACTTAATACTGTAAGTTTTATTCCATTTACAGTAAAAAGGCTTGATATTCTTCAAACAGGGTAACGTTTTTTGTCTTGTGTGAGCAGAAACCTCAAATGGTGAATAAAATGCTAAAACCACCACCACTTTCATGTGATTAGGAACCAGTAAAGGCTTCTGCTGATTAGTTTACATGTCATTGGAGACTAGTAATGGGCCAGTAAGCCTGTCTCATTAAAAACAGTGGGCCGGTGCCCTCCAGAAACAGCTGGCACAGTCTACTCTGCAGGCCAGTGTGAAAACAAATCATCAAATACTAATACAGACCAGCAGTGCAGGCCAACAGAAAGCAGGTCCACACCACAGAGGCCACTCCATGAAATTTGTATTGATATACAGAGTTAAAACTGAATGTTTGGAGTCTGTGAAGACAGAAGAAGAACTGCTGAATTCAGTCACTGAGGAGACAGAGACTCCCTGCTCCTATTCAAATAGGTCACTGACCCTGCCATAAGCTACTGGCAAAATGTCTATGTGTGCTTGAGAAGAGTTGTGTACATATGTGCATGCTTGAGTTGCGGGTGTGCGTGAATGTGCTTGTGTGATTGTGTGTGTATGTGTCTGTGTGATTGTATGTGTGTGTGTCCTTGACCGATGGGCAGGAGACTTTGACAGGCTTGTTTGCTCGCAGCGTTTTTTGGTCTCTGGATCAGAGAGCTCATCATCTTACAGCTACGGCTGTCTGAGGCACGCTTGCACACACCCAATCACACACACACACACACACACACACGCACGCACACGCAGGCATTTACACATGCATGCACACACACCCCTTTCTGCAGTCACAGATGCCCATTCACACATGGGCACGGTGTGGGCATGTACGCCCATAGACACACACACATACACGTGCACATTCACCCACAGACAGTGGCAGCGACTGAAGAAGACTAATTGGGATGAATTAAAATCCCAACCAAATTTACCAGCAAGAAAAGAGCTTTATGTCTATCTGAATGACATAATTAAGTCATCAGACTATTTTCTGCTGCATCTGTCAAAGCATTTTTCAGGTGGGTAGATAGAAAATATGGTCAATAATAATTAACTCTCTGCACATCTATAAGATGTGTGAAAACAGGCAAGTATCTTTGTATGCTAAAGGACAGAGCCTCTGAGAGCAAACAATACTAATCAAGAGCAGATGTTTGACAGTAAAGAAATATTTTGACATTTTGGGAAATACCCTCATGTGTTTTCTTGCATAGAACTGGATGAGAAGATCAACTTTGCTTTCATATCTATGCATTAAAAACAAAACTGTGACCCTTAGCTTAGCTCATTATATTTACTACACAGAGCAGAGTCAGGGAGTCTTCTCATCCAGCTCCCAGCAAGAAAGCAAGGAAGCATATTCTCAGACTCCTTTAAGCATATCCTAGTCCCTTTTAATTGTCTGTGGCAGGTGGACATGTGAGTCTGTTACAGCTGTTGATCTGTAACACAGAGCACAAGCTGGTCAATTAGTCAAGTATTGGATGGACAATGAACCTGTTGTTTAATCATTCATGTACCTACTTGGCACTGTGGAAACAGTGTAGAAATATGTGCAAAAGAGCACATAAAAAGAACTTAATGCATTCATGCTTGGAAGAGTATGTGGCATTTTGATGAATAAAAACCTTTGGTAATTACATGACTTGCTCACTGAACAATTAAAGAAACTAGGTTTTGACCTTTGCTCATTTTTGTAGGAGTTTGAATGAGGAGAAAATACCTCAGCCTGATCATTGAAGGTATTCATTTAGTGGTGTGTCCTGATTGGATAATTGGGACAAAAGGTTAGAGATTATGAGTCTCTTTCCACAATTTCTCAGAAAGCCCGACAAAAAACGATCAAAATCAAAAAAAATGAAATGAAACATGGTAATTGCCTAAAATGAAAATCATGGTGTATCATGGAAAATGTCTGAAATCAGTTTTCAGCAGTAACCCCTGCCCTGCCCTACCCTGCTGCAGTCCTTGGAGTGTCACTCACAAAATAAATCAGATTTTAATGAGACACATTGTGCAACTACAATAGAATCACTGGTTAAACTGAAATCGGGAAGTATCCTCCGAGTTTTCTCTGCATTTCAAATTACCACACTTTTCCCCTGACTGCAGCCCCTACTGTATGCCAGCTCTGTGCTGCCTTCAAAATGAAGCATAGCAAAACTGTGTGTCTGCATATTCAGTGTTTACTTTCCTTTTTTCCCTTTCAGTGTGTCAGATTCTACCCAAAGGCGTCGTCTCTGTGATAGGTCCCGCCTCCAGCCCCGCCTCTGGCTCTACTGTCAGTCACATATGTGGAGAGAAGGAGGTGAGTGTGGAAGATAAACACACACACACACAAATGTACACGTCGGCCTCTGTGTCATGTGTGCATGCTGATGTCAAGCAGCGCTTTTTCTCTCTGACTTACTATCCCTCCTACGCTCATAGACGTCATGATGAATGTATCTTAAAATTCAGGTTTTTTGCACTTTGAATCGACTTTTCTCATATAATTAACCATCATCCACTTCTCCTAACTGTTTATTCCCCTTGCCTTTTATCTTTAGGTCTCTCTGTTTTCTGCGTCTGCCATCCTTCTTATCTCTCTTTTCACCTTATAGCAGCTCTAATGGACTTTGCCTATTTACATTTTTTTTCCCTGGTGTTTGTTTAGAGGGGAGTTAATCACAACACATTTGCCTTTCATGCTTTCCTTAATGTTTTCTCCTGCTCTCTCTACTCCTCTTCTCCAAGATCCCTCATGTTAAGATTGGTCCGGAGGAAACTCCCCGCCTGCCATACCTGCGCTTTGCCTCTGTCACTCTGTACCCTAGCAACGAGGACCTGAGCCTGGCCATAGGAGCCATCTTGCGCTCATTCAGTTACCCCTCAGCCAGCCTGGTCTGCGCCAAGGCTGAGTGTGAGTACACATGCAGCCTGTTTTATAATTATACAGTCCATTATGTGTGACTGCATGGATATGCTTTGTCTTTAGGTGGGTGTAAGTGCATTGTTTGTGTTCTTGCAAGCTTATTCACCTGCTAGATGTGTGTTTTTGTGCGTGTGTGCAAATGCTTCTGTGGGAGTGTTGGCACGTTCACACTGTTTGGGCGGATATGAGTGTTTTGCGCCGTTGGACACTCATTTTGACAGTCTGGTCATAAAGTTCTGTCTGTTGTCAGAGTTCAGAACATGGCTCATGCCGCAGCCTTCCTATTTATTACTCATGCTCTTGCACACTGTCTCTTATCCACCTCAGAGGGTTAGGCCAAACGAATTTAATAAATATTCGTGTTTGAAATGCTTTCCAGTATTGGAAGAACTTAGGGGACATTTGATTTAACTTGCCAAGCACTCAGAGAGCTTTAACATCACAGGGGATTCGGGGCTTAGTCACTAGCCCTCTTTATTTTCATTTTGAAAGAGTGCGTTATTGATTTATTATGCACCACCCTATCGAGAGTAGCAGGAATTAAAGAGCTTGGTCGGATGGTGGCTGTAGTATTCAAACATAGCTTTGTGAATACATGACAGGATACACTACGTGCTGCAGACAAAATCCTAATTTTTCAACTGAATAATCTCCTGACTCTTTGTCCAGTCCTGGGTGAAACAGAGCCAGGATGACTTGTCGTGGAGCCGTTGACTGCTCACACCAACCAAGCAAAACCATACACCAATTACATAAAGAATAAGTACCACCTCTGAAGGCTGTTATCACCTCTCATAGCTGTGTGAAAAGGGTAGATTTTGACAAACAAAAAGCTGTGACATTATGAAAAATTGATTCAATCAGTGAGACATTTTCATTATCTCCCCAGCAGTTTACCAGCCTTCCTATGGTTTCCTGAAAGTAAGCTGAATTCCTTCTGGACTTGTCATTTCATTGAACTAAAGGAGCTTTGAAATGGCATCAGACATCTTTCTTTTTTTCCAGTTCTGATCATCAGATGAATGGGTAGATAAGAGCTTTGTCTTTGACTGGGCTTTTTTTTCTCTCTCATAGGAATAAGAGGCAACAGATAGCCACATAGTCACTGTTCAGGCCAAAAGATGCGGCTTTTACTGGTAGAGAGACTGAGGCGTGCGTGTATGTGTAATATATTTGGCTTGAAGGTGATCTATACAAGGTTATCACACTCACAGACTCTGACCCACTTGGCTGCGCTATCTATCGCCATGGAGCTGGTTGCCATGGCTGCAGAATAGGTGCTAACTGCCACTCAACAGGCTTGTTCCACACTCGGAACGACTGTGTGGGTGTGTGTGGCACGGTATGTGTGTGTGTTCGATGTATTTTTTTTTTTATGTGTGTGTGCTCACTTTGTCCGTACATGTGCTTGTGTTCAAGTGCTGGTTTATGAATGTGTGCGTTTGTGTGTGTGTGTGTGTGTGTATTATTACCCCGAGTGTACTGTATGTCTGTACATGCGTGAGTGTGTTTTGGGGTACTTGTGTGATTGTGTGTCTGTGTGTGCGGCTCTGCTGTGGCACTGCAGAGGTTCAACATCAGACAATGTTTACCACCAGCTCACTTGTTTTATTCATCTTGTTTACCCCAGCGTAGAGTGGTGTGTTCAAGTGAAGTAGACATTCTCTCTTTTTTGTCAGTGAGGCGAGTAATGTGTGAAGTCACACATTTCATTGACACCCACTGTGCATGCATCGCAATTAAGTAATGTAGTTAGAAACTGGTCATTTTTGCAACAGCATGTTAATGGCATTAATCTAATTTGTCCCTCTTTAGCCTGCGCAAGTAGCAGTTCATAGATATTCTGTTAAATGAGTAGCGAGTCAGAGATTTTGGGTCATTTTCCGACATATCGCTCTCTCGCTATGCCTGGGTCACAACGTGCTATCTGAGCCTAATTCCATTATGCAGTTTTCATGAGATGGATGAGGTTAAGGACAGCGAGAGGGAGCGACTAAGCGCAAGGAGGAGGAGATGGTTGCGGCGTAAGAACGAGATGGATAAAGACAGAGAGAGGTAACTAGAGCACAGGGCTAAGACGAGAGACATAGAGAGGTTAGAGCTTATGTGTGTGAGCGAGAGAGTATGTGAGAGAAGGAGAGTGGGAGAGGAGAGGAGAGGAAGCTGTAAAGTGCATTGATTTTTTCCCCTCCTTCCTCAAACTAATTAAAGTTTTGGCCTGGTTCAGTGATTACCCCACTGCTTACAGAGGCTTTCTCCTGCTGAAGGGCTCTGTGCGCTACCTCTCCTCTCCTCCTCTCCTCCCTCTCCCCTTCCCCTCTGTCCCCCAGATGCCTGCCCCACCACTTATTTACATAGCTAGGGGTGCTTTACTATGGAATTACAATTAGGAAGCAGCAGGGTAGACTTTCTAGTAAAGGCTCATTCCACGCACAATGTCAAGTGAGTTTTGACTGCCATTGGTTATACTCATTTTCAAGAGGAATTCACTTGAAGTGGATGAATTGTCTCAAGTACTGTATTTCAGTCTTACTGCTCCTGCAGCTCTGCTCCTCTTCCACTTTTTTGTTTTGCAGAATTCTTGCATTGCCAGTTTTCTCATTTTGGGTTTCACTTTATTTTTTGAACACATACTGTTTTACTCAGAACACATCTCTCAAATAACTGAAAAGCAATTAATTATGGATGAGACAACAGACACAAAGTGAATTACAAAGCCCTCAAAGAGCGCATACCTGCACCAGTACCTCAAACCCTCTAAATTTATTATTCTATTAATAGAAAATGTTTAGAAATTTGTCATGCTGATTGGCCGATGGCAGCCATGAGTTTTGGAGGACACTTGAAACCTGTCTGGGAATATTAGGACTTTTTTGTACAAAGATTAAAACTCAAAAGCTCTCAGTTATGTTGCCTGAATTCTATTTTGTCATGTTGCTGTAGCGCCATGTATGACGAACATGTCAGCAGGTTTTTCTGTACCACTGGGGGTTCATACGTTCCCTTATTATCTTTTGCACAGTGAATTTGATGTGATGTTCTTCATACATGTATGAACATGTGGAGGAGATGGAGGATGTATCCAGTAATTTAGCTTTTGCAATAAAGTGCAATTTAAGTTTTGCTGTGGAATAATCACAGTAGTTTTGAGTGTCCTAACAATAAAGGAGACCTTCTTGAGCTTATTCAAATATTTCATTTACCAGATTTGTTTAATACTGAACAACAATATACAAGAAAGAATTAAAGAGGACAAGTAAGTGACAATCCACATCTATGGTGTGATCTATGAAATCTAATGACTCAAAAGAAAAACTTGAATACATCTGAACTTAACTCACTCGCACCAATTTGTATTTGTCGTATTATTTGTCGGTTTAATTGAGAAAGTGGAAATGGATGAATGTCTTGTCCAGAAAGTATTCTGCCTTTGTGTCTTGCTTTTTAGGTGTTATGAGAACTGTAACGTACTTTATAAATGCCACAGGGTCATGAGATCTACAATGCAAAGTAATCAGCTGTTCACACATGCCATGGCCATAACTCTCCATCAACTGACAAGTGTCAAGTTCATTTTGAGATATTTTCCTCATGCTAACTAACAGGCAAATAAACAGATGGTACCAAATATAAAACTTCCTTGGTGGAGGTCAAAATAGAAAGAAATAAGTCCAACTGAGAGAAACAGCGGCTGCATCCTGTAGACTCCATATTAAATTGTTTCATTTCATTGGGGATGGAGACAAACCATCTATCATGTTTTGCAAAATGACACAAATACATGGCCATCCAAGGATAAATCAAGATTTTCACAGGTCCTGCAAAGCTTACATTTTTGAAAATATGAGTTGTGTCTACCGATACAGACATTGATATGCAGCTCGACTCTGCTTTGGCTCTGCCTCAGGCCTGCTGAGATTGGAGGAACTGGTCCGCCGCTTCCTCATCTCTCGGGAGACGCTGTCAATCAGGATGCTGGATGACAACCTGGACCCTACGCCGCTGCTGAAGGAGATCCGTGACGACAAAGTGGCCACCATCATCATCGACGCCAATGCCTCTGTCTCCTATCTCATCCTCAAGAAGGTCAGCTCTTGAACATGAACGCATTCCACAGAGCCACCCACACATTCAGGATGTGAAGTTACTCTTATATACAGTGTGCATAGAAGCAGCCTGGGATTTGTGCTTTTCTCTTTAATGTACCCATCCGGGAAATTCAGGTTATAGCCATGAAGGGCATGCCGAGCTTACCATCTGTAAAATAATAAAAGAACTCTCTTAAAGTCCCACAGGCTGCACATTTGTTGTCGTAACAGAATTAACATGTATTTTTACCTTCTCTGCCCTCCAGAGCTGCACAGTGAACAATTTTTATTCATGTCTGCCAGCAACAATCACTTACACTCTTAAGAAAGTATTTGACAAAAGAACATTTTGCTGGGATGCGGTGCAGATGTTACCCAGGCTTGTTCTGATTCATGGTACGGGCTGTAATGCCGATAGCCAGCGCAGTGAGTCACAGTTTGAATGCGTATGGGATGTTTTCGCTGGGCACATCGGAGCGGCTGTCCGCCCTCAGCAAAATGTCCTAGTGTTAGCCTGATGATGTAAAACTGTGATTAACGTATGCTCCCTCGCCATCCTCCTCTCCTCCCCCATATTCTCTCCTACTTTGTCCCCCAACTGTCTCTTTTGCTCTCTGCCTCTCAATAACTCTCCTCCTTTGCCCTCTCTCTCTCTCCCTCCATCAATCTTTCTACATCTTCCCATATTCTCTCTTTCCACATTCAGTATCCCACCTGCCTCTTCTTTATATTTTCTCCTCACTCTCTCTCTTTCTCTTTGTCCTACAGGCGTCAGAGCTGGGGATGACATCAGCATTTTACAAGTACATCCTCACCACCATGGTAAGAGCTCACCAATTCTGCTCCATCCTCTCTGCGGCCCTACGAGCCTCCATTTTCACCTGCTCCTCTCTCAGGCTCCTTGTCTTTTGTCCCTTTATGAGCGAGCAAAGCTGCTAAGGTGGAGAGACTGCAAGATAACGGGAGGAAAGTGGGGTGACAGAGATAGAGAAAAAAGACAGGGGAGATGAAGGATGAGGAGAGGGAAAAGATCTGAGAAATGAACATACTGTACAAAGATGTGGAAGTGCAGAGGAGGATGGCAAAAAAATTAAAAAAGCAGAAGAAAAGGGGGTCTGAGGTGAAGGTGATGACAGATGTGATGTGCCCTTTTTCTTCTGCTACCCGCCACCTTCTCTGTGCTTCCGGTGTTTTCATCTGCCTCTTTGATATACTCCCCTCCCCTTCTACCATTTGAATTAATGTGTCACTTTATCCTTTGCGCTGAATTTTTTATTTTTTTTTTTATCCTCTCTTCGCCCTCTGTACATGATGTGCTCTTGTGCTTTAGATGTCTTGTGTGTATATTCCTGTGAAAGCTACTGGAGTCATTTCCATCAACCTCCCTCTCCCCTGTAGGACTGTTTTCCCCCTTTCCGAGCTGTCTATATTCTTTCTTCCCCCTCTATCGGAGATTAGATGCTGTCACTCATAGCCTTTCTTTTTCTTCATCACACTCTGCTTTGCACAGTATTTTCAGGATTTGATACACTGTCAGCATTGTCACTCACCTGAATTTTCCATCTCTCCCTCTCTGCCCCTCCTCCTTCTTCCTAGGACTTCCCACTGCTGAGACTGGATGATATAGTGGATGAGCAGTCCAACATCGTGGGTTTCTCCATGTTTAACACCACCCATCCTTTCTATCTGGAGTTCATCCGGAGCCTCAACCTCTCTTGGCGGGAGGGCTGTGACCTGACGTACCCTGGCCCTGCGGTCAGTCTCACAGACACCCGAGCAATCATGCATGCGCACATTCAGGAGTAATTTCCGAAGCTTTGTTTGTATGCCACGAAACATTAAGCTACTTTATTCCTCACTCTGATTCATGGAGCAGTTAAAGAGATTCAGCTAGTCTTTTGCTTGTATTTAATGGGTATTGATGTATCCATCTGTGTTTCCTCCCCACTGGTTTACTCATATCTCACATCTCTTCTCTCTCTCTCCTGTTTTCTCTGCCTCCATCTCTGTTAACCATTCTGTCATCGCTGCTTACACCGCTCTCCTCATTGCATGTTCTCCCTTGACTCCTCACCTTTCTTCCTCATCCATCCCCCCTTTGCCTTTCTCCCCCTCCATATCTCTCGTTTCC
Organism: Datnioides undecimradiatus; assembly: GCA_008933995.1. Taxonomy (NCBI): domain Eukaryota; kingdom Metazoa; phylum Chordata; class Actinopteri; order Lobotiformes; family Datnioididae; genus Datnioides; species Datnioides undecimradiatus. The sequence goes on along the minus strand of WARS01000046.1, from coordinate 22,018,281 downwards.
TCTCCCCCTTCCACAGCTCTCGTCAGCACTGATGTTTGATGCGGTGCATGTGGTGGTGGGCGCAGTGAGGGAATTGAACCGCAGTCAGGAAATCGGAGTGAAGCCGCTCAGCTGCACCTCACCTCAGATCTGGCAACATGGGACAAGTCTTATGAACTACCTGCGCATGGTAAGCACTTAAATACAACAGGTACAGCAAAATCACCTGCTCATGCATATGCATATATCATGAGAAACATTGGTGCAATATGGGCTTGAAGTCTCAGTTTGGTTAAATTTTTAATTCTCTAAATGTCCATATTTGATCTTCCCGTCCATTGAAGCATCTCCTCTGTATATCGGCCCCATGTGTTATCATCAAAAATAAACCATTTAGTCAATTAAATGTCAGAAATCCATTAAAATGTTGAATGTTAGAAAAAGGAGTGAAATACACTTAAAAACTTTAAAAAACCCACCTTCAGATTACAGCTAAAACAATTATAATCAGTAATTTTTAAATCAAGAATGCCAAACGTTTGCTGTTTCCAGACTGATTATTGCAGCTCTTGTTTTATTATATGGGATAATAAACCAAATCTCAGTTTTTAAGACTTATAATTCTACTTTGGACTGGAGGAAACTGAGAAATTTTTCAGTATTTTCTGTCTTCATTCAAAACATTAATAGATAATGAAGATAATCATTGCAGCCTTTCAACAGTTGGTCCCATCTCGTTGGACAGATGACACAATTTTTTTTTTATTTTTAATGATATCGACTAGAGAAACCAGAAATCCTCTCACTTGAGAATGTACAGCTAGCAAACATTTGGCATTTTTGCTTGAAAAATGACTCAAACGATTGTCACTAATTAGAAATATTGATTAATGTTGACAGCACGGCTACATTCTGAATCACCCTCATCTCATGTTGCATGTAACGTCTGTCTCTTGTTACTGTTTGTCATCTCCCATCTCTGGTCGTCTGTGTCTGTCTCTCTCATCGACGACCTGTTGTCAAGGCAGCTCGAGCCCCATACCTCATTGCCTCCGCCCCACCGGCCCGACATCTGCCTTTGTTAGTCAACATCATGGTGTGCTCCATCTTCAGCACCGTGCCATTCATCATAGATCTCGCTAACTGTGCCAGCACCTGGGTTTTGGAAAGGCAGAGCTGCGCTGTGAGGTGCAGTTCTCAGTCTTATTAGGGAGCTGTTGACTCTCTTTGCTGCTCTGTCTGAGCCTCTCTGGCTCAGACAGTTAGTCACTTTCTCCTAGTTGATCCAAAACTGATCATCCTTGTCTGGTCCAGTCTCAGACACTTACTCTGTCTCTTTAGCTCTCTCTGCCTTTTTGTCTTACACCCTCTCTTTCCTTCTAATCACTGCAGATAGTACCTGTTTGACTAATTATAATGGAGGGGGAGAAAAGGAATGTTTGTTTTAATATAGAAGATTGCCTGCATGTATTTCTCATTCATTGCTACTTTGCTCTCATGTTCTTATCCTCCTCCTCCTCTCTTCCCTTCCTCTCTAATACTCCCTCGCCTCACTCTCTCCGTGTGCCTGCCAGGTGGAGTACGATGGTCTGACAGGCCGTGTGGAGTTCAACAGCAAAGGTCAGAGGACCAACTACACCCTGCGGATCCTGGAGAAACACCGAGGAGGCCACAAAGAGGTCAGGAGTCACCTGTTATCATGCAGCAGCCAGGTCACATCGCCTGTAGGCTTTGGGTTAGTTGCAGGTCACCCGTCTGATTTCACAATGCCAGGGGAGGCGTTTAACACCGAGGTCAGCCTCATCACAGGCTCCTCTGATAGCAGCCAAATATTTTTACTTTTTTTTAAGCTGGTTTGATGCTGGTGTTTCACCTGATGACATGGCAGTGTAACCTGCCATCAGACATGGGTCATGTAGAAGCTGCAAATATGTGTTCGCATTTATTGTTTCTGAAGGCTATTGGAATATATTAGCTGCTCTTGAAGTCCATCAATTTCATTTTAATTTCATTGAATGTTTGCACAGTTTTATAGCATTTTTGCAGGATCTAGTACAGTATAAGTGCTGCTCTTAGTCCGATGGATATGTTTTGATGTGTAGATTGTCCCATATGTTTTGTTTTTTTCTCAGCCACAGCTGGATGTTGATTTAATGTTTTCTGATCTAAAAACATTAAATGCTACTTTGTTAATGGTTGAGTTATTTTCTTCCCATGACCACAAAAAATGACATTCATTTGTTGGAATCAGTGTTTGTAATTGGCCTCAAGCTCAGTACAGATTGTACAGTGTGCACAGACAGATCTATGTCTCTGCTCATCCTTTATACAATACTGTATATAATATTTATAAGGAATCTAATGGAGTTTATTTTTGTCTTTGTCTTATATAGAACCATTTCAAGTCATGCACTTGACCAAGACCAGACAAAAGTCACATGTTTCCTAGAATCTCTTGAACTCATGAAAATGCTTTGGCATCAGAATTTAAAAAATAATGACATGTTATTAAAATTATTTCAAGTACACCTGCTCCTTTTAAGCAGGACCCTGCAGTTTTTTCATGTTGTTACTGTATATTTAACATCAGGGATCTGAACAATAAGGCAAGATTCAAGTAATCAGTTGGGTATGAGTTGCATTTGAGGCTGGGCAACACATTAATTATATCACCTTCCTCCTTTAAGGGAACTGGTGTCACGACAATAACCAGTCATGTTGCGCTGTTGCTATGAACTATTCGGCTTAACTTTATTAATTCATTTGAAAACTGCAAAGTTTAAAGCAACGCTATTCACAGGACAATAAGTGAAGAGGTGTTGTGAAAAGGTTTAAAATGATCCTGTATTTTCAGTTGCATAGCACAAACTTTCTGAAGTATGCAAACGTTAGCTAACATTAGCCATTATAAGCTACTGGTCATACCAGACTAATTAATGTTGTAGCAGCAAAACTCATGAGTGCATTGGATTACTGTAAGAAGGAATGTGTTTTATTGCTAAAGACTTGTTTTCATTTTTCAGAGGAATCATGTGTCATTTCTACTTTGAAAAGTTACACAGTCTCGCTTTTCAAGTTTTTGTTCTACACATAAATTCCTTTTCATTCATTTCCCCAGTTGGTCCAGGCATTTTATCTTTTTGACTAGCTACAAGCCACAACAAATGTGTTAAGGGTAGATGGACAATGGGGGAAAAACCAAAATAAAGTGTTGTCAGAGCCAGCCTGCGAGGTGTTTCGGACCATTTTGGTGCATTATTCTGTCAATGCAGACTCAGTGAACATTAAAAAGAAAGGTGAGGGAAGATTTTCACTGCGTTTTCTCCTACATATCAAAGTCGAGATTAAATGAAGCGTAAGAACACACATCACTGCAGATCCAGACTGAGGGAATTACATCGCGGTTCATTGACTGGCGGAAACACGTTCTCCTCACCTTCCCTTAATATGTCTTTCTGGGCTCTACTCTAGGCCAGCTGGCTTCCTTGTTAACACTAAATGTCACCCGATAACCATACTTAAATCTGAATGCTAAGTCTGTGGGAGAGTTAGGTTGTGATAATTAACACTTTAACTTTGCCCACCTCCCTGCACAGCAGCACCTACGCTGTAGGCAGGCAGTGGTGGATTACAGCGAAAAGACCACTCTTAAATGTCAGGGCAGGATAAAGAGTGTCATAGAAAAACTGTGATTCTGTCTGAGGAGTCATTACCTCTCCTCTGACCTATTGAAAGATGTACAGTAATATCTCCCAAAGAAATGCCTCTGCAAGCTGCGGTTCCACCCCTGCACACCGGTTAGGTCATAATCACACACTTATGTACCTAAGTGACTTTACTGTCTCCATAAAATGGAAAATATGTGAGCTGCTGCTTTATGCAATTTAAGAAAGGTGTTAGTAAAAGAAAATGGACATGGCAATGAAACTCCTGAACATGAATGCTCGCACTGAGTTTGCAACCTTGTCCCAGCTCATTGTTCTGCTTGTAAACAGCAGGGGTTTTTTTTCAATGCATGCTACAGGTACTTGTATTGCTCCACTGGGAGCAATTAGATTGGTCTGCATATACAGCACGTAACACTATGGGTACCAAAGCAAAGAATAAAATACTCATCATGCATTGTTTCTCCATAAAAAAAAAGGCCAATCAAGTAAATGCACTGACTGAAATACTTATTTGCTACAGATGGTAACTTAGCTTGCCACAGCAGTAAAACAGCTGCAGTGAAGTTACAGTTTAACAGTACATTATTCATCCAACAATAGCCATTGATTTTTCTCTCGCTTTCTCTTCTCTGTTAGATCGGGATCTGGTACTCCAACAACACCCTGGCAATGAACTCCACCAGCCTGGATATTAATGTCTCAGAGACGCTGGCAAACAAGACACTCATTGTCACCACCATACTGGTAAGGTCACGGTTACCTTCTGGACCACCATGTTGGTGAGGTCAGAGTTGTTGTCGTGTTGCTGAGCAGGCTGTGCCTAAGCTCATGCTGTGTTGTGGTCTGTCTCTGCTAATTTTGCTGTCACTGTAGCTGTCATAGCAACTGACAGAGCACTGAGAGAGATGTGTTACTAAATTCAAACTGCCAAAATCCTGATCAAAACACTGGAAGTTGTCTGCTTTGGGTTTCCATATGAGTAATGTCTGATCAGAAAATCAATAAATTCCTTACATGATGCTAGTCTATCATCTAACAGTTGGTTTATGTGTTTAAAAAAACCTGATACAGCATATTTCTCTGCGTCTGACTATTTAGAATAAGCCAAACTGTGCTCACTGCTTCTGTCCTCTTAGCTCCCTCACCTTTGCTCTTCTGCAGACATTTTTCACCAGCCATTTATGTATTTTAAAGGAGTACTCCAGCAGCTTAGTGCTGCACATCCATAATGTTAGGGACTCACAAGAGACAGATTAAAAGAAGAATGGTCTAAATTGATTCTACAGAAGCCAAGATATCCTGACTTTTAGTCCAAAGTGTTGGTCAAGCTCCAAAAAAGCTGAATCCTACAACGATGAAACTGTATATATAATCTTTTTGTTAGACTCTTGCAGCTCAACTCAACCACCAAATCCAAGTTTACTGTTTGACAGACTAAATAGTGCTCCCCAGTGCTCCCCCAATAAGTAAACAGATTTTATATGAAATATTGGTAAAATTCCCTTTTAAGTACGTGATATATATATATTATTTATGTATAGAGATATATTGAAAATAAGGAGTGCTTTACCGATGTTAATGACAACTGGTGCTGGTATATCTTAAACTGGTTCTCTATATAGGGAATATTTATTTTATTTAGTCTCTTTGCAATTGTTAGAAGTGTGACTTCGCTCTAATGACTATGAAGCCAGCAGCCAGCTAGCTTAGCTTTGCACGACTGACTGTTGACCTTCGAAGAGGGAGAAGTTAACATCACACAGAGCCAGGCCAGTTTGTTTCACACTGTTTCTCATAGTACGAGTAAGCAAGAGTAAGAGTATATATACGAGAGGTGTTTTGGTTTTCTCATCGCTTTCTGCCAAAACACACAAAAATCACATTTCCCCAAACTCTTTTTATAATCTATTATTGACATTACTGTTCATTTTTGATAATAGAATTCCCTGTTTTTGAAACATTGAGCCTTACACTTCAGTCAATAATCCCTCCTCAAACAGGATTTTCTTTTTGGATTGAAACCCCTCATGTTTCCCCCATGTTCAGGAGAACCCATATGTGATGCGGAAAGAAAACTACCAGGACTTCCAGGGCAACGACCAGTATGAGGGCTTCTGCGTTGACATGCTGAGGGAGCTGGCAGACATCTTGAAATTCTCCTTCAAGATCAAGCTGGTGGATGACGGGCTGTATGGGGCTCCAGAGCCCAACGGCTCTTGGACTGGCATGGTTGGAGAGCTAATCAACAGGGTGAGCACACTCCCTCTTTCCCCCTCTTTCTGTCTTTCTCTCGGTGTCTCACATACACACCAAAAACACAGAACCATGCTCAAATGTTCCAACCAGTGTCTCTACAAACAGAAACTTATAGTGAACACACACGCATGCACACACACACACACTCACGCTGTAGCCCCAAACCACAACTCTGCTGTAACTTCCCATGTCTCAAATTGCCCTCAGAGGGGAGTAAGACTCTTATCTAGGACAAAAGCTGACTTGATAATTCCCCAAAAGAGAGTGGTAGCATTGCCTAAAATTGTCTGCACCATCTTTCCTTGCAGTAACCCTCCTCTCTTACAGCCTATGCCCCCCCACCCACTTTCTCTCTCTGTCCAGGCCTAGTGCGCCTCTGACAGACACTCTGGTTGAAGCAGGCTAATGAGAGCCCCTCTTTGCTTAATTACCATACGGTATACTTCAATTACCAGACTGTGGTCCCTGTGTGGGGCCTGCCACACTGGTGCTCCCCCAGCTCTCCACGCTTCCTCTCCCTCCCTGCCCTCCCCACTGCCTGATCACTCAGCTCTAATTAGCAGCCCATGTTCATCAATTAGCTTTTAATGGAAGAGATGGAGGGGAGGCAGAGCGACCAGAGACCTGCAAGGTTTTATACAGGTGGAAAGACCAGCCACCCAGTGCTTACTTCCAATTAGCCTCATTTGGATGGTGGCTAATGTGTGACTGTGTGTGCCAGAGGGAAAGGGACAGAGTGCACGTCTGTATGTTTTTTCCAAATGCGTTTTTGAGCATGAAGCCAAACTTTTCACTTTTAATTCGGGAAGTCAACATTTTATACAAACAGAGCTCTCATCTACCTGGTGCAGCATCAAGTGTCTTTCTATTTTTGCACAGTTACCTGACCGCTTGTCGTTTTTCTCTGACTCTCCTCCACTGCCTCTATCTCTCTCTCGCCCCCACAACTATCTATCTACCTATCTATCTTTGTCAATCCTGCAGAAAGCAGACCTGGCCGTGGCAGGCTTCACCATCACGTCAGAGAGAGAGAAAGTTATCGACTTCTCTAAGCCGTTCATGACCCTGGGGATCAGCATCTTGTACAGAGTTCAACTGGTGAGGGTTTTATCTGGGGCTGTAGGGTGCCTGCTGGGTGGTACTCATGACAGATCTTGTGTTGGATTTCATTTCTTTTGTTTGCACTGCTTTTAAAGCTGGCAGGGTCACACAGAAGACGACAGCCTATACTTGTTAGAGGAGTCTTAATGAATCAGACTGTATATTACATAAGAGTTGATCTCATCTCTGGAGCCGAGGACTGTCTTTATGTAGTATACTGCATGCTGCATCCACTGTGTCCACAGTGAAATTTATAGGTGTTATTTGAATTGCTCAATAAGTCAGTGCTCTGTAACTGGGTAACAGAAACAGCTTTACATTGCTAATGAGGTTTTTCTAAGCCTAGTACAGTATGCTTCAGCAGTGGGCACTGTGAAACAGAACGTTTATGGATTGTAGCATTAATGTATCAAAGCACTGCAGACTTACTATCGGAGTGCAGTGAGAGACACTGCCCTCCTGTGGTGCAAAGGGGACATTCCCCTTTTGTTGAGACATGGCACCTTGTTGTCTGACACAGCGCACCTTCCTGTCTGTCTGTCTCTGTTACTCCCTTTCTCTACTTCTCTTTTTCACCACTTCTTCTTCTTTTTGTTCTCTCTTAACCAGGGTCGGAAGCCAGGTTACTTCTCCTTCCTTGATCCCTTCTCCCCAGCTGTCTGGCTCTTTATGTTGCTCGCCTACCTGGCTGTCAGCTGTGTGCTCTTCCTGGCTGCAAGGTCCATACATTACATCACACACTGTACTGATAGTCTGCACCTCACATCTGTGCTCTATCACCATTTATCTTGGTGAACACGAGTCACCTGTCACATAACAGCATTTTTACCTTACACAACCTGCCGCAGACGGGTTGACAGGGACCGAATGACTGATTGGCAGTGACTTGAATGATATGACAGAAGCACATTACTGTGCTGCAGTTTGACCTCAAGGTCATTCCACTGTACCTGCATTTTCCCCACCAGGCTGAGCCCCTACGAGTGGTACAACCCTCACCCGTGTCTGCGAGAGCGTAGGGACATGTTAGAGAACCAGTACACCCTGGGAAACAGCCTGTGGTTCCCTGTTGGAGGATTCATGCAGCAGGGATCAGAGATAATGCCCAGAGCCCTGTCCACCAGATGTGTTAGTGGGGTGTGGTAAGTTACAGAATGATTTGTTTGTTTGCATGTGCAGGCCAATTCATTCGCATGTTTAACCTTCAACAAAAAATTTAAATTGAAAATTGTTTGAATGTTTCTAGATTCTGTATTTTTCAATTTAAAGAAATGTTAACTATAAAAACTACCTGCTTTATAATATAAAAAAGTTAATACAAAACATAAGCTCAGTTTTTAGTTGTAATAAAAATAACACATTAAAACAACATCAAATTATAAACGGCTTAGGATACAAGATTAAATGATGAAAACAACTAAGTATAAGAGACAGTAAATAGCAAAAAGTTAAATCCATGTGAATGGGTCTTATACAAATGGGTCTTATATAAAAAGATACTCACCGAATCAGCAATTTTGACAATGTATGGTTCACATTGTAAGGGCCACATTGTCAAAAGCCCCCCAGTGTTTTAAATCACTGACTTACTCATTTCCTCTCCGAGATCCTGCATTTTTTCCTTGAGGTTGCTATTTTTCTAAGCACATCTGCTGTCTGAGATAATGGCATTTAGATTTTAAAATTTAGACATACCGTCGACTTAAGTGTCAGTCCCTGAGCTTCAACGTTTCAAGCAAACAATGCAAAACTGCTAAGTTTATAGAAATACAACAGTATCCTGATGATATTTCTTTGGCAACAGAGTGACTGTGAAATAGACATGTGCTCAGAAAAAAATAATAATCGCTAAGAGCTAAGGAGATAAAGAGCAGAGGAAGACAGGAAGAGCAAATTACCCTGAGTTGAGCAAGATATGGGATAGTGGATGTTATTAAGTGTAGTAGGTACATGATGTTCTTCATCAAGAAAGTTTTTAGACATGCAAGAAAGGTCATGAAAGAGGATGTTTCTGCTAGTCCAGGAGTGGGTTTGTTCAGCCATTGTAGACAATGCAAATAAATGATAAATCTATATATATATATATATAAAACTTTTATCTCAAAACCTACATTCCTAATTGTTTTTTTAGTCCTTGAAAAGTCTTGTTATGATAAGTAATGTTATGATATGTAATCTTTGTCTGTACCATAGGTGGGCTTTCACGCTGATCATCATCTCCTCCTACACGGCCAACCTGGCAGCCTTCCTGACTGTCCAGAGGATGGAGGTTCCCATAGAGTCTCCGGACGACTTGGCTGACCAAACCAACATAGAGTACGGCACCATCCACGGAGGAAGCACCATGACATTCTTCATGGTAAGACCCACTACAGCAGCTACGGTTCTGGTTGGCTTTGTGTTTGGGTTTTTTGTGTGTTTGTGTCTTTGTGTACAGTTTTAAATTGTGCTGATTTTGATGGTAGTACTTTAGGATCTGACAATATCCTGAAATGCCTTCACAGTGACAATTTTTCTGCAAAGTTTTGCGTTTGTGCGTGCATGTGTGATTTAGTGCGACATTTATGTCTTTATTGCCGTGCCCAGAGTTAACAGTTGTTCTCATATTTGTTACTATATCTCTGAGTTATTCTGTTGTTTCCTTTATGGCTGTGTGTGTTTGTGTTAAGTGGCTGACTGCCTGTGTTTGCTTATGAGAACGCTTCCGGCATCTGTGTCGGCATCTGTGTTTGTCATAGAGCGTGTGAGCAAGTGTGTGTCTGTGTGTGAGTGTGTGTGTGTGTGTAGGTGTGTTTGCATGTGGGAGTGTGTGTAGGTGAGTCTATAAAAACCTATGTATTTGTTTACTTGTGTGCATGCACGGGAAATGGCTACATGCCAAATGTGAGTGTTTGTGTGTGTTTTGCATTCTCATAGTGTTTGTCCATATTGAGGATATAAGAAAGAGTGGTTTCTGTTTGCCTACATAAGCCAGTTTCATTGCTACAATACATTACTCCACTCGGTGCCTAATCCACACTCACATAAACACAGACACACACGCACATACACTCATGCACATAACACACCATCGCTTTATTACACACACTCTGTACTCTTTCTTTCTTCTTACACACAATACACAGATACAACATGTAATTGTACATTTTAAACACTTAATCCTATTTTGGAGCTTGCCATATTTTGCTAAGTGCAGAACCACCTCCTGTGTGCTGATTTACCTCCATCTGTATGAAAGATGATGCATCAGCTACGCCATGAGCGAATAATCTGTTGCTTTGATTCATGTCATTTTTCTTCCTTCTACTCTTTTTCTCTCTTTTCTCTTGTATTTGCCATTGATGTTTTACTCTGTTTTTATTTACACTAGATTCTCTGCTCTGTGTGTACTTACCTCCTATGTTTATTGGGCATGCATCTCTCTTCCCCTTTTCTATCTCTCTTTTATTTTATCAACCTCCATTTGATTTCTGCTTCAAAGACAGATGATAGCACATGTTGAATGAACAAACATCTGTAGTTTGTGCTGAAATTCCACTTTTTTCCCCTGTTTCTCTGCAGAACTCACGTTACCAGACGTACCAGCGGATGTGGAACTACATGAACTCCAAGCAGCCCAGTGTGTTTGTGAAAAGCACAGAGGAGGGCATTGCCCGTGTGGTCAACTCCAAGTATGCCTTCTTGATGGAGAGCACCATGAACGAGTACCACCGTGGCCTCAACTGCAATCTCACACAGATCGGAGGCCTGCTGGACACCAAGGGCTACGGCATTGGCATGCCATTGGGTAATAATACTAATATATAAATAAAACATTTGTTGCAAAGTGCTTGTAGCACTTGGTAATGCAGTAACTTCAAAATATAAATCATGTCATAAAATCTGTAAATTTAATAAATTCATAGAAAGAATTAACATCCCAATAATGACCCTGGATGTAATCATCACGTTTTTTAAGGTAATCATTGTGTAAAGTTACTGCCTGCTTTCTACTATATTCATTGCATTTGATGATTTGCTTAATATCAATTACATTATGAGGAAAAATCAAAATACTGAAATAAAACATAAAAACACCAATGGACAAATGCATATGTATAGGTTGAAACGTGTCTTAAAAGTCTTTAAAAGTCTTAAAAATGGGTTTTTGAAGGCTTCAGTAACCATTTAGCCAGTGTCATTTTCAGGCAGGATATTTCACACACACAAATATCATAAATATCGCTGTGTGCCTTTGATTAGATCTTTAATTTATCAATAAAGGACTGAAATCAATTTAAAAAATAACAGTTGCAGGAAGCCACAGGGGACGCAACACTGACCCTCTGTTTTGCTCCTGTTGCAAAACACTGCTGTAGTATTTAAAAGGAAACGTGTCAGAGGCTGTGCTGAAAGAGAAGGGTTTTGAAGTAACCAAGACAGCAACATAATAAAACGATTCTCAGTTTAATTGTGCTAAAAGCTGTCTGTATTTGGCTGCATCTTTGGAAATATAACTGTATAGTATTTAGCAAAAAAAAAAAAATCAAATATCAGAAACAATATTTTCTTATTTCCTCACTGGGCAATCATCTCACAAACCAGATTGAGAGCCACTGTATTAAAATGTTGAATTTGCAGCATATCTGGATTGAAACACTTCAGCAATCTTCAGCAAACTCACGTGGTGCTGTTTACACATCTTGCTTACAAAAGAAACTGCATTGTGAAATCATAGGACATGAAATTGTGACACACAGTTGAAGAAGCAGGAGGAACATCACCAATTTAAACATATTATCTGAGCTCATTATGAACAGTGGAGGTCACACAGATCTATTGTAGCCAAGAAGCCATGTATAATTAAAAATGTGTATATGCTGATCTTAAATGACTTTCTCTATGAACCTGATGAAAAAAAAAACCTCATTGAATGCGCGAGAGGCAGAAACACCTGCATTAGATCAATTATGCTAAATAGACACATGTAGTAGTACTGATTGGTGAGAGATTAGATCTGAAAAATGTCTTGTACGTGGTTGAGTTATTTTTTATCTAAGGGATTAGTAAGTATTTCAACTGGAGGTAATGAACATGCAGTTAATTGCTTTTCCACACGCGTCCAGCTCTTCTGCAGCTGGACTTTTTCGAGGTGGTGTGTCAGCGCATCACAGCTCTAACGAAGAGGACGACGAGGGCATGATCAGAGACAGGAAGGGAAGGGACAGGAAATGTGATGTGTTTAGAGAGAGATATGGAGAGATGAGTTACTGAACAGACATGAAGAGGGGGGAGAAGAGTGTCTTGAGGCAGACCAAAAGGAAAGACCTATTCTAGATATTTAAACATGCTTCTGAGGGGTCGATGCATCTAAATCAAGATAACAAAATATACCTCTAGCTTGTTCATTTAGAACAATAATTCATCATTTTAGGAGATGCATTTAATTGCTTTCTTACTGGCTAAATATGATGCTACAGCCAGGAGACAGTTGGCTTAGTTTAGGATAGAGGCTTGAATCTGGCTCTGTCTAAAGGTTAATGAAATGCAGTTTTATGGGGAGTTATGTACTGTGGCTTTCTGTCACTGACTTTTCTTTTCTGAGGTTGACAAGCCTGCAGGAGAAAATTGTCTGGCACAAAATAAATAAATAAACACTCCTGTAAAACCATAACTGTCTGTTTTACAGGAGCTGGTGGTAGACTTTGCCATTTGTATAGAATCAGTCTAGATTTTTCTGTCTAAGCAAATCATCTCCTCACTGCTGCCTTATATTTGATTGAATGATGTTTCTATTGTCACCATTGCATGGAAACTCACTCTGAGGCCAGCATATGTTTGTGGAGCTAGGAGGTCTGTATTGCAGTAGGAAATAAAAGTATTGTACGTCTGACAGGGATGGGAAGTGAACAGGTAGAACAAGCAAGAATAATGTTATGTGCCATCTGAGATAACTTCCCTTCCCTTGTTTCCTTATTTTCAGTTTGTTTTAGTTTCATTAAAAAAAATAGAAATACATGAGCAATTTACAGAACACACTGTTGGAAATTTTCCTAGGGCCCATTTTCTAGCAGAAAGAAGTTCCACTGAACATTGTTCACAGTGAGACGTGCTGATTACCTTCATGGCGCAGCAACACTGGGGAAAAAATACTGTATGTTTGCAATTTCAGACGAAATGTCCCTTTAAACCATCCATTTCTTTTCTACTGTATCCAGTTCATAAAATGCTTTGTATGCAATCTGACCAGCAGCTGTACCACTGGCCTGTCTGGTTGTAATCTCCCTCTTCATCTCTCTCTAATCCTCTCTTTATTCTCACAGTAAGATCACTCGTAGCCATCTCGAGGCTGCCACGGCAATGCTTTCCCTGTGATTCCTTCTCCTTTTTTATACACTCCTCATGTCATGTTTTCTTCCTCTTCTGAAATAAGCCCTCTCTCATTTGAGCTCTTTTGTTACACCTTTTTTCCGTCCCCCACCACTTGCTCTTATCCTGCTTTGCTGTCATTTGCCAGGGTCTCCGTTCAGAGATGAGATCACGCTGGCCATCCTCCAGCTGCAGGAGAATAACAGGCTGGAGATACTGAAGAGGAGGTGGTGGGAGGGAGGCCAATGTCCCAAAGAGGAGGACCACCGTGCCAAGGGTCAGTCGACCGCAGCTGTCTGTCTCCTCTCCCTCCTATTCCCTAATGTCCTCAGTAATAGTCTCCTCACTCTCTGCTACAGTCCAGCTAATGGCTAATGCCTAACCTAATGTCCTTGTGAAGGGTGCTTAGCACAATCTACTTTCCCAAATGTCTTCTGTTTGTCTCAGGTGGTGTGTAATGGGAATTTTATTAGAGTGAGTGTGTCTGTTCATGCTTGTGTGTTAAATGTGTCTGTGCCTTTATAAATGACAAAGACGATGAAAATGCCTTGGCATTTATTTCTTTGCTGTCAGATGAAAATCTCTTTTGAAAATGGTTTTGGTAACTCTGGAGAAAGATTTCATGCCTTACTTTTCAGCATCATTGAGTTTCATCTGTACAGTGTCTCTCAAGCATTTCTGGGCTCCATAATTTTGGTATTCACTCAGCCACTTCATCATGGCCCATTTAAATTTTTTAATTCAATTGAGAGAGAGCACTCTGGCAGATTTATATAGCGCAATTTAGTATTGCACTTGCATAAAGCTGTGATAGAATGGTCAAAATTGGAGTTGCAGATGCTCAGAAATCCTGATTTTAGTCCCTTGTATGAGTAAAAATCTAAAAATACTGAATTCTACTCTTAAACCGTCTCTGAGTGTTAAAGACTGTGTTTTTGAAAGTCCCAGTAGTTTGTTATGCAGGCTGTTTACTAAAAGATTTGTGCTCTCCAGATTAGAAAAGCAAGGTCACTTGAGTAATTTTCTCACGTTTCAACATTTTGGCACCTTTGATTCTTTCTAAGACTTAGATGAGAAGATTGTCACGACTTTCACGTCTGTGCAACAAATATGTAGCTACAATCAGCAGCCGGTTAGCTTAGCTTAGCTTAAAGACAAGGGAAGCAGCTAGTGTGGTAGCAAAATCTGGCCATTATCAGCATAGTGAACACCATGACATTTAACGTGTACAAAAACTGAGCTTTCTGACAGAGTTGGCCCAGCTGTTTTCTCCTATGCCCAATCCTCATGCTAAGCTAAGCTAACCAGCTCCTTTGCATTTATTGTGCAGACATGAGAGTGACATCAATCTTCTCATCTAAGTCAGAGTGAGACAGCAAACAACAAAATTGTTAAACTATTTCCTTAAAAGAGCTCCTCCTGAGCCACAGAGACTTTATTCAGCTGGTTTAACAGGCTGTGTGGTACTCTCTATGACTAGTAAATTTAAAAGTGAAGTAGTAAATAAATAATAAAAGGATGCGTGTACCAATGTTTGTTTCCTGTGGCCCACTTTCAGGTCTGGGCATGGAGAACATTGGGGGCATCTTCGTGGTGCTGATATGTGGCCTCATTATTGCCGTGTTTGTGGCCATTATGGAGTTTGTGTGGTCCACACGCCGCTCGGCAGAGACCGATGAGGTATGCCCACATACCTGCCCTCGCCGACCCCACAGACACACCCCAGTAGGTTCCCATGGCATCCCGCCAACCCTTTTGATTATGTTGTTTTGTGTGTGTGTGTGTGTGTGTGTTTCTGTGTGTGTGAGTGGGCAGATTCTTCTCAGCTTTTGCCTCCATTTGTATGTGTCTGTTTGTTTGTGGTTGCTTTGACAATTGAGGTTCAGTGGGTTATGTGCATGTGAGACGAGAGGAATGTCCAAATATGTGGCACTGAAATGTTGTAGTGTCCAAAATGAATACAACAAAATACAGTTTGATTTCACTTTGCATGTCTTTGCCTGTTTTGAAGTCAGTGTGCCCTTCAAGTGTTTGGTGTTTTAACAGTATGGCACTAAGTGTTTGTGAGCTAAACTTGATGGTACGGATAAGCAATATTGAGAAATGCCAATATTTGCTTGCATAAGGAAGTAGTGTGATCTTTTTCTCTGGCATTAAATGTCATGATGTATCTTCTTTTACATGCCTCACATGTACGCTGGTATTCTTCGTTTCCATTCTTGGATTACTTCTCACCCATCTCACTGTGTATCTCCCTCTACCTGTCTCTTTCAAACACACACCTCCTGTCATCAGTGTCTGTTCTCCGATAATGAGTACTGTTTTTGTTTATGTGAGCACATGACTTTTTATTATGATTTAAACAGGAATGTTTGTCTGTAGTGGACATGTTGATGCATTTTGTTGTCATGTGTGCAGATTAAAGTCATGCTGCTGGAATGATTAAAGAGTTGTGGGTGTGAAAGTGTGTGTGTGTGTACGTGTGGGAAGCTGTGTGTAGTTACTGTATGCGTGAGTGTGCCTTACTATATGTGCACCTGAGTTTGCAGGCCTGCCTGTCCGTCCATAGTGCATAGTGCCATAATGAAGTGCCCATGAACTAAGCAACATTTTGGTGTTTTGTGTGTTTGGATTGTAATAACTCTCTCTGCTCCTTGGATATTCTCCCATCTCTATCCATCTCCATGTCCTTCCCCATCACCTTCTCATTTCTGTTTTCTAACCACCCCTACATTTGTCGATCTCTGTGCCCTTGCTTTTCCTGCCACTTTTTTGTTAACCATGCCTTACCGTGTCTGTTCTTTCTGCCTTGTTCCTGCCTTGTTCTTTCTTTTTGTTTGCTTTTCCTTTCGATTTTCTTGTTTTCCTCCTGCTCTTCTATTTATGTACTGCCTTACCACTGTCTTGTTCTGCTGCCTGCCTTTCGGTCTGTGGCGCCCCTCCTCCCTTTGCCTCCTCCCCTTCCGTTTTTCCCTTTTCCCCCCCGTCCTTCCTTTTTTCCTTTAGGTGTCTGTTTGTCGGGAGATGATCACAGAATTCCGAAACGCCGTCTCCTGTAAGAAGAGCTCTCGTATGCGGCGCCGTCGGCCACTCAGCAGTTCAGCAGCCCTGCGCCACCCCACACGCATAGCTCTAGGGGCTCCTCGGCCACTGCGCCTTGTCCGGGAGATGCGCCTCAGCAACGGGAAGCTCTACAGTGGAGCCGGCCCACTGACTGGTGGAGCTGGAGGTGGAGGAGGTGGAGCAGGAGGGACAGGACCTTCCGATCTAGGCCCTGGACCCCAGCGGATCTTAGATGATCCTCTAGGGGCCAACACCACCCCACCTCCACCAGCCCCTACCCCTGTGATGCTGCCTGCCCGCAGCTGCACCCACGTGAGGATCTGCCAGGAGTGCCGGAGGATCCAGAGCCTGAGATCAGGCAGCAGTATAGGATCAACCACAACAAGAATACCACCTTCGTCAGCACCCTTGCCAAGACTACCCCCACCCCCACCCCCATCCTCATCCAACACAGACAGTGAGGGTGGAGGCGGGCCCAGCCCAAGGCGACTACACCACAGCTCTCCACCTCATAGCTCCCGACCCATTCCACCTCCACAGAACAGCAACACCACAGACCTATTGGGTGACCAGGACTGAGATCAGAAGCGATGGGCAGAGTGAGAGGGCAGCAAGGAGCCAGTGATGAGGTGACTGAGGGACATCAGTGTTGCAGAGACAGAGAAGGACAACGCTTTTTTCCACAGATGAAATTGGAGTATAAAAAGTGAGGAGAGGAGGTAAAAAAAGTTGAACTCTTCAAGGCCAGTGAGAAAAAAATGAGAATACCTTTAGAAGAAGAATTAACAGGAAAACCCACAAACCTTTCTCCAGTTGAGTTTGAGTCTTACAGATACTACGCTGGGTACAAACACACTGTGAGATGTTGTAATGTCTGTAATCAACTCCAAAAAACAGTTTAATTGGAAATGCACATGACCGAATGGTGGCCTCCAGTGGCCCTTCTCTCCCTAACACCTTTAGACCTGAAGATGCTGGTTTTCTTCCACAGACACTTGACCCTGGAAGCTAACTGCTCTACCCCTCTAGTGGAATGAAGCCTTGTTGAAGGACATACTGTATCCGTATGTGATTTAAAACTAAACAACTAAAAGACTTCAAGAGAATAATTTCCTGTTGTTTCTTTTCTTTTGTTGTCTTTCTTGTTTTGTTACCATTGTTCAGAGTGGGAATTACAGAGTTAATACAGACTATGTGTGACAATATGGTGGATTATAAAACATACTAAGAAAATTGACTGCGGCTAATTGTGTTCAAGAGTTTTGTGTCCCTCCCTGTGCCCCACAGCTGCTTTTTGGATGGTATCAGGGAAGGCGGATGAAACGACTTCAAGACAATGTAATGCGAACAGTAGCAGGAGGAAACTCTTGGTCTGCCTTTCTTTACACTGTGTGTGCGTGTATGTAAAAATTTGTGCTTCCTGTGAGTCTGTCTGTAACTACTCAGAGTGAGGAGAACCATGTACCCGGCAACAGCATCCTTCTACAAATGTTAGATAATCAGACAGCCACAAAAAGAGGAGAGAGAGAAAAAGAGAGAGCAAAAGGCTTTGAAATGTGAAATTAATGTCCCTCGTTATCCCGGGTAACGCTTGCCAAGCCTTTACTTCTTTTTCACCTCTGTTCACACAGCGTACAAGAGATAGAGAGACCGGGCGGGGCAGAGCCAGAGACAGAGAGGCAAGATAGAGAAGAACAGAAGGAGAGGAGATAGAGAGAGGCAGAGAGTGAAAAGGACACTACTGAATTTGAATGAGAAATCCCTAACTGAACTACTTCCATTATTAGATCTGTCCTGATCTGTTAATTCTGGGCATCTTTTAAGGGGCTTGTTAATGCGCCAGCAGGCTGTAGCTACAGCTTCCTCCCTTCTCTCTGTTTAACAGACAGACTTGGCCGTTCGTAGTAGAGGCTCCTGCCAGAGTGATAGACTCAACACAGCCTTGTCAATACTGTCTCAAGCTTTTGATCGCCTAATTACTCCCCTCGGTGGCTGGGGACTCATTCAGGAGGGGTCTGAACACAGGGAGGCATGCTGATAAATAGATTTAGAAGAAATACATGCTTTTCACTCTGGCTAGGAAGGGAATCTGGTCTCTTTTAATTGTCTTGTTAATGTTATGGCCCTACTGTTGTGTGCAAATACAACTAAAACAATCTAAACACTACAGTATATTAGCCATGGTGCTTTAATGGGGATACACACTGATGGATCTGCATGTTTTAGCCCTTTACTTTAAACCCCCCCCCAGTAGCTGCAGCTTTCACGAAACTTCTTGTGGTGTAAAAATTGAGGATACACATATTTGTTTTAAATATCACATCACAAAGAGCATTAAAGAATGGGATTGGTGACATGTATCTTTTTTTTTATTATGAACATACTGAAAAGATCAAAACCACATGAAGTAGCCAAAAGCCTCATGTAGCTTATTCCTCTGTGCCATAAACCCTTGTTGTTTAAAACATAATGAGTCACATCAATGGTTTGCTAAAAAAAGTGCAGTCATTTTGAAAAAAGTGAAATGAAAGTATATATTTGTGCATATTTGTGACTCTTATTTCCTCCTTCAGGCAGTATGAGTAACTAGATGAACATCGTTTACATGCTTGTGATGCCACAATCCCCACCATCCTCCGAGTTGCTGCAGTCTACTCCATAGCTAAGGTTGCTTCCCCCCATCAGCTCTGGTGAACCAGTAATTGCTGGTTTAAGTATATGCATCACTACCTGTGTGCCAACGTGAGAATCTGACCCACCAGATTAAAAAACTGGGTGTGCTGTGTAATACAGAGCTTTTCAGGATTTATGGGCTTAATCAGGATTGTGTGAACTCATTTGACTAAAATTTAAAAGATGTCAGTATAAAATAGTAAAAGCAAAAGTATCGATATAAAAATGAGGGACTGTAGTTGTATTTCATCTTCATCGGGGACTGACGTGGCTTGGGACTGAAGCCACAAACAGTATGTTAATATCAGAAAGTACTGAGAGGCAAACTAACACACTGGTGGTTTGGGGCCTTTAGTGGGATCTGTTCAGGATCACATGTAAAACCGATCACTTTCAGATCCACATTAAAAAATAAGCTGCATCATAAGCTGATCAAATGTGATTGCTCAGAGCAGCAGGATTTCACTTTAGTTTACTCTAATCAAAGCCATAGTTATGTTTATGTGCTGCAGTGGTTCTCTGTGGTATCACACCTCTGATGATATTTGCACAATATCGTCCCAAGATCGTTTTTATGGTATGATACCATTATCAAGTACTATATTAGCATTTTCTGCACTGCAGGTCATTGACTCATCAGTGTCTCAGTGCTCATTGAGTCAGTTACCTAATCAGTTCCCAAAATATTCACAGTAGAGTGAGTCACCACTCACCGAACTAGGGAGAGGTTTCATCCACACCCTTAGTTATAGTTACTAAACTTGATTATAAAAAGCCTTTACATTGTGTTTGAGGGAATGCTGACGCATAAAATTTGAGGGTTAGCTAATGCAATGTTCATCCTGTTCAGTGTTTGTTAATTGTATGTCATTTTAAAATTTGATTTCCTGACAGTAGATTTTATGAATGTATTGCTTTCAGCTGCTGACTCTTAATTTTAAAAACTCAGTGTTTCCTGCCTCCTGAAGTCACCCCCCCCCCCCCCCCCCACCCCCACTTCACCTTTTTTACTCCATGGTTTGATAAAGCAATAAGCGCCAAGAAGCCGTGGTTTACACAGATATTACCTATAGACATCTAGCAGTATAGCTACCAAGCTAAACAGAGACACATCAACACACAGACACCATGGAAAGGGATTTCCCCCACCCAAATAGTAATATTGTTGCTAGTGATTAAGACTGAATCTTTTAGTAGACATCATTGGTTCATCAGTGGATCATTGATGTACTAGTCAACCCGTGGATGTAGGAAACATAGATGCTGAAACCTTAAGGTTAAACTTTTTTTTTTTTTTTTTACAGTGGTAAAAAAAGTGTTGGAGAGCCTAGTTTTGCTCAATTTTGTCAAAATCTTTCTAGACACACCTGTTCTGAAGGTCTGAAAAGGGACAGACCACAAAGTCTTTTTTAATGGTCCTGGTTTTGTTTCTTGATTTTTCCAAGTGTTTGATTTCTCAAACCAAATGGGGAACAGGAAAAACAAGGGTAGGACCCAAATGCAGAAAAGAAAAAAGCCACAATGATGAGGCAGACCAAGATTAATCCAAAACAAGGCATTCCAAAAGACAGACCTCTACAAAAACACAAGGAAGCACACTGGGTCAGCAACACAAAAAATAAACACACCTGGAAGGGAAAACTAAGGGACACAGAAAACATGCAGGAAGCAAAGTCTTCTACTCTAGAACTAAAACCCAAACACATGACACTCACTAATTTCAATGTCTCTTTCATCATCTCTTATCTTTTTATCTATTTCCACCAGTCATCAACACAACGCCCAGCCATAAAATCAAAATTCAAACATCTTCAGCAACTGAGGAGCTTCATGCCATTGTCTTACAAGTCCCCATACTAGTGCAGCAACAAGAAAAAGATCCCTCAATGCCTTCCCACCCAGCCACATTCAGCAGTAATACAAAATGTGCGGGGTAACATGCAAATCCACCAGTTCACCCCCTTAACAAATCCCCCTAGGAAAAAAAACACAGGTATTGTTGTCCAGGCAAATATTGCATTGCTGTCTAAAATTACGCATTTTGCAGTGAAATAGATTTGTCAACACTGTTGTGCTCCTGATAATGAATGATAACAGTGTTTGCACACATTATGCCGTTCCTCAGAATGATTGCTGTCAGCAGAAGCAGGCCTGGATTTGATGTGTCTCTTTCTCTCTGTTTACTTCTGTCTTTGTGTTCAGAATGCTGACAAGGCAACCAAACTTTCCACATGTAGTCCCTGCGCACGCACGCATGCACACGCGCACACACAGACACACACACACACACACACACTAACAAACAACACACACAAGCACATTCACAGCATCTTCAGCGCTGATTTCTTTATTTTCTAATGGCTCTAAATGTACTGGTTGTTTTTGTTGTCAAATTTGTCTGCAGAGTCTCTTTTCCATGTCTTCTTTGGTTTGTTCTGTGTATGAAGTCACAAAACTTGATATTTGACAGCACCAAGGAGCCAAATCAACAGCTTTAAACCATCAGCTGAAAGCATTTATTAGCTGCAAAGCATTATTGTGGGGAGGCAAAAGGAGGGTGCAAACCCTAAAAAGCCAAAATATTGTTAGAACGAGTATGAAAGGGAAGGGAGGGTCACAAAACAACTCAGATGGGGTGTCTGAACGGTCACTCCACAAAACAAACCTTTTTGTTTACTTTTATGTTCTTTTCTTTGGTATTTTTTCATATTTCTATACTAGTGCTAAATGGATTATTAAAACTGATGATGAATATTATGATTAAATTGTTGTTATTATTCCTATTGAAGAGCAAAAGGTTCTATAGTGTGATTGTGGGTGAAGGGTGCGTTATGGGAGGTGTTGGGTGAAGGTGCAATGATGGTCTTCAGAAAGATCGCCCTGTTGTTCAAACCTATAGACACACAAACTTCTTTTGGAATAAAACGATTCAAACAGTCCCACAGTGACACGTGTCTTTGCTTTTTGAGCAGAAGGTGTTTCTTCTCATACCTGATACACTGATATGGAAACACTGTTCTCACGCCAGAGACGGAGAAAGTATGAGGATGTTACTTACTTACTTAAATAAACTGCGTATACAAAAATGTACAAGTACACAATTACAAGTCAACCTCCTGCATTCAGATCGCTACTTCAGTAAAAGTTAATTTGTATCAAGAGTACTGTATATACTCTTTCATTTCAGTTTCCTGTCATGACAGATCTTGAAACCACAGATTGTTATAGTCTGTGAAAATGTCAGACTTATTATTTAGACAATTTGCAGAACCGTGCACCAACAAGCAACAGGACTAATCTTTTTCAAAAGAATGACGCTAATTGTAAATGTAAACAAATCTTAAGCACTGACTTTCAACAGAAAACAGACTGTCCATCCAATTTGAGAAGTCAATGAACCCTTGAGTTAGTATTTTAACACCTAAAGTTAAGTTGTATCTGTAATTGAGGTCAAATTTCCTTAGCAGTGAGTTTCAATATAAAGCAGAAATAACACAAGTTGAGTGAAGCAGACATAATCAGAGACAGCAGCCCTCAGCTCTGCTCGACTCTTTGTCAAATCAACCATGTTTTATTCTCCAAACGTTTGTGGAAATGCATTGAGATGGTCTGAGGTGAAAACCACATAGATTATGATCTGTGCACAATGCAAAGCAAATTAAAGAAAGAAAGTAAAGAAAATGTTTTTTAAATAAAACTGAAACTGTGTGAAATCAAGCAACTATGACAACTATGATTTGAAGCTAAAGAATTTAAGCTTTCGATAGTGATACCTCCAGTACTACCAATACTATTTTGAAGCAAAACTGATTAAACATACTGAAGCAAAGTCATTCCTCACACAATCACAGCTACTGTACATTATACATACTATACATAACACCTTGTAAAAAGACTACAAAAAAGCAAAACAACCACAAAGATCCACAAACAACTACAAAACAGATGCAAAACAACCATAAAATTACACGAAATGACCAAAAGTGGCATAAGATGAATACAAAAAGATGCAAAACTACCATAAAGCGATAAAAAAAGCAATTCCAAAGAGATTCAAAAGAGGTAAAATGACCACAGAAAAGTTGGAAAATTACTACGAAAAGATGCAAAACAAACACAAAGAGACACAAATCAATGTCTACTGAGCTATGAAACTTTTTAATGCTAGGAGCTACACACAAGATCCATTCTTTCTTGCTTATTGTTAGCAAATGTTTTTGGTTTTTTTTGAGCCTATGTGTGGCTCATTCTCAATAGTACCACGATGACTCACGTCTTTGCTGAACTTTTTTCCCTCTCAGTCTGAGTAATTTCATGCACTGCTATGGAAAGACTTTCGTAGCGCACTCCCTTCAAGCGGCTTTTATCTTATCTTTCATATCAATTTCCTGCCATGACAGGACTCTGCAGTACAAAAGAGAAATGAGAGCCCAGAGATTTGGTAAGAATGTTTTAAATGTAAAACTTTATTCATCTACAAAAACAACCAAAATAAAAGCTTCTGCTTTAAAGCAAACAAAGAGACAATTTACAGAACTGTGCACTGCTGACTCTGTCTTTCTGCTTGCAGCATGATTTGGTGAGGAAGCAACAGGGCTAGTTTTTCCCAAATGCATTTCACTGATGATAATCAAAGTTATAAGTGGAGACTTTCAACATAAACCAAATGGAAGAACAATGCAAATTATAAATTACCCCCTGAGTTAAGACACAAAATATGGTTCTCACATGTTCTGACTGTAGAAAGTGTGACAACAATGTCACACCTTCACAAATCACACTGTCAAGAAACCTCGCTGCCAGCAGGTAGCAGATAGTGACTACATGCGTCCTTACAGTAAGCTTGCAAACATTATTTTAGCACCTTTTACATATTGCTTGCTTAGACTGAAGCATCTGTGTACATTTGCAAAACATACCCAAAGCATAGAGAATTAATGGCAGAGTAAAATACTACTATAGCTATAACCAGTATTTCTGCTTAGAGTCGAATTCATACAGTATTAAATAATAACATAAATACACAATTCTTATTTTTTACTTTAAAGATGATCCAGGACGTTTGAAGAAATATACAGAATTAAGAAAAAACAAGTATGTATTTGAAAGAGTACAATACATGCACAACTCCTGCCTTCCTCTCTGGCTCATTAATTTGGACTTATAAATACCCCCCAAAAAAGGCTAACATGCAAATTCAAGCTAGTAACTGCTATAAAGCAAAAGGTAGCAACCTTTAAACATCATGACGCCCAATTTAGGTGAATTACAATAAAATAGGACTCTAGAGGGTTCATTTTAAAGCTGCAAATTAGTTTGTTTTGTGTCATTTCTAAAATCATATCATTCTGTCAGCGATTATCAACACAACACAGCGTTTATTGCTGAGTTACTTCCCTATTGATTGTTCACTAACTTCCTATTTTTGCCTGCCTTCTTTAATGGTTAAAGGGCAAAGATATTAAGAGAAATGTGTGTTTTGTCAGGAACAGGACCTGTCTGTCACAGTCACATAACGTGACACCCTGAGAGCCAGACAGCAGTTTTCTCTTATATATCCATAACTGGATAAGTCTTCATTTTATGATTGCAATCTCCTGCAACAGGGTTAGATTCAGGTGCAACATTTATGGCTGTTTTTAGCAGCATGGCAAGGTACAGAAAGCTGTTCACCCGGATGACAAGTTGGAGATGTGCAGCAGAAAACAGCTCACGTTGGCTGTTTCTGATTATATTGTTGAGTGCTGCAATATGTAAGTCCAGA
Organism: Datnioides undecimradiatus; assembly: GCA_008933995.1. Lineage (NCBI taxonomy): Eukaryota > Metazoa > Chordata > Actinopteri > Lobotiformes > Datnioididae > Datnioides > Datnioides undecimradiatus. The sequence goes on along the minus strand of WARS01000046.1, from coordinate 21,993,429 downwards.
TAAAGTGGCATTCTCCATCTTGATGTACTTCTAACAGAATAAGCATGCAGAACATAACTTTTGGAGTAATTGCATTTGACCATTTAAAATTGGGAAGGTCCTAACAAACAATGAGCGTTTCAGTGACAAAGCCCATTGTATGCTTCATGTAGTTGCTAAACAGTCCACTGTAATGTGCATTGTGCAGGATCTAAAGCTGTCATAAACGCTCGGATGTCGTGATTTTGCTGGTTGAAATCGACTGGTACATGCGGATGTAAACATGCGTCATATTTTGTTTTAACAGAAAAAGAAAAATGATCAGATTTTGATATAAGATTACTAAATGGATTCAATGTAAGATGCATTAAAAAGACTTTTTCAGTCAACAGTCTCACGGCTACGGACTCTTCGAATATCAGTGCTAGTGAAAGCTCTGATCACTGTGTGATAAACATACTGCTTTTCCTTCACACTGCATCGCCTGCTGTGAGCCTGTACTGGAAATATGTCACTGAGGCTCGGCTTCATACACCCTCATGGAAAACACCTACCTAACACCTATAACAGCATGGATGGAAGGCCTGCAGCTGCCACAGTGATGAGGTTTTTATGTCTGAGCAGTTGATACCACGCTTATGATGAATGCAACTTGATTACAGCAGCTTTAAGAAAATAATTTTCCTCAGCAAGTACAAGAAAGAGCACTTCAACATGACTCTAGTGTACATTTCACATCAATCAGGCTGCAGTCAAATAACCATGACCTCGGCGTAAGTGACATCATCAGCATGCGTGACCTTTGTGTATTTGTCTTTGGATGAAGGTGTAACATCTCTGGATGGTTTGAGCATGACAGCGGAGTAGACCACATCCTACAGGTAAGTGTGTGTGTGTGTGTGAGAGACAGAGAAAGAGAGAGAGAGAGAGAGTGTGTGTGTGTATGTCAGAGAGGAGAGGTTATTGCTCAGCTGTACCATTATCTTGCTTTGCTAAAACAAATCTCTCAGTTTTTCTTATCACAACAGCAGCATAATGAAACTCAGTCTGACAGAAATTCATTCAGAGGTGTAACTGCAAACCAGCTCTGAACTCACCTCGTCTCTTTTAATAACAGATGGCCTGCCCACGTCCCTCACTGGCCCACCTGTATCTGAAAGACAGACGAGCTTTAGTCAGGGGAACTGAAACAAACAACAAAATGTACAGATGGATACTGAGCTGAAATAAAGCTCTCACCAATGTAGACACGATGCCTGACTAAAGAATTAGACCTGAAAAAAGAAGAAGAAGTAATTGAAGAAGCATTTTTCTGCATAGCTTGCTTACTTTTCTATCTGAGTCTAAGTATACTTCTATATATAAATGTATAAATTATATGTTGCTTCTTGAAAGCGTGAGATAAAATGCAAAAACTGCCACAAGAGTGTTTGTAAATGAACCAACAAAGGGGACACACTTGTTTTGAATGAACTAAACGTAAATGGAAGTTGAGCTCAAGTTAATAGCATTACATGATTTATTTCAATAAATGTTCAAAATACAGAGTATCAGTTCTGTCTAGGGTTAGGGCAAGCAAATGAATTTCAGAAAGATGAGTGACAGCACAGAACAATTATTTGTATTAATCCATAAAATTAAATTCTAATATTAAAACCTTGAAAAAGAATCAAGCAGATAAAAAAATAAAGATACATTATGAATCGTTATGCGTACGAATGATGGGCCACCACCTTATGAAGTTTTCTGTTTTTTCCTGTAAGTTATTATCAGTGTCCTGAGTATGCACACACTGCACATCCTCATACTGTTACATATAACTATCAGCATGACAGATGTGGTTACTGTTAAAAAGCTGATTAATGCTGGTATATTTCCAATATCATATGACACTCGTACACACACAAACACATGAAAACACACGTGCACACACCTTCTGACGCAGATAAGGTAAGCTATGGCTGTCATGATCACTAGCAGCAACAAGACAGCGATCACTACAGCAGACACTATCCCTGATGATGGTGGCACCTGTTCTGAGAGATGAGACACAACTGTGATTAACCCCTTGAAATCGTTTTAAGTTAATCGTTTTTATGTAATCTAATGTGAAGTATAATTGGTACAGCTGATAGACACAAGGGTAAACCCACACAAACGTTTTTTTTGGAAAGTTGTTTCAAATGATCCCACTTATTTTTTGCAAGAATTAAAGCTGTGTTTCTCCACAATGACAAGCAAGAGAACATTACAATTAAAAATCTCTTTGTACATCAAAAATCATGAAACTAAACATATTGAAATTACTGATTGTGAATGTTAACTTTTAAGAAATAACTACAATACAGACGATCAGAGGTCTTCTTTAATCAATACGAATTGATATGGGTTCAGTCTCTCTGCCAAGCTGGAAGGAATAAAGAACATTGAGCACTGAACACACAGATTTATACTTCGTGATGGGATGAGGTCACAAAGTCCAAGGTTTCGTGTCTTGTATATGTGGGAGTCGTTTGCAGAATGTTCCCCAAACTATGCAGAATGCAATTAAACCCCCCAGTGTTTGAGCTTTTATCAGCTCTCGCACAATCTAACAATTCACCTGCTAGTTCAGTAGGTTTTTCCACCAAGAAGAGTTTCATGATCAGACTAAACTAGAGTCTCAAAAGTATATGAGAAACTAAGGATTACATTAGCACAGCAACTTCATATTTTTCCATCAGTGAAGTCTGTCTATATTTCATGTTAATAAGTCAAGTTAAAAAATGCTTTTCTTACTCACCTTGGACAACAAACTGGGTGGCTTTAGAAAAAGACCCACTCGGATAGGCTGCAATTTTGCAGGTGTACAGCCCCTCATCTCTCTTTTCCACATCTCTAATTACCAAAGACTGTTTATCAATCATCACTCTCTCCTTCAGAAATGAATCATGAGTACTAACTCCGTGATCACTATTAAAGACAATAACAATGATTTTCCCTCCATCTGGTGGCTGAAACTCCCACTGGACCTGAGTAACATTGTCGTGTCCTGGTCCTGGGATCAACTGGCATGGCAGGGTGACCTCCCGCCCGAGGTATCCAGTCACTTCAGGCTGGACTATGAGTTGCTGTAACTCAAGACCTGCCAAATAATAATAATAATACTAATATTACTAATATATGATGGTGGTCTTGCTGAACTCTTTCAATCACTTTTCAGTAATTGCTTAATTCGCCTAATTTTTAGAAACACAGTGTAACATGAAAAATAAAATCTTACCTTTTCACATCACTAAACATTAGACTCTAACCTGTGCTAACTGTGTTAAGGTGAAGAAACACTTATTTTAAATGTAATCATGTTTATTATCAATAAATTATGTCTATACTTGTTGATGCATAAGTCATATTGTACCACCTAAAAGCAAAACAGGGGACTATAAGTTATTTTTGTCCGCACTTTGTTCCCTTGCACCTGTATACTGTTAGTAAACGGTCAGTATAAATAAGTACACTAAAATTGTTCAGAACTGTGATGCATATTGCTCACAGTGATACTAATATGTATCTTACCTGGAAGTAATGTGATGTACATTAACTTCAACAGCATGAGAGGTGATTTGCTGCCAGTTTTCATCGCGCACAATATTCCTGCTGCGCTTGTATGAATGAATGCACGAGAGGTTACGATGATGTATGACGAGTAGAGCCCCCTAAGTTAAAAGAGAATATGGGCTATCCTCGGAGCGATGGAAATTATGAACACTTTTTAGTGTCAACATTAAGGAAACTTACAGTTAGAGAGAGGCGGATCCGTCGATGTTCAGCTGCTGTTGCATTAGTCGGAAACAGATGGGAGAAACATACAGCGCAGCAACTGGAGAAATGTCCCAATAATTATGTGGCAAACATATAAATTATCATTTGCAAAGAGGAACAGAGTCTGAATCAGGCCATCGCTGACTGATCTGACATCTGCGACGAAACAACGCTGCAAAAAAAGACACGGCCTCAACAATGAGTTTACCCAGAAAGGCTGTTACACATAAAATGTCATGTAAGTACTGTAAGGCGTATACAGTATTTTGTCCAATCCCTGTTGAGTTCCAAAGCTTCAGACTGGACAAGAGCCAAAACGTTTGAACATCTAATTGAAGAGTGTTTCCTTATTAGTTTAATCATTAAAAAAGGTGATGACGTCAAGAACATGACCGCGACAGGAAGCACTTTCTCATCTCTCATCACCTTTTACCAGAGACAAAAACAAAGCGCTTACAGGCCGATCGTTTCACTTTATTTATTTTTTTATATCAATTAAAATATATTTTTTTTTAGCAAGATTTCAACTTCCATGTCAGCAATCAGCAATAACTTCCAATGGCTTGTCCCCTCTCTGCCACCCATGTACCCAATAGTAGAACAGTGACCTCAAATGGTGAAATGGTGAATGTGACCAGCAGAGAAAAAAGAAAAGAAAAGAAAACAAGCGTGTTTCCTGTTTGAGCAAAGCAATTCCGGGATAAGCAAGTCTGAGGATTTAGATCTGTGTCAATATCAGAAGCTTTGCATCATTTCTGGCTGGTGAAAAGTATTCAGATGTCCTGATTATGGATGTGGATCGAATTCTCACATCATTTCAGTTGCAATACCGTGAAGGGATGCTGTGTCAAAAAACCCTCAGAAGGCTTAATGTTTAATTTTATATAGACTTTACAACGCTTTTGATACATTATCTTGAATGCTGTGAATGCTAGGTGTCAGATGTGTGAAAATGTTCAAAGCTTTTGTTTCTTTTTACTTGAAGGAGGGAATTGCGGAGAATCAAATTAAAAGCGAATATCTACAGGTGGAGGGGGACATCTCTTTTTATCAATATCTTCATTAAAGTGAGAATCTCTGTATTCGGGAATTAAATGAGAAAGAGAGGAGGAAATACAGTGAAATTAAACAAAAAAATCTTGAAAAGGTAAGTAAATATGGTCTTTCTTTGTGCTACTACAGGAATCATTATCAGCATAAGAGAAACCTTAATATCCCAATATCCAGTTTACTCCCTTATCATAGTTATTAAATTTTGCAATCAAATCTTGGATTTGATATTATTGCTCATGAACGATATAAAACAACTTTTATTGCTTTAGCTGTAAATTTTGTGAATACCTACAACTATAACTTTTTTATCAATAGTTATAACACCCCAGCTTATATTCTCTAAAATAATTTTTACTTTTAAATAATCAGCCATAAATATTAATAAAATCCACCAGCAATTTAAGGTTTAACATGCATGAAGTGCTTTTAGCCCTTCAGAGATGCTTTTTACTATGAAATGACCTCATGATCTCAGTTTTAGTGTCAGACTTAATGCCACATGTTGGTCTAAACTAGTTGGAGGAGACACAGTCTAAAGACTAAAGTAGAAAGCGTTTGTTTCACTTTGTTCAGACTTCACCAAAACATGTGCTCAACCCATTGGTCAAAGGCATATCTCACCGCACTTGACAGTTTGCGTAAAGATGCCAGATCAGTGAGAAAAAAAACAGGGCATAAAGCAGCACTGTAATCTCAAGGCCTCGCACCACTGACCTCGTGTCAAGCCACCTGAAGGAAGCCGCATCTCAGAAAAGTGATGTATAATTATCTCCACCAATCAAAGTCCCTGGCTGAATTAGCCTCAGGTGTTCAACAGGGTAATCAGGGTTGGGGATGCAAAGCTTTGCCTGTTTCAGTTGGTCGAACTCAGCTTGTTGCCTGCATGTAAATTACTGGTCCACAGGGTGAGACAGGAATAACAACTGCAGCAGGCACTGCTCTGCATCCTGAGTTATATTCCTCTAAGTCAAAGAAAACAAAATGTACAAAAAAGATCTGATCAGATTCACTTCATAAATATTGCTTTTATTGTGAAAGTCTGGTGAAGTACTTTTACCAAATATCTTTCGTGTAATTTAACTAAATATCTGTGCTTCATTTCTTTTTACTCCTCTACTTTTATCTTGCAGTCACAGTTACTGGTTCTGATTAAGATTTTACATACAAGCCACACAGCCTTTAAGCTACTTATACACTTCACTCATCAACAGAAATAATTATTGCAGTGATATAATTTTGGAGATACTTCACATTGTAGTATTACTACTTTGCAAGTGAGGCATGTTAACACAAACACAAAGTCTGGCATCTATAGTGAGGGAGTGTTTCTTTTTCCCATAAACCACTGTGCTCTTGGGTTTAGTGTTGTATAAATGGAAAAGGAATTTATATAGGAATTTATTTTATAATAAATACAGGAGATGGCCAAATGAAGAATAAAGTAATAATTGAATTAATAATAATAGAGACAACTCTGTATAATTATTTACAAATTGATTTCCATTGAAGATTTAATTGATAGTAAGAGTAAGTAGTAAGATGTTTGTTTTAGCAGTGTGAGAGTTCCCTCTTCGTTTGAGGAATAACAAGGTTAAGCATCAAAGTCTCTTGAGACAAACGTCTTGTGTTTCAGTCTGTTTGATTGAATCATGGTCCTTTGCATATTCAACATGAATCTGAAAAAAAAAGTGAAGCAAATTAATATGATGGAAAGAGAAAACAAATTGATAATATTGATAATATGAATGGTGTGTCATTTATTGTTGCTCTCACCTGCCACTTCCTCTTACATTAAGCCTCTCAGAAACAGCACACAGGTCAGCAGCACTAAAAACGACCAGCAGGGAGCAGCACAGGATGCTTCATGAAGTAAAAAAAAAAGAAGACAACATCATCACCTCTGGAGATGCCACATTACCATGAAGAGAGACACATGCACAAAGCATGGACACACAACTTCCCTATGTCATGTGAAAAAGTAAAATCTCACCTCTCAGACTCAGAACTGTGGAGTTTTCCATCATGGTCACCTGATTTCTAGCTGTGCAGGTGTAATTCCCAATGTTTTTTGCCTCCAGCCTCTCTATAATGTACAGGGAGTCACTGACATGTGTCTCATTGCCGTTGAACATCCAGGTGAAGTTTGCTGGTGGGACAGAGTCTGCTGTGCACTGCAGTGTCACTCTCTGGCCTGGAGCTGCTGCTGCTGGTCCGTTAATGGATATGTTATGTGGTCCAACTGCATAGACAAAGTTTGATCAATTTAAAAAAGCCTCTAAAGAGTCCCTTTAAGTGCTGTAGAGGAAATTATTATGCATCAGTAACTGCAAGGAGGTAAGAGCAATTTTTTTAAAGATATCACCTAATAGTTATTATTACAACTAAACCCATAGTTAGTCACAATTGCTCCTTAATGCCATCCCTCAGTTATGCTGCTATAGGCCTAGGCTGCTGGGGGACGTCCCATGATCGTCTCCACACTTCTCCTCTCCTCTCTCTCTCCTGAGACCCAGCATCACATCTGTAAACCATTTCTACATGTCATTAACTTTGTGTCCTCTGTCTCCCATGGTCTTCTGCTTGTTTCTCTCTGGTCTCTCTCTGTATATCTCTCTATAGCTACCTGTGGCTCCAGAGCTGTAGAACTTGTATGTGTGCTGTATTGCGCTACTGCATTTTCTCTCTCTCCCCTCCTGTCTCTCTCTCTGTCCCCCTCTCTCTTTCCCTCCAACCGGTCAAGGCAGATGGCCGTCCACCTAGAGCCAGGATCTGCCCAAGGTTTCTGCCTGTTAAAAGGACGTTTTTCCTTGCCACTGTTGCCAAGTGCTTGCTCATGGTGGAACTGCTGGGTGTAATTAATAGTAATGAGTGTGGTCTAGACCGGCTCTGTTTGTAAAGTGCCGTGACATAACCTTGGTTGTGAATTGGTGCTCTACTGTATAAATAAAACTGAATTGAATTAATTTATTTCACTTTTTATTGTAAAATGAGTATCCACGGTCTGCAGACCTGCAGTGAACAGTACTCACAGTTGACAGTAAGGTTACGAGTCACAGTCATGGAGCTGACAGGGTTGCTGACTTGACACTGGTAGGTACCGCGGTGGGAGCTGTGAACAGGCTGTATGAACACCGTCTTGTTGTCCATGGAGAGGCTGACTCTACCACTCGGGTAGATAGGCTGGCTGTCTTTCATCCACACTCTGGTGCTGATGGAGCCAGAGGCCTCGCAGCTGAGGCTGGTGGAGCTTTCATCTTCTATCAAGATGGCTGCAGGGCTTTGGATGGTGGCTCCAGTTACCCGGACTGGCAGAACATGAAGAGAGTTTTGCATTATGAAGAGATATAGATTCAGAAGACTGTGGTATTAAAATATTATATGTGCAATGATTTGTTTATTGGCCTGAGTGTCTATCAGAATAGTGTCATTTGTGTCACACATGAATCATTACCCTCTTTTTAACTGATCAACAGGTGTTTTCTTATTCATTTTAACTAAAACAATCAACCCACCATACACATTCAATGCGGTGCTCCCCTGTTTTTGCTGCCCTCCGTCTGGCACAATGGTGACATCGTACACCCCACTGTCCTCTGGTACCAGGTTCCTGAGCTCCAGGGACCCTGTGGCCCGGTCTAATGAGATTCTGTTTGCATATCCAGGGTCAGTGGCATTGATGCTGGTGGAGGTGATGATGTTTCTTCCTTTGAAGTTCCAGCTGATGGAGACAAATGGCTTCTCCTGAGGTCTGAGGCTGGTGGTGAACTTCACTGTGTCTGCCACAGCTCCGTTCAGGGGTCCAAGGGGTAAAATGCCCTCACCTACACCCATACCTAATCAAATAGAAAATAAGGATTAACACTTTCATGCCTCTGTGGTCCTTTGTGTCCTTAATGTTCAGAAAAAAATATAAAATATAAAATCTTGGTTATTTATAAAACAAAATTAATATTGTAGCTCTCTGAATGTTTGAATTCAATCTACCTGATATAACGAGCACCAAACAAACAGCTGTCCTGAGCATCTTGAACAATGGCTTGTATGACATTGTCGCACAGTCTTCTCCCCGAAATGAAAAACACAGAGCTCCACGAGTGCCCCTGTCCTTTTTATCACCCCACACCCAATGTACAACTCCAGCCCCCTCACTCAGTAATGCAAAGCACAAACACTGCTGTGTACATAAAGAAAAATGCCCGTGGCCATACGTTTAATCAAGAGTCACCTACATTCAGGTTGATGGACTCTGCTGGACTATGTTGTAATGCCCTCTGAGCAGATAAATAATGCTAATCAGTATTTAAGCAAAAAAAACCTTCGTCAACCTAATTAAACAATTAGACAGTTGTGATCAAAGGAAGAGTAATAAAGAGCCATTTTAGAGTTCAACACATCTCATCTCTATAAGCAAAACCTTGACTAATAAAGCACAATAAAAATGATCTTTTAACAAAAGGCTAGACAGCCAATGAAATTATTTTTTTTTCTGAAGATCTTATGCTGCAGGAGGCTTCATTAATACAACTATTCTTGTTCTTTAATAAACCCCCCACCCCCAAAAAAGAGAATGGTAAAACAATCAGTAGTAACAAAAAGATCAATCTAATGCACAAATCAACGCACACATTGTTGCACACATAAGGTCTGGTAATTACTTAACATTTCATCAGTTTATGGATGTTGAAATTAAGTTTATTATGATTAACTTTTCCTTCTGCATCTGACTGGTTGCACCAATGAGCAACAACGTACCTATAAATAATTCAAACTTCAACCATTAGTAAAGTGACTCAGTATTGCATGGGGTCTGAGTCATGGTGATGGAGGAGTGTTAGCATCTGTTTTTATGAGCTCTTCTGTGAGTGGTTTTGGGTCTATTGAAGGATCGTGTTTGAGGAGCAGCAGTGAGCCGTAGCATTCCTCAAGGAGGAGGATCAAAGACGTGCAGGAGACACATAACCTCCTTCAGACGGCTTCACAAACAAGTCTCTGGCTTCAGTGTGTGCAGATAGATGGAATTTCAAATTGAAAAACAGGTGGAGAAAAATACTATTACTAAATATTTCACCGTTCAAACACTGTAGATTTGTGTTTACTCTTCTTATTTTATTTAACCTCTAACCAGAGTTAATCAGTGTGAGTGTGATGCAACTTTCAAAATCAGCTCAATCAGCTCCTCACAATGTGGCTGTAAGTCCTGTCATGTGAACGTACAATATGGGAGCTGAAATGTTAGTCAGGGATGTGTCACCGACAGGAACAATGTGCTTTGGCAAGTAGCGCTCCCAGTTTAAATATAAAGTAACTTCACTTCTGTTGTCATGCTGTCTGCTGGGAATGAGGGAGTTAATGTGCTGAATGATAACAGTTTGCAAAAGAATCAAAATAAGGCAGAATTTTGTTTTCTTCATCCCTGTACCTTTAAATCATTGCACAAAACCTCAGATTTACCCTGTGGCATGTTTTTCCACAGACATAAATCATCACTATGTAGATATACGTTGCATACAGTCATAACAGAATTAAACATGAGGTGAACCATCAACACAGTTTTTGAAAAGCTGACCTTCACAACTATATTATAATACAGAAACCAGAGTTTATGTGATACAAAATGCATACTCAACGTATGGAGTCATGCTGCTTCTGTGTGTTTATGAGCTCTGAATGGATTCTTTGGCTATTTACCAAGCCTATAAATACTCTATGTAACAGTATGTGGTGAGCAGTAACGTAAATGGAAGATTACAGTTTAACAGACATACAGAGTTTACATTCAAAGCCAAAACCCCCTTTTCTAATGAAAATAACTATGTCATCAATAGTGCACGGTGTCTTTGAAAGCAGAGTGGCTGTGCTGAAAAAATGCACTCCTAATATGGACTGTCGTTATAGAAATGGATTTATTCAACTTTGTCTCATATTTAATTAGTTTAAAAAACAACCTAATACAGTTTTATATTTTGCTGAATTTGTATTTTGCTGAATTATCTTTCCACAGAACAGTCACAATGAGAAAAGTGAAGGTGTGGTTCATTTAACAACCATCACAGACAGGCTGCAATTAGTTTGGTTTTTTGTTTTTTTTTTAAATTTTGGATAGTAATAGTAATAGTAAAAATTGCTCACCAAAACATCTCACCACCCAAGATGATGCCTTTAAATGACAAAGCTCAAAGATGTTTAGTTCAAAACCAAAAGATATTCTGTGGAGCACAGTATAAAAAACAGCAAATCCCATTTTTTAGAAGCTGAACAACTGCCTGTCCCACAAAAGGAAAATGAACATTAAGGGGAGAGTGCGAGCTGAATGGTGCCTTTGATTTTGATAAAAGGGATACACCCGTTTACCCAAAAAAACCTTTAACTTTTTAGATCTTTCAACTGGGTTCACCTGTGACCTCTGCAGAGTGTAGCTTCTGCCAAGTCTTATCTGTAAGCTGTTAACTTAGTTAATATTTTACAGCTGAGAAAAGCCACCGTTTTGCATCCCACAAAAACCTCAGTATTCACCCAAATATATCGCCTCACTGCCACAAAACCAAATCAGAAAACACTGAAGTAAAACAGTGTTAATGTGCAACTGCTTTGAATTTAAATGCCAGTGTGGTTCGTGTGGCAAAAGCTAATCTCTTATGTACTTTTCAAATTACTTTTCAGAGCCTTCTAAATGCTCTTAATCACACACTTGAGGGTGTCATCGTAGAGCACAGGGCTGTGTGTCTGTGTGAGTGGGGAGATTACTATCAGAGGTTATTATTCACAATGCACGTCAGATGTATTGTTGTCTCATATCTGCTGCTTGTGCGTTTTATCATTTGGTATGAAGGTACAGACAGATAGGAGGAAGCCAGGCAGACGCTGTGTTGCGATGCAAAAACAAATGCTGCAAGATTACCATCAGAAGATTGTTCTGTGCTCTGTGATGTGCCTCCTGCTCCTCCTGAGATCACACCGAGTTAACACAAGTTAGGGTTAGTCAAGGTTACAAGCAGTAGTAGCCTGCTATCTCTGATGCATGACTGTAGCCTCACTGTGTTCACTCAATGCCACAAACACAAAACATGCTGAGAAAACTGCTTTGTGTTCCCTGCTCTGGGCCCATCAGGACAAAAAATACATGCTGTGAATGATTGAAAACGATCTTCATAGTAGAAAGTGGTTCTAAATAGCATCTTACTTTAAAAATAAGATCCACGCTGTAATGTTGTACAAGCTATGTATATGCTTCTTGTTTCACATCATCCTTCCATCAAATTATCTTGAATTTAAGCCCAAGACTCTACTATCACAATTATCATTTTATTCACACTTTCCCCCCACTGCTGTTGTATATTCTGTATTCTTCTGCGTTATTTTGGGTTGTTTTATTGGCTTTGCCCATAAATCACATAAATCTTTGAACTGTGTGTTGTTTTACTTCTTTTTTTCTTCCATTGTTCCAATTTTTCAATCTCCTATTGATGATTGATTGTGTGGTCTCTCAGGTTGGTGGTTGTCTGTTTTATGTGCATACTGTAAATGTTATTTTTATTTTGTCCATATAATTTATTGCTGAATGACATGACAGATAAAGAGTGCTGCACTGAAACGGAACCACTGAAGTGTTGAACGTGCGTGAATCAATGCACCAGTCTGTATTTAGGTGTGTAAATTAATTACAGCACATTCACTGAGATCAGCTGATCTGAGAAGTGAGGACACTTCCTCCTTGTCCTTGGCCTCGTCTGCCCGAACCTTGTGGATTAATGATTACATGTGTAATACTAATGGCATAGTAATAATAAAAATGATAAGAACTCACCTGCGAACAGGTCAGAGTAGCTACTAAAGATGCCTCCATGACTTCCATTGTGTCGACCCAGGGCATCTCGATCTACATGTACACATCTGTTTAAGGTTCAGATACACAACTTCATGCTGTCAGTTATAAATAACAGGCAAAGTCCACTTATATTTTACACAACAGGTGTTGTAAAACGTTTATCATAGATATAAATTATGAACTCAGGAACATTGTTCTATTAAGTTCTACTAATAATTATTAACAAGGCGAGCAGTGGTCTGATTTCATATATTGTATAACATATTTTTATAATTTAGAGTTAGATTTTTAAAAAAGATATTCGTTTTGCAAAAAATTAAATACTAAAGAGTTTTAACCTCATCTTTTAAATGCTGTTCTGGTTATAAAAGAAGAGACTAAGGTCGCACACTTAAAGTACAAAATTGGCTGCCCCTCAGGGCCTTTTGAGATGCTGTAACACAAAATCTGACAGAATAGATTAGTCTTTTCTCTTCTTACTTTGAGCCTCTTCCAGTTTATACTGGGCAGAAGACAGAGAAAAAGGACAAGTCAGCAGTTCACCACATTCACTTAAAACATTTAAATACTCCAATTCGTATGCATTGCCACATTAGTTGCCAACCCGTCTTGTAACATGTAGAGAACCTGTTTTTTAGACCACAGCCACTGTAAGGAGGTTTCTTTGTGTGTGTGTGTGTGTGTGTGTGTCAATTGCTGTTTATTGTTTATCTTAAATTAATGTTTTTATAAATATGAATTTGAGATAAACAATATACAGCAAAGTGGTGTTTCATTTAAAAATAGCATGTCAACCTGTTCTCACCTATGATTACTACATGAGCTTCAAAGATAAGATTAGCTGAGTACATCTAATGAAATAAAACACCCTCAGAGAATTTGGCATCATTAACATATTATAAACTCTGCTGTATGAGGCTGTCACTTTCATGTGTAGATAATAGATTTGTGTATCAGAGCAGCTTGGTGTGGTCTGCCTGAGAGATTCATTTTAAACTTCATCATCTGTTAAAGACACCAGAAGTCACGCTCAGTAAACTGGGAATTCTTACTCTTTTACCTTGCATTTTACACATATGGTACAGTATGACACATACTGTGTGCGCACGTATGACCGCAAAATTCAACTGAGAAACATTAATCAATACTTGGACACCTGCCTTGGAAAATTAGATAAGGAGATGCTTTGATGACTTGAATGGAAAAAGGAACAGATGGTCCAATAGCCCATAGCTGAGGGTGGATAACCTAGATTAGATAGATGCTGAGGCTTTTAGGAAGCTGAGTGAAGTTTTACTTTGTGGAAAAAAAATACAGCTTTATCATGTGTGCATTGTGGGAGCAAGTTACATCCACAACACACATATTTATTACATTTTTACATCATTACATTTAGTGTGCTTAGTATATTTGACTGGGCGAGACTCAGTCACAACCTGATTTTTAGCAGTGTTAGCAGTGTGGCCGATGGGATGGCCCTGAAATATCTCAATAACTAGTGGGAGGATTGTCATTTGTGGTTTCTAGAAGATGAATCCTACTGACCCGACATCACACTGAGGCTGACATTTGGCGTTTTGAATAAAGTGTGGGATGAATTGCCATGAAATATAGCAATAATACAAATTTCAGCCCCCTGGATGAATTACTGTTCTGATATGGGTGATCCCTTAACTTTTTATCATGCACCATCATCAGATGAAACTGCCAGAATTCTAACTTTCAAAACAGAGGTTTGTTAAATCTCTTGATTCAGTGGGACTCATCGTGAAGTCTTTTCATGGTCATTGTCTTATAAGATAATAACTTGTCTTATAAGATAATAACTTTCCCCCCTAGCACCAGCTGTGCTTTGTGTTTAAGTGCTAGCAAATGTGAGCACACTAATACACTGAACAATGATGTTGAACACAGAAAACATTATGCTTGCTGAACATCAGCATGTTAGCCAGTGATGGAAAGTTAACACAGTTCCTTTTATTTTGATACATTTAATGACCGAGCATTTGTAATTTTTAAGAAATCGCTGATGTTAACGCCACCGTTAGAGATTTTGCTGCTCTGTACTGTTTACAGCTGCAGAGACTGGCCATGTTGCTGAAATGAACTAATGGCTATTTGGAGTTGATGTTGGTCCAACAGTAGTGAAGGATGTAAACCCAGAGTATTGGTGACCACCACCCAGACATATGATGCTGCCTGTTTCTCTTTTTGGTGGATGTTTTTTGTTGTAATCATTTGTTTGACAGGTGTGGCGACATGACCCTCGCACAGTCATATCTTATATTTTAGATCATTTTTAGACTGATGATTATGGGTGTGTGGAGCCATTTGGTTTTTTGTTTAAGCCCAGTGCTAATTATGAAAACTCAATGATGTGTAAATGAGTCAGTTAATTTGGCTTTGTGACAGTGGTAGTGATACAACATGCAAGACATGGTCACATGTTATTTTTATTATTAACTTTTAATAAATAACAATGATTGATTGATTCTTTCAATCATTTACAGCTTTTGTAATATAGTACACATACATCGAAATCAGTCATCAACATTAGGTTAGATAAAAGTTGCAATGGAGCTCTGTGTCTAACATCAGACTCAGCACAGTGAGCAATAATCTGAAGGAGGCAGAATACTGAATAAATATATTAAAAAACAATAACACTGCTATTTATTTTCAGGCGGTTGATCTTCAGAATTTCCTTTCCTCATTTCACTTATGCTGCAGGAAAAAAAGGTGAAAGAAAGAAGGAAAGAAAGAGGATTTAGCATTTTGATCGACACCTAAAAATAAAATCTTGTCAGAAATAATTTAACTCACCTTCTAAGGAAGGCGTGTTGTTTGGTGATGTTTGTGAGATTTTATACAGGTCTGAATTTTTCTCCTTCACACTTAATTTTTCTGAGGGGTCAAAGCAGAGATTTGTTAAATCTCTTGATTCAGTGGGACTCATCGTGAAGTCTTTTCATGGTCATTGTCTTATAAGATAATGCCAGAACTTTGATCCAGTCAATACTAACCTTTGTGATGTGCTGGATAAATGCTGTTGACTCTATTTAAAAAATAAAAAAAAACCAAATATAACATTTGTTAAAGTGTAGTGGGTCAAATCCTACTCAAACAAGTATTTGAACCAGCTGCCAGTATGCTGTGCTTGTGCACCACTTTGTATTAACTTCAGTAAGGCTTAAAGATGTTTCTAATATTTTGCTCCTCCATATAAATTACACATGTTTTAGAAATGCCCAAGGAAGATACATCACAAAGTTAAGTTGAATATATACAATAATACACATTTTACATATTATGGAATAATCCTACACAATCTTAATATTATTAATTTTGTATCAGCACCTAAATAATAAAAACTGCAATATAGATTATATTAATCAAAAACTAAGGCCATGAACGGCATTTCATTAAGAAAGTTAATCTGTAGTAATTACATAATTAACAAGAAGAAATGTATTCAACTTTCAATTATTTCTTAGTGATATGATACATTAACTTATGTTACTTAATAATTAATACAGCTGCAGTACAGACCATAGAGTTATCTCAACTTGTTCATATGAACGATTCAAGATAACATAATTGACCATACTCAGCCTATGAAATGCTTACCTATGCCTCCTCACCAGACCGTACACAATTGTTGCACTCACTGCTGCAATAATAAGACAACATCCAGCTGTTATGACTGTGACTGTTTGAACTGCAGCTGAGCAGTCGCAGTCTGAGAAATCTGAAAAAAAACCACAGGAAAAGGGTTCATCTCTCTTAAAACACATTTTCTTATTAACATATTGCCTTCTTATTTATGTGCGAGTGTTTAATTTGCTGTCACACACCTTTAACAGTAATCTCATGGTTCACTGTTTCACTATGCCCTGTAACGGTGTTCACAGCAGTGCAGGTATACGTCCCACTGTCAGAGTGTTTGATGGACTGAAGGACGTACACAGCCTCGCGAACACTGGTTGGCTTTGCGTTAAAAAGCCAGGTGAACATTGCCGATGGGACAGACACAGCGGAGCAGTAAAGCATTGTGAAATCTCCAACATGTATGGATTTAGGTCCCATGATGGCCACATTGTCAGGTCCATCTGCAACATAAAGAGTCCAGTTGTTTGAAGTTATTGTAGAGGCTTCTTCTTCTAGTTTTTTCATACTTAAGGAACATCAACAAACTTTAGGAACTTTGGTTTGGTGGTCTTTGCCCTCAACAAACTCAACTCAACTAAACTAGTGATTTCTTTAACTTTTAAAGTTAGTTAGTTGAAGTCTACCTTCGTGGATTTGATGCATTGGAGTCTGAGGTATGTGTGAGTGCCCACAGTCTTTAACAAGCACAGCAGTTTAATGTTCAAAAAGTCCCAAAAGTATATTTATAAAATAATAAATATGATTCAATTTAAATTACTTTTAACACTGTGTGATAGTTAAAACTGATGTTATGAAGAACAAACACTTACACAATTTTACATATAAACAATTTTACACATAAAACACTATAAATAGAAGATTCACACATTACTAGATATATATACATATATTTGTCATGTCCGTCATAAACACAACCTTCCTATCCTGATCAGACAGGTGATGTAAATTTAAGTCTGTCAGGGGGTTCAGGACTGACATTGGTTATGAGCTTTAAAGCCACGTTTTGGGGGCCACTAATCCTACTAAAACAACTGGGATTTCTGTGGAGCCTGAAAGAAATAGCCATTTTCAGGATTGAGATAACTACCATTTCTGTAAACTCACATTGGATGAAAAGATTCACCGGCTGACTGATTCGACTGCTGACACCATTTGACACGTTGCATCTGAACGGCCCCTGGTCGTAGCGGGTCACATTAATTATAGCAAGAGTGGAGCCTCCATCAGTGAGCTGAACTCTGTCACTGGCTGTAACCTCAGCGCTGCCGTTCAGCCAGAGGTAAGACAGAGAGGAGCCAGAGGCAGAGCAGGACAGACGGACAGAGCTGCTGAACTCTAACAAGTTTGTGTTGTTTGAAGTCATCTCCACATGAGAGACTGGTGCTGGAGTGGGGAAAAAAGAGGTATCAGCAAGACTTGCAAATCAGTGACATCATTAAAACCTAAAATCATAGCTATTTAAAAATGTCTTTCAGTAATTTCTTTCACCTCTTGGTTTATTAGTCAGCATTTAATCTATACCTTCATTACTCTTATCTTTCTGGGTGATTATTTTAATGATTTTATTTTACTACTTTTCATATAATTTTAAGTGTTAGCTATTATTTTTTCCTTTGCCTTCAAATGCTAATCCTGTTTTAACATAATAATGTAATGTAATAGCACTGTGTAACTTTGTTTTTAAAGGGGCTTTATAAATAGTTTAGTTTAAATGAATATGATTATTATTATGGCAATAATAAATATTATTACATATTTTAATGTCCCCAACACAGAGATAGGAAATGTAGTCCTATTTTTTTTATATTAAATTATGCTGGATGTATTGAAATTATGTGTTTTGACTCACCAAGCACAGTTACAGCTGAAGGCTGAGATGTTTCATGTCTCTTAGTTTTGTTGTTAAATGCCTGACAGCTATAGTTTCCACTCTGACTCAGGTGAATGTTCATCAATCTGAGCTGTGGCCCAGTGTCAGGCAGCTTGTCTCCATTCAGAAACCAGTAAAACAGAGCAGCAGGTCTGGAATCAGCTGAGCAGATCAGGTTGATGTTTGATCCTTCCTCATAATGCTCTTGTGATGGAGACAGTTTCAGATGAATATTTTCTGGGCCATCTGGGGGGAAAGGACATAAAACAGTGTGGTCACCAATAAAAGAAGAGTATCTTGAGAAAAGCTGCATGTTGCATTCAGCTTGGCTCTGTGTGAATGGGTCATTACTGTTAAGTATGATGCTCAATTGCTGAACTGCATCATTAAACTAAATATGGCTATCATTTACTCAGTACCAGCCTAACACTGCAACAATCAAAACAGCAAGGAGCACAATAAAAAGTCATTTAGGCAAAACTGCCCCTGGAATCATGGTTGTAATAACCATGAATCAAGTCGCAAACTTAAAGGTCCACTTTGCATTTGCGTCAAAGACTGTGATTATGCAGGTGAACACTGTAACTCACAACTGATGGAGAGTTTCACTGGAGCGCTGGTGTAATTACTGAAACTGTTGAACACGTGACACATAAATGGTCCTTGGTCGTAGCGTGTCACATTAATTATAGAGAGAGTGGAGCCTCCATCAGTGAGCTGAACTCTGTCACTGGCTGTAACCTCAGAGCTGCCGTTCAGCCAGAGGAAAGACAGAGAGGAGCCAGAGGCAGAGCAGGACAGATGGACAGTGCTATTAAGCTCTGACAAATCTGTGGTGCTGGGAGTTATCACAACATTGGAGACTTGTGCTACGGGTAGAAAACAAAGAAAGTTAGAAGTCATCATATGAAAATAATAATTACCTAAACCCCTGCTTCTGTAGCAAGAAAACCAGTGAAAACAACAGTTCAGCAAAGGAAAATTAAGCAGTCTCTGAGCATTTATTTCTGTCCCATACAACTATTAAGCCAAAGTATTTAGTAGTTTATAAAACTGCTATTTACTGTGTATTTGTGCTTTATAAATTAGGTATTGATAAGATACTTACTGGTCCCACTCCCTGTTTGCCACAGTCTTATTATTGGTACCTGATTTATACGTCAAAACTACACTATACAGTAAATGGCAGGCTGTATCATAAAGTACATGTTTTCTTTGTTTTCATGTTCCAAGACAACTAAAAAAATGTTTCATCAAAAGCCTCTTAAATCTCTTATTGCCAAAGCGACATTGTGGATAGTAAAGGTAAGGGTTAAATGCTACCTATATTAGCCCTGAGTAACCACACTGATTAACTTCAGCTTACATTTCAGGACAGAGACAACAGCCGGCGCAGATGTTTCATACATCATAGTCCTGTTGTTAAAGGCCCGACAGCTGTAGTTTCCACTCTGACTCATCTGAATGTTAATCAGTTTGAGCTCTGGTCCAGTTTCAGTCAGCTTGTCTCCATTCAGAAACCAGTAAAACAGAGCAGCAGGTCCAGAGTCAGCTGAGCAGATCAGGCTGAGGTCTGACCCTTCATCATAGTAGTCTTTTGATGATGGAGATATCGTCAAATTAATATTTTCTGGGCCAACTGTGAAGTGAAACATAAAATAGATGAATACATAGATAATAAAATAAAAAATATTAGGAGTACACAGCAACTAGAAGAACATTAGAGATGATTAATGCTTATAGGCTGAGGCAAAATGTACATTTGACATGCAGCATGATGCAGTGTCAAGAGTTGTAGCTACTGCAAAAACAAGGCAAGGACAATTTCAAAGAAGATGAACAGCTAGTTACTCACAGATGATGAGGAGGTTCGTTGGATCGCTGACACCATGGCTGACAGGATTGTACACATGGCACCTGAATGGCCCCTGGTCATAACGGGTCACGTTGACTATAGCAAGAGCGGAGCCTCCATCAGTGAGCTGAACTCTGTCACTGGCTGTAACCTCAGAGCTGCCGTTCAGCCAGAGGAAAGAGAGATACGAGCCAGAGGCGGAGCAGGACAGACGCACAGAGCTGCTGTACTCCAGAATGTCTGTGGTGCTGGCATTTACCGTCACATTGGATACCGACGCTGCAAAATGAAACAAATTTGCACAAAGATTTGAGATTTAGCAGTGGTGACTCAAAACTCAAAAGGTTGTTGTATGATACTGTGAAATTAGTTACTTACAGCTCTCAAGTAACTAATATCACAGACAATAAATATTATTAGAGGTGTAAGTTTACCACATACAAAAGTGTTACCTATAAACGACTTTTTGTGTGATAATTTGCATTCAAAGTTTTTGTAAAGCAAAAAGGGGGAGAAGAAAAAAGTATGCAAATTCTGACATTAGCATCTTTAACATCGAAATTCCCAAAGGGCATAAAAATGCCTTCTACTGACTCCCTCACTGGAAAAAGTAAGCACAGTGTTGTAAGTTTGTAGTACCTGATATACTGAGTTTAAAAGAAAATTTGATCATAGTTCATCTTTCAGCTGAATATTTATACCTGATTTGAAGGGATTCCTTTAAGGATGGTACATAATGAGTTAATATTACACAAAAACCATTTTAATTTAATCTAAAGAACAATACAGTGGGGGAAATCAATGTTTAACCCTATATGCTGTAGTTTGTTTTTATTTTCATCTTTTTACCCCAGTTCTGTCATGTTTTGTGTTCTCTATGTTACAGCTGGCTTGACATTGACATAGTGCCATTGCATTGTATATGTCTCAACTATTAAAGACTACTTGTTTCAACTCACCCAGCACAGTTATAGCTGATGGCCTAGATGTTTCATATCTCATAGTTTTGTTGTTAAAGGCCTGACAGCTGTAGTTTCCACTCTGGCTCGTCTGAATTTTCATCACTCTGAGCTCTGGTCCAGTATCAGACATCAAGTCTCCATTCAGAAACCAGTAAAACAGAGCAGCAGGTCTGGAGTCAGCTGAGCAGGACAGTGTGACGTCTGACCCTTCCTCAAAGTGCTCTTGTGGTGGAGATGTCAAATTGATGTTTTCTGGGCCGTCTGCAGTGTGCAGCACATGGAAGGCAAACACAAAAGATAACAGTCACAAGTAGAAATGTTAGTAACTCCAGATAAAAGGTGCACATGGCATGCGAGCTGCAGAGTGTGAGGGCTCATCACTGTTGCACCAGTCAAAAGCAGAGTTGCATCATTATTATAGTATCTGCAGTGATCACTTGCTCAACACTTGCTCAAAAGTCTTAGACAAAGCTGCTACATTTGATTATTTTTGCATCATTTTACATTAGTGCGACAAAGTTTAGGCATATGACACCTGAGATGACAAGTTAGTAACTCACAGCTGATGACGAGGTTTACTGTATCACTGTCGCCATGGCTGACGGGGTTGGACACGTGACACCTGAATGGTTGCTGGTCATAGCGGGTCATGTTGAGTATGGTTAGAGTGGAGCCTCCATCAGTGAGCTGAACTCTGTCACTGGCTGTAACCTCAGAGCTGCCGTTCAGCCAGAGGAAAGACAGAGAGGAGCCAGAGGCAGAGCAGGACAGACGGACAGTGCTGCTGAACTCCACCAAATCTGTGCTGGTTGCAGTTGCCACTACTTTGGAAACTGGCACTGTGGGTTGAATTATTATGAAGCATTAATGTTTATGTAGCAACACAATCACCCAGAACAATTCAAAAAACACTTAACAGTCACAATGTAATTATTATTACATATTTTTTAATGGTGAGAGGAAAAAAACACTGCTAATTGACAATTGAAACATTTTCTCCCCTTAAGTCAATCAAAATTTATTGAACTGATAATGATATTGCAGGAAAGTTAGGTGCAGGTCAAAGTAATTATCGTGGATATAGCTGTGGATTTACTCAAGTGATTTGACATTAAAACAGCTTCCACTGTGCAAAACATACTGTTAGTATAAGTGTGGTTTCTGCTTCAATGAACTTTCTGCCAGACTTGACACAGCTTCCAAACATTATGTGCTGCTTGCAGAGTGTTTAGGTGCAGCAATATATTAGCATACTGTAAACCATCTAAAACTTAATACATTAAATATAGATGTTTATATTTATTATTGCATGTTTTTTATGTGGTAGGTTAGAAACATCAAAGATGATACATTTCAACAAGCAATGACTTTTGCATGTCTTTAATAGAAGAGTGACATAGTGATGCATCAGCCTACCATGTACGAGCAGTGTGCAGATTCCTTTCTGTGCTGCTCCACCATTTGGTATAACAGTGACTGTGTATTCTCCAGCATCAGTAAGAGTCACCTTCCTGAGCTCCAGAGATGCTGTGGATCTGAAGAGGGTGATCCTGTCTGTATATGCAGGTCCGGTGAGGTTTACAGTAGTCGAGGTTATTATATTTAAAGTAGCACTGCTGATATTGGAGAAACTCCAGGTCACCACCAGGAATGGTGTTTCTGGCGCAGTCAGTGTTGTGGTAAACTTTACAGTCCCTCCAACGGCTGCATTGAGACTGTCTGGTAGCACACCAAGTGCATGGCTTAAACCTGGAAAAGACAGTGACATGTTTGGACAAATGTGACTGAACCTGTGCTGACAATGCACTGTGGATCAAAGGGAGAATGTGATCATTGTATAAACAATGTAAAATATGAGAGAGAAATATGAATTTTGCATATGAAATATTATACTAACATGAACAAATTTAAATATAATATTTTACCATTTGACTGGATAAACCAGTTAAATTGAAGAACTCTTCTGTGAAGAGTTTTGTGTGAAAACTGAAACATTAGAAACTCACCCGAGACAGTTCCTAGGATTATTAACAGTATCAGAGATGTTTCCATTTCTCCTGCAGGCACGTATGGAGTGTTTTCAGTGAGGAGGTGCTGTGATTACAGTATGTGTGCCTGAGGGGAGGGACCATGGACTTCTTCACCTGTTACAACATTCACCTTTTTGCAGTGCCTCAGTCTGCACAAAAACCAATGATTGAGAGTCACACAAATATTGGGAGAATTTGTCTTTTGGTTTTTATTCATATTCATATCTGACATGTTGTTGTGAATCATACAACATAAAAAAACACATTTCATGCACACTCATATCAATCAATAACAAAATCTTCAGCTTCAGAGTGCGAATGGCTAAAACAGGATAAAAGTAGCAAAGTGTTGACCTAACTTAACAAATGTTTAACATAAACTATACTTTCAGTTTTCAGTTTTGTTTTCATTACAATATTTGGACATTGTTGTCATTGACATTTTTTTTTTTTACTTTGTTTCAATCGCTGTGTACACTTTCCTTATTGTTGACTGATCACGCTGTTATGTACATATATATATTTTGTCAGTGTACATAAGGTACTGAATATGCATTAAACTTCTTCAATTCAGCTCTTTTTTCTTGTTTTTACTCTTACCACAGCTCAGCCTCATTGTTTAACTTTGACCCAGAAGCAACAGAGAAAAAACATCTAATATAGATGACATTCTTATTAGATGCAAACATAGGCCTAATGATATTTCACTTTCCACCAATCCTACAACAAATTCCTCATTTATTGAACTTTTGTCCACTGTTTCAGTCCACTATAATTCTAACAGCAAACAGATTTTCCGAAGTTGAATATTTTAAGTGTATAAGTGTGTATAAGAGTATAAAATCTGGTCTGTTAAAAGATCTGACATTTCTCGTGCAGTCAAACTTTCCCTGCCTCAGTGGGTTTGGAGCCTACGCAGTAAATTATACTGATGATGAATTTACAACATGGAGAATTAAAGTCACACTCTAGATTAGATGTTAATATATCAGTGACAGTGGCAATCTGAATGGTTTTACCTGCATATTATTCACCCCCCAAAGTTTGGAGAAGAAGTACAGTTGTCATCAATGTTTCTGATGTAAACACACGTGCAGCACGCATAAAATATTTATGCACAAACATAAAATAAGACAAAATTGTATTAACAATAAGCAGACAAATGTATTCATTTGGCATTCTGAATTTACACTGGGGAGATTATTACAAACAGATCATGTGGTGTCATGCAGTGACAGATTTGGCTCCTGCATACATACACAGTTTGTTCCATCAGTACTTACTTTCATCCTCAGCACAATAGCTCATAATCTCTGTGCAAATCAGCTTGCCCACTTTTAATAAAACTTTATCATGGTTGTAATTTGATAAGAATTCAATGGCCACATTGAATTATGTCATCAAAAGAATGAATCCACTTGTTACAGGCAGTATAAGAATATAGGAAAAAGAATAAATAATAAAACCATAGCTGTAGGAGAAAATTAAATAAAGCAAAACAGAGGTAGAACATGAGAGTACTGTACTCATATTCTGTAAAACATGTGCATACTATGAGTTTTATACTTAACACTTTGAAGTTAGACACTGTTTTTTACGCAGTCTCTGTGGTTTAAAGTGGCCTGGGCTCAGCTGTAAAACGCCAGCGTTTTTCTGGCAACAATCAGTCTTTAGCAACTATTAAATCAAATTGTGAAAACACTAGTGGGGCATTAGAAGAATCAGTTGACAGTTGTCTGTACATCCGTTGGCACATTAAAAACTAAAACTCTAATTTAATTTGGTATAATCATTATGGTGCCAGAATGTGTCATTAACAAATTTAGTCCAGAGAAATCAGGATACAAGTTGTACATTAGCCCACAGTTAACTGACTGACTTGTTAATGAGGTCCATGGCATCATCAAAGAAGAAGTTAGATAGAAAGAAGATAGAAGTTAAAGATAAATAGTAGCAATACTACTACTCTAATGATTTTGCATGTCTACCACTTTGCAACTAGTGAGTTGCTGACTTTAGAGATGACTTAATGTTTCCTTACTACAAAACATTGGTGGTTTGAAATACCAGAGGAAAGATATATTTCAAATAAAACTCTCAGTTAAGATAATCCTCAGATCTTTCCTAAATATGTTCTATGATATAGAAAGGTAAACACAATGTTTATAGCTGGGATCTCTATCCCTGTGGACCTCTGTTCGTCACTACCAGTGAGTCAAGTCATACATTTATAAGTGAAATAATCTGGTGACCTAGTTTAATAAATTTAGATTTTAGGCTCTTTAAGATGATGTTGGTGAGGCCTGCGGATAATACAGATCAGTGGGTTCCTAATAAGATCTGTTTTTAATTTGCTCATTCCATCAAATAGTGTTTTTAATTTGTTTTTAGAGTTTAAAGTTCTGCATTTGGTCTTAGCTTTAAGCATTAGAGGTGCATAAAAATAACTTGGTCTAGTACAGCTGATCCTTAAACACAATTATTCCAGTTTTCCCGTTCCCCTCACCACTACTGACGATTAGTCAGCCGAGACTTTTGCCTTTGTTCATCTTGGCTGTCAGTGCATTAACTGGGACTGGTTACAGCAAGAGATGTGCCTATAACTGGGCTGTTAAGTCACAGGTGAAAGTAAAGGTGCATTGCAGCACATGAGCGCACCCTTGTGGATGGGTGACGATGATGATGTGCATTAACACAATACTGAGTCTGACACCAAATTTTAATAAACGTTTAATATGGTGACATCTTGATAAGATGTTATCAGGCTTCAGTCAGCAATAAAGGACAGTGAAAACTTAATGATACATTCCTTTAAAGAGTGAATGGCACTGGAACAAAGTATGTCAGGTCTGTTATACAGCACCTGAAAAGTCAAGTGGTGTCAAGGCTGATTTATCAAAGGTGAATCTGTCATTTGTCCTCTTAACTCTAGGCAACGTTTCAGCAATTAGCAATACAGCTGCATATTACTTTACATATTACATTATAAAAAATACAGCAGGGATATATGCAAATATGAAAAACAATTGGATTAACATTTTATCTTCTGTCATTCACAGCTTTATTTCGTGTAAACATAAAATCCAAATTATCCAAAATCAACAAAACTCCTGATTAAAATATGTGACCTTGCCCTATAACATCTATTTCCACAGTGAAAAAGCAGCCTTTACACCAACATGAGTCCCATCAAGGTCAGGACAGTGCAAACCAACATGGACCTAGAACCACTGATGGGAGTAGCGGAGTCTGGATCAGAAGAAAAAAACATTACTCTGTCTTTCCCATTAGTTGCAAACACAAATCAGTATTGAGAAGTGAAGAGAGAGAAATGAAAGAGAGCTCAAATACCACGAAGTGTGTGGAACACTGACACCTCCAGACCAGTGATGGCATTTTGGGCCGTACAGGTATATCTGCCCAGGTGCCTCTCCTCCATCTCATGGATGTAGTGCAGGGGCCCGTAGATCTGCATGTTTCTGAACGTCCAAAAGAAAGTTGCCCTTGGTAGAGAATCAGCAGAGCAGATAAGAGTGACACTCTCCTCCAGCTCTGCTCCTATTGGCGTCTGAACAATTGTTGGTCTGTCAGGTCCATCTGCACAAATACAGAAGATGGAGATCATTAAGATGATTCCACTGAAGCTAAAGAAAAAAATTATTTTTGAATTCTTATACTCAAAAGAGATGTTTAGAAGTACTTACAATAGACTATAAGACTGCATTTGGCTGTATCAAAGCTTATATCATTGCGGACGTTACAAAGAAAGTCTCCAGTGTCTCTCCTGTCCACAGGGCTGATAGACAACACTCTGTTGCCATCATGAAAGCTGAATCTGTCACCAGGAACCAGGGGTTTGCCGTCTTTCATCCACACTCTGGTTGACACCAAGCCGTCAGCATTGCATGTTAGGTTCACAGACGTTTTACCCTCTATGAGGTTCTCTGTCGGGCAGGCTATAGTGGGATTCGACACTTTGGCTGTGAAAAAATAAATGAATAAAAAGATAATGAGAGACTTGTTGCCACCAGAATTGTGTTCTCAATATAAAAATATATTAATAATAATTAATATATCATGAGCAGCAGCTGATTTTCAGAGTTTTCAAGCATTCCTTACAATTCATTCCTGACATTACATACAGTGTCAAAATCCATAAATCTTACTTACTCAGCACCTCCAGTGTTGCAGTTCCTTGGAGCTGCTCTGCACCATACGGGATGATGACTAATTCATATTCTCCGGTGTCTTTTTCAGTCAGGTTTCTAAGCACCAAAGAGCCGGTAGATTTATCTAGGGTGATTCTTTTCTCGTAGCCCTGTCCCACTACATCTGTTGTGGTTGAGGTTATTACATTGGTGATACCGTTGAAACTCCAAGTCAGTGCAACAAATGGTTCAGCTGTTGGTTTTACAGATGCGGTGAAGGTCACACTCCCCCCTGCTGCACCACGAAGTGAGTCAACACTGAGCACGCCGGCTCCATAGCAAAGACCTGCTGAAATGCGAACATGATTAACCAACATTTAACAATCTAAAGTTCTCTTGATGAAGAATTGGTTAATGACTTCTTATACAGTTTTCTTACCGAAGGAGAGGATCACAAGTATGGTTGACCTGGGAAATGTGTACTTCATGGTGTATTACTCAGTTTGGTCCTCTTCTGATGTTATCTGACCTCCTGCTGTCGGCGTGTGTGCAACGACAAAGTGAGTGTCCCTGAGATTATCTGCAATAAATGAAACATGTCATCACGGTGTCCAGACGCTTGGCATGGTAAATTATTACCCCCATTAACCATCTGCTATTGTAGCTCTCCAAACTTACATTGTATAACAAGCTAATAAAATACAACTGCATGTTCAGAACACCAGAATTCATAATTAATGCATCTCATAGTTTATTCACCGTTTATGTCAGAAGTTTCAGGAACAAAAGAGCCTACAGCCATGCTCACAGCTCTACTGTATTTACAGTAGGCACAGCAAAGCTATAACATGAACATGCTAACATGCAATAAAATGATGATGCGTATTATGCTACTTCTACGACTAATAGTGCCACTAATGCTAATACTAATTACTAATATAATACTAATATCAAACTCTGAAAGTTACACAGTGCTTTCAGTATTTGAACTTGGATATTACATTTCAGATGAGGAAAATAAAATCTGAAAAAAAAAAAAAAAATCAACTTATTAACTGTTAGGCAGGGTTTTTTAAGGTGACGATAAATCAGATCGGAGACCAGCAGAGCAATCTAGTCACATACATGCAATAAGAAGTGACAGAGAACATAAATCAGGTAGAATCACTATCAATACCACTTTGCTCAAAGTCTTTTATCCACCAGTTATTGTTACACCACAGGAGGACAGCATACTGTAGCTTTTGGCAGACAAGTGTTCAACATAAAAGATTTATTTAATCTTTCAGGCAACAGAGCACAGCACTGATATAATTCATCAGTATAAAGTTCGACTAGTGTTACATAATTACCACTGCGACATTTATAAGGATGACTGTTAATGTCTGATGATTTGCTTTCACTTGTCTTTGAAAGCAATTGGTCTGGGGTGGCCATGTGATTGGCCAGCTGGAGTGAAACCCCATTATTCTAAAATATGATTGGGTATCTGTCCAGTGAGAGGCGGGATAATAGTTTAATAGTATTGAAGGTTCATATTTTATTTTTACTGTGCCAGTCAGGATTATTTAGTATGACTAATTATCCTTTAAATATTTTTAAATAAAAACAAAGGAATGTAAGAAACTGTTAGATAATGTAATGTAAGATAATTAATTAATAAGATAATTAAAGTAGATATGACTAATGGTTAAATAATGCTATTCAGATGTGTGTGCATGTTAATTACTTACTTGAACGGAAAAAGTCTGGGCTCACCATTGTAACACATCATTTTTAAAGATTAATTTCCTTGGAGAATAAATATGCCTGTCATGATGCTAATGTATATATATGTATTTATTGTGAATGGTTAAATGTTTTTCTTTTTGATGATTCAAGGCTGGACGAACTGGCTTTCTTTGCTGGGATATTTTCAGTCATATGACCCTTGATGTAACTAAATGAATGTGTTCAGGCATTAATATTACCAAAAAAACAAACAAGCAAACAATGCCACTGGTGGAAAAACAACTACATCATATATGGTGATGATGACACAAAACAGTGCAGTTTCCATTGCATCTTAAGAATCAACAAGCAATGCAAAGAAAAGTGTTTTTGCCAAACCTAACTATGGCTATATAATTATGGATTTTGAGATATGAAGACGGTATAAGAGTAAGTAACATGTAATGTGTGCACCACTGTACGCCCTCGTTAATCACTGACAATTTGAACTATGAGCAACTAGAAAGCAACATGATTGTAGCTAATTGTTGGAGAAGAAACTGGTTTTTAGTCTGTCAAAACAAACAGCAGCTAAGTGTTTTGACATAACTAGTCATAACTTTTTCAGGGTTGTCCCATGAATTCACATATTCATATACAACCATGAAATAATTTGTATTTATTGTTTGTAATGTGCTATAAACACATCTGCAAACACCTTTGAACCTCCATTCAGGTTCATAAAGATTTAAGATTGGACTCCAGATTATATGGCCTTTTCTTTGGCTTTATACATTCTTGTAATATGAAATGTTTGAGCGGCCTTAAACTGCTTCAACTTTCTCATTATAAAATAAACACACACCACAGAAGAGCTGCAGACTGCATCTTTGGGCATAATACCATTTATAGATAGATAGATAGATAGATAGATAGATAGATAGATAGATAGATAGATAGATAGATAGATTCAATTAAAGATACACAGCAATCAAATGAATGACTTCTTCTTTCTGTGCAGAGTTCACTGATTAACTGTGGTGACATGACCACATGAACCGAAGGAGACCTCACTGATGTTGCTGCTGAAATATATAGGATTTAAGTACATTTAAGTATGGGGGTACTGGATTTCTGACAATGACACGTTCAGATAAATTGTTAGTCCACATACTGTGGTGAGGCACTGCAAAAAATAAAATAAAATGATATGCACGCATACACACACACACACACGTACCACATACTCTCATATATAAATAAAAGTAGAAGAGAAAATCAATGAAAAACAAAAACATTGCTGTCTTTTTTCTTTTCCTCGGGTTGGTTATAATGGTTATGAAGTTTTCTCGTTTACTGATCATTTGCTGAACAAGCACTGCAAAACAAAACAGAGATTAAGAGCAAAATGTCACAGTTTTGATCAAGTGTAAGCTAAGTGGTTAGTAATAATTGGTTCCGCATAAAGTCAGCAAGAATATTTCAGAAACTTCTTGGTACATTTTCTTTCAGAGTATATTTCCACTAAATCAGACTAAGTCTACTAGTTCAAAACTCACCTTTAAAGGGGAAAGAGATCATCAAGTTTCTATTATATTTTCATATGTTGCTGACGTGTTTTCATACACATTTTCTCCATGTTCTGGGGGAAAAAATGAAAAAGTCATATGTGATTATTCATATGTAAAAAAAAAATTCCTATAATGGTGATGCACTGTGGTTTAGTTTGTATTTTGTGTTATTATATACAGGATAGTCTAAGTGAAGGGTAAAGTAAAAACAGATACCGAACAGATACAGAATGAGGTGGAGCTTTGGTCCTCCTAAATATTATAAATAAAGAATTGTTCAAAATGTGGCCATCCACACACAGATGCTAGTGATAATTCAAACAGTACCCCATGGGTTAATGTTTGACTAGTACTTTGTGAAAAGCAATAATAATAAAATACATTAATAAACTTAAATAGCTAACAGATATA
Organism: Datnioides undecimradiatus; assembly: GCA_008933995.1. Taxonomy (NCBI): domain Eukaryota; kingdom Metazoa; phylum Chordata; class Actinopteri; order Lobotiformes; family Datnioididae; genus Datnioides; species Datnioides undecimradiatus. The sequence goes on along the minus strand of WARS01000046.1, from coordinate 21,962,545 downwards.
AGGTATACTACATAATACAACAACAAAATTATTTTGTTATTTATTACAAGTATTTAAATTATTGCGCTAACCATTTTTTTAAATCACCCTATGAATGTAATCATCATTAAAAATTCATGTAATGGAGCTTTGTGAACATAGTATAATTCATTGTTGTTGTTTATTGGATAGCCTGTGCCATGTCTAATGTATAAAGTGTTAACCTTTTTTAATTGAAAGAAATATGTTTTTTTAGTCCGGCTTGATTTTATGGAGAATATTTTAACACTAGCCAAAGACGCACATAACGGACCTTTAGTTAAACGTCAAAATGTATGGGTTGAGGAATCAAAGTTTTACTGCCATATCACCAACGTGATTCTAGTCCGTCATTCTGTTTTTATCTTAAATCTATTTTCCACTTACTTGTTTTTAAAAATATAGTACCCTCCATCAGCAACTGCTCCACAGACGACCAAACATGCAATAACTATTCCAGCAATGCAACCGGCCGAACAGGTTGGCGGTGTATCTGTCACTGCTTGAACAAAAAGGAAGATGGGAGCATGATTTTTACAACATTTGGTAAACAGGAACTATTTCTTCACGCCACACAGTAAGAGTCTAAGGCTCTGATGTCTCCTGTGACTGGACAACATAAATCTGCCATCAGCAATACTCTGCAAATCACAAAATCCAGGAGTGCCAACAAAATCTGCAAATCGACACCATGCTGGTACCTGTTACAGTCAGTTCATGCACTGCTGATGATGTTCTCCCAGTGATATCATTCATGGCTTGACAAGTGTAGTTGCCGCTGTCAGAGAGTGCAATGTTGTGTTTAGTGAACACAGAAGAGTTGTGTATCTCATTCCCATTCACTGTCCAGGTTAAATTGGCAGATGGTGTCGACTCAGCGATGCACTTTAGTGTTAACGTCTGATCAGGATGTATCTCACTTGGACCTGTGATTTGAACCTTTTCTGGTCCATCTGAAAAGCGGATAGTAAAGGACAATGATAAAGAATATAAAGCTTGTTCTGTGAGTGCCTTAAAAAATTGTCTTTACAACCTGACAAACAGAACATTTTAAGAGTACAGTTTACATTAAATGTACAGTGTGTTTACCTACAGTTAACTATCATGATGTGTTTTACTGTAGCACTGCTGACAGGGTTGCTGATGACACAGGAATATTCTCCACTGTCTGTTTTCTTTAGAGGATGAAATGACAGCACTCTGTTATTGTCGTAAAAATGCATGTTCTCAGCCTGCGCCAGATTCGAGCCATCCTTCGTCCACGCTCTGGTGAAGACAGAGCCAGCAGCATCACAGGTTAAGTTGACAGAGTTTCCCTCGATAATCAGGTTTGTTGATGGTGTGACAGAAGGAACTGAAATCCTCTCTGTTGGGCAAAACACAAGAAACTGTGTGTCAACAATATGAAACCAGAAACAAACATAACCGACTTTCTTATTTATAGTATATTTATTTTAGCGTGAGTTTAACCGTTTCCGATTTGGACAACCTTTACCTTACCCTCAGACAGAAGATGGTGTGTATCAGTTTATACATCCTACAATAGAGAAGTGACCTGTTTCATTAAAACCACAAGGTTCTGCAACTGACAGAACAGTTGACAGTTACAAGACTCATGGCTTTTGCCATGTGGCGTTTCATCGCATTTCATCAGATGTCATTGCTTTATAGTTATGAAAACAAGTCTTATGACATGAAATACTTAAATCTGTTCTAACAATGTTTTTTGGCCACATTGAGGCAGTGGAAACAAGCTGACACTCAATCTCTATTTAAGTTGTTTGGTTGGACCCTGATCTATTCAAACGTTCACATGCAAGGTTGTCAGTTTTTTATTTTTAACTTATTTTATTTTACTGTAATCCCAAATGTTTCAAAAAGATTGTTTTTCATGTCTGTCTTTTTTTAAATTATTTAAAATTATATTCACATCCTGCCAATACAAGTCCAAAAGATGAACATTTAAGTGTGCCAGCTTTCTCACACTATGCCCTACCATTTCCACTGAGCCTGTTACTTCCAACTTACCCACTACAGAAACAACTGACAGTTGAGATGTTTCATTTCTCATAGTTTTGTTGTTCGATGCCTGACAGCTGTAGTTTCCACTCTGACTCATCTGAATAATCAGCAGTTTGAGCTCTGGTCCAGTATTCGGCAGCTTTTCTCCATTCAGAAACCAGTAAAACTGAGCAACAGGTCTGGAGTCAGCTGAGCAGTACAGGGTGATGTTTGATCCCTCCTCAAAGTGCTCTTGTGATGGGGATATTGTCAAGTTAATATTTTCTGGGCCATCTACAGTGTGCGGCATTCAGAGAGCCAAAAATGAAACAAAACAGAAGAAATTAACTAAAAAAGTGATGTTAGTAGCCTGCATGACGTGCAGCGTAGCTTTGAGTGAGGCCTCATTAAAACTGCAACTTAAAGCTCAATGATGCAGCGCTGAATAATGTAGTGCAAGCTGCACGCATAAAGTGCAATGTAAGCAGGACGCACAGGCATATTGGTAACTCACAGTTGATGTAGAGCTTTATTGGATCACTGGTACCAGTGCTTAAAGGATTGGACACGCGACACCTGAACGGCCCCTGGTCATAACGGCCTATGTTGACTATGGTTAAAGTGGAGCCTCCATCAGTGAGCTGAACTCTGTCACTGGCTGCAACCTCAGAGCTGCTGTTCAGCCAGAGGTAAGACAGAGAGGAGCCAGAGGCAGAGCAGGACAGATGGACAGTGCTGTTGAACTCCACCAAGTCAGTGGTGTTTGAAGTTACCACAACATTGGTAACACGCGCTGTGGGTGAAAAACACATGTAGTTTTATACCTGCCACCTTTCTTGTCTATGAAAGAGAAGTGAGTGGTCCAACCAGGGTCATCTGACTGTACAGGTTTATATTTCCTAATTACACACAACCACATTCACCATATAAACACAAGAGGTAAACCGCTAAGTGGTGAGATGTGAAAGGCACATGGCGGTGACCAGACCAGATTACATTAAAGACAATGTAGATGCAACAAAGAATCAGTATTTAAATAGTGATTGTATTTAACTATGATTGTCCTCAACACCTCTCAGTTGTCTCTGTATGAGCAACAATTGCAGAAGTATCTTCAACAAAAGTTACATCTTTAGATTTAAGTTTTATCTGATACTGTTCCAGGTGTAAGCCTCAGTTACATCATTGCTGTCCACATTTATTTGTATAAGAGCTTTTACTTAAAAACTTACCCAGTACAGACACATCTGAAGGCTGAGATGTTTCATATCTCATTGTTTTCTGGTTAAAGGCCTGACAGCTGTAGTTTCCACTCTGACTCATCTGAATATTCAGCAGTTTGAGCTCTGCTCCAGTATCAGGCAGCTTGTCTCCATCCAGAAACCAGTAGAACAGAGCAGCAGGGGAGGATACAGCTGAACAGACCAGGCTGATGTTTGATCCTTCCAGATGAACGCCTTCCAGTGGAGATATTTTTATATTTTCTGGGCCAACTGAAGTTCAACAAGAAACAATAGCAAAAAAATTAATGTTAGTTGCTTCAAAACTAAAAAGGCGATTGACCTGTAGCTTCACTCTTTACGTTGCACTATAACTGATTAGTATGAAAAACTGCAATATTACTAAAAAAGGACATGTCTGCTTTTAAACTCTGTGTAAATGACACCTGATAATGATTTAGGTGTCACTGCAGATAAGCAAACAAAGCAGAAGTCAAGGCCGCACCAAACTGTCTCTCTCTGAAGCTTGCATACAGATGTCGTCGGAACATGTAGGTTAGTAACTCACAGCTGATGACGAGGTTTACTGTATCACTGTCGCCATGGCTGACGGGATTGGACACGCGACACCTGAATGGTTGCTGGTCATAGCGGGTCATGTTGAGTATGGTTAGAGTGGAGCCTCCATCAGTGAGCTGAACTCTGTCACTGGCTGTAACCTCAGAGCTGCCGTTCAGCCAGAGGTAAGACAGAGAGGAGCCAGAGGCAGAGCAGGACAGATGGACAGTGCTGTTGAACTCCACCAAGTCTGTGCTGCTGGCAACTGCCACCACAGTGGAGACTCGCTCTGTGGATGAAAAACAAAATAGTTTTATATTTGCCACCACTTAACAAAGCTGCAACAGAAGGAAACACTGCAGTGGCTGACAATTACATCGCATATTTGTATATTAGCTCCTGCTGCTACAGAAGAGCAACTCTATAATTGATGAAGAAGTTGCACTGATTAGGTTCATTTGGGACATTCACACAATACTTCAGGCTTTGTTGATATTGTGTGATTCACGCAAACAACTCTGATTGATCTGATTTTGTATTTTTAGACTGTACTTTAACACCATCAGAAAGAATGACCTTCAAAGTACGGGCTGCATCAAACAAGTGTTAAATATGTCAACAGGAGTATGCAGGTGTACTTAAAAACTGAATGCTCAGTGTGTCATTTAAATGTGTCTTTATATAATACTGATACTGAAGTATAAGTCAGCCAACATTTTTTTAAATTAATTTCACAATGTAGAGTAAATGAAAGTTGCATTTGCGTCAACAGGTTTGTAGTTTGATCAGATTTGTTTGACAAAACTGGAAAAATAGACAACTCTGTGATTTTCATCAGATTGTGATTTAAAAATATCATTAAATCTTGATTGGTGAAGATAAAAGGCCTATGTTATGTTACACAAGACTCTTCCTAGTAGAGTTATGCCAAAGTACAGAACATTAACAAAACAAAAGTAGGGAAAAGTTTGATCATTGGCAGAAAGTCGCATATTAACAACTCCATCGCTCATAAGGGTCTAAATGAAAAGATTTATTTCCAATAATATGTTACTGGGGAATAACGCAATCTGAAGTGTTTTAGATGTTATGTTTTGTTATTAAACACCTGTTTGAACAGGAACAACATTTATGTATTTGACAATTGCTATGCAGAGTCTCCATTCAGCTCTGAGAGAGATACAACATGTGAAACATGTGCTCACCATAAACATTCAGTGTGGTGGATCCATCCTTGAATGTTTCACCCTGTGGTAAAATAAAAACTCTGTACTCTCCAGTGTCACTAAGAGACACATTCCTGAGCTCCAGAGATCCAGTAGATCTGAAGAGTCTGATCCTTTGTTCATATTCTGGTGAGGTGATGTTAACTCCAGCGTTTGAAGTGATTATATCTTTCTCACCAAATTTCCAGCCCACTGATAAAAATGGCATCACTGTCGGAGTCAGTGTTGTGTTGAACAGCACCAGGTCTCCCACAGATGCAATCAGAGGACCGTCTGGCAACACACCAGCTGCACAGGTTAAACCTAGAGGAGACAGTTACAGGTCAGAGATGAACTCTGGTAAGAACCTTATAAAAGGGATCACTGGAACAATATCCTTAATTACAATCACAATCACACAAAACCTGTGAATAAAGCTGAGCTGATTGTCAAGTAGCTAACCAACTAAAGCTCATGTTGTCATAAAAAGAAGGAGGAAGTTATTTTCACTTCACTTTCTGTTGTGACAAATAATTAACTCTGACTGCCATGCAAAGACCGAACTGGACTCCACTACACATCTAAATTAGAAAACCACTCTACTTACTGATGACAGCAGTTGGAATGAATCATTCTTCAAATAAAATAGCTGCACGATGCAGAAAACTGCAGGAGAGCTCAGTGTTATACAAAGTGTGTTACAATCAATCAGTCGATGCATCAACAATACCAATTGTTATAAGCTCGTGCTGTCTTAACAAAGTGAACAGCTCTGTAACATTTTATCTCCCAAAACAAAAATAGGGAGAGGGTCGTAATCTTACACTGTTTATAAAAAAAAACTGATGATTACATTTAGCGAAATAAATAAATAAATACTTGCTTTTATCTGCTGTACTAAGTGGTAAGAGCTCACCTAAGAAGAATCCCTGGATGGTGAGGTAAATCAGAGGTATTTCCATTTCATCTGCAGTATCTTTAATTGTGACGGGAGAAAAGGGGCAATACAATCCTTGACTGTCCACCTTCTACTCTCAATATGATGAGTGCTGATTTCAATATATAAGGGTAGTACAAGGAACTACTGTGCAATAGGGATTTTCCGATCATCTGAACCATGAACGGACCATCTGATGGTCGACTGCATTTATTGTGGCCACAAGTTGTTAATTATTAACAATGCAAACATCAAGAAACTGTAAAAAGGCCAATTAAAGATGCAGTGTAGCTCTGTCAAAACTTCATTCCCTCAGGTTCTTGATTACATGCTAGTGGGCTGGCTCTAGGAATGGCAATACAATATCACAATAACCGTTTGATTGACTGCTGTGGAATTTTGTACAGACGATCAAACCTATTGACTTAAATGATCTCCTCTAGTGCCACCAGCAGATCAAACATTTCACATAAGTAAAATATCGAAACATCTACTGAATGGATCAACGTGATATTCATGGTTTCCTCCATATGACTTTGATGATACTATTTTTTGAAGTTGATATTTGCTGCATTTTGTTCATTGTACTGTAATAACATTGATGATTCCACGACTGCAAGTACATTTACAAGTACATTCACTCCAGTACTGTGCTTGGGTACACTTTTGAGTTACTTTACTTGACTATCTACATATTCTGCTACTTTTTACTTCATTTCTGCAACAGTCAGAGGGAGTCTTGTAAGCAAGTGTTTGAATTTGACACGAGCAGCACCTGGGAGCCAGTGGAGGGACCAGAACAGGGGAGTGATCTGTGAGTGAGCTTTTTTGGGCTGGTTGAAGACCAGACATGCTGCTGCATTCTGGATCATCTGCAGTGGTTTCAGTGTACATGTGGGGAGACCAGCGAGTATGGAGTTGCAGTAGTAAGTGTGGGAAATAATGAGAGCCTGTTTCAGGAGTTGTGCTCAGACAGGTAGGGTCTGATTTTCCTTGAGCTGGAGGTGGTGTTCTTTCATCCATTTGGAAATGTCAGTGAGGCACAAGAGATTCGTGTTGAAATTGATTGATCATCACTGGGAAAAGAAAAAGTTTTGTGTCATCCGCGTAGCAGGGGTATAGGAAACCATGGGGGTGAATGATTTTGCCCAGAGGAGTTGTGTGTATTGAGAACGGGACAACAAATCTTTTTGGAAACTTAAATTACTTGTTAATTTGCCAGTTGAGTTTGTATTATACAAAATGCAATCATCAAATATATCATGATGGTATGGTAGAGGTTAAAATTGTATTGATCCAAAGTTTAAATTCACAAGCCACCCAGTGCATAAACTACATTAAGTAGTTAAATCACCTTTACCAGCTTCAACATTAAAGTGATGAACACGTTAATGGATCAATAATTGTGGTTCAGTAAATGCAGTCTTGTGAAATATGCCATTCTGCACGAGTACTAGTTTTGGTACTTTAAGCTGGCCTACATTTTCACTCTACTGGTTTTGTATTTTACCTGAAGTGTGTCAGGGCCGGACTCAAAACAGGACTCAGGTGCAGAATCTCGTGACCACCAAGGCAGATTTTATTGCTTGAGTTCAATGTCTCTTGACAGAGTGATAGGGCTATGAAAATTATTCAAAGGTTATCTGATGGACTATGGCTATGATATTTTCGTCTATAAATATATACTAACAAAAGGTCACTCCTTATGGAGGAAAAAACACATTTGACTATGAGTTACACAGAATAACAAAAAACGCTCCATGTGGAGGATAAATCCTATATCTACAAACAAACAAAAACGTCTTCTTAAACAATTAACCCTAATAGAAATGAAAACCACTCACCAAAGGAGGGAAAAAACCTAACATTTAATTCTAATCTATCTGGAAAACAAAACCTGATCTATGAAAAGTACTAACAGAAATTCACTCTTTAAGAGGCTTTGAAACACACTTGAAATTTCGAGAGCAATCTTGACTATGACTTTGGAAACGTAGCGCTGACTGAGGTGATCGTGAACGAAACACAGTGGCACAGGATAAAGGGAGACGCAGACTATTTAACACATGAGGGTAACGAGGCACAGGTGGACACAATCGGGAATCAGGGAAAACAATCAGACAGGTGGCACATGAGGAAGGGCAAGTGACCTGAAACGAGAGGAGAGTTAGTTTTCAAAATAAAACAGGAAACGACTGTTTGTCTGTTGTGTGTGCATGTTTTTTCCTGTATGTCTACTCGTTCCCCTTTTTCCCCTGGAAAAACATATTCTTTTACAAACATAGTATCAATCATGTATAATCACGTCCCAGCTCTTCTTCAAAGCTGCATATGTGCACAGAGAATGAAAAATTAGACCTCTTTTATTGTGGCAAACATCCATCCATCCACTTGGCCATGACAGTATACAATTGTGGCAAACGCCACTTGCCTTGTTAGAGGTTAAGAAACATGCTAGCAGGCTTTTATGTCTATGTTTGTGCCAAAAACAACAACAACAACAACAACAACAACAACAACAAAAACGCCCTCACCGTTTGACTGTAGGATTATTAAAACCAAAGTAGTGCCATCAGTATCATTGTCTTCATCATACGTCAATACTCCAATTACACCACAAGAGGGCGATGTTTTTCAGCTTTAGGGCCTGGCTGCAGATTCAGTGGGTTTAACTCATCATGCAGACAGTTCGCAGTTTACCACAGGAGCTCTTCGTGTATTGAGTCGTATAAAAAGAGCAGCCAGAGGCTTTCATGAGGACAGTCAAGACTTCAGTCCGCGGTTTACATCTCACAAAGATCGATGGAGATTTTACCTTTACTTTGCATTGTCTTTGCGGCTTTTACGGGTAAGAAATGAGCCTGAATGCGAACCTTGTTGTTTAAAATACATAGTCTGCACTTTTAAACGACGTTGAATTGTTGACTAGTTGTTTGAAAGGAGTTGAGCTTTAGATCAGGGAGCAAAGATCCTTACTAAGAAACTTAAACCACACAAAACACTGACACAAAGTTAGTCACATTTGTGTGTGATTTAGGGAAAATTGAAAAGTGTTTGTAAATAAAATGATTTGAATGGCGTGTCAATCGCTATCTTGTTAGATAACTCTTGTGAAATGAGTGCCTTTCTTAGATTTTATTTCCATGATGTGTTCTGTGTAAAGGTTACAAACAACCCTCTGCTTAAAATTCCTGATGATTAAACCACTGTAAGTTTGTAATTGTTTTTCAATAATTGTATAACACTTGTATAATAATAATAATTGTTAATTAATTAATTGTGTAAAAGATGTCAGATACTATAAAATGAGCCATGAGTCAAGTCCAATCGATTTAAAGCACCCTGTTGAGAGTGCTTGTGTGTTTTTTTTCTTGTGGATTTTGATGAAAGATCTTGTCCCAGTGGCTCATTTTATAATGTATTAGAGTTCACCTCTGACCTGTAACTGTCTCCTCTAGGTTTAACCTGTGCAGCTGGTGTGTTGCCAGACGGTCCTCTGATTGCATCTGTGGGAGACCTGGTGCTGTTCAACACAACACTGACTCCGACAGTGATGCCATTTTTATCAGTGGGCTGGAAATTTGGTGAGAAAGATATAATCACTTCAAACGCTGGAGTTAACATCACCTCACCAGAATATGAACAAAGGATCAGACTCTTCATATCTACTGGATCTCTGGAGCTCAGGAATGTGTCTCTTAATGACACTGGAGAGTACAGAGTTTTTATTTTACCACAGGGTGAAACATTCAAGGATGGATCCACCACACTGAATGTTTATGGTGAGCACATGTTTCACATGTTGTATCTCTCTCAGAGCTGAATGGAGACTCTGCATAGCAATTGTCAAATACATAAATGTTGTTCCTGTTCAAACAGGTGTTTAATAACAAAACATAACATCTAAAACAATTCAGATTGCGTTATTCCCCAGTAACATATTATTGGAAATAAATCTTTTCATTTAGACCCTTATGAGCGATGGAGTTGTTAATATGCGACTTTCTGCCAATGATCAAACTTTTCCCTACTTTTGTTTTGTTAATGTTCTGTACTTTGGCATAACTCTACTAGGAAGAGTCTTGTGTAACATAACATAGGCCTTTTATCTTCACCAATCAAGATTTAATGATATTTTTAAATCACAATCTGATGAAAATCACAGAGTTGTCTATTTTTCCAGTTTTGTCAAACAAATCTGATCAAACTACAAACCTGTTGACGCAAATGCAACTTTCATTTACTCTACATTGTGAAATTAATTTAAAAAAATGTTGGCTGACTTATACTTCAGTATCAGTATTATATAAAGACACATTTAAATGACACACTGAGCATTCAGTTTTTAAGTACACCTGCATACTCCTGTTGACATATTTAACACTTATTTGATGCAGCCCGTACTTAGAAGGTCATTCTTTCTGATGGTGTTAAAGTACAGTCTAAAAATACAAAATCAGATCAATCAGAGTTGTTTGCGTGAATCACACAATATCAACAAAGCCTGAAGTATTGTGTGAAAGTCCCAAATGAACCTAATCAGTGCAACTTCTTCATCAATTATAGAGTTAGAAATGTTGCTCTTCTGTAGCAGCAGGAGCTAATATACAAATATGGGATGTAATTGCCAGCCACTGCAGTGTTTCCTTCTGTTGCAGCTTTGTTAAGTGGTGGCAAATATAAAACTATTTTGTTTTTCATCCACAGAGCGAGTCTCCACTGTGGCGGCAGTTGCCAGCAGCACTGACTTGCTGGAGTTCAACAGCACTGTCCATCTGTCCTGCTCTGCCTCTGGCTCCTCTCTGTCTTACCTCTGGCTGAACGGCAGCTCTGAGGTTACAGCCAGTGACAGAGTTCAGCTCACTGATGGAGGCTCCGGTCTAACTATAGTCGCTGTGACCCGTTATGACCAGGGACCGTTCAGGTGTCGTGTGTCCAATCCTGCAAGCACTGGTACCAGTGATCCAATAAAGCTCTCAATCAGCTGTAAGTTACTAACCTACATGTTCCGACGACATCTGTATGCAAGCTTCAGAGAGAGACAGTTTGGTGCGGCCTTGACTTCTGCTTTGTTTGCTTATCTGCAATGACACCTAAATCATTATCAGGTGTCATTTACACAGAGTTTAAAAGCAGACATGTCCTTTTTTAGTAATATTGCAGTTTTTCATACTAATCAGTTATAGTGCAACGTAAAGAGTGAAGCTACAGGTCAATTGCCTTTTTAATTTTGAAGCAACTAACATTAATTTTTTTGCTATTGTTTCTTGTTGAACTTCAGTTGGCCCAGAAAATATAAAAATATCTCCACTGGAAGGCGTTCATCTGGAAGGATCAAACATCAGCCTGGTCTGTTCAGCTGTATCCTCCCCTGCTGCTCTGTTTTACTGGTTTCTGGATGGAGACAAGCTGCCTGATACTGGAGCAGAGCTCAAACTGCTGAATATTCAGATGAGTCAGAGTGGAAACTACAGCTGTCAGGCCTTTAACCAGAAAACAATGAGATATGAAACATCTCAGCCTTCAGATGTGTCTGTACTGGGTAAGTTTTTAAGTAAAAGCTCTTATACAAATAAATGTGGACAGCAATGATGTAACTGAGGCTTACACCTGGAACAGTATCAGATAAAACTTAAATCTAAAGATGTAACTTTTGTTGAAGATACTTCTGCAATTGTTGCTCATACAGAGACAACTGAGAGGTGTTGAGGACAATCATAGTTAAATACAATCACTATTTAAATACTGATTCTTTGTTGCATCTACATTGTCTTTAATGTAATCTGGTCTGGTCACCGCCATGTGCCTTTCACATCTCACCACTTAGCGGTTTACCTCTTGTGTTTATATGGTGAATGTGGTTGTGTGTAATTAGGAAATATAAACCTGTACAGTCAGATGACCCTGGTTGGACCACTCACTTCTCTTTCATAGACAAGAAAGGTGGCAGGTATAAAACTACATGTGTTTTTCACCCACAGCGCGTGTTACCAATGTTGTGGTAACTTCAAACACCACTGACTTGGTGGAGTTCAACAGCACTGTCCATCTGTCCTGCTCTGCCTCTGGCTCCTCTCTGTCTTACCTCTGGCTGAACAGCAGCTCTGAGGTTGCAGCCAGTGACAGAGTTCAGCTCACTGATGGAGGCTCCACTTTAACCATAGTCAACATAGGCCGTTATGACCAGGGGCCGTTCAGGTGTCGCGTGTCCAATCCTTTAAGCACTGGTACCAGTGATCCAATAAAGCTCTACATCAACTGTGAGTTACCAATATGCCTGTGCGTCCTGCTTACATTGCACTTTATGCGTGCAGCTTGCACTACATTATTCAGCGCTGCATCATTGAGCTTTAAGTTGCAGTTTTAATGAGGCCTCACTCAAAGCTACGCTGCATGTCATGCAGGCTACTAACATCACTTTTTTAGTTAATTTCTTCTGTTTTGTTTCATTTTTGGCTCTCTGAATGCCGCACACTGTAGATGGCCCAGAAAATATTAACTTGACAATATCCCCATCACAAGAGCACTTTGAGGAGGGATCAAACATCACCCTGTACTGCTCAGCTGACTCCAGACCTGTTGCTCAGTTTTACTGGTTTCTGAATGGAGAAAAGCTGCCGAATACTGGACCAGAGCTCAAACTGCTGATTATTCAGATGAGTCAGAGTGGAAACTACAGCTGTCAGGCATCGAACAACAAAACTATGAGAAATGAAACATCTCAACTGTCAGTTGTTTCTGTAGTGGGTAAGTTGGAAGTAACAGGCTCAGTGGAAATGGTAGGGCATAGTGTGAGAAAGCTGGCACACTTAAATGTTCATCTTTTGGACTTGTATTGGCAGGATGTGAATATAATTTAAAATAATAATTTAAAAAAAGACAGACATGAAAAACAATCTTTTTGAAACATTTGGGATTACAGTAAAATAAAATAAGTTAAAAATAAAAAACTGACAACCTTGCATGTGAACGTTTGAATAGATCAGGGTCCAACCAAACAACTTAAATAGAGATTGAGTGTCAGCTTGTTTCCACTGCCTCAATGTGGCCAAAAAACATTGTTAGAACAGATTTAAGTATTTCATGTCATAAGACTTGTTTTCATAACTATAAAGCAATGACATCTGATGAAATGCGATGAAACGCCACATGGCAAAAGCCATGAGTCTTGTAACTGTCAACTGTTCTGTCAGTTGCAGAACCTTGTGGTTTTAATGAAACAGGTCACTTCTCTATTGTAGGATGTATAAACTGATACACACCATCTTCTGTCTGAGGGTAAGGTAAAGGGTGTCCAAATCGGAAACGGTTAAACTCATGCTAAAATAAATATACTATAAATAAGAAACTCGGTTATGTTTGTTTCTGGTTTCATATTGTTGACACACAGTTTCTTGTGTTTTGCCCAACAGAGAGGATTTCAGTTCCTTCTGTCACACCATCAACAAACCTGATTATCGAGGGAAACTCTGTCAACTTAACCTGTGATGCTGCTGGCTCTGTCTTCACCAGAGCGTGGACGAAGGATGGCTCGAATCTGGCCCAGGCTGAGAACATGCATTTTTACGACAATAACAGAGTGCTGTCATTTCATCCTCTAAAGAAAACAGACAGTGGAGAATATTCCTGTGTCATCAGCAACCCTGTCAGCAGTGCTACAGTAAAACACATCATGATAGTTAACTGTAGGTAAACACACTGTACATTTAATGTAAACTGTACTCTTAAAATGTTCTGTTTGTCAGGTTGTAAAGACAATTTTTTAAGGCACTCACAGAACAAGCTTTATATTCTTTATCATTGTCCTTTACTATCCGCTTTTCAGATGGACCAGAAAAGGTTCAAATCACAGGTCCAAGTGAGATACATCCTGATCAGACGTTAACATTAAAGTGCATCGCTGAGTCGACACCATCTGCCAATTTAACCTGGACAGTGAATGGGAATGAGATACACAACTCTTCTGTGTTCACTAAACACAACATTGCACTCTCTGACAGCGGCAACTACACTTGTCAAGCCATGAATGATATCACTGGGAGAACATCATCAGCAGTGCATGAACTGACTGTAACAGGTACCAGCATGGTGTCGATTTGCAGCCTTACACTCTTACTGTGTGGCATAAAGAAATAGTTCCTGTTTACCAAATGTTGTAAAAATCATGCTCCCATCTTCCTTTTTGTTCAAGCAGTGCCAGATACACCGCCAAGCTGTTCAGCCGGCTGCATTGCTGGAATAGTTATCGTGTGTTTGGTCGTCTGTGGAGCAGTTGCTGGTGGAGGATACTATATTTTTAAAAAAAAGTAAGGGGAAAATAGATTTAAGATAAAAACATGGATTGTATGGCTTACAACAAGTTGAACCCTGTGAAATCTTTGAAAAATAAGCCAAAGGCAACTATTTGTAAGTAATTCTTATAAAATACAACTTGGAGTAATGGTTGTGACAAAATAGGGGTTGCACCTCTCTTGGAGAAATGTGATATATGGATATTTTGATAATTAAAACTGACTTAATGCAAACAAAGTAGCTGACATAAAATGGTAGCCTGGTTGCTGAGTATACATGTTGCCTTTATTGTCAACATCATGTGTCAGAAAGTAAAATAATACCTAATAATAATATCTGATTTCCTACTCATTACCTCTCTTAACAGGAATACTGCAAAAAAAACAGGTAAGTGTATGAGAAGTTTGTGTGTACATGTTGTGTATGCGATTGTGTATTTAGAAAATGTTGTTTACTCCCTTGATTGAATTATTGACATATTGTTTATTTCTCATCTGCAAGGATCTGTAAGCGATGAAGGCCTGGATAACACAGCATACGCAGACAATCAGGTAAAAGACAACAGTGTGTTTTCAGTGATGTACATGTGAGTACAAGTTGGGTTGCATTGTATACAATCATGGGGCAACAATGAACACTTATGCAGGTAGAATAAGTCAGGATATTTAAAGGTCCACACACAAGGTTATACTGGAAAAATATGAGTTTACATTATAAGTTTGTTGAGAATTAGAAGCTGTAAGTGTCAAATGTCATTACTAATAGTAGGTAATAAGTGATAATACAATAGTGGGTTGCAAGCATATCTGCATGAAATACTAAAAGTACACTATTAGGATATTTAGAAATTCAACATACTAAACTCTTCAGAGTGAATGTGTTAATGGCCAGATTTTATAGAATTCCAAACAGATGAGATGATTAGATTTACTTTAGAGCAGTTACCTAATATTTTTCAATATTTTTTTCTTTTGAAGGAGCTGAACTATGCAGATATCAGGTTTCTCCCGAACAAAGATGGCGGGATAGTCCAGGTGGGGTTACAGAGTGAGTCATCAGAATACGCTCAGGTCTGTGTGAATAAAAGTCCTCCTGCTGCACCTCTTAGCTACGATGCCCACCTGCAGCGAATGCAGCGTGCAGATCCTGATGCTAATGGCACGCATTGGAGATGATGGGTCAGCTGGTCAGCGTAGACCGGAGACAAGAAACAGGTGACGTGTGGTTAGACAGATCTGCACTTCCCTCTCTGTGCCTTTGTAGAGGACAAACATGGACTTGAGTTTACATAGCCAAAGCACTTTAGTGTTGGTTAATAATCAACCAGTTTATGGTAGTTATTGCTGTGGCTGAGGTCAGAAAGCACAGTATTGCCTTATTACTTTGCATACACTATATATAATAGCTTTCCATTCCCTTTGATACAATGTCTACAGTCAATTAAATGTGCACATATCTGAATTGAAATATGTTCTGTATGTGATTCAGCTGTTTGCTTGAGCCTCATGTTTAACACTGGTGCAGCGTCATATTTAACATGGCATGTGTGCTGTGTGATACCCTTTAGTTTGCAGCTTATGGAAGTTTGTTAAAAAAATATTTTACATCCTGCCAAATGTAAAATACTGTGGAAAAGGTCTTTGGAGCTATAAATCTTCATAATTTTATTCCATAATGATTGTTCAAGGATCCTCTTCAGTTCTACTTAAACCTGGGAAAAATGCAAAATGACAATATCAGAGTGTGTTTTTTGTGGAGAGGTACGTCTGCAATAAATATATTAAGTCTTAAAACAAATCTGACAGGCATGTGGAAACTGTGTCCTGTGATGAATGTGTCACTCTGTGATAATCAGGGTAATACAGGACAAGTTTATGGTAAATGCCAGTCAATGTTGCTGTGATAGGATGATAAGGTGCTTTCTCCATGTCTGCCAACAAGAGAGTAATTTAAATACATGCAACAGTGCCAGTGGACAATAGAAGTAAATTTACATTGCATCACTCCTAACACCACCTAACATTCTTGAAGATGTTTGTCAATTATATTGTGTACTGTATCATTATCCTAAGGCATTATGTGCATTAATGTTTGCACTGATATCTTTTAGAGAGGGTTTCATCTAATGTCTTTAATTTTTGGTAGTGTGGGAAACAGAGGATGAAATCAATAGTGCTACCTCAGATTTCTCTTAACCTAAATACGACTTTAAACAACAAACAAACAAAAAGAGATTTAATCATCGACAATTCAACTGTCACATCACATCAGGAAGACGTTGTAAATTATGTAATGTATATATTGTAGGTTTTTAAGACTAGGGTCCAGGCTGCAAATAAAAGTCAAAATGATTGTGTCATAGCAAGTGTTGCATAGATGCCAGGGAAGAAACATTTAAACCTGCAATAGTTGATTTTTTTGGCCACTATTGGGAAACCTGTGAATACAACACTGACATATCACCATTTTTTAACATGGTGTGATAAACATAATAGCAGTCAGTTGTTTATTTACAGATCCAGCAATTATAGAGTAATTTCTCTGGTCAACTGATGTATACAAATCTACGACTAACTCCCTTTTAGCTCTGTTTTTGGTCTCTAACAACTCCAGTGGGATTTTGTTGGCTCTTCAGTAGCCCCACTTTGTGCCTCTCATGTAATGGCCTACATAAAGGTATTTTTTTTTTGTCAACTCCTACACAAACTGTTGACCTGTTGTGTTCACCTCCTTGTCAGTAACTGTGTCTGCTGTTTTGTGTATGTGGAAGGTAGTGCACTGTGATTTGTAATGGGTTCTGCAGGCTTCACAGCAAAACAGTGAGCTGAAACTTGCATAGTTTCATATTTTCATTTGAAAAAGCTTTATGATAAAAATACAGCTTAAAGCTGTTTAAGTGAACGGATGTAAAATGGATTAAATTGTTTCTGTCTTTGCTTAAAGATGAAAAATAACCTGAATGGCACTATGTGCCCTGCAAGCGTTTTTCCATGGTCATTAAGGTTTATTTGAAAAGCGAAGGCTGACAGCCATTTGTCTTCAGCCAGGCTCCACATTAACAGATCAATGCCTTTCTTCTTTGTTAGACTATTAACCAGCAATGCAAAGTCAATAAAGTCAATAAGATCTAACCACAAGGGTCGGGGATATGGTTAAACAGTATCTTCAGCACATTTTGTTAAAATCAAATTGCTAATTCATATTTTAATTATAATTCCACCTTTTTTTAAAACAGTGATTGGTTCAGAGCAAAGGAGATAAAGTGAGTGAAGCATCTAATGTGTAGGGCTGGCCTGAGGTCCCCTCCCTTAGTTACTCATTAGTTAAGATCAAAGTCCTAGTGAGCTATTCACACAGCTGATTTCAGCTGCATTGAAAGTTCAGTCCTTTGAATTTCTACATTAAACCTCCATTACTGAACCCAGTAATAATGATGAGATTAAATTATTTTACATGCTGTTTTAAGGTCGTATTAACTGATTGTAAGGCACTTTGTAATTTTGAATTAATATTTTATATTAAATGGATGGTTAACCATGAAAACACCACTTCATTTATTGAGGGTTTGTGTCCCTTAAAATGCCCTTTAACCATGTATAAAATAAATTAAAATACATAATACACAAATACAATTAATAATTAGTCCCAAAATTGAGGTTAAATACCACAATAATGTTCGGGGGGAAATGATGTTTTCAAGACTGAATTAATAATTAATTAAATAATTAACAAATAATAAATAAATATTTTTTTAATCACTATCAACTGTGTTGTATCAAGATGTGTTTACCATTAACTCTTTTTCACTCTTTCTTTATGCTCAACCTGAACATAGTTCTGCTTTAAGTATCACAAGCCACATCGGGTGAACGTGTGATTAATGTTTGACCAAAGAAAGTATGCAGTGAATGTAACTCTCAGGGTGGAAATATTGCATTTGTAATCATGTGATTGATTGAATAAACTATTTTTTTTCAGTGTAAAGCAGGTCCTTTTCTTTTCCATAATTACAGAGACCATGTAAATAATGATATGTGGATGTGGTTTATTTGTTTATGCCTAAAGTCAACAGGCAACCATAAATGCAGGAGGGAGTTCATTGTATGTGAATCTGTCTTCCACCATGGCGAAATATTCCTGTTTATTACAGGGAAGTATATGATTTCTTCAGATAATCATTATTTAATCTGCTTTATATTGACAATTACTGCATGTGATTGAATGGTGTTAGTGGCGATAATTAACTTAACTTACTTACTTAACTAACTGAACTTAATGACGGTATCTGAAGAAAGGTATCATCATAATCAACATCATAAAAAGAGGAGAGGAGGAGGGAAAAGTTGTAGGCAATTGGCAAGCAAAATTAAATCGATTTTCAGGAACGATAAAGCATTTAAAACCAATAAATTCAAAGTTCACCCTTCTAGATATGTTGCTGTATCAACCTAATGTAATCACAATACTATCTACTCAAATAAGATCGCACTAAAAGTCCAGCAGATGAAATCCATAGGTTATGGTATTTTTCCTTTTTAATGCCTTATTCAGTGTTAGATGAAGACTAAATGAATGAACTCTTAAAACATAATGAGAATTTCCACACATCAATACATACTTTCACCAGAAAAACCCCACCTATTTGAGCAAAGACAGTGTTTATGGGCTGCTCTTAGTGTGTGACTGCTGGGAAGAAGGTGAGTCATCTATCACAAGTGATAATGTGACAAACAGTGGTGATGATGGACCTTCAGTGTAATAAAAATTCGCCATCATCATCATTTCGTAGGCACACCTCACAGTCTAGCAAACAGTTGCCTCCCATGTAATCAGACTCAAATGTCAAATCCCTAAAAATAAATAATGATGACCTGATGCTCATACACCCAGACGCTGTTGTAGTAATAAAACAAGGCCATTCAGGCCATTTACTGTACATCTTCCTCTAAAAAGGGGAAGGAACAACAAGTAAAGAGAAACTCCTGTGAGACAGTGCCTTCCAGTGTTTCATGCAACACAGCTGTGGGGAACAACTGTGACATTTCAACACACCTGTTTCAACTTGTGTTTTCACTGGTTACCATTAATCCGTTAATGGAAAAAAAAAAAAAAAACCCAAACCAAAATGACTGCCAAAACTTTTAATATAGTAAAAACTATCAAAATGACGAGCACTAACCTAAACTTTTAACTGAATGATTTGTGAAAATTCCCTTTGCTCATAGACTGCAGTGATTTCATCATCAAGTAAATTCCTGTATTAGAAAAGGTGAATGTGTGAAATCTGGGAGTGGCTGAAATGAATAATTTTGCTTTCGTCATGGGTTTAGAAAACTTCCTGTCTCCATCATAGCTGATGGAGACAGGAATACTGTAGATCTTGACTAAATCCACAGTGGAGGCAGACAAGAGAGACATTACAATGACATCTAATTGGAAGAAACTTTACTGGCTTTTGCTGGTTGCACTGACAGGTAAGAGCGCTTCATTTACTGACCAATTATTTTTATATTTACTGAATGCCTTAAAGACCTTGTATATGAGCATTAAGATGGTGAATGTGATATCAAGAAAACTGTCAGCTGTTGTGAGGGCTAAAGGCTAAACTTTGCCTTTGCTGATGTTGTATTTGATCCCAGTGTGATTTCACGTTTATTTTGCTTTCATCAAGCACTGTTTCCACATTTTTCTGTGTTACTTACAAGTTACTTACTTATTCAGGAGTACCAGGTTTGGAGGCCAGGACGCTGATTTCCTGGACCGGTCAGGTGACAGCTGGACTCAGTACCACTTTCACCTGTTCCTCTTCATGCTTCCCAAACTGCACCTACACCTGGTCCTTTATGGGCCGCACAGTCAATGGGAACACATTAACATTGACACCAGATGGACTGGACAGTACACTGGAATTACAGTGCAGTGTGCTCAATACAGAAACAGGAGTCTCCAGCAGTATGACATCCATTGTAGAAATTAAGAGTAAGTACAGGAGGTTAGTTGCTGTGTCAGTAAAGCAATGATGGACAATAAATAAACTGAAAATGTTAAGAACGATTTTGAGGCACCACTTGTGGATATTATACACGTCGTCTTCACCAAACTATTTTAGATAAAACAGACTCACAGAAGACCCTATAAAAACAACACATTGTTCAAAATGAAATTACCATTACCATTAGTTTTCATTAAAACGCTTTCAAATGAAACTTATGCTGCGGCCGCTTCCTTTAATGAGCCGGGTCGTAACACTGTGGCTCCTCACAAAAACTAGTGACCAGTTTGTACTGGTAGTGCTTTAGATATGTGAATTGTTAGCAGCCTCTAACAGAGAGTGTTCCCCCCCTTAAGCATACACATAATGAGTAAAGATTGAGTCCAAAGTCCGAAAAAATAAGTGCTTGCCTCTTTTTTTGTTTTCTCGGGACCCTTTGAGGGGGCCCAAGCCACGGTTTGGAACCCACTGGACTAAAATACCTTACAGTATATAGTAGTTAAAAGTAGCTACCTGTAGTACATTCTGAAAGTACTTCTGTATTTCTCCTTAAGTAAAGGATCTGAATATGTCAATAAGTTGAGTCTGAGTGATATATAAAGTTAGTTAAAATAAAATGTTTAAACTGTCTCTGATGTGTGCGCCTCCTAATTCCTCAGGATCTGGAAATCCTCTCTATCTGCTGTATTTTTGTTGCAGATCGAGTGTCAGTCCAAACCAGTCCACCAAACACTGTCCCATCTCTCAACCGATCACTGGATCTGGTCTGCCATGTTGCTGCATCAGGTCACCTCTCAGTCCCATCACGCTTGGCCAACCAGGTGGTCTGGTACAAAGATGGTCGGAAGCTGATCCTGCATGAAAATATGCAGCTGCTGCAAAACACGTCACTCCACTTTGACTCACTGCTGCCCTCTGATGCTGGATTTTACCAGTGTGAGACTTTTGTGTCTGAGGTAAAACAGGCAAGAGTTTTCAGCCTTGGCTATCTACTCAGCTGTAAGTATACATGTGAAGTGAAGAACAGTTTGAGGAAGCAATAATGATGGATTTATATTCACATAGTCCAGTGAACTTCCTAATCTTTTGCAGTTGATACATGGAACGTCAAAATCATCGGACCTGACATTGTGTTTCCCGGCAAATTGAGTAAATTCACCTGCTTGACAAGCTGTACCGTAAATGTGGACTGCACTGTCAGCTGGCAGTTCAGGTGGGGTTTCCCCCTTGGAACATACTTTTCTGTCCATGAAAATGAGCTCAGGTGGACCCCTTCAGTACCCGGGTCTTTCCAAAACTTCACCTGTGTTGCAGAAAATGCAGCTGTAGGAAAATCTGCTGAGGCCACCAAGATGGTAGAAGTTAAAGGTACTGACAAGTCATTGTCACCTCTCCCATTAAACTACATTGTAAATTTATTTTAATAACTAACTTTGCTCTGTTTGTCAATGTCACTTTCATACAGGTACTCTTCCCTCTGGGATGGTGGCGGTGGTACCAGGACTTTTTGTAATGATCCTCAGCCTGGGACTGCTGGTGCTTTTTAATTAATAGAGCTGTTTTCTAATGTTAAAGGTTTAACAAGTGTATGACATATCAAAGAAACATTTTCCATGTTTATGTACATCAAAATGGATGTTAAGAAAAAATTGCACAGCAGTGATGGGGTAGTAGTTGGTGTGTAGTTAAACTTCAGCTTTATCCCCTCATAAAGTATTTTGTAACATATGTAATAATATAACATTTATTGAATAACATTTTGTAATAATATGAGCACTAAAATATATGCTCTACACAGCCTTTTTTCATCATTTGGTCTCTTCAGCCTTTTGACAGTATTTCACGTCTTTTAGTCCATACAGAATAAATGAAAATGGAAAGAAATTAAGAAAATGGCAAAACTGCACTCAAACCACTTTCAAAATAAGGAAAATATACTGTACAAATACTGCCAGAGTGCACCACAATGAAAATATAGTGCACAAAAGTGGGAGGACATGGAGACAGTGACAATAAAAAGAAACAAAAGTGCAATACACTGCCTGTTGGCAAACATTATGTTCATCACACAGTATTTTCTCCGGTAACACACAAGATGAATCCAGAAGTTACCAAATATAACAAACTAAATGTCAGCTTAATGCTAAACACATCTGGCTAATGCAAATACACACAAGAAATTAAATAATATTCTATAACATTGTTAATAAAGTGTTATTGCTAATTCTGCATTGTTCACATATAAGGTGCGTCCACTGTGATCCTGATGCCTTTCCTTGGTGTTTCTGCACAATCACATACTCACATTTAGCAGTGTGAGCCATTGTTTGACTTGAAGTTGACCTCGGACCGGCTGGTGTTACTGATTCACTCGCATGCTGAAAAGAGGGTTTTGTGAAACCTATTTCTATCTTGAGAATAACTGACTCTTTCATACTGCTGGGATTTTAAAACACCTGCAGCTAGTGCCATGCCAATGTCTCCATTTCCCCGCTGACAAGTAAGACAGATAAGATAAAGGCACAGATGAGGGAGACAGAGGCCCACGGTGTGTTTTGCTACAGCTGTCTTGTGTGACAGAACAATATTATCTGTCCCATTTGTCCTGCTGTCCTTTTCTTTCTCGTGCTATCTATGTTATCTCACTTGTGTCATATAGTTTTAGCCATGTGGTTTAGTGAGAATGGGAAAGCAAAACCTAGTTACATATATATTCAAGTTTCAGTTGAAACACTTTAAATATTTTCTTAGACCTCAATACTTTGATTTAAGGCTCCTACATTAGTTTGGTATGAAAAATAAACCATTTAGCCAACATTTTGTACTTGTGTTTACTTTACTTTGCATTAATCCTTTTTCTGCTTTTGTTTCGTTTCGTTTCGTTTTGTTTTGTTTCGTTTCTTCTGCCTGTCTTTTTAGTTTTGGGTGTGGCATGCTGTTTGCTTCCCACTGGGAGGTGCTGTGCTCCCAGTTACATGAGAACTGAACACAATGAATGTCCTCATTAACTTTGTATTTTACTTCACTGTATGTGTTAGTATATCTCCCTTATGGGATCATTACTGGTAGTTCAGTTTTGTTTAATATACTTTAGTTGAATGCAGAAGTTCAGTGAAGATGCTTTAAGATTAAACCTCCATCAGACTAACACAATAAATAAGAAGAAGAGGATAAAGAACACATTACACAACTCTACATAAAACTTATAACTACAAAGGTAAGCGTACATGTACAAGTTTTCATTAAAGACAAAGCAAACAAGTGAGGATTCTGTCACGTCACCCAAACAGCCATACCTGCATCTCTCAAAGTAATTATACATTTTTAACAGTAATGATAACAAGGCACTGTCGGAACAAACTCAGGCCCCTATTGAACAAATGTGTATCATCAGTTTAGCATCAAGCACAGATAGATGACTGTGCTCTGTCGTTTGGACATGTTGTTCATTGAGTCAGTGTGTTGGATTACAAGGACCCGGACATGCGTGGCAGTCAAGACGCTGCCTGCGTAGATTTTCTAGATTTCAGGGCAACACTAGACATCAGGGGGATTCCGTCAGGTGTTTTCTGTGAAATTATCTTCATTGTTGAGGTCTACAATACAAAGTGAGTCCAGCATACTCAGGATATCATTTTGTTACCTGGTTTATACCCCTGACAATGGCACTAAACACTAACTAGTCACACAATGGTGGTTATCAACATGTCGTGTCAAACTAGGGTTTTCTCATCTAATTATAAGTCAGTTACCATGACAATGTACCCTGGTAAGAAGTGAACCACAGTCATAATCCTGAAAATCATAGTTATAACTGAGGCCTGCACCTAAAGTCCCACTTCGTAGAACAAACCGCAGGTCTCTAGTTTTCCTTTTTTTCTAAGTTCCAAAAAATGGAGCTTAGCTCATTTCCATTATTTCATGGAATTCATCATTGCATAATCTACAAATGAGCATAACGTTTTGCTGCTTTCTTCATAACTGGGACTCTCCCTCTTTGCTCAGTGCATTTAAGCTGCACACTTCCACCCCCCTATCAATCAGCAATCTTCCAGGATTCATCAACCCATCACTTCATCTGCCTCATCAGTTGCAGCAGAGTTGTCAGTTAGCACCACTGCCTAAACTGCCCTGCTGCTGTTCAGGGTTGATACTCCTCAATTACAAAATCTCCCTGTGGAGTCCAAGCAGCAATGGCTTTCTAAAGGAGACCAGTTATGTCATATCATCTGTCATTATGTCGCTAATTTAATTCTCTTGTCTCTCCTGACTGAAATATATTTGCAGGGTTTTCCATATGATATGTATTGAAAACAGAACACATCAGAGTGATAAGAAGGTTTTAATGAAAAAGTGAAAGTGAAAAAGACTTTCCACACCTCAGATGACTTAACTGAAAGAGCAGCTAATATTGGCTGAGAGGTGGTGATAATGGGACTTGTTCTGTTTTTATGCACAGAACTTTGAAGAAAAAAGTGCCTCACACACTAATGTGATGCTTTTCATGTGGGATACCACATTCATTTGACTGTCCTGGAAGCATTATTCAAACTATATTCATTTGAATGTGTAGAATTTTTCTTCATGGGAGTGTGGACTTCATTATTTATTTAGCCCTAGTTGTCTTGGTTTATTCTTTTGAGCTTATATAGTTTATAATTCTGCTCCAATCCATTTAAGAAGGAAACACTATACTTTTGCTCAACTACTGTACATGTCTTTGACAGCAATGGTTACTCACTTTTCAGATTATCCACTAATAAATTAACTAATAAAGCATAAAATATTACAGATTAAGCACTGAGCAGTGAATAAAGCAGTTAAGATTTTTCTATAATTCTTATTTAATGCATTTTTAAAAATATAATAAACACTACTTTATAGTATAGAAGAGTGTTTACAATGACACTTTGATGACAAACCATTCAATTCAGTTATTAGAAGTTTTAAGTCTAGAATAAATGGCCTATACTTATATAGTGCTTTTCTAGTCATGTGACCACTCAAAGCACTTTACACTACAAGTTGACATTCACCCATTCACACCAAACGAAACTAAGGAAACTGAGGATTTCTAACCCATTCATACACCGATGACGCAGCATCGGGGGCAATTTGGGGTTCAGCATCTTGCCCAAGGACGCTTCAGCACACAGCCCAGAGGAGCCAGGGATCAGACTGCCAATCCTTGGATAGGGGGACAACCTGCTCTACCATTGAGCCACAGCCCCAGAATAGCTGCTTCTGCTATTCACCCTCATGCTGTACAAATCATGCAGGTTTGTCATCAATCACACCTTTTGTGTGTCAGGCACAAAACACAGGCGTACTCTAATAGTGAACTTTGCACCACCACTGCTCAGATAATGCCACAGGTGTTTGCTGAGACATAATGTGAAGGGTGTAATGATTTGCCTAACTCATGTGTAAAACAGTATTTCTTTCTTGTTTCTGAAACAAATGAGAAGTGCACTGATTGAATAGTGAACATTATAGTTAATATGATTGTCTAAAGTACAATGCAGCATAGATTGTTATGTCTACCAGTTGCTTTTTTTTCTACTTGCACATTCAGTACACTGAGTACACAGAGGAAAGGCGATGGACCTTCTCAGCAAATATGTGCTAAACAAAACAGCTGAAGGTGCAGGCGCGGTCAATTTGAGCGTAAAGCTGTCGAAAAACATATGGAGTGGAGTTATCTCAAAAATCTGTCTCTGACACACACAGTGGAAAGACCAACAGTCAAATCTAACCTTTGCTGAGTAAATAAGGGGGGGGTTATTATAACTCTCACAGCTAGATAGAAACATTGTAAAGTAACACAAGTAACTCCTGCCTCACACCCCAACTGTCATAAATCGTATTTTACTCATTGGCCATTTACCGAATGAAAAATGAACTGCAACTTTTAAGTGTGACAAAAGAAGCACCAAATAACCAGAAACTGTTCGGGTAAGGGTCTGGACATATGAGTAAATAACAGAGGATATAATAATAATAGAGGATTAATAGTGAGGACATCCTAGGGGTATCCAGTTCCAGGCTTTTGAGTTTCTTTAATAGCATTTTAACCTCCACTGAAGGTCATCCAGCACAACATGCACAACTGAACAGAAAAGGAAGAAATCCTGCTATCCTGCCAGGAATCTACCACGTTGTCACGATAACTGGATCCAGCCCCAGGGCTGACTGTTCTGGTAGGTAGATACTGATGAGACAGGTATCAGCAGGATACAGGATGCTCAGAGCGAAAACCAAACACTGGGCGATGGCCAACCTAACAGAGGAACAAATAAGCTCATCTCTTACATCCTTGTACATTAGTTGTGTTTAGTCTGTTTCTGGTTATGGCACGCAGAGCTAAAGGAGGGCATTGCTGTAGCAAGTGCCGGGCCGTTCCCCACTCTGTTGTTCTGCCTCAAGTAAAAATTAAGAATATGTATGATTATGTACAGCCAACATGTGTAAAGTAAAGGAAATCTGCAGACAGAAACAAAACAGGAAAAGGCACACGCAGCACAAAGTCTTTTGCAACTCTTTCTGACAAACTAGTACAGCTGGACATACAGAGGGGAAGGGGCAAAGAAAAATGTGCTGATGAACTGTTTATGCTACCCTTTTACTGGCAGAGGTCCCAGCTGTAATGAAAAACTATGATCCAAAAACTGATTTTGCAAACATCTTTAAGGAACAAACAGCAAATAGTCAATAGTAGCTTACCATTCGCTGGAACTGCCTGCTTGTGTTGTAGTTTTCCTGCCCCTTTGCTCAGATGACCTCTGGACAGTTTATGACTGTATCTGTCAACACTCATCTCTCTCTGGTCACTCTACTTGTTTTCTCAGTTTTATAGAGTTTATTTTTGCTATGTGAGCTGCTCCAAACATGTCTGTACCTCAAGACAGATTTATAATTCTCATTATAATTTTACTTGATGCTGCACAATATAACTCTAGATGGTGTGCACAGTTATCAAAACACTTTCTAATAAAGATTTTTTTTAAGGGTTTAGAGGTGGTATGGAATTTAAGCATTCAATCCATTTCTGACAAAAATGATTATTTTTGGATTTGGCACTTACATTATGAGAAAATATATATTATTACAACCAAATTTGATTAACATCACAGATGTCAAATATTTTTGCCCGTGACCAAGTGTGTTGTAATATGTTTACATATCAAACTGTGAATTCTGGCTGATAGCGAACACTTACAGGGAGCACACAATACACAACCACACCCACATTCAGCAAACACACTAAAATCAAAAACATCAGGTACAGTTAGATGAACTAAACTGCCACACTAAACACAAAACAATGTCTTTATCCTTAATTAAAGTTCCACTACCAGGCTCTTTGTGCAGCCTTCAAGTGTTACACTATTTGGTCTTTTGTGTATAGCACTTATCATGTGTACTGCTGCCATCGTTAATGCAAGATTAAACAATGCACTATTGTTTATCAAAATCATTCAGTAATGTTACTGACTGATGGGAAACTGAATAAAAAAATACTGACTGTTAAAAAGACATCCATGGTATTTTCTATAAGGCTGTATGCTAATCTTGAGTGAAATTAAAAGTAACTTTCTTATTCTTTTTTATTCTTCTTTTTCATGAACAGAAACTCATTCTTTGGATGTTTTGTTGGAGTAATCAGAGAGAGAAAAAGACACCCAGCAAAGGGGAAGATGGTCTATTGTCCCTTTATAAATCCTGTTAAAACTAAAAGCCCTTAAAAGCAGAATTGTCCAATGACAAGACAACAGTTGATACAGATGTGGAGTGGTGAGTACTAAATGTGCTTAATTTATACACCTCAAGTTAAATAGCCAATATATGTTCCTTTTTGTGTTCAGTCTTTTTTTTCCCCAAGTTTCCATCATATGCTTTTTCACTTTTGTCATACTGTCGAGTCATACAGTGTACTTACAGTACTGATTGGTTAAAAGTCGCAGAGTGACACAGGTTTACAGTAAATGGACACTCCTAAATTTGTACCACTAAAACCCCCTTGTGAACCAGGGCAAAACAAGGTGCGGCCACGCCTGGGAGGTGGCATGGTGATAGAAGACTAGTGGTCAGCATTTACATGATGAGAACAGAAACCTGGACTGATGTAGAGCAAATATTTGCTGATCAAAGCGCTGCTGTGACCATATAATATTGCCAGATCTTAATTATCCCGGCCATTTAGCTGACAAGGAAGTTTCCAACCAAAAACTGACTGACGTGTAAAATGGAGTCTTCAGTGGTGTTTGTCCTTATCCTGGCCCTGATTACCTTCAAAACAGGTAAGGCTGAATCATTCTTAACATGTATTAAGTTTTTACCAAAATACTGATCTTCAGTTCAGACAATGTGAGTATCAGGCACTTCTAAATGATAAGACAAGTTTTAAATATGCTTCTTTAATAGATTTTAGTGACTTCACAACTACTACATTTGAGGGTGACCTAATATTCTCTGTGCTTTGCTTTCTGCTTCTAGCTCCTGCTTCTAGCCAGAGCATATACGCCTCTGAAAACCCCTTACCAGTGGGCGGCAAGGTCACACTTTTCAGCCAGGCCAATGTCACTACAGGGGCATGGATGTTCAACAACTATATCATTGTGATGATATTTCCAGGAGATACAATCATACCCAGCACTTGGAAGGACAGGGTTATATATAATTCAACCACTTCATCACTGACTATAAGGTCACTACAGGTGGAAGACTCTGGAATGTACACATTACAAGCGGTGAATTCATTTCTAGCTCAGTTAACACTGTCAGTCCAAGGTAAGGACAATTTTATCCCTTTCATGTTTGCTTACTTCCACCTATACAAGCTCACATTACATTCACATTTACATATTACATATTTACAGCATTGGATAAAACAACAATGAGCAGACAGTATTTGCATATTTTAGTTTCGAATTCTATGTTTTGCATGACAAAAGAACAGAACGGTAAAGGGGTCTGTTTGGTCACCTAGCACTTTTGTATTATACTGTATAGAACAACTTCATTGTTAGGCCAATGTTTGTGGCATTTGTGAGGATCGCTGTGAAATGCATCATAAGCCTCAGTTTGACAAAGTCCAATAAAAAATGTGAAACATATATATTCACAAATATCAGAAATCAGAAATTGGGGTAGTCAATGCTGGAAATGTGTGCTGATGAACAGAATATGACCCCAACTCTGCCCCATCAGTCATAGATTTAATAGTCATACTCTACAAATAGGATTTTTGAAGTCTCGTTTTAATTCTGACTACTACACAACACTGACACAACACTGTTTGTTTACTGCTGCACACATTTCAATAAATCTTCAGACAAATGACTTGTAATGTCTTCTTCTTCTTTCCAGTGCCTATTTCACATGTAACTCTGAAGGCAAATGCAGCCAACCTGGTGGAGTTCAATGACACAGTAGTTCTCATGTGCTCTGTATCCAACGGGTCCTCTCTGTCTTATGTTTGGATGAATGGCAGCTCTGTAGTCACAGCCAGTGGGGCAGTACAGCTCAGTGATGGAGGCGCCAATCTCACTATGGTCAAGGTGACACGCTACGACGAGGGGCCGTTCAAGTGCAATGTGTCCAATGGTATCAGTCATGAAATCAGTCCGCCTGTACGACTGAACATCAGCTGTGAGTTTTCACAAGACAACTTCGATGCCTACTGTTTGTCATTAAACAACCCCAACACAACATAAACCTCTAAAACAATTTCCTTCTTGTTGCTTCATCAGATGGTCCAAGCAACACATCCATGATGATCATGCCCATGAAGTACATCTATAGAACAGGATCTAACATCACATTGTCATGCTCAGCGGAGTCCAGCCCCCCTGCAGTTATCCAGTGGATGTTTAATAGTGTCTACCTAGATGAGTTTGCCCCACAGCTTCAACTAAAGATGGTTACAGAGAGCAACTCAGGAAATTACCAATGCATATTTCACAACACAGTCACGTCCAGGTTCACAAGAGCAAGTGCAAAAATCTGGATTTTGGGTTTGTAAAAGTATTCAGTATTCAGAGTGCATTTTCATGACTCTTTGATTTTGTTTCTCTCTACAAAGGCACTTAAATTTTGGTTAAAATGCTTATTTTCTTTCTTGCCGAGATTTTAATCAGAGGACTGGTACCCACTCCCATATCTGTCAAACAAGCCGGTTGGCTTAGTATAGCACTGAGTCTGTAAACAGGTGTAATTACATGTAAATAGCAAAGAGTGCAGGGTTAATGTGCCAGACTATTTCGCAACTGGGCACAGTGACTTCCTGAAATTTTGATGTCAACATGATGTAGCTAAGCAGTCAGCAGTGACTTATTTTCACACTTCAGTTTTTGCTTGTTAAAATGAGACGAAAGATATCATATAGTAATTAGCAAGTGATAGACGTGCTGGTGCACTTTGTCGCACTGTTTATAATCTTTATGCTAAACAAAGCTAACTGTTGTAGAGTTGTATCAAACTTCCCTCTAAATGTACTATGTACCATATTTACTCAACCCACACAGATGTGTGATTAATTGTAATTTTAGAGATTAATTAACTTTAAACTCCCTTCTCTTCTTCCACTGTAGCGCCAATAGCAGCAGTTGTGGTGAATCATACAGGTGGACCAGCAATACTCAATGAGACGTTCACTATGCATTGTGAAGTAACTGGACCTGCTGACAGCATTCAGTGGTGGAGGAATGGTCAACTTATTTTTGCTGACAATACAAAAATGTTCGACATGGGCAACAAGACTCTGACTCTCAACCCAGTCCAACATTCAGATAATGGACTGTATCAGTGTCAGGCTTTTAATTATGTGAGCAACCTGACCAGTAGCCCCTACACACTTAAAGTTAACTGTAAGTATTTGAATACCTTTCACTCTTGCTTTCCCCTTCTGATGCATATTGATATACCATACACATCAAACTGGAAAATGTAACCTTTTCACTTTCTTGTCTAACATGAAAAGATGGCCCAATGAAACCAGTGATCACAGGGCCGTCCATGGCTCTGACAGGTGCAAGGGAGATCCTGAACTGCTCAAGCGCCTCTTATCCTCTCAGCCGCATCAGCTGGTATTTCAATAATTCCCTAGTGGCTACCTCATCCTCAACGTTAGCCGTCGGACCTCTGACCTTTAATATGAGTGGGACATACACCTGCATGGCTTTCAACAATATCACTGGCAAAAACAACACTGCCTACGCAATGCTTACTGTTTTAGGTAACTTTCTGTGGAAAAATGGTTAGATTTTTGGTGAAGATGGTCTTTTGCTTTCACGTCAAGAGTTACCTGATCGATACAACCTTCACATCTGCCAGTTACAACTTTCATTTTGTGCTGATTTTGGTGCCACCTGTAGATAAAAGTTAAAGTGTCCACCGCCTGGTTTCATAAAGGTCTAGGTCTAAAATTAGCTCCTCCTGATTTCTTTTAGCTGTCTAATGTAAACCTCACAGGAAAATATACACTTCAAGTCAATGTACACTTGACTCTTCTGGTCTGTGTACTGTACATCGTTTGGTCTGACGTTACTGGTAATTAGATCTGCTGAAAAGCATTAGCATCTATCTATCCATCTATTGCAGCCCTAATGCCAAGCTAAGCATGGCTAACTGACTCCTAGTTGTAGCCACTTACTTATTGCACAATTTTCATACAATAAAGCAAATGACAGTTCCCAAAATGTCAAACTATTTCATCAAAGTTCATTCAGTATGCCACAAAAGTAAAATTCTTGAAACCAGACAGTCAAAGTATCATTATTATTATTAAGGCTAAATCAGCTGCCATTGTTTTATTCTCTGTCCCTCTACAGCTCCAGTGACTATGGCGTCCATAAAAATTGTGGGAGCTCAGCCAATCTTAAACCACACTTTCACTCTTACCTGTGAGACAGCTGGAAGTGTTGAGTCAATCATCTGGATGTACGATTGGTCCCCACTGTATGCTGACAATACTAAAAACCTCTCACTGAACAACGCCACCCTCACCTTTGATCCTGTCCTGCTCTCTGACAATGGGCCCTATTGCTGTGCAGCCTCTAACCCACTCAGCAGCTTAAGTAGTGAAATCTTCAAGCTGGATGTTTTTTGTGAGTACTCCACATGCTGTATTCTACACCCTAATCACCTTTTTAGGAGAATGGGACTCAGCCAAAGACAAAGATGAAGCGCATATTGAAATATTTGAAAACAGTGATTCATCACAAAATACTAACTTAAACTCTTATGAATTAAATACCAGTTTTCTGATTTCAGGTTATCCAAAGGTGGACTTTTCCTTTCGTGCACAGTTGTGAAATGTATGAATGTCTTTACAGTGAGCTTGTTTTTAAATGATTAAATAACTTCAGTTAAAACCCTTGTGTCTAGATGGACCAGACATGCCAGTTATCTCAGGACCAAATGTTTCAGTGACAGGAGCCAACGTCAAACTCAGCTGCAATGCTTCATCAAACCCTCCCAGCATCTACAGTTGGTTCTTCAATGATTCTCTGGTGGCCAATATGTCTGAATACGTCACGCCTCCTCTTACCAGAGCAATGAACGGGAAGTACACCTGCATGGCCTACAACACCATTACTGGCAAAAACAGCACTGCATACATAATGCTTACTGCTATTGGTGAGACTTGAATGGCAATTTCTATGTTTTTGTTCAAATGCTTTCCCTGCTTACAATCAGGAAACGTGGATCCAGAGAGAAATGATTAGCTGCTGTTCTTTTTTAATTGTTTTCAGATCCAATAATAGATGTACGAGTAGAAGCACCAATGAATCCTGCCATAGAAGGTAATTACTATAGGTTAACGTGCAACGTGAGTGGACCTGCTGATTATGTTTACTGGATAAAAAATAGTGAGCCACTGCATGAGGACAACAGCACTGTTTTCTCCATGGATGACAAGATGGTCACCTTCAACCCGCTGGAGCACAATGATACTGGAACCTACCAGTGTATGGCTATTAATGCTGTGTGGAACATGACCAGCCCTCCTTACCAGTTACTGGTGAACTGTGAGTAACATTTTTAAGGATTTGTGTAATTGATCATTTTGAACTGTCAGTTTCATGTTCTGCGCTGTCATCATCTGTTTATTAAATAAACAGCGTGCCATGGATGCATACTGTCTGCTTTGCTGTTGCAGTTGGACCAGAGACACCGATCATTGACGGGCCAGCTTTTGCAGAGACAGGACGTACCTCGGTCTTCAAGTGTTCTGCCAAGTCGATGCCTCCCAGTCAGTTTAGTTGGTGGTTCAATGGCTCCAACGTGGCAAACACTTCAGTATTTACAACTGGCCTTTTGTCTTTCAATATGAGTGGGGAATACACCTGTGTGGCCTACAATTCGGTGACAGGAAAGAACAGCACAAACTCCATAATGCTAACAGTCATTGGTAAGAAAACATGGGTGTAACTTCACTGCATGTCATGTGACCGTGTGACTGAAAAACCTGATTTCTACTTTGTTTTGTGTCCACAGAGGCTATAAAGTCAATTATGATCAGAAATGACACAATTCCAATAAACTCTGAAAACTTCACTCTTACATGTGAAGTCACCGGGCCCTATGACATAATCTACTGGATGAAGGACAACGTGCATTTTAACATGAACACTACTGCAGTTAAGGCTAACATGTCCTACCAGACTGAAGACAACATGCTGCACTTCACTCCAGTGACCATGCAGGATGATGGGATATATCAGTGTATTGCTGTCAATCAGGCTGGTTCACATGCAAGCCCTCAATACATGCTCCTGGTGAAGTGTGAGTGTGGAAACTCAGTTTTGAAATGAAAGTTGAAATGAAATGAAAAATGTCCTTTTAACTTTTTTTCAATTCAGTTTTTTTATGACCAGCCCACTTTTCAATGTCCAAATTCTTTCCAATGTTAATTCTTGTCCTGTTTCACTCCAAAATCCATCATGTTACCGAAGCTACATACTCTAGAAAAGCCACCTTTTATTTAGGAATGTTGCATGAAAACGTTTTTACTTACCAAAATCCTTTTGAACAATGGAAAAAGAAAAGACAAATAAATAATTTGGCATCTTGTGTTTCCAGGCAGGTGTGTGAAAATAACTGCAATAACTGCTAACTAAGTAGCTTTACTAATGATTTTAACACACACCTGGGTGCCTTGTAGATTATGAGAATAAATAAATAAATAAATAAAACACACAGTAAAGCTGAGCAGAGTTTCCGAATGAGTTTTAGAAAGCTCTTCTACAGATGAGCGTTTTTGGCAAAGCAACACAATACCTGTCATGTTACTGACATAGTTCTGACCGTGTCTCTCTACTTGTTTGCAGATGGCCCTCTGAGTGTGAATATATTTGGCCCTGATTCAGCAGCAGCTGGCTCCTCTGTGTCCCTGGCATGCTCTGCTGTCTCTTGGCCAGCCTGTGACTTTGAATGGTTCTTAAATAATCAGTCATCAGTTCTGAAGTCTGGCTCTGTTATCACTTTCTCCGCGCAAAAAGACAATGAGGGGAACTACATATGTAAGGCAAGGAACCCTGTGACCAATATCACAATGTACCAGACTAAAGCCTTTTCTGTTGGTGAGTGAAAGTTGAATCCTCCCCCCTCCTTATTTTGGATGTGGTCACTACAGTATTGCCATTAAATGTTTTTTAATAGTTTTGTATAACTAAGACAAAACTAAGACTAAGACGATTTTACCATTATTATTATTCTTATCATTTTGCCAATTTATGATTATTATGATTCTCAGGTTTAGCTCTCTTGAATTTAATGCATGCATTAAAAAATAAAAATAAAAAAGCAGACTCTATGCTGCAACATTAGTTTTCAAGTTTGCTCAGGATTGATTTCAAATCAATCTCATGATGTAGTTAATGTAATTTTCCCATCACTTTAGAGCGACACTGAGTGAGTGAGACATTTTTCTGTATTTTTCATTATTTTCTTTTCTCTCTCCATCTTAGATCATGCCTCTACCCTCCGCGTCCCCTCCCAGACCGGTCTGATGTTGGCGGCTCTGTTTGCTTTGTCTATCACTGTGCTGATCAACTGAGTCCAGGAAACCTGAAAAACTGAAAGGTCTCTTGCTCCCTCTACAGTCAACAATGTCTATAAAATTAATGGGAAGGTAATACATAGTCAGTATTCTAATGCCGTGTTACCACGTTGCATAGATTTTTCTAGAAAGACAAAAAGGAAAGTGGAAGTATGAACCTTTGCGAAACTTTAATTAAAGTCACATTGCTATTTCCTATCTTTAGATTTATTTTCATTAACATACAATACAGAATAGTAACATTTAGACTGACAATAAAAGTGCAATTATTATTATTAGTAGTAGTAGTAGTAGTAATAGTAGTAATAGTAGTAATCATAGCAGTATGGCTATGGTTATAATATTTCCTGTTGTTAGGTTAGTGTTTTTGTGTCGGTGGTTGTTTCTGATTTATCCTTAAAAATACCTCCACACTCTTTTGGTATCAAATAGCAATATTTCCTTCTGGACACCAGCAGGTTTTTTTTGTTTGTTTGTTTGTTTTATGTGTGATAACGCTATAACTGTAAGTAAATGTACATCTTAAAATGTTTTGATTTATTCTTTTTTATTTTATTTCTCAATCAATAAAAAATCAACATGATCAGTTTTGTGGAGACTTTGTTGTGGATGATTTATCTGCAGTTATTCTTAAAGTAACAGCCATGCAAACATTTGTTGGTGAAACATTGTGCTGTTTACAAAAAAACACAACTTGAATATGTATGACAATGATAATTGCATAAGCATCATATACACATGAGGATTGCCTCTTGGTGTTGTTTAGATGGGAACGCTGGGACGAAAAGCCTTGGGGTACTTCTTCGGGTACATGTTTTTTTTCCTGCTGCTCTTTGTTTTCACTTGCAGTTTGACACAATCCAGACATGTAAAGCAATATGGTTAAAAAATGATTTAGTTTACTGTGCAAAACATTTTAAAACACTTTTAAAGAGTAAATTACTATAGGCAACTCACATTTTCCCTGGTTGCCTTTG
Organism: Datnioides undecimradiatus; assembly: GCA_008933995.1. Lineage (NCBI taxonomy): Eukaryota > Metazoa > Chordata > Actinopteri > Lobotiformes > Datnioididae > Datnioides > Datnioides undecimradiatus. Next base: position 21,926,281 of record WARS01000046.1, on the reverse strand, counting down.
TGTCTGGCTGACTGCTGACAATGGCAGCGTGTACTTTCTTTTCCTGTTGGACCCAAATACACAAGTATAAAAGAGCAGAACGGGTTACAACAATGCATTCTGTGGATACTGAGGCTCTGCTTACATATAAACTGATGACATGCTAACTAGACATTTATTTGGTTAACTCTGATGCTGCTTTCACCTGTACAGTTGCACAGTCCGTTGCGCTGTCCTGGGGTGTTGACTGGCTTTGCAACAGTCAGTAGTTCTTCAACAGCCGAGGGTACATATTTTTAAATTAATAAAACAAACAAAAAAAATTAAATCAGTTTGATTAAATGAGTTAATGCAAGTACAAACATTAAATAAAGAAAAATGAACCATTCTTGTATTTTAAATTATTTTTTAATCTCACAGACCATTAGTTAATGTTTTGACAATCAAGGATTGGTCTTGTGCCTCAGTAACACCTGTAAAAAAAAAAAAAAACAGAATAAAATGCACAGGAAGTGAATTTACTTTTACACCTTAATACACTGTCTCATTAAGGAAGGTAAAGTGTACAATACCTTGACGGTGAACAGTAAATATCAGTGGTACAAGACCGAACAGCAAAAACATTGTTGTTCCCATGTTGTTCCCCAAGGAAAGAAATCTTACATGCGCGCTAACTTGAGTCTAAGTGACAGAGTGAAATGGTTATTGTTGCGGCTCTTTATAAAGGATGGCGTGGATTTCTGAAATAATAGCCGTGACACATTCATTGGCTGCCAGTTATATGAAGCGAATCTTGCCCTGCCAACACCTTTAGAGTGGATGGCAGTGAATAAATGGAAAATATGTACCTTTGCCAAAAAAAAAAGGTTGTCAATTTGATTGAGACCTCATTATTTTGAAAAAGTGAGGGACCCACATGAGCTGCACTTCAGCATTTAAAAACCAAATATGCCAGTGTTTTAAAGTTTCTAGTGCCACTACTCTTACAGTTCCTTATTATCATATCAACAACCTGTTGTTATATGATCATAGTTTGAATGGCAAGTATGCCAAATGCACATTTTGAGTTCAGTTCTTTGCCTTACTGATGCAAGCTGAGTCCAGATTTTGTCATATTTTTGTCATTGTGCAATATGCTTCTACAATATGCATCTGTTACACTCTTGGAAAACTGAGATTCCTAACGGACATTTACGCTCATAAATCACAGTTTTTCTTTGGTGTACAAGGCATACTGTTAAATATCAACTCTCTTTCCTGGCTAAAGCATGTCACGCTAAACAGGTTCACAATGGATTGTCATTACAAGTGTTGATTAGTCTGTCCGCTCCCCTGCAATGGATACGTCTCAAACTGTCACGCTAGATCATGTTTGCTATAATCAAGGCAACAACCCTGTAAGTATGAGGTATCGGAGACAAATGCTGGAGGAGGCGTGAGTCTTGTGGCAATAATGATGAAGCCAGATGCACGTTAAGAGCAAACCAAGACATGTTAGCTCTCCTCAAGTTTCAAAAATGCAGCACTCTGCTCACAAACCATGTCGGTGTCCAGAACAAAACCAGTCAACCAAAAGCAATAAATCTCACGTTGACTTAATCTCTGAATGTGTACTCTATGTGAACCTGTTGGATAGTGATCAGACCTAAAAATGTAGCACTATATTAGTGTCAATCAACACCTCAACACAGTATCAGCACAAAGATCTTCTTAATCAATCAGCCAAGGGACAATGAAACCATTTTGTTTTCACGTTTAATGCATTCTTTCATCACTTATACAACCATCCTGAATCATACTTCAAGTTTTGTAGCACAAACCTTAACCATGAGGCTCAGAAGCATTTTAGTGTGAAGTAAAGCCTTAAAAGATGGTCTGACAGGCCGCTGTATTGTGAGACTAAACTCGAAGCACAAGCAACTTCAGGTGTATCCATACAACTGTATGACATACTCAAACACATCTATGTTTGCAACAAAACACAGCCTTGAATTCTGTAGCTGTTACAATAGGTGAGGCAATAAAGTACAAGAACAACAATGACACGTGATAAAAAGCAAATAGATAGTAATGGTCAATCAAAAACATTTGGTCATTCAAATTAAAATATACAAAGGACATCAGCCATCATCACAACAGAGCAAATAAAGCTATTGCCAAATAAATGTAACTTATGAAACGTAATGAGAAACCAAAATGACGAATTACAGCTTTTTCCTAAGAAGGGCAGTTCTTGCATCTTATGTATTTAACCTGGCACCTAAAAGCCAAAGTGTCACACATTTTCCAAATAGTTTCTGGTCCAGTAACCTGAGGCAGACAATGTAATTTGTTAGAAAATGTCTTCTGAAAAGCAGATATCCATCCATATTCTGAGCTAAATTAGGCTTTCATAGTCTCATGAGAAGTGTTGCTGAAGGGAGGACATCTGGAGCACAAAGTAATTAATAGTTTTAATAAAGGAGCAGCAACTACATGTTTTGACCTACATATCCTAATTAGAGTAAACCTTTGTCCATGATCATTGGCCACCTGTATTTATTCATGTATAACTGTGTCTTCCAGTGTCATCCAATGACATGTGATTTCATGGCCCTGACTGTATATCCGACAGTGAATTCCTCTCATCATTTGTATCATGTGGCAGAGAAACAACATTTTCCTTCTATAGAAAAAAACACTTTGGAGAGCCAAAAGCTAGTTGAATAGATGCTTACCGAGAATTGAGGCAAACCTCTCTATAGCACAGCGCATTCGATTTCTGACTGTATCATAAACATATAGACTTTCTGGTCCCATTATCTCTAACAGTGGTCACCAACCCTGGCCATGAAGGTGACTTACACAATTAACAGTTGTAGTTCTTAGCCCTTAATAACTGATTCCATCCATTATTTAAGGTGTTGATAAGCTGTTTGTGATGTGTGAAGCTCTCTGGAAACAGGAATGAGGACCACTGCTTTAGTGTAAGTTTGTATCCTGGTTGCTCAGTTCTCAGCAGGCTTCTCTAGCATGGACTTGAGATGGGCATGCAAGGGTTCACACACTGCCTGGTAGCCCTGAGGGGTCAGGTGAAGGTAATCATACATGTCCTGATGGGAGATGGTACCATTGGAGTGGACAAAGCCTGGGTCCACATTGAGGAAAGAGGCGTGAGGGAGGGACGATATGGCATCCTGAACCAGCTTGTTCACCTTGGCATTTCGCTCCCGCAGAGGGTTTGGCGATTTACCCCTGGGCAGTATACCCTGAAAAACAGATTTATGGATGCTACTATTTAAAAAGGTCCAATACCCTTTGCATTTTTAGTAATATTCCTAGAACTAGATGCATCACTGTACAGACTGTCAGCTATCTAAAAGGAATGTTTCCTAAAATGAATTGACAAACTCCAATTGATTAAACTCCAACAAACTAAGCTCACATGTAGTTCCATCTCAGGCAAGTAAAATGTTTTATTAATAGTGTGACAAGTAACATAATTCTAATAAATTCAGACTCTATTAAAATCCCTTTATAACGAACTACAGTACCGAAAATCTGATGCCTACCTAATTTTACAGTGCAAAATTAGATCTACAGTATTATAAGTCTACATCACTGTGCAGCTTCATGGTTGAAGGAACTTCATTTATCATTTTCAACAAGCACATGGGAAAGTGGATCAACACTTCCTTTATGCAATGCATCAGAAAAAAAAACCTACTAGAACAAGTGTCTGGGCATGGGGGAGCTTGTTCTTGATGACTTGGACAATAGCCATGATGCCTCCACAGATCTGTTCAGCAGTGTGACCATGATTGTTAGTGCCTACCCACAGCACTACAACCTACGACAACAAGAGAAAGGAATTAATGACTTGAGCACGTATATATACTCTACTTCAAAATTAAGACTTTCTTCACACAGCTAAGAACAATGAGTCTACTGTGTGAAACAAGTAAACAGGCATGATCTTGTCCTCTATTTTTGGCAACTATCAGGACCTTCGGGCTGATGTTATCCAGTTCGCCGTTGCTCAGTCTCCACAACACATGCTGTGTTGCATCGCCACCCACCCCGAAATTGAGGGCATGGAGAGGAGAGAACAGCTGTCGCCAAATCTGCAGAGAAACAACAAAGCATCCATACCGGCAATTCTAAGTTTACATTTGAAAGCATGCATTAGCCAGACTAACTATCAAATACAGCATGTATAACCAGACACAGCCAAGGGTGTACATTTTACCCCAAACTGATGCATGAGCTGAACAAGGGAGTCTCCTACAAACAGAACATCAGGTTCTTTGTCTTTGCTGTCAGACACGAAGCGATTGTGCTACAAAGAGAGAAACAAAAAGACAAACTTTGACATTTCATTTACAGTATCAAGCATCCTACTAAATGCAGCAACACAGGTTACTTTTGAAGGAGGGGCACGTCAGTTGAATTGTATATATTTTCTTTTATAGATACAGAAATTTGAAGCTATTATATTGAATAGCAGATATATAGAATTGAATAGTAGGTTTTATCACTGGATCAAATATCACTGAATATTACTAATAATATTACCTGTAATGTTAGTAAAACACTATGTCTGTACTTCTATGTCACCAAAATTTAGATTTAGCTGTTATTTTACTCTAAAATTCATAAAACTAAACTATAGCGACAATGTAGAGTGAGATGTATACTTGACAATGCATGGCTGCTGTGATGCTGTACATATAAAACCCAGGAAACAAGTTGCTGAAAACTTATAATAATGAGGAGACAGACCAGAGACATCCATCGTCCATCTCCCTGGATGTCTTCACAGGGAGTGGGTGTGGCGGCGGGGTTTGGGTCTTCTGCACTCATGACTTGGCCCTCTTTCTGTGTTCAGAAAGCAGTCACGTAGGATTTTTGGTACTTGTCTACAACTTGAACAAACCGTACGCTTTAACCTTAGCTTTTGTTGCTAGCTAATTCTATAGACGTCGGTAAAATTAGCCACAGTAGCTAACCTACTTGCTGGAGCAGAATATAGATGTAGTTTAACAGAGAAATACCGGTCACACACACACTTAACACAGATTTTTTTTTTTTTATCAACGTTATACTACGCAAGCCTGGACTGTACAGAGGAGGAAAGGCAAAGCTTCGCTGAACGGATACAGTTAGAGATATAGTTAGAGGAACACAGGCTACCATAAAATCAAAAAAACGTCATCTCACAATCCAGTTTCAGGAAGTGAGTTTTAACCATCGTTGCACGTACCATTTGTCTCCGTGGGCAAAAAATGAAACTTTGTCATGTATATAAGAATCATCCCACATTTTTAGTACGTTGTGCCTTTCTTTGGTAAGTTTAACACGCAATTCGAGGAAATGGCAAATACATCTTTGTGCAAGTGAACAGGATTATAAACGATGAGGAAGCTTTCCCCCCTCGTCTGTGAAAGTGGACTTGCCCTGTTACGACACTCAACGAGTGTTCGTGGGAGTTGGTGCTGCGCAAAGAAACACTCTGCGGCATGTTGCCGGGCAACCACAAATTTACATGCAGCAAAAGCGCCTGTAGACAGGTTGGTAAGCTAAGTTGTTAATTAATAACTTTAAATTTCGATAAATATCTATCTTGGCGTTTACTGTTCGCATCACTCGACATGTGCGTAAAGTTAACATTAGTTACCGCGTCCTGTAGCAGTTGTAGCTGATTACTGTAACTTCAAACACGTGTGGTTCCAGTTGAAGTACACCTGGTGGTTGACGTTACTTCACCTGTTGCCTAACCACCTACTTTAAATATGTAACTACAAATTTGGCTACGTTGAGTGGCGAAATCCATATGTTAGTTGTCTGGAGCTGCAGCCACGTGGTTGTTGTCCTGCAAGCGTGTGTGTCTGTGTGTGTGTTGTTTTTTTTAAATGGTTATCCATCCTTTGCGCTGCCTCTGCTGACCACTAGATTTTATTGTTTTAATGTTTAAAAAAGGCCAGGGAAAGGCCAGGTATTTAATTCTACTAATGACCATTTGACCAAGTTTGACCAAGAGGGAGGGATCTCAGCTTTTTTTCCCTTAACTTTTGCTATGAATGTTTGAGCTTTGGGATTTGTAGGCCTGAGAAATTAGATTTGTGTTTCACAACCTGCTGATTTAGTGCCTTTTGGCAGAGTGCACATGTGATAAATTGTGCAAAAAACTATGAACAAATGTAATGGAAATAACTGCTTCAACTTTATTTGTATCTTTTTACAGAATCCAGTGCAGTATGAACCAGGTTTGTGGCAGGGCTTTATCTGACAAAGGAAAGATCTTAAATGCTTTCAATAAGCCATCAAAAAACAAAAATAAAACCTGTTACTCAGTTAGTAGATTCACTGCAAACTGCAAATGTTTGAACCATCATTGCCAGATAGATGGGCAGCACAAAATCAAACGACTGAAGACCCGCAAGGAGCGGGGTCAGATGAGGGGTGGTAGGAAAGAGGCGTCAAAGTCAAAGTCACATCACCACCGGCATACCAGTACAGACATGGCACATCTCCATAACTGCTGTCACAGTAGCTGTTATTGTCCTTCAAAGAGAGATGTACTGTTTCCAAATGTTGTCCCTGCTGCACAAGAGCCCAGTATTATCACAGACAGTCGTCTGATAGGACACCAAGGCCTTTTCAACCACGAGGTGAAATCTATCGCCATTGAACGTCTGTTTAGTGAGCGATGGAAATTGGAGAAGAGTGGAGAGGAAGTACACGAAAAGACCAATGCTACTTTACATCTATCTTCAACATCTCCTGGTCCGTCTCCATTCCTTACTAATAACCTGTTAGGTGCTGATACAGATAAAGTTATACCATTTGAAAAACGACCAGGCCCCACTACAAAGGTCCATGATGATTGCCTGGAAAGGGAGAAGAAAATCAGTCAGGGGTCAGACCTTACACCAGGGCAGAGACCACAGCAACAAGCTGATATTTCCTCTGGAAGTTTTAAAAGTGTCATCTCATCTAAATGCAGCTCCTCAGATGAAGTAATACTCAAAAGCTGGAGGACCAACCCCATCATGTCTGAGAAAGAGGCACAGCTGACTCCCACTGTTGACAGAGAAAATGTGAAGAAATTAAACAGGAAGGTAAAGGGAAATGTGATTTCTACTCTGAAACACACCCCAAAGAACCAGGAGTCAGCCATCTACCAAACACAAGCTCATGGTCTCAGCCAAAGCCCACTTGAGCTCTGTAGCTCACACAGTGCAGACAGCTTTGACAAAAAGCACAGAAGACGCGATCCCAGCTGTGTATCTAAGTATGTCAGTGTACTGGCAGCAGGTTTGTGTGACTCTCTGCAGCTCCCAATTCTTAGAAGGAAGAGCCTGGTGAAAGAGAGCAGGGGAGTGCTGTTAAAAGCCCTGAAGGAGAGGCATGGACCCCAGCTGAAGGAGAACCTCCTCAAGGTGCAGAAATGTCTCAGCCTTGGTACTAATTCCGTGAAAGAAGACCAGGATCGGTACACAACTAAGGGAGGGGAAGATGACCTCCTGACCACAGGTAGGGACTGAAATACTAGATGGCGCTATGGTGATATGTTATTTTAGGGATCAGTTTTGTTTTCAAACATGTTATATCATTTTTGTATAATTACAAAATTCTATATTATTTTGACACAATGGTTGTTGCAATCCTTTTAAAAATTAGTTTTAATATTTTGATTTCTTTAGTCTTCATCTTCTGATAGTTAATATTATATATTATATAGTAACCTCAATATTAGGTGCAATCAAAAGATTTTCAGACACATTCTATTAAACTTAAACTGTACCCGATTCAAATTTGGCTGCCATTGTCTTGTAAGTTGTTACCTTGTGCAGCAGTACTCTGTTCCAAGGGCTCTTGCTACACAGGCAAGGCACCTCCCCCACTGTATAAAACAGTAACCCTTAAGTTAACATTCATTTTGGAGAGGAGGGAGATGTCCAGTGAGTGAGAGCCACAATTGTGTTTTTATATTAGCAAGTGTTCTTCCTTTTCTGTTGAACTATTACTTTGCTTTTTTGTTATCACCACCATCTGTCAGTCATTCAGAATAACAGGAATGTTGATTAAATCTCCTGCATGCTCATGCACATGCTTGTGTGTCTTCATGTGCATGCATGATATAAACAAAACTTTAAAACATCATGCCATAGTGCCAAAAGAGGTCCTGCTTAGAGAAATCATGGTGTCCTGTGTTGATTTAAATTTGTCAGAAAAAAAATATTCAGGTGCCCATAGAAAATGAAATAAGTTTTTACTTGCCATTAAGAGATCCTTTCCTGATGTGTTGTCAGTGGACGTGACAGGGGACAAAGTCGTTGTTTAGTGCAAAAATGTATTGCCAAATTCATCTGAAGTTAACCTTGGGCTTTATTGGTCTGAATTAAACAAATCATCTTCATCAAGTTAAAGTGTTTTTGATATAAAATTCACTGTATAATGTTTCCCTGTTCAAATGCAAGTGAAGTATCCTTTGAGTACAACAGGGCAAAATGGATTCACATCAAAACATACAGTAAATCTCTTGTCTTTAAAAAAAACAACAAAACAGCATTATTTTGCACATGATAGTTTATGGGCAGGTTTTCAGTTGTGTCTTCTTCTTTTCAGGTGGATTCACAACACCATTTCAAGTCAACAGTCAGCTGCGGTTTGACACCCAGAAAACCACATCATTCAAATTAACCAGAAGTGGTCGTTTTAACTGGAAGAGTCCACAGCTACACTTCAACCGGGAACAGGTAAATAAAAAGTTTAACTCCAAGTTTACTCTGCCACTCTATTACTCAACCCTGTAAAGCCTGACACATCAAAAATAGAAATGAGATGTTTAATAAACCTTTTAACAAAATCCCAAAAAATTGTTTTTGCATATCATTTTGTTTATGTATCACATTTGATACATTGGGTGTTTTTGAGGGGTATAATAAAGAGGGCAGAATACGTGTGTCAGGTCATATACAACAGGTTTTTAAGGAAAGTATTAATCATGTTGATAAGATAGAGGTCTCAGAAACTTGTATCAAATATAATACAAATGGTTTTATAGGGTTAAGTTAATTTCACGTATGGCTCAGCTGTTACCTGTCATTCAGTAATCCTCAGATAATACAGAATTCCTGCACTCTAGAATAAATTGTTGTCTCGTTTTAATGCAAAGACTGCTGAAAGGTTGACAAGCCCTGCGCAGCCTTCTGTCAGCCTTTTGGATGATATCTTCAGACCACCTCGCTCTCCTCAGTTCTGCATGGACTTGGAGCCCTCTGGAGTTGCAGTCAGCAATTATTTGTTCACTCCTTCTGCAAAGTCATGCTGGCGAGAAAAAGCTTCAGCATCTCAGCACTGTGAAGACAGATTCTACAAGCCCCAGAGAAAAGAAGCAGTTATACTTGGTTCTTTTGAAAATAGCTTTATGAACCACACCAGACCAGTTACAAAGAGGAGTAGTGAGTCTCAATACAGTGACAGCAACATCCAACCTTTCTTTCCTGACCAAGCGTGGCTTCGAGAGCCAATGCACTTTTTCCAGGACCAAGGACAAGTTGAAGCTGACAAATACTCTTTTGCTCCCCCCTTCTCTGCCCACATTCACCATCCTCAACAGCACCGCCACCTTCAGCCTTTTAGCAGGTTCAGTCACCCCTCAATTTGTCCTCCCCTCAGGTCCCACCACACTGACATGTTACATTTCCCCCCATCTCACATGCTTGAAAGAGACCCAGCACTTGCCCTGTCATCTTTTCCGAGCCCTGAGCACTGGTCCTTCCCTCCTATGAGACTGTACTAATGTGTAGCTAATGTGAAGCTCTGCATAGAGCCGTGTCTGTGCACAACAATACTCCCTTAATTCATACCACCAAGACTTTTTGTTAACAGTCAAGATATGTGTTGTGTGTTTATATTTCATTAAAAACTCAGTGTTAAATGTAATAGCAATTGCTGTCAACCCAAGAGGTTTTTTGTCCCATTGATGCTAAAAATAAAAAGAAAACACACAATAATGTATCATTTGCATCTTTGGAGCATTGCTTTAATATGCAGAATTGTATATTAACACATATCTTCATTAACTCAGTTGCTATAATGGGAAATTCTTTATACACCATAAATTTTTAATGTGCTACTGTGAAAGCTTTTTGATATTTTGTTGTATATGTGGGCTTCATTTAAGTGGTTTGTACAGTTGTGCAAAAGTGGTATGGAATGTCAAGTAAATTATAAAATAAAATAAAATAAAATAGAATAAAAATAAATTATATATGTTTGATTCATGTGACCATATTTTCATGGCCCTCTCTCAGCAGCCGAAAAATAAATAATTCAATTAACATACTGATATTTTTGTCTTAGCAATCATTAATGAAATTATCTTTTTTTAAAGAGGACATTTTATGGCAACTGAAAGCTGTTTTAAACAGGTCCTGGATGTAAGCTGGATCTGAACGGCCCCATTTTACCATTGGGCGGACTTTAGAGACGATGCAGGACTTGTTTGCCTTCTTCATTCTCTGAGTTGGTAGGCTGAGGAGGAACTAGTTTAAATTTGTATACGCAAGAAAGAATGTGTTTTTCATCATATGTCCCCTTTAAGGTAATAAGTAATAGTTTTCATCTGACAAGTGATTTTCAAAATGTTCAGATTCTTGGTTTTCAATTACACAACCTTCACTTTGAGAATTTTCCTCTGTTTCCAGTTTGCTTCCTGTTTTTATTGCTCTGCGTAGCTGATTCCAAAACAGTTCTTGGGCCTGCGTTGGGTTAGAGCAGTCTGAGTCAGGCCACTGCAGAAAAGTCTTTTTTAACATCACTTTTCTCATGCGATGATAGGATGACAGCTGACTCTCAGGGATTGGCTCCAGAAACACAAGCAGAAGAACGTCCCGATGCTCATCGAACAGTCGATAGCTGGCCAGTTGGATTTCCAGAGAACACCACTCGCTTCTCAGGAAATTCCTGCTCACCACACAAATAGTTTTACGGCTGCTATATACAGCAGAGACGATGTTGTCCACAATGTAGCGGCCTGGCTCAAAATCCCTGTGATGCAAGCAAAGTTTTAAAGACGATCCATTTCCCTCCAGGTTGGGCAGCAGCTGGTCCATGACCCACTTTTCATCAAAAGAATTATATGAAATGAATGCGTCATATTTGCAATTTTCTTCCTCTTCTCTGAGTCTGCGCCAATGCTCGCCAAACCAGGAGCGGAATACATAGTAGCTGTACTTAATTTTCCAGTACAGTTTGACATAAAGTAAAGGAGTGGCTGTGAACAGAAAGATAAAAAGTGCTGTGCTAAAGAACAGGTACTCTCCTAGGTCTAAGTAACACACTTTGGTATCGAATTTGTAGAATTTAAGTTTTGTATTGTCTGAGCAAAACAGACTGTACAGATAAACCACCTGGACATCAGAGTTATTCAATGTCCAGTTTTGCAGCAAGCTGTTTTTGCAGGTGCATCTTAAAGGAGTATTACGTATATCAAGGTAGCGCAGTGCAGTTAAATTTTGCAATGTGTCGACATGAATGCTCTGCATCACGTTGTGGTTGAGCTGCAATATCTTTAACTGTGTAAGATTCCCAAAAACATCCTTTGAGAAGTTCTGAATGCCCATGTTTTCTGCAATCAGTTTGGTCAATTTTCTGAGATTTTTAAAGACTCCTGGTTGTAGTTGTGCCACCCCGACACAGCAGTTATTCAATGTGAGGAAGCGTAAGCTTGTCAGATCATCAAAGGCGTCAGGAGTCAGAAAAAAGATGTTATTGTTGGTGAGATAGAGAGATTTCAGTGAGCGAAGGCCCCGGAAAAAATTGTGGGGTAAAGCGGTGAGGCCATGAGGCCGCTGCCCATCTAATTTAAGATCTTGGAGCTTGCTGAGATTGACAAATGGTGAATATGAGACAGCTTCAGATAGGAAGCTAATCTGATTACTTTGTAAATCCAGCACTGTTAGCATGTCTTGAAATACCCAGTGAAGAGAAGTGTCAATCTTTTTCAGGTTGTTTCCATCTAGATAGAATTTGGACAGACTTTTTAGACCATCGAGGCCAGATGCCTGAATCTGAGTGATCTTATTACCTCCTAGGTCCAGTGTAGTCAAATTGCTGAGACTGTGGAAGGTCCCATTAAAAATGACAGCAATACGATTGTTGCGAAGGTTAAGGATTTGTAGGTTGACAAGATCTTCAAAGGTGTTATTAAACAAATCAGTTAAGATGTTATTGTCCAAGCGGAGAATCTCAAGCTTTTTTAGCCCTTTTAGAGCTTTATGGCTGAGAAAAGCTATTATGTTTATGTTAAGTTTTAATATCTTGACATTTGGTGTATGATAGAAAGCATAAGAGTTGACTGAGAGTATGCGGTTGTAACGGTAGCTCAGCTCTTCCAGTTTCTGGAAATGAACCGTATTTTGTTTACAGGACTGGAGGGAGGTGAGATGATTGTGCTCTGATGTGAAGTTTTTAATATTTGTCTGTCTTTTAAGAAATTTGAGACAGTTTGTGTCCTTCAGTTGGTTGCGGGATAGATCTAAAGCCCCTGTGATTTTAGGACAATAGTACAGTGTGTTACTTGTTAGATTCTTTATCCCATTGCTAGCCAAGTTCAAATTTTTAATCCGTTTCACCTTGCTCTTTAACAACTTGCATAACTTCATGAGCTGGTTGTCATTTTTCAGAGCTGTGCCTGAGAAATCAACATGACCTGCATGGACATTGCTGATGTTTAAAAACTCGTCTATCCTGACACTTGTGGAACGCAAACGTAGGTAGTTTATATTACTCAGATTCACTCCTTGAAAAGCCATCGCAGGGAGCATAGAGTTGTATGACAAATCTAGTACCTGGATGAACCTGAGAAACGAACCTTCACATCCTAATGTAAGCAGATTATTTCTGCACATAAATAACGTAGTAAGGGATTTGGGTAGTGACACATTTGAGTGGCTAAGAGAGGTCAGATTGTTAAAGCAAAGATCTAGCATCCTCAGATGTTTTAGATGTGACACAGACCCAACAATCCCTGAGAAATTTGTCAGAAAATTTTGCCTTATGATTAAAGTCTCTAAATTGTGAACTTTGGAGAAAATTCCCCCCGGGAGTTGCTTTAGTTTGTTGTTTGTCAGCGAGAGAAAGTTGAGTTTGGGCACTTCCTCTAACAAAGAAGAGCTAAGCTCTGATATGTAGTTAAATGACATATTTAGAGACTTAAGTTGGTGCAAACCTTGGAAAGCAAATGGCTCGATGATCTCCAAGTAATTATGATCTATTCTGAGGTACTGAAGGTGTGGCAGATGAACAAAGGTACCATTGGGAATGTGGCGCACAGGATTACTGCAAATAGTGAGTCTGATGGCAGATGGCGGCAGGTCATTCACAAAAGCTGATATGCTGTTGTTCTTTCGATGGATGCACTTGAAATTTTGACGACATGAGGATGGCTCTTCAATGCAGTTGTTAAAGCTGTAGCCACTGATGAGTTGAACAGCACCAAGAGCAACTGTAACTGCCAACAGCTGATAAGTTAGACTTGCCATTTTCGTCTTCTTCCAGAGAAAACAGGTTCTTTACATTACTTTCATCAGTGTCTTTGGCAGGTTGGTTTGAATATTATGCTGCTAAGGTCTGTAAACAAGACCTTAGAGTTGTTTGTCAGTTGAACATGGTCCAGCAATCTGAGGATACAGAGAAAGATTGAACACAGTCACATGCTTCAAGTGACATTTTCAAATCTGGTTTGTTTTTCCTGAAGCAGAACAGTCCTAACACAGAATGGCATAATCACCATGTATCATTCACCGTTACAGAATGCATAGAATTGGTATTCATCGGTGGATATTTTAATTGCTAAGCTCTTCAAAAGTTTAAAATGTATCTTTATGTAACAATTATGTAACATTTCTGCCTGATTCATTTCTAATTCATTTTTCTTTTGTGTCTTTTATGCACATTTTATGTATACTTGCTGATAAATGCACTGCTTGACAGGAATGTTATTTCAAAGTATCATCAAATTCAGTTGTACTCCCAGTATTCTCTGTTACGAGAACCAAATTCCAGTTTTGCCCAGTTCCTATAATAGTCTCGTGTTAAACGATTCCGTAATCCTTACCCAAGCTATGTCTGTCCTCACCAAGAAACGTGAACCTTGTAAAACAGCAGGATAACTGAGTTCCTCTTCTAATATTTTCATATCCTGTTTCACTCTGTCCGCACGTTCTTCCTTCTTCTCCTGACATTTGGTAGACTTTATTATTAATGTGTGATATACTATTTTTTTTTTTTTTTACATTTTTTTACATAAAGGAACAACAAACAAGTTGGTTTGAACTGTGTCTACTGCTCCACAACTAAAATACAGCAATATGTTGTCAGTCCTCATGTGAGCTAATGTCTCTTGATACAGTCCTTATTCATTTTGTCATTTCCATTCTCCTATTACTTGTTCTACATTTAAGATTCAGCCTCTGTGAAGAAGGCATTTTTTGTCTAAAAACCTTCTGTCATTCAGCTAAAACACCATCCTGTTTGAAGTCATTCACATTTAATCTTTTACACAACACTCTGATTAGAAAAATGACTGACGTGCAAATAGCGTTAATATATTAGATATTTGAAACTAATAACATTATTATTCATGAAAACCTTACCTGTTCAAATGAATGTTGTTCGCTTCACCTTGCCTCTTCGGAGAGTTTTTCTTTATGCTTAGATACAGACTAAATCTGAAAGAGGAAGATGGGTCCAGCCCATTCTTTTCCTTCCATATTCTGTTGCAGCTAATGGCACATAAACAAGCCTAAGCACAGCATATCCCAGCATGATCATTTCAAGAGGTTTTTATTGAAATACTGTTGCTTTAATGACTATACAATAGTTAATTAAAGCTACATAAAATACTACTGTTACTGTATATTAGCTGAATACACGCTATACATTATTAAACATTGCATGCGAGAAAAACAAGTATAATTACATTCCAAAATAAATAGTGTGTGTAAATTCACCACTGTCAGGTTGGTGAGACAGCTTGGAAAAGTTATTGTTTCTGCAAATTCAAGCAGTTCCTCATGTACCTCTTCACTGCTTTGTTGCACAAAGACAATTTCATCGCAGTGAGTCAATGTTTAATTTATTGATAAACACAATGGTGTAGTGTAAAAGTTTAGATCTATTGAGATATTGAATTATTTCTCTGTTTTGGACATTTAAATAAATGTACAATATGACTGTAAATGCAGCAATGGTTTCCTGAATAACAATGTTAAATTCCACAAATTCCCTTTCTTTGTAATTCAAAAGTTAGATTATTTTTATCCTCTCATCTTCTGCTCCCGTGCCATTTGGCACAATCCGCACAGAGGCAAGCAGGCCATGACTACCCAGTCATCACACACCGAGCCCTAGGGAAAAAGCACAGGCACAGTAAACTGGTGATAAACATCATTATCTCATGCAATAATAAAGAACCATTCTCAGAGACTGGATCTCTGCAGTCACAATTACTACAAACTAGTAAAAATAATCAGCTGTATCATTATTTTGGTGGTCTAATCTTTAGAATCTATCGCACATACTTCAATGTGGTATCTGTTGCGAATGCTTGTCCTTAAAGCGATCATGGCACCAGGGAGGAAGGGCACGCAGCAGCTGTCCCCGTTGTCCTGAGCCACCTTACAGGCCAAGATACAAGGGACGAACGATGCACAAAGACCTGCAGTTGAGAGACATACTGTCATATTGATTTCACAGCCTTTATTCCGCTTGCCTCCACCAACACACGAGAAACACTTACAGATTCCACAGTCTTCACAGCAGTCACACACATTTGAACTCCAGTCGGACAATCCTGATGATACAGTGTACTGTGTGACGGAGACCTGAGGCTGAGAGCTAATCACATTTGACTGGAATGCCATCGCTGCAAGAAAAGAGAAAATTATGAGGAAGAATGTAAAAACATAGCATACTGGGTTTTTTCATAATTTATCATAATATTTGGGTAGTTGTACCAAGTTACAATATTAATCAAAATGAATTCAGAATCAACTTTTTCCAGCTCTATTTGCAGCAATGCACCCCTGAGTCAAATGTTCTCCTCCTTTTTTTTTTTTTTGATGTGAGACATTTTCATTGCATCAATCGGTTCAATTAATTTTAATGAAAAACTGAACATGCTTCTATTTAGCAGGACTGGTCAACGTTGTTCTGGAGGAAATGTTTCCTATCTCACCTGGTCTCACCTCCTGAGTTTTGTGTGCAGCTCCTGAAAAGGTGGTCTGATGTTGTCGACAGGCTAAGTCCACAAACAGTAGGGCACAGGCATGGCTACAGTTCTTATACCCAGCATGACATCAGTCATACACCGAAGCCCTGTTTCCTTACTGATATGACCTGGCAAACAATGACCATTTGGGCAGGTGCAAACACAATGTAAAGACAAGCCCAAATGTTTAGTTTCGGGGCGTATCACTCCTTTCAAAAGGGTGCACCTAACATGACGAGGTTGTTATCAGCATACACTAATTGAAGACCAAAGTAAGGATATAGTGCATATTTGTACTTCAGCAACATATAAACCGGGTTTTACCTTTGAGGCAGGCGTGGTGTGTGTACACACTGTGGGACGAACTCTATGAATGGAAAAATAAGAGTAAAAAAAATGAGCCACAGCCCTGAACCACAAGACCTGAGTTGATGTCAAAAAAAGGTGGGTTATCAGGTGCAATGCATCCTGCAGATGCTACATATTATTTTGTACAAATGAGTCTATAGACAACCCAGATGATATCCAACAGATGTGGCAATTAAATCAAATAAACTGACCAACATAAACACAAAAAGATATGTGATGCAAAAAATGTAGCACAAAAAGAGATAAAACCATTAAACTTATTACTGTCATGTTCCTCAGACACTGAGAAGTTTGAGGAACATGACAGAGTTCGATGCGTTGATCTTGCCTCCGAATTCCCCAAATCTCAATCTGATCTAATCATCAACAGGATGTGCAAGAACAACACGTCCAGTTCATGGAGGCATTAGAGGACTTTAAAGAGCCGCTGACAGATACCATAAGACACCTTCTAGTGGATCAGGTCAGAGTTTTTTTTTACCAGTACAAGAGAGCCCTACACTATATTAGGCAGGTGCTTTCAAAGTTGTGGCTGATGTCCATTTGTTCATTCATTGACGATATAATAAAATAAACGTGAACTCTTTCCTTATTTAATGTAATGAGTAGTGAGTTAGTGAGTGTGAGGCAAAGGGAGACATTGTCACTTTATCATTTTTCTACATACTGGATTTTAATAAGGTTGATTTAGCAACTTTTTGTTTGAGTTTTACATACACAGCACAGGCGTCTACAAGACTCCAAACTATGAGGAAGTAAAGCCAATGTCAACAAAGGACAAAGGCTGACTCTGTTATTATAGGTGGCTATAAACCCTAGTAATGTTTGATCCCTAGTTAAAAAATGTTTTAATATACATTACTAATTGTAATACACAAGCATATTGACAAACCTAGTCATACATTTCACATTTAAGAACTTCTTAGAGTATTTTTGAAAAGTAGACTTACCAAGATCAAATAACCCAGCTAACTAGATTATTGAGGTCTGGCCTTAAATCATGAGCCTAGTTCATTATTTATAAATAGCAAACTAAGCTCAGATTACAAAAATAAATGCCAAGACAAGACGAAATCAACCGATTAAATGTACACATTTGCAATCCAAAAGTTTGAAGTTTGCATAAATAAACATCACCTTTCACATGATTGGTGAATTAGATTTTAGAATTAAATCTGACAAAACAGACTAAAGCAGAATTAGCTTTGGAAAACATGCGTCATGACGGCAGCTGATAAGGAGACAAAGGTTATAACATTTATTACAGACACATAGACATGGACTGAAAAATGGGCCATGTCGATACATTGGATGATTTTAACTTAAAGCAGATACTGTATATTGATATGCAGGAGTATCGGTTGGATGATCAATAACAAGAAATTGCAATACAGAAAGGTCACTTTTTGAAACAGTGTCGTTTGTCCACCAGAGAGCACCAATTAGTTGAGTTTAACGCAGGAAAAACCCATGTTCACTATGCATCTTGGTCATAATTTTTATTACAAAAAAATCTAAGGGATCCATATTAGGATTATTTGGTATTTTGATATAATGTTTTTCTTTGTTGTTTTTTTTTTGGTTTGTTTATTTGTTAGGGATTAGTGTCAGATGATATATTGTTATCTCAGCATTAGCCTCAAAAATCTGTTATCAATCCAGCTTTAGCTGTTCATAGTCAGTGGTGTATACAAAGTGAACAGTCCTGCAGGGCCACAGAAGTCCCAAGTCTATCATAGCAGTCTGCTGTTTTGGCCTCAGACACATCCTTTTTTCCTTAAATACATACTTTAGAGAAGTCAGAAGAGCAAATACAGTCCCTGATCCTCCCCTGCATTTATGCACCAGATTACATGCACTCATACAGTCCATAAGACTAACTTTAATAATGTGCGTCTGTGGTGTGTATGTCACTTGCTCAATATAAAACAGTCCAGACAAGAAGCAGCCACAGGAGTCTTCAGTTCCGCAAACATTTTAACACATTGATTGGAGGATAGGAGGATTTTGCACATTACACTTTCTATGCTGTCTGTTTTGTACGCAGCAAAAAACTGTGACTCATCCCAGCGATCTCTAAACGAGCATTTTATTGCTTCTGAGTTGAATCAACAGGCTTCTGAGTATTAAAACGTCCAATCAAAAACTAAAAACCCAAACACTCACAAACTCCTGAGGGGGAACCAAATTAAAATTGTTATCCGCTTCAGAGAAGCACGTGGTGAAGTGTTTTCTCATATCAGCTTTATGCAGTAAGGTGCAAACTTGTGCTATCACAAGTTTATCTTAATCTTTAGTGGTTCAAGTTGCTTTAAACAAGCATGAGAGAGATTTAAAAGTGTTTTATTTTACTGCAGTATATTCTTGCAAAAGCCATTTTGGTGTGAGTTTGCCCAAGGTTCTAGTTGATGTTGGCCCCTCAGTTTTTAACCACAAAGATGAACAAATTACTTCATTTCCTGTTTTCTTTTTAAGGCCACACAATCACATAAAGCATACAGTACAAACTACAGCAGCCCCGTTTGCGAGCAGTTCTCTCAGCAAGATTTCAGAGGGTAAGTAACTCATGTCCTCCTCTTGACTTACAGTGAAACTAGATCATCATTACCAGGTTCTGGAGTAACAAAATCAGTGAAATCAAGTCAAAAAGTAGCTTCAAGTATTTTTTTCTTGAAGAATTTCATATTTTGACCTTCTGAAATGTATAAATAAATGAATAAATGGTGACAATTCAAAAATGCTCCTAATATACATAATCTGGTAGTAATGCTTAATACCACAAAATAACTACAACATAAAAAAACTACATATTAACGTCTGTAAAGTCCCTGTCAACCAAGCACTTTCGCTTCTGCCTTTGCAGAGGATTATTTCATAAAACAAGTTTCTGTTGTTTTCCTTTATGATTTGTTCCTTATTGATGTTTTGATATGTCAAGCAAAATGAATAGAAAATAGATCCCCCAGTAGATGTGGGTGCACACTCCTGATGACTCTAATTTTTTCCATATAAGTATCCAGTGATGCCTGACAAGGGTCCATAACTGCAGCCATGTTTAAAAATATATGTCACAGTTTCCCTGACACTCATCTATTCCTACTACAGCTGTATCTGTCTGCAAACATTCAGTTCCTGAATTTATGACTTCTTCTTTCTGATGCTCCCTCATCTAGACAAGTGTGGCACAGATAGCCTGTGAAAAAACGATTTTTAGCTGAGGTGAGGTTTATGAATGTGCTCTCTTGACTGGTGGATGGTTTCAGGTGTTCTGCTGCCTCCTTGCTCGCAACAAATATGGATCAAGTGACACCAACCACAGAAGACTACTGGGTGAGTGGATGTTTGATTTTTTTCCCCAATTGCATCAGAGAAAGCTGTCTCTGTTTGCTATTTATTTGCTATAACAGTCCTTCAGGGTTGTACAGTATCTGCCACATATATCAATTATCAATTGAAGTTTCTTGAAATTGTTGAAATTGTTACACTATACTTGTATATTATTTGACGTTTTGGGAATTTTATTACATTAATGTCAAAAACAGCCCAGTGAGACTCAAGTAAATTAAAAGAAAATAGATAATGACCGGTTTCCACACTGCAAAGTCTGTGATATTCTGCAAAGCACACTTTTAAGTTTCACTCTTAAGTTTCAAGAATTTGACAGAACTCTTTCCCTAACTCTTGTCAACAGGGTTTTGGCGACTATGAGAATTACACCATGTCCCCTCACGTTCAAAACAGCCTTGCAGTCCCCTGTTTGCAGGAGGACATCTACAGTTTTGCACAGAAGTATTCCCCTGTTGTATACACTCTGGTGTTCATCCTGGCTGTTATGGGCAACGTGCTGGTCCTGTGTGTGATCCGACGCTACCGAAGCTCTCAGAGTGGAGGAGCCTGTGCCTTCTCTCTAACGGATACCTTCCTCCTTCACCTGGCCATTTCTGACCTCCTGCTGGCCTTCACACTGCCGCTGTTTGCAGTGCAGTGGGCCCACCAGTGGGTGTTTGGCTTAGCTGTTTGCAAGATCTCCGGTGCTCTCTTCTCGTTGAACCGCTACAGTGGAATCCTTTTCCTGGCCTGCATCAGCTTTGACCGGTACCTAGCCATTGTTCACGCCGTCAGCACCGGCTGGAAGCGCAACACCTGCCATGCTCAGATTGCATGTGCCCTCATCTGGGTGGTATGTCTGGGCCTGAGTGGAGTGGACATTACCTTCAAACAGGTAGTGGAGCTCAACACAGTAGGCACTGAGAAGACACACTTGTGCCAGGTGTGGTTCACTGAAAACGCCACACAGTGGCAGGTGGGGCTGCAGCTGCTCAGTGTGATTCTGGGTTTTGGGTTCCCCCTACTGATCATGCTCTACTGCTACATCCGCATCTTCAGGTCTCTCTGCAATGCCAGTCGCCGCCAAAAGCGCAAGTCTCTTCGCCTCATCATCTCCTTAGTGTCTGTGTTTGTCATCAGTTGGGCACCATACAACTGCTTCCAGCTGGCAGATAGTCTGCACAGACTGGGCGCAGTAACTGGAGGTTGCCAGTTTGGCCGTGTGGTGGACATAGGGACTCTGATCACAGAAAGTGTTGGGCTGTCACACTGTGCCCTGAACCCCATCCTGTACAGCTTTGTGGGGGTGAAATTCAGGAGGGAGCTGGCCAGAATGTGCAAGGGGCTGCTGGGACAGAGAGGCCTGCAGAGTATTGAGGGATGGAGGGAGAGGAGAATGAGGAAGAACACAGGATCTTTCAGCTCTGCAGAAAGTGAAAACACCTCTTACTCTGTCATGGTGTGAAACTACTTAGAGATTGTGTGTGTGAGTTGGGTTTGCGGTGAGAAAAACAAATGAAAACACAAGTTTATAAAAAATGTTCTCAGGGGGAAAGGTTTTATGTTTGTGTGTCTTACACTGGTGCTTTACCATCTGTATGAAGGTATGATGCAGCTTACAACACATTGTTTTGTTGTTTTTTCTTTTTTCTTTTTTTTTTTGGAGAAATCTGCTGTAATGTCATTAAGGGAGAGCAGGGAATGGAGTAAATCCCACATGCTGATCATCATGTAATCTTTTGGTGAAAACGATGTGTCCATAGGTCAAATCTGTTGAAACATCTAGATTTCTTCATACTCCAACAAGAGCTTGCTCAGCAGTTAAGACGTGGCTTGTGGCTTTTGTCAGACTCTGATCTCACATCCTTACGCTCAGTAGATTTTACGCCCATCAGATTACTCGCTCACATAGTTTTCCGTAAAAAACAAGTTTCACATGATAAAACAAAAAAAAAGCGCTGTATATATTATGCAGTTGTTTATATTAAACTTATTTTGCTTTTGCTGCTTCTCAATCCAAATATAGCTATTCTCCCAGCTGCGTGTTTTCAAAACTGAATCTGTGCATTAAAAGAAGAAGTGAATGCAGTGTGTCTTGGAGTTTTGTAAAACACAACCTCTTTGTTATGTGCAAAGTTTTTTTTAATATAATAAATATTTTGGAATAAAAACTATACTTTGTGTTTGTATATATTCGTCAATATCTCATGCTCTCTCTTTCTGCAAATTTGCCACTTTCATATAGCACAACATGGTTAATGCAAATACCAATGAATATGAGAGTTAAATCGGTGAGATGATGGGACAGATTACCTTGGGGAGAATGACGCATCGGGTTCTGTGCAACTGCAACACATGCAGGCAAAGATAAAACAGCAAATAATGTGGTTAAACAAATTTCACACAGCTAGTGATACTGCAGTGTAAATTAGGATTAGACATAAGAACTGTCAGCAAAATATGCATCAAAAGTACACTTTATCTCTTTTACACTGACACATGTAACATTATTTCTGTTGCCTTATGTTAGGAGCTCCTACCTACTGCAGCTACTTTAAACTCTTGATAGGCTGTTGGCTGGTTTATGTCATGGTTTTGAATTTTGTTGCGGCATTATATTTTCTTTGTGTGACCTTTCAGTGCTTTTGGTTATTCCCTGTTTTTGTCCCTGACAAGTTTTTCCCTTGCGTGTCAACGTGTACTCCTTTCCTGTGCTTAATTAGTTCATTCATTTTACCTGTGTCTTTTTTGTCTGCACTCCCCAGTCTATTTAAGGTGTGTCACTTCCTTTGTTCTCTGTTCGTCCATTGAGTGTTTGTTGGTGATTGTTTGTGTTTCCCTTGTGCCCCTTGTGTTTTTGGATTTCTTGGTTTTTTTTGGATTGTTGCCTGTTCTTGGACTGTGCTCTTTGCCTGTAGATTTTTTTTTTTAATTTGGTCGCTGTGTGTGTTCGGACTGATTACCTGGTTTTGACCCTGTGGGATAATCAGCCAAATGTAAAAAAAAAAAAAAAAAAAAAAAAAAAAAAAAGTTGATATATAATTGTTTTTAATATTATTAGACTCATATTATTATAATATCATAGCTGAATGGGGTGTTACTACTACATATATAGTAAGTCAGATGAGTCCAGTGGCTCCCAAACCAGGGGTCTGGCTCCTCCAAACGATCACAATGAAATCTGAAAAGAAGAAAAGTTTTGGGTCAAGTTCTTGAGTGACTATTTGACTTTTCTCTGAGCTTTTTCATGAGTGTCAAATATTGTGTACTTGTTTTCTCTTTGGACCTCAAATCATTTTTTTTTTAATGAAACTATGCATTTAGAGGGAAAACTTCTCTTTGGTGGGAACTGTTCATAGTCATCTGAAACATGTGACTTCAACTGGACACAGCTTTTTATTTTTGTAAGAGTATCCCCTAGTTAAATCTGTAATCACAGCTCTGTATTTTATAAGCTCATTTTGAGTAAAATCTTATTAACAGTAAATATAAATATTAGATTAATCTAGTGGAGTGAAAAGTGCAACATTTTCCTCTGAAATAACATGTACACGTAAAAAGTAGGTTAAGATTAAAATTAATTAATAAATTACAACAAGCTGAGAACAGAACCTGGTTACACGTGTATTGTATTCCACACCAGCTCTTTGGATATTTAGCATACCTCATACATTTTCCTGTATTTTACTTCCCATCCATCCACATTGTAGCGTCACTTTTTTCAGTGAGTAGGTAAAAAACATATTCACCTCCATTCAAAACCCATCAAACACCGATATAAAATATGATGAAATGGGAAACGTTCATTGCGTTCATTGTTCAGTTTGAAGAGACAACACCTCCATCTGGTGGAAAGCAAATCTTCGTGCTTCGCATTGTTTCACTCTGCTTTGTGCGCAGCTCCGTCTGTACGCGGTGCGTCAAATCAGGTACAGAAAGTGAGTACACGGAAGTTGGACAGTTTACCCTTCAAAATAAAGTAACCGTTATTCAAAACGATAGCTAAAGCAAAACGGACTGTGCCATTTTTGTCATAGCATGCGTGTGTCACTGCGAAGCTAAACGCACTGTCCATTTCACCGCTCTTTCTCCTGGTGTAGTTACTGTATACGCTGCAGCGACTTTCAGTTGACGTTTTATTTTGAAAATCCAACCGCTCGGCGGACGCTGTTTGTGGTGTGGGTTCGCTGACTCGGCTGTGCGAGAACGATGGCACTTGAACTGAAACTATCGCGGGCAACTCATTAAAGTTCACGTAAGTTTAAGCTGCATAAGTAAGATAGCCGTCTGTGCGCGACGTGCGTACGTGTCGTAAAACTTCAAACTGGTGAAGCGCAGGTTTTTCTAATCGTCTGTTTTTCAGCTTCAACTGTCACTCAAACCACAGTTTGTTTGTTTGCTTTGTTTGTTTTGCTGTATCGTCCATTTAAACAAACGTTCCCCTTTAATTCCAAGATGAGTGCTACCTAAAGTTTGCGCGAAAACACGGACACATTGTCTTTTGTGCAATCTTCTGTTGGATCTGAAGGGCGCTCTACAGCTGCCGGAGATCGGCCGCCCTCCCTCCAAAAACAGCGACGGTAGGTCTTCGTCTAAAGCTGTTGACCCCGGTGTGAGGGAGGGATACATGCAGGTTCATGTGTTTGTCCATATTTAGTAGCCTATCATTAGTCCAAGAGAGTTTATTAACCTATGTTAAATCTAAAGCCCTTTTATGTTAAGTGAGAAATAAATTATTTATTTTTTTGCATGCATTGTTAAATGTTTTTCGCTTCTAACATGCACCCACCGGTCACTTCATTAGGTGCTCTTGTACAGTTTAATCACACCCAATACAACAGCACAGCCATGAGGGCTTCTTTTGATAAACTCAACTTCATGTTTATTACTCAGCTCATACTGGGTGGTGCTTTATGTTGCACTGCAGCGCATTATACTGAAATGTGTTTCCGCTGCTATCAGGTAGGTGGTCAGAATGTTAGAAACCCCTCCCAATCTCATGCAGTCCTGTTAAATACCTCTGGAGACAACCTAATTCATAAAGATTTGGCGTAGTTGTCTGACATTGTCAATTAAAACTGAACACTTTATTAAATATAAGACAGAAGCAGTTGAATCGAATTAGATCATGGAGGTAGTCTTTATTAATTACTAAAATTAGCCTATGTTAAGTATAGACTCGATATGTAACTCCAGTGTGACATAATTGCAGTACGAATATCAGTTTCTGTCTGTGTCTGTTACGAAACTGATCTCTCCTTTATCTTGCATGTTTTTTCAGAATTTGGCCTTATCTTCACACCTACCAGCGCTTCTGGTTTTGCACAACTATTTGCTTCAGTAAACAACAAAAAACAGTATAAAGTGACAATGCCTTTCAGACACAGTGTATGTGAGATTGCATGCATTACCAAGGGGAACTGAGCTTCCCGTTAAAACTCACTCCACTGTTGCCTCATTCAGTGATATTGCACCATGTGAGTTATGTGTGAGCTAAAGTATGCTCAACTGGGATTCCCAAAGGGAGATTTTCAAGAATCTCACGTCATTCTCACACGGCCGACTGACAACACACCCACACAGGGTGGGATATTTTTGACTTTCAGCGTCTGAGGTACTGCAGCATTTGTGTCTTCTCACTGACTGTAACTTGTTTGTCTCCACTGTAGATGAACATGGATGTAGAGCTTGATGGATTATTTCGCCATAACAGCACCTACGACTACGACGATAACTATGAGTACAACGAGGAATCAGAGTCAGAAGGCAATCAAACTCTCTTAATCCCGGTCTTGTACTCAGTGGAGTTTGTTGTAGGACTCCTGGGCAACGGACTACTCCTGGCTGTTCTGGCGCGGAAGAGGCAATCCTGGAGCGGATCAGACACGTTTATCCTCCACCTGTGTGTCTCAGACGTCCTGCTCTTGACGACCCTGCCCTTCTTGGTTGCACAGGCCACTCAACACTGTGAATGGTGCTTTGAAGGTTTTCTCTGCAAGATCAGTGGAGCTATTTTTAATGTAAGTACCAAGTCATTTCTAGAACAAGTAGCAACCAGAAAGTGAAAGCGAGGTCTTTATGTGAAGTGTGGCAGCTGTTTTTGGATGGATTGTCTTACACTCTTAGCAGACCAGGATCATTGTACTAAATACTGTTATTGAGCACATGTACTCCCAAGAGCTCAGCATTTTTCTAGGCATCTCAGCATTTCTGGGAAAATGCAAGGGGAGGGCATCAGAGTAGGGGAGAAGTGAAAGTTTATTCTTAAAGATGGCTGGAAATTCTGGTCTTAAACAAGGTCACAGCTGTTTTTCTTTATTTTTCCTAGATCAACTTCTACTGTGGGATCCTTCTGCTGGCCTGCATTAGTGTGGATCGCTTCCTGTCCATCGTCCGCAACACAAAGCTGTACTCTAAGAAGAGGTCGTGGTTAGCTCATATCAGCTGTCTGTTGGTGTGGCTATGCTCCCTAATCCTCACCATCCCTGACTGGATTTTTGTGGTGGCTAGGAAAGATCCACTACTGTGTGTTCACAAATACTCCCAGTCGACAGCAAGCTGGCACCTGGGCTCACGCCTTCTCCACCACATGGTGGGGTTCCTGCTGCCTGCATTCGCTGTGATCTTCTGCTGCTCCTGTATCCTGATATGGCTGCAGCGCAGCACTAAAGACATCCTAAAGCAGAGGTCCATCATAGTCTTCCTGCTCCTGGTAGTGGTGTTCTTACTCTGTTGGATGCCATACAACATCACACTCATTGTGGACACTGCCAGAGGCAGCTCTAATGAAGGTTTATCTGGAAGTCATAAAGGTTCCCTGATGACAGCTCTGATGGTCACATCTGCCTTGGGATGCATTCATGCCTGCCTCAGGCCTCTGCTCTATCTTTGCCTGTGCAGGAACTTTAGAAAACACACTCTGGCCATGCTGAGCCGTACTACAGTTGAAAGAGGGAGCTCGGTGTGGGAACTGGGTGTAGGCGAGGAAGCCCCACCTGACCAGAGCCATGAGGGGCAGATGACACGTGTTGATCATCAGGTGCAGTCCACTCAGTGCTGATAAATGGACAGAAATAGCATCCTGTGACTTAGAAGTGACCTGATGATGCTCCACAACTCACAGGAGTTTATTGTGCAATCGTGTCACAAGTTCAAGGGGTAAGGGACTGCATTCTATCTAATGATGTGAGCTTAATCATTAAAGAATAACTTCCTTACATTGCACTTTAATGTGATGGTTTCAGAGCTATATCATGGTGCCATACACTGTTGTGTGTGTGTGTGTGTGTGTGTGTGTGTGTGTGTGTGTGTGTGTATATATATATATATATATATATATATATACTATATATATATACTATATATATATATACTATATATATATATATATACTATATATATATACTATATATATATATACTATATATATATATATATACACTATATACACTATTACATATGCCACAGTGGTCACCCTAAATTAGTTTTTTATTATATTATAGATATTTGTATTTTTTTATTGTATATTATTATTATTATTGAATTCAAACTGTTTTCCATTATTTTATATGTAAGGCATATAAACATATGTAATGTATTTGTATTTGAAAGGGCTGTTGTGTCAGTGAACTATTACCCAATCATCTTAAGACTAGTGCCATAATGTTTGAAACTGAAAGAAATAGTCATCCCTGTGTGTGTTATTGTGATCTTCCATTAAATAGTCCAACCCAGTTTATTACTTTATGGCTGTTGACATATCACAAGGAGTTTCACTTTTCCTTTTACATGCTCTGTTTAGGCAGTTAAAACTGTGTGTATTCCACTATTGTGCAATGAGTGTGTGGACATCTGTGCATAATCATGCTGAACTGAAGAATTTCCCCTTGGTGAATCCCACGACCCTTTTGTCTTTGACTTCAGTGCTGCAACGTGGGTGCGTTGGCTGGACCATGACTAAAACAGGTGGTGATGTCATCAGTCAGGTGACTGAGCGAGGCATAAGAGGAGGAAGTGGGGGAGAGAGCTCTCCATTGGTGCTGCAGCCTTTTCAGAGCTCTCTGTTTAGTCTCATTTAAAGACTTCTCTGTTTGGTGTAGAGAGAACAGTGGATGTAAGCAGTGCATGAAAGCAGTTGTCTGAAAAAAGAGTGTAGGTAGCAAATGAATGAAAGAGGAGGGGTAACAGAGGATAAAATCTTATTTTGAACATCACAGCTCAGCTGGTTTCTCCTCTAAGCTGCGGTGCAGGTTATGGCTTGCCCGGATAACACATTTCTGGGGTCAAAGCAAGATGATAAACACGTACAATAAATGTGGCTTGAAATTAAGTTTCAAGTTGGTGTTCTTTTAGCAACTCAGTGTACAGCAGTTTCACACTATTATTTCTCAAGCGACTTATTTTCCTTCCTGTTTCTGCTTTAACTCGAATGGTGTAGAAGGTTCTCCACAGCCAAAGACTGCTGTGGTCTAATCTGAGAATTACCGTTTGACTGTAACAGCGGCCGCATGTCAAAGTAATAGTATTGCTGCTTATTATTAACTTTGACTATTGCTCAAATTTTTTCTGCATCAGCTTGACCTTATCTGTCAGACTTTGCTTTAATGAGTAACAGACCTCTGAGTGGTACAAACTCAAACTTTGTTTCTATCAAGACAACAAGAAAGGGAATCGTCCACCCAAAAAAATTAAGGCACACTGGTTCATTCAAGTGCAAGCCTTTAGTATCATGATCGCATGAATAAAAACAAAACTAGCACTTGTCAACTACACATCACACAGAGCTTGGGTTTGAATGGGCTCTGAGCCAAGTTCTTAACCAGTTGCTTGCTTTGCCTTCAACCAAACTGACTGAACCAGTAGAGCTGCTGGTTCTCACGGGAGTGTCTTTTCACTTGGCCACCTCTCTGCTGTAGTCCAATGTTTGCTTCTTGCGTAGATTATGAATAAGATGTGTAGGAAGGGATAGCAGTAGTGGCATGTTGTGGTTAATCATGCATATTAATCGACTTGAAAAGGTCACAGATTTTATCTGTGCTCTTTGCTTATCTTTTGTCACTTTTCTGCTGAAACTTTGCGTGTGAGGATGTGCTGTGGCTTTTTTTTATTCAGTTTCCTGTAAAAAAGAATATATTTCCACGTACACTACCACATGTGGGTTTGCAGGTTAAGTTTTTGTTCTCATGAAATCACCTGAACTTAAGTATACCATAAACATGTAGAACCTTTTAGAAATTTCCGCAAACATATGGTGAATACATTAAAATATGTAATATGTATGGAAAGAAGCGAGAGAGTAGACCGGGGTGTTGCATAGTCTTATTTACCTTAAAATTCAATTTGAGGTTTCCTTATCTTATCTATCCCCTCTCTGCTGTTGGGATCACGACATTCACTTTGCTGGATATGTATAACTTCGCTTTACAGTAAAAATATAGCAACTATTAAAGAACTAAAATTTTAAAAATTCTCAAGTAAAATACATGTTGCTATCGTCCACAACAGCTTCTGTAAATAAAGCACATGTGTTTTAAGAGCTGCATCAAAAATTGTGGGTGCAGTAAGCAGAGCGAAGGCATTTGCAAACAGGAAAGACCTTATAATATATAGGAAATTGCCACAGTATGAGAAAATATAAATAAAGATGATTGAAAGTCAAGAAGCAGTGATAGGAAAAATAGAAAATTGATGGTAACATGAAAAAACTAAGAACAATAAAAACAATATGTACAGTATGGCTGTTATTTAAATAAGAGGGCTATACAGTTTTGTACAGGAATGTTATTGAGTTTAAGGAAGTGTGCAGTATAAAAGATAAGAGTCCAAGATATGTGCTTTTATGTAATCCACAGATTCAGGTGTGTTTAAAGTAGTGTAGAGAGAATGGATTGGGGAAGTGTGAGGCCAGTGGGTGAGGGCCCCTTTCCACTAAGGTTGGCAGCAGCTTACAGGATGATGCTACAGGTGATGATGGGTTCAGTTACAGAGGTATAGAAGTGCACCATGATAGTCTTTGGCATGTTGAACTCCTTCCGCTGCTGCAGTAAGTACTCATTTACTCTGCATAGGTTGGATTTGTACTTACTTAGAATGGACAAACTGCAAGCTATACATGTTAACTATAAAAATGTCCATGTATTTTTTTTTAAATCACCAAATAAATTGAAATATCACAGCATATGGGTTTATTGTACAAAAAAATAAAACTTTATTTTTTCCATATGAAAAACATTATGCAATGTATATGAAATATATCATTTAAAATGCATGACTTAGGAAACTTGAAATATAGTTATAATACTGTGAAATTACATGAAAACTAGATGCGTTGCTTGCAGTCCCACACAGACAAATTATATCATCCATCTGCATGTTCAGCCACTATTCCACTAAGAACAGGAAATTGAAAGATTACATAGCTCGTTAAAGGTTATGCAACACAGGAAATATACAAAAACACATTGTTTACTGAGGTGTTGTATTTGTCTTCTTGTCAGTTTGTTCAGGTTTGTAATCATTCATTCACACAGCAATGGAGTTAGAGGTGTCAGCAGACTCAG
Source organism: Datnioides undecimradiatus (assembly GCA_008933995.1). Classification (NCBI taxonomy): domain Eukaryota; kingdom Metazoa; phylum Chordata; class Actinopteri; order Lobotiformes; family Datnioididae; genus Datnioides; species Datnioides undecimradiatus. Next base: position 21,895,786 of record WARS01000046.1, on the reverse strand, counting down.
ACCAGAAAGAGCTTCTTCTGCTGCTGACAGCAGATTGGAACTTGGCACTTGTCTTCATCTTGCAGCCCAGAGATCTCAGGATGTTAAGGAGCTGACGCCTAAACTTCACACCCACAAAGGCATACAGGATGGGGTTGAGGCTGCAGTGGAGGTAACCAATGGAGGAGGTGATTGTCTTGGCTTTCTCCAAAGATGATCTGACTCCACAGGTCTCCTGGCTGTTGTTGAAATGGAAGGTGTCCACCATGAGGGTGATGTTGTATGGCGTCCAGCAAAGAAAGAAAACCACCACTACAGCAATGATGACCCTGAAAGCTTTCTGCTTTTGGAGGCCTTGGGAGCCACACCGCAGCCGCCTCAGGATGCAGGAGTAGCAGAAGAGTAGAACAGCTGAAGGCAGCAGGAAGCCCACAATGTGGTAGAGCAGCTGGGATGACAGGCGCCAGTCACTGATTTTCTCAGTGGCAATTTCAAACCTATAGTAGTTGTGAACACACTCTGTTTTATCTCTTCTGCCATCTTTTACATCTTCCAAAAAGATCCAGTCAGGGATGGAGAGCAGCAGGGAGAAGAGCCACACTGTCAAACAGCTGAATTGAACGATCCAGGGCTTCCTGCGGGAGAACATCTGAGTAGCATGGACGATGGACAGGTAGCGATCTAAACTGATGCAAGCCAGGAGAAAAATCCCACAATAGAAATTGATCTGAGGGTACAAAGACATCAAACAAAGAGAAGTTAGAAACCCTTTTGTTTAACTGCTGCATATCGTGCACTTTGAAGCAGACGGTTTTAGAGCATCTTACCCCAATGCGCACCCCTTACCGTGAAAACAGCTCCAGTGATTTTGCAGAGTCCGGTGCCAAAGGTCCATCCTTGAGCTTGAGTGGCCTGTGCAGCCCACAAGGGCAGTGTGATCAGCAGCAGGACATCTGCAACGCCCAGGTGGAGGATGAAGTTGTCTGTCACGCTCCAGGTATTTCTGCTCTGAACCAGCACTCCCAACAGCACTCCATTCCCCAGGACACCCACAATAAAGGCAATCCAGTACAGAATCGGGATGAACACTGCTTCAAAATTCATGCCATCGCTCAGGTCGCATACATCTCCCCCATCACAACAAGTGTCTGATAATGAATTGTTGTCGTCCGTGGAGTAGTTTTGAAAAGCTACAAGAAAATCAGAGAAGTCTCCGGTCCATGTGGTCATGTCATCCATCTGTGAACTCTGCACAAAAAGAAAATGAGAAGAAGTTTATTCATTCATTTGGTTTGAGCGTTTGACCTGTGGAATCTGCTTTTACCACATGGTGGTGCTGTGCAACCTTCCATCTGTCCATCTGTCGCGCTATCGATACATGATAATGAAGATGGTGCACGATATTTATATATGTAACAGATATGTAGCACATTTTTCACAATTTATATGGTCCTTAATATGCAGTAAAAACACAAACAAAAGCAAGAGAACAACTCAATCGCAACAGTGAAATAGGTTAAAATTATATTAAGTATTTTGAAGTAAAAGCAGAAGTTCCGAGTGTGCAGTCTCTGCACGAAGCATTCTGAAATTATCAATCCTGAAATTAAGTGAACATTTTTAAAAGGTACAACATTAAGAGAATCCTGATGTCAAACTATAAAAACAAACCATTAGTTAAGTATTGTTTTTGTTTTTAATGTCTTGTTGATACTGATTCTGAGCACGCTGCGCTAATCCCTGTGGTAATACCACCATACCTTTTCCTTCACTGTGGTGTGACAATAAAAGCAGTATGATTTAAAGTAAAGTACATGACTCAGTCAACATGATCTCAGTTCCCTGTACCTAGCTGGAGAGCAAAGACTTTGCACAAGTTAAACTGATGCACACGACCAAGAGGAAGCATGTGTAATTAAGAAAAAGAGCCAATGAAATATATAATTATATGTATTAATTAGTATTTTTTCTGTTCATTTGGTCTTGGTGAAGGATTCAAAGAGTGAATTCAAAATTTTGTGATCCTTCACAACTACAGCTTTTTACTGCATGGCAGTGTCATGCAAAGGTGTGCACTACTACATGGTCTTACACTCTGTGGTCTCCCACTGTGAACTTAAAAGCCTAGACAAACAGCAAAATGGGTAACAAAGATACAAATAAAAACGCAAATTTTCTGTCTGAAAATTCAGTTTATGTACATCGGTAATTAGTTAATTAGGTAAAGCTCACACACATACAACAGGTCCTTTCACATCTGTTATTAACGTAGATGTGATGGGAAATCCTAAAATAATAATAAAATAATAAATGCATAGTAATTGAAAAGGCTTCCTAGTAACACAACAGTACTGTATGCATTATGTTGAAAATAAGGCTTTAGGTATACACATACCAAATTGTAATCCTCTGCTATTGTACTGTCCACAGTGAGCTGCTTCTCTAACACAGTAATCCCGTGTCAGCATCTAAAGTGCCACCACAGAGGAAGCACAGATAAGGCGATGCAAGTGAAACACATGTGACACACATTAACCGTGAAAACACTCACCAGTTTACAGTGAGGAGCAAGGATATCATGCAAATTGTTGTTCAGTAAAACTGTTGTATTTTATTATTATTTATTTTAAGTGTTCATATAATCAGTGTTATTGTAATTCAACTAATTTAGACTGCCATTGCTGCCCACTTGTTTCAAATTATTATAATGGGGCCTAACATCAGCATAAAGATATGAATATGCTAAAAGTGCATAAGATGTCATTGTGTGCTGGTTCACGTTCCACAGAAACTGATGAAAAACACTTCTTTGAGTGCTGTCCTTGTAGATATGCAAATATGTGGCGACAATAGTGTATGAATACTGTCATTTCAGTGCCGCACTGGAATAGAGTATATTTGCATTAAACACTTTGAACTATTTTCAGAAATGCTTTTCACTTACTTTTCTGTTTCCCATTAGAGATAAACCATCACCCTGCCATTTGAACAGAATTATTGGATTTTAAACACAACACCTCAAGGAGGTCTAAAGTTTGTCATTGATGCACGTTGGCTAGATTACAGCAGACAACACATGCAGTGGCCACTCGCAGTCGAATGTTCATGTAATTCACCTTTAGTTAAGAGCATTAGAGCTTTCTTGTGGTGTCAGTAGAGAGATGTATTGAAACAGTATGTAAACCACCAACTCACACATGCGATAGAAAGCTGTTATCAGACTACATTATCACATCAGAATGAATGAAAATAATGAATGAACCTCCTTCCTGTTGATGAATCAGCTCTTTGGGTTTGCATTAAAGTTTTAGCCCCACTGAGCCATTTCTATGTTTTACTACAGATGCATGCAGGTGCAGTGTTACACTGTCCTACCAATGATGTCTCACTATTCCACAGATTAACTGATAAATTGTCAAGATATCACAAGTCTTGCAAGATAATAAACGTGGATGTCAACCATGCTGGATGTAAAGCCAGTCAGCTTTGCAAAATTTTTTGGACCTCAAAAACACCACATGATGCATTTGGCAATTACCAGTGATGTAACAATAAACTTCTAGGATCTTGTTAAAACACATTTTTCTATTTATATATCTCCTATCAGTGTAAAATCTCTTTGTAAATCATTTCACTAACCATTTCCTAGGTTGCTGATTTTATCACATTTTTTTTTTCTTGGTACTGCTCATATGCACTCCTACGTATAACAACACCTGCAGCAGCATTTAAATGTCTGTTTCCTTTCTGTCTCCAGTACAAGAGGTTCACAGTTTGTTCCTGTTTTTTTCACACCTTTTCTTTCCTCCTTTGTTTGCTTTGCTTATGCAGTTTTTTGCGGTGGGCCGTGCAGATGGAAGAGAAGCATGAGGCTATGAAATTGAAACTGGTGATTATTTTCAGCCGACAGCCACATAAAAAAGACATAGCTGGAAATTAATTGAATTGCCATTTCAGCCACTCACTATATATTCAATGGAAACTTAATATTTGTTTTTTAGTGTGTGGTTGAGTTGTCAAATTAAGTTCAGTTCAATTTAATTTGTATAGCACCAAATCACAACAAAAGTTATCTCAGGGCACTTTACTTACAGAGCAGTGCGAATGCAAATGCAATGTGTTAACTCTGCAGTTTTTGCATGTTTGGAGAAGGATGACTTATCACTTGAAGATATAAAGACGATATGGAAATGTCAGTAGCTTCACCGTGCTTTTAGAAGCTACTGGAGTGTTTTGTTTTATTTTGATATCCACAAAAGTACTCTATGTACATTTTGGCTGAATACCAATCTGTAGAGGCCTGCACAGCAGTGTAACAGCTTCTGAGATGTTTGCCTTTGATGACTAGAAAACTAAACACGCCTGACTGTCATAGGCCTTGCTTGTCGTGAGTACAAGTGTTGGACAGAAACGTTTGTTTTTCACGGAACATGATTAAGGGCCCCCAAAATTCTGTTCTGTTTTCAACAGTGAAACCTGAGAGTTGAGGAACTGAGAGAAAGAAAAAAAAAATTTAAAAAAAATATATATATAGTTCCCCATGCTGGATTTGATTCCTACTCTATCATAACGATGGTCATCAACTCTGCAAAGCAACTATTATTTATACTTGTGTATACTTGCTGTGTTACCAATTTCGCTTACAATTCAGTTCAGTGTTGTACTATCTTCAACTTCCTGTAATAATGAGATAGATCAAGGCAATACAAGATGAAGAAATCATTTGTGGATTATTCATTTTTTGTTGTTAATGAATATCAATAAAAGAGATAAAATATTAAAGACTTGAGAAGAAGTTCTTTTCATAGCTATGCAACTGCTACAACCTCTGCTTTCCTTTGCAGCTAGTGGTTGTGGCTTATCTTGGTTGGTGTCAACACATTTGTGGGCCAGTGTGCCACTGATATCAGAGTAGAAATGCTTAAAGTCCTATCCAGAGAAAGCTGAATTGCTTCAGTCCAGACACATAAAATCTGACAAAATGTCAAAAACATGTGTCTACGTTTCTTGAACTGCTCCAGATTGGTAACTGTGCCTGACTGGTAACTGTTTCCCATCATCAAAACAAGAGTTCCATGTTTTCTTTTATGCCAACAGGTGTGTTTGTTATTCAAACTTGCTTAGCTTAAGTAACAGAAACAAAAGGGACTGCTACTGGACTTCATTGACCTACTTTTTGACAGATCAGGCCGTGGTAATTCAGCTCAGTGGAGTACGATTAAAGACGGATATTCAGCAGATACTTCTAATAGCATTTGTCTGTTTATTTATGTATTTATTTTACTCAGTTTAACCTGATGTTGGCAGTAAGATGATAGTTAGTCCAAACTCTGAGCACTAGGTCTTCACCACAGCAGCCACACTGAATGGCTAAGTCGGCTTGCTCGCAAGTACCTGCGTCTTTTGAGGTGGGTTGTTTTCCTGCATGTTTCTCAAAGCATGAGTTGCGGTCGAAACACTCACAACTGAAACAAAATGAATTGAAAATAAAAAGTAGTAACAGGTCACAGGTTGGCTGTTGCATTGCAAATGAGATTTCATGGCTCATTTGTGTCATGCACTACTGCACTGTCAACACTGATGCTAATTTGCAATATTTTGTTCAAAGCAAACGTTAAATGCCACCAAGCTGCATGTCTAGAAATATAGTGATGTAAAAAGCATTCTGTGATGACTAAACCACATAATAAATGGACAATAGATGAATGTATGGAATAGAGCGAGAAGATTGTGCATTAAACTAAGAACAATCAACTTTCAACATTCACACTTGGAGTTTTTTGAGAGAATCCCTTTTCTAGTTATTATTATTATTATTATCATCGCATTATCTTTTTTGCAACCTTACTCCTTACACATTTTTCAAGAAACTTTATTCAAACATTAAAATATTCAGCTCCATTAGGGCATTTCTGCTAGTAAGATGTTTCAAAAATTGTAAAATAGTATTTAGAAATATTCAGCCTTTGTTCTTGTTCTTATTCAAATGAATGGAAAGAATAGTCAAAATTGATAATTTTTCACATTTTTTTTCATGCATTTAAACTCATTTAGTCATTCATAACTTCCACCAGAAACTCCATTCAAACTTTTAAAAATGTTCACGGCACTTTGGACTCTCATATTAATTCAATTTTTTCACATCTTTCATTCTTTTTACATATTTGCAGTTTCATGTTTCACGTCAGCCCTTTTCAGGTTTTCATAGCAGAGTGGAACTGGAAGCCTAGAATTAAAATTTTGAATTTTAAAATTTCTTTTTCTGAGTCCCACAAAGGTAACTCCACATAAGTCACTGACACATCACCATGTAGCAAAATTGGTGCCAGGCACAGTCATGAAAATATAGAAGCAAACAGACTTGAACTTTTGGTGCCATCAGACTCATTGCAACAGGATCACAAACCAATTGCATGTTGCTAATTGAAAGGTCAAACGTCAGGATGGAAACAGAAATACAAGCTTCCCCAAACTGCCTCCATTGTCACATTTTTGACACTACACACACACACACACACACACACACACACACGCATTTCTCTTTTGCATAGGTTGTTCTCATATTCATCTCAGTATCACTATTTAGATGACAGGCGCTGCTGTTCCATTGTTAGAAGCAGGAGCATGAGAGGTTAGATGCAGCATTATTCTCACGTTCTGAGCAACACTTAGGAAACATCGCCATCACTACGGCAACTGTTACCCACAGTTGGAGACACTCAGCTGAGATTAGCTGATTAAGACACACTCACACACATAAATGTACACACAGCATTTTTTAACCCGGATCTGCTTATTGGCACTTTGCAATTGAAACTCCATTCAAACCTTACAGTGTTCTACATCTTTCAGGTATTATCAAATTTATTCAACTTTTCAGTTCAGTTTGTCCTAATTGGAACCAACCCAACTTTTCCAACTCCAACTCCTCATATTGCTTCAGCAACGTCTTCATAGAGAAGGCCAACGATTTAGTTTAGTGTCAGCCTTACAACTTGGAGCATTCACACCTCATTTGTTCAGCCTTTGCAACTGTGAACGTAAGTCCAAGTGTGATACAATTGTTTACAATGGTATTTACATGTGGTCTGTGTAAACCTTGAGCTATTTTCCAAAGTGACTCTCACAAACCATGAGTTCAACCTTTTATATTTCAACAGCACATCATGCACAATTAAACAAAACATTGCCCGTTCTTTACTTCCTACAGAGAAATGTACATGACAAAGGTGCATGACTGAAACGTAGCTTCTGTCATACATTTCGTGCAGACAGTGTGCAGAATTGACAGCCAGAGACAAACCTAATATTGTCTTAGTCAAACTTGTTATACTGTTGTGCTTTTGTTACACATTGGAGTGGCAGTACTGAAAAGTTCTGTCCCTCCATTGGAATGAAATCAAATCAAATGAGAGCAGCAGAGCAGCCGATATGTATAGCACTAAAACAGCTGTCATGTTTTCCTGCTGCGGCTTCAATGAACTGTTTTTGAACATCTGCTGAAAACTGATATATAATTTAGAACACAATAAAAATATAAAATAATTTTTGCTTTTCCTGTCCTGTTTAGTTAATCTCAATAATTATAAAGAGAGTGTGCATTCAACAGCCTGCTTCTTACCCACTCATGATAGCTCAAGGAAGCCATCACACACACGTAGCCCAAGATTATCTAAAATAATCGGAGCTACACTGTTTAGGTTTCTGTTTCTTTGCAAAGATCCTTCAAAGGACAAAAACCCCCCCAAAAAGAACGCACAGAATATGTCATGGCAACGTTTCACTGTAGCAGGGTAAGGGATGACCACATCAGTCACAATGTGGTGACATATAACGGCACTCTGGCTCCATCTGATGGTGCTCTCCATCTGACGGTGCTGATACCAGACCATGTGAATCAGAAGAGTACCACAATGCACCGCAAACACCCACTGAGAAGACTGTGAGGTCTCAGAGATGTTTCATTACTTTATTTTATGTAATGTGCGTAATGTTCTTCTGATACTTATTTTCTTGTATTTTGTATATTTTTCACTTTTTGTACTTCATCTTTTCTTATTAAATGGCATTCAGAGGAGATGGGGAAGGAATTTCCCTATGCAGGGGAACTGCATGCACACCAGTCAAAGAGAAACTGGACAATTTTCAGTTTTGTTTTGTTTTTTATAAAATAGGTGACATGACTACAGAAATGAACCTATGAAAACTGCTCGCTTTTAGTTTCGTGTGCCAAATAATGTCTGAGGGATTAACAAATTGTGATGCACTAGTGGCTTGACACACATAGTATCTAAACTTTGAGCAGCCACAGTAGGTAAAACACTGATAACAGAAAGCTTTTGATCCCTCACTTGCACATAAAAAAAAAATCTAAAAGGGCTATAAACACAGGATTTTGTCCAGAATGAAAGAAATACTTTGTCTTGCTGTCCATGTAATAACACTTATTACACTAACAAATAAAATTTAACACAAGTGGACCTCACCTAATGAACTGATCCAGTTAATGCCTTAACTCCCTCTGCCCTGCAGAGAGAGGAAGACAGAGTTGACACAACACACAGATCGAGGCATGTGCGTGTTTTTCAGTATAACTCTCACATGCTTCAGCATTATGATACAGTAACTGTTGAGTTATCTGTGACCAGCAGGAATGTAAGCTGGCACAAACTGTGCAGGCACAAACTAAACAATTGTATCTTGGTCACGTTTATATGTTATTCCCACTGCAGCTGAATTGCTTCTTTTTTACAAACTGATAAAAGCTCACACAAAACAGTTTTAATAATGCAAAATAAAGAAATATTAAGTGTCATCAAAAAACTGAGCTTCATAAAATAACCAAGTTTATTTAAACAAAGTGCACAGTGAAGTACGCACAGAAAAAGATAGCATTTGTGCAGTCAATGTCAAATTAATGTCAAATAACACATACTAAGAATGTGTGTCTAGGCCGCAATGCTCACATCCAAGCACCTGTCTAAGCCTGTCTTTTTGAAAGACATGGGGCATCTTCTGTTTGTTTGTGTGCTATTTTCTCCTGTTTTAACCTCTTCTTTTGCCTTTTAAAGCACTTAAAGAGACCTTGATTTTGAAAGATGCTGTACACAAATATTACTTACTGTATTTTTGTCTGTTTATACACAATTAAAACCTCTGTCTCACACACAGATATGTAGACAGGTACAGATGTAAACACCTCCACGGGAAGATCTGATCATAATAATTTCACAACCTCCAGATCCACTAGAGGGTGGTGTTGTATATTCCCTGACCAGTTTGGGTGTACGTCGCTGAAACGCGGAAAAGGAGCTCAACAGAGACCAAGTTGCTGCGCCCTGTGATCGCTTTTGGGGGTTTCTTGTAAGCCTGCTACCGATCCTTTTTCTTGTTTTTTTTTTAAACCTACTTAGATTTTTAAACCCTTGACACAACACACAGGTCGAGGCGTGTGCTTGTTTTTCTGTTCAAGTTTCGTCAGAAACGAAAGTAAACTGAAGCGGGCCCGAGAAGCCATGGCTGACAGTCTAGATGAAGACATGTCGGACGAGCCTTTGCCTCTCCAGCAGGACTTGACCTGCCCTGTGTGTCAAGGCATCTACCGGGACCCCGTGCTGCTGCCCTGCTCCCACAGCTTCTGTCGGGAGTGTCTGCAGAAGAGTTTTCAGTTCAGTAAGAAGTGTCCCATGTGCAGGGTGGTGTTTGAGGAAGGGCAGGACATCTCCAACCGTGCGCTCAGCAGCGCATGTGACACCTTCCTCAAACATCCTAATTGGCGGCCGAGCCAGAAGCGTGCCAGTGAGGACACCTGTAACCTGCACCTGAAGCCGCTGGAGCTCTACTGTGAGAAGGACGAGGAGCCTGTGTGCGTGGACTGCGTCAGTCTGCACAGCGCACACAGGCTGTACTCTCTGAAAGACGGAGCACCAATATGTAAGGTAGACTGCTCCGTCCGAGATCAACTTTAGCCAAACTAAAATGTTATACGACAACTGAAACACCAGTTTTGTCAAAATCTGAAACATTTTTAAACCAAAAAATAAAAACTTCAATATATCAACTCAGCAGATGTTGTTAACTCAGTCAGCACTGCAGTAATCCAAAATGTTTTTTCCTCTAGGTTTGAATTACATGAAATATGCTGCAGTCTACTTATTATTACACTACAATTTCACACCAGACTGCAAATTCTCATGCTAACACTCATATTCTGTGTCAAGCTTACTTGTTAAATTCATTGCAACCGTGGTGTATGTCAAAAGCCCCGTCACCAAAATCCCTGCACAACCATCACGGTTTGCTTTGCAACCACTTCATTACAGCAGTGGGCTGTCATTTCCTGAGTCAGTGCAGGCCAGCTGAGTTTCAGTAGCTCTTCTCCTGACTTGTAGGTAATTAAAGCTTGATTACAATAAATACATAATTATTAACCCATTACTATTGATTTATTATAGGATTGTTATTCAGCAGATATTGACAGTGACCTCTATGGCAGATATATTGGACTTGTACTTGAAGGAAAAACACAGGGGTATTTAAAAACATTAACAACAACTCTTGCCCAGTCGTGCCCAGTACAGATAAAGGCTTACAGAAAACAACGCACGTCACTGTCTAAACCATTTTTAAGACATTTCTATTTGCTGACCTAATGTACAGCTTTTTTTCTTCCCCCACCCTGCAGAAGGAGCTGGGCTTCAAAGTCCAGATTTTTGAAAAGAAAGTGGAATCATACAAGAAAATGACACACAAGCTCAGCAGTGCGGTGGAATACATCAAGGTAAAGTTTCTGCCACATCTCAAGTTGTTCATGGAGCAGCGGGAGGCTTCGCACAGTCCACAAAGTCTTCAGACAAAACAGATTTTTCATTTTCATTTTTCCTCTGGTCTTAACATTTTGTTCAGGAGTGTGTGTGTATCTATGTGTGTGTGTGTATATGTAAAGTCTCTTCTCTTGCTCAATGCAGAATCAAGCCGGGCAGGCAGAGGAGCAGATCAAAGCTGAGTTCGAGAGGCTCCGTGTGGCACTTGCTACAGAAGAGGCTCTACGTTTAAATGCCCTGGCTGCCGAGGAGGAGCAGAAGATTGCTGCCCTACAGGCACTGATAGACAACACAAAGAAGGACATCGTTGCTCTGAATGAGCTTATTGACACCCTTAAAAAAGAAATGGGCAATGAGGATCTGCCCCTCCTGCGGGTACGAGAAGGAATCTTGTCCTCAAGGCTTTACCTTGTTAAGTCTCTGATGTTTATACTTTTTTCAGACAGACAAAAATGTTTTTACCTGATCTTGAATACTCTCTTTTGTGTTTTTAGAAATTCCAGAATTTAAAAAGAAGGTAAGTAAAAGCAAAAACTCAATGAAACAATTCCACATATTGTGATCTATAAAATTTCTAAATCTATAAGTGTAAACATCCACTGCAACATAGAGTATATCTCACCATATATACACAATATATTTGCAAGGTTGTTGCATTTTTCACAGTATAGATGCACCGTTTTGACATTCACATCACATGTTGCCGTCTTTGCTGTAGAGCCCAGTGGACTCGTGAAGACCCCCGCCTCTCTGATGACTGTCTTTTGAATATGGGAAAACATGTTGGTGCTCTGAGCTTCAAGATCTGGAAGAACATGCAGGGCCATGTCAAGTATAGTGAGTAAATTGCTCTGTTGGGAATGGCCTGTGGTTTTTAGGACTGACAGTCTTTACCAGAGTTTGACCAAATTGTTTGTTTGTTCAGTATGTTTGCTATTTGTAAAAAAGTAGGACACTGAAAGAACAATGACTTGAATATGGACACAAATTAACAGATTCAACAGATGTTAGCAATATCACATAGCTGTATCTTGTCTCTTCTTCTGTGCAGATCCTGTTGTGCTGAATCCTAACACAGCCTCTCCTTGGCTGTCCGTAAATGCTGACCTGACCAGTGTGAAGGAGAGCTCAGAGCGGCTGGCCATCCCTGACAACCCGGAGCGCTTTGATCCCTGCATCTTTGTCCTAGGTGCTGAAGGTTACACCTCTGGAAAACACAGATGGGATGTCTTTGTTGGTGACAACCCAAAGTGGATTGTGGGAGTGTGCAAAGAGTCAGTGACTCGTAAGAAGAAGTTCACTATCTCCACGAACCGCGGTGTGTGGTCCATAGGATTGAGTAAAGGGGTGTACAGCGCCTTCACATCTGACCGTACAGAGCTTCAGCTGCAACAGCGTCCTGAAAGGATTCGCATCAAGCTAAATGTAGATAAGGGAGAGGTGTCATTTTGGGATGGGGGAACAGCAAAGCACCTGGTCACTTTCACAAACACGTTTGATGAAAAGATATTTCCTTTGTTTGGCCCTGGGCTCGAAGCTATACCGATGATTCTGGCTCCAGGAAAAATAGCTGTACACACCTCGTGACAAGCCAGTATTACGCAGAGGGATGGTTGTTGATTACAAAATAAGTATGATAACCTTTTTCAAATAAAACACTTTTTAACAGCAAGATGAAGTCCACAACACTTTATCAGCCAAAGAAGGTTGATTAAAATCCATGTATCTATAAAAGATTAAAAACTGCTAACGAGGCTTTCAAGAAAAGATTGAAGTGATGAGTCTGATTTAAAGCATATGTTAGAAATGTAACCTCCAGCTTAATACCTGAAGACAACTCCAAAACATGCGGGCAGCCATTGATGAAAGGCTTGCAGCTCTATGATGCAATGAGTCTGTCCTCATTTATCATTACACTTTTTTGTTGTCCTGGCTACATTTTGAGTAATTTTAGAACAAGAATCAAAATAATTTATGCTTGGGAAATGTGTGTCTTTAATTGTTTTACTGCTTTTATATAATATTGTTTATGTTAAAGGTTATGTTTGAGGTCTAAACTGTTTACTGTGCTGGTTTGTTGATTTTAAGAAATTGTATATGTTGCTCTTTATCAGTTGCTTCACAAATCAGCCTGCAGGACACAGCTTAGGCAACACTTATATACTCTGTGTATGCACAAGTCTGAATATGTTGTCGCTACGTGAAAACACTCTAAATAAAGCACATTGAAATCTTTTTTCTTTTTTGGCAACAGTCACAACAATGTTCAACAATCCACGGCTAATTACAAATCCTCCACTTGTGGCACAGACTTGATTGAAGATCATATGGGAATTAAATCAGTTTGTAATGGGGGGGGGGGTGATCTTGTCTTTAAATTCATACAACTAAGCGTTTGCATTTGTGGTGGTATGGTGGGGTTTAAATCCAGATGTTTAAACGTTGTCCCCCATCTCCACTAGATGGCGGTGGTGGGACAGGGTTACTCGCGCTGCTGTCTTTTGTGTTGGCAACCACCGTTTACTGCTAGCCAGCCATAAACACCAAAACAAGGAGCATCTGTCCCTAAGATAGACCGCCGGAATCTCGCCGACAATATTAAGATGTTTATTATTTAGCTGCACGCACTCCTACTCGTTTAATGGCGTAGTTTTAACAACACAGCTCCGCATTTACATGATGAATTACCGTTAAGAATTATTTAGTCTGATAGATTTTGCAGCCGCTGACGACTGCGCATCTGGATTTGGCTGAGCCACTACCGCTAGCTGGCGAACAAGCTAGCTTTAGACCGCTGTGTTCTACGTTACGCAGGGCTGTCCTCTGCAGGGATTCCGAAGCAGTAGCTACTAGCTAATTTAGCTAGCCGTCCGTCTTGAGCACTCCCTAACGATAAGTTAGCTCGTGTGGTAGCTAGCATTAAAGTGTCACCGAAAATGTAAATCACAATGAGGCAAAAGAGACGGGAAATGGTGAGTACGATAATGCACATTTGCAAACTGTCCAGCTAACGGCCTTTGGCTGTTAACGGTATTCGGCTAGTTAGCTTAGCTAAGCAACCATTTACATTAGCTCTGTTGTGATAGCCTGCGGAGAACCCCTTGTGGCTGATACTGATACTGGTTTATGCTTTGCTAGTTGGATGTGAGAGACGCAATAAGTAAACACACACTATCTGTGTGTGTCGCATTGTTTGTGTACAACACCACATACTTGGAAAAATTGTCTAACATGACTGTTATGCTTACGTGATTGGTGCGCTGGTAACGGTAGCAGGCTAACTAACCTTACTATACATGGGGCTAACAGTTGTTAGCTACGCCAGAAATTACTGCCTCTGACTCTCGTAATGAGCATTAAACATCACAACATTGCTTCCTTTAAGTCTGTTCATTACTGCAGCTTGAATTGCATTGGAGTTTACTAAGAGTCATGCAAACTTAAGATAACATCCTGCACTGAGATCAGTCAGCAAAAGAGATCAATATAAACAGACTGGGGACTGCAGGGTCCAAACAAAATTGATTCACTAACAAATTTTCTCTGTATCCTGCCAGCATAGTTCCTTTGTCTTGCGTGTCAGATCATGTGCTTCATTTGACTGATATTAAGGAGGTTGTTCTACATTTGCTGCACATTGCTGCAGTTTGTCCATTAGGATCCACTTCAAATGATTCTCTCTCACCTTGTGCTTCCCACCATTCAGGCGATGCCAGTGATGGCTTCCCCCCTCCCTGTCTCCTTCATCCTGGTGGTTTTGCTGTTGGCTGAGTCACCTGCATGCCAGGCAGGGGACTGCAAGGGCCACAGGCAGGTGTTAAGAGGAGCACCAGGTTACGTCACCGATGGGCCAGGAAACTACTCTGTCAACGGGAACTGCGAGTGGCTTATCAAAGGTATGATGAGCAAAGATATTGCCTTGTGGCCAGGAAAATTGATGATGAAACAAGTAACGTCCAACAAGACTCAGCTCATTACACTGATGTTCCTGACCTTTTTGATGTCTTCCAGCTCCCAACAACAGTCACCGCATTGTTTTAAATTTTACCTTCATGGATACAGAGTGTACCTATGATTACCTGTTCGTGTATGATGGAGATTCTTACCAGAGCCCTCTTCTAGCCAGTCTGAGTGGCAACACTCTGCCTCAGCCTATTGAAGCAAAGTCCGGCAAGGTAACCAATCAAGACATGATGAAAGAAATTTTGAAGCATTCTAACTATGACAAATCTTAATTTTGTGTCTCTTATTTGTTTTCCTGTTTCCAGATGCTGCTTCATCTCTTCAGTGACGCTAACTACAACCTTCTCGGCTTTAATGCAACTTACACCTTCTCTTTGTGTCCTGGAGCCTGTGGCGGTCACGGCCGCTGCGATCCCTTAACATTGAAGTGCCACTGCCATCAGGGTTGGGGAGGATCAGCTTGTACAACCCCTCTGTGTTCCCAGGCCTGTTCAGTTAATGGGCAGTGTGATAAGGCAAGAGTTAATGAACATAGAAATGAAACAGCCTTCAGTAAAAGGGCCACACTTCCTTTAATAACTTTCAGTTAAAATGGTTAAGACTTTTATTATTATCTTTAAATGTATTATTATTATTATTATTTAACATTAGTTGATAGCTATTCTTATTCTCCATGTTTTGGCCACAGAAAGGAGAGCGCTGTCTGTGTAATCCAGGCTTCATGGGTCACAGCTGCCAGCTTGGTCTCCGTGATGACAGTGGGGCAGGGCAGTGGTGGCGCGTGAGTGAAGAAAACCCCTACATGCCTCCAAGGACAGGCTCTGCTGGCGTGTACCTGTCCTCCACTGGAGCCATGTACTTGTTTGGCGGTGAGATTGAATTACTCTTAATTTCCACTGATGTATTAATATAAAATAAACAAACACACCTTCCACCCACATTTTAACACATTTGTTGTTGGTTAATGATTCTTGATTATTTGGTGTATTTAGTAAATATGCCAAAACTTGTTAGACTGTTAGGTCAAATAAATCAAGGGTACCATCAATATCACTGTCTCTGTTTTCGCTGCAGTTTCTAAATTGACTTTTCTCTACGCTTATAATTTATATTGTTTTTGAAGATTAAAAACCCCCTGTATGTTTTACTAATTTATTACTTCTTTTCCCCCAGGGTTTGACCTGAACAGAGCTCTTGGTGACTTGATAAAATATAACTTCACCTCCAACCAATGGGAAAGCAGATCTTACGGTCACTCTCCTGTAAGTGGTTTTTGGAGAAACGCACACAGTTTCTGCTTCATCCGACTCCTCCATCTCAGTAACTGTGTTTACATGTAGGCAGATTGCAAGGGATAAAAGGAAACATGATGAGTGTTGGCAGCAAGAAAAGTCAGGCTACAATGCCAAAGTCTGTGAATGGTAGCTGAACAGTAGATCATTTGAAATATTCGGATACAAGTACATTTTGCTTCCCTTATGTAGCCTGTATACTGGCTACTGTGATACTGTGATACTATAAATGTACTATAACTTCTATAGTAATCAAGTCAAGTGCATGTTAGAGTGAACTTACACTTCTCATGATTACCCTTTTCTGACTTTGCACTGCATGGCTCTGCTATGTTGTCAGGTGGCTCGACATTCCCATACGGCAGTAGAGTGGATGGGTAATATGGTTATCTTTGGAGGAGAGCTAGCCAACGGCTCTCTGGCTAGTGATGTCTGGATGTACCGGCCACTCGACGATGACTGGCAACAGCTTGGCTTTTCAAATTCATATGGTGCTCCTAAACTGGCCAATCATGCTGCAGCTGTAGTAGACAGTTATCTCTATGTATTTGGAGGTGGGTTTCACATTATACTGTAACTGCCACGTATATAACTTATGAGAAATGAACACATTTAAGCAGCATCCTTCCTTCGTCTCTCTCCTTATTTCCCAGGTCGCACTGAGGAGGATATGTTTTCCTCTTCCTTATATCGGTTTGGCCTGCATGGCTCTGGACGATGGGAGACTGTTCAGCCAACTGGTGGGAAGCCCCCAGCTACTGCTGGCCATTCAATGGTGTTCCACAGTCCATCCAGGACACTGCTGGTCTATGGAGGACACAGGCCTACCACAGCCAGGTACACGCTTTGTCATGCATGAGCACGCTGGATACAGTAAAAGCAAGTAAACTCTTTGTGGTTGTTATTTGGAAGTGGCTTGGCATTTTCAAGTCCCTAAACAAATAATCTCTCTGTCGAGGACTTTAGAGGACAAGATAAAACCTGATTCGTAGAGGAAGACTTGGTAAATAAGATACTCCAGAAAAATATGAGTAGAGGAAGAAGTTGTTTAAAATCGAAAACAAGATGAGTTCAAACACATAAATACAAAAAATACACAGCATCTTTCATCATAGATACTAGTAACAGTTGGGGGTGGGGTTTCTCTCTTCAGGTTTAGTGTTAGGGTGAACAACACCGACGTGTTCCATGTGGACAGGCGATTTTGGACATCGTTCCGCTCCCGTTTCCCAGCGACAGGCCCCAGAGAGAGAGCTTTCCACTCAGCCACTGTCATTGGAAATTACATGGTGGTATACGGTGAGCAGGGCAAGGAAGCAAGGAAATGAGCACACATAATCCATTTTAATCAGTACAGTTCTGTGTATATTTATCTGTTTTCTTCCCACCTCTCATACCTCAGGAGGGAATGTACATATTCACTACCAAGAGGAGAAGTGCTATGATGAGGAGATCTTCTTTTACCATCTGGGCTGTCACCAGTGGGTGTCTGCTGGAGAGAGGTGGTCGCTCAGTAAGTTCCTGCAGACTGTGTCTTCTTTAACAAAGTAAACACACGTCCCATAGTTTTTATACACAACTTGTTTCTTGGTGCTTGATAATTTTATGTCTGAACCTATAGTGCCATAAAACTATACATATGTTTTTTCTTTTAAGGTGGTGATACTGTGAGGGGCCGTTACTCTCATGTTGCCGCTGTGATGGAGGGACGAGTGCTGCTGGTTGCTGGGGGTTACAGTGGTGTTGCCCGCGGAGACCTGGTGGCTTACAAAGTTCCACTATTTGTCAGTAGCGATCAAGGTGACAGGGTGAGTAAAAGTGTCACAAAACAAGAGAACGAGAAGTCATATCATTAGGAAGACAGGCAAATTAAGCTGTTGATGAGAAAAAGGAGAAGAAAAACAGCCAAGGTATGCCTAATTTGATGTGAAATACATGTGTCTATGTGACTATGACCGTAATTGTCTTGCCTTAACAGGATGCTGTGTGTGCTGAGGCGCTAGATGAAAGTATGTGCCTTAAGAACCCAGAGTGCAGCTGGTGTGAAGGCCGCTGTCGAGAATACCAGCCCACTAATCCGGTAACGCTTCCCTTGGCATAGCCCTGTGGTTGTTATGTCTATTCCTGCATTGTGAGGCACCCAAAACATTTGTGTTGCTTCAGTGTGTTTTTATGAATATCTGTTAGGATTGCTGTTGCAACGTGTTATTCCTGTTTTGTGTCCACAGTGTGGCAGTACTGGTTGCCTGGGCCTGGCGCGTTTCCTGTCAGATTGCCAGTCCTGTTTAGTGTTCAGTGGCACTCCAGCCTTTCTGGCCCGTGCCCCTGGGGAATTTGGCTGGTGTGTTCAGAATGAGTCCTGCCTACCAGTGTCAGGTGAGACCCAGGGAGGGCGGAAGGAGGGCAGATGAGACAGGCTAATCCGCAGACTGAAAAAGAGATGTTGGGAGTTGACATGGGAGGGACTAGACTAATGTTGGGCGTGTTTCAGAAATGGAGCACAGTGACTTGACTCCACTCATCTGACATTGGACAGGCTACTCAGACCATATTTGACTTGCCTGTCCAGTTGCATACTTCCTTTGATGCAGTGAGGTCATGTCGTTTTACTCTTTTTGAACACACGTCACACAAAAGTCCCACTTCAGACTCGTTTCAGTACAGTAGTGCACTTTATAGAAACTGCTGTATTAATAGATTTTAAGAGGTCAGATGTGTTCTTTGTGTGCTGACCTCTCCCTCTCGGTCTCACAGAGCGAAGTGCGTGCCGTGTGGACCAGATCTCAGGGGCGTACGGCTGGTGGGGGGAGCGTACCCTTTTCCTAACCTCCCTCCACTCCTGTCGCACCGAGAACTATGTCCCGGGACTGCACCTGCTCACCTTCCAGCACCCCCGCAACGACTCCCAGCCTGACAAGGTACGGAGTCCAAATCTCAAGTCCTAACTGTACTAGTTGTGGTTGTAACTAATTCCCTCTCTGCTTATACTTATCCCTCCTTCCTTCCTCCAACACTGCTCTGACACTTTGACTCCACCGAAATTCTCCAATTTGAATATTATGTTTGTTTGTCTTTTATTGTTCATTTTTACCTTTTACCTGCTCTTTACTCCAATGCTGACCTCTCTTTTTTGTTCTCTTTCACTGTCTGTTTTGCAATCGGCTCATAGAGAAGAGTCCTTTTTCAAGTAGTGTGTCAAACTTGTGGAGCAGTTTGTAGAGAATAGTGCTTCTGTTGATGTGTGTCCACTTCCATCCATCCTCCACTATCCTCCATCCTCATCAACCTTCCGCCAGGTGTCCATCCTCCGCAGCACCACCATCATCCTTAGCCCCACCACAGAAATGGACGTTGCCCTGCAGTTCAGGGGTTTTATCCACCCATTGTGGGGGGCCCCTCCTCCTGCACCCGCTCCCACCGAGACTGTCTTCATGTGGGCCCGAATCCAGAGGCTCCACTTTGAGGCTCGAATGGCATCAGGGCCCAACTCCAGCCAACTGGTGAGAGAGTGCATGCTCACACTTTGAAATGTGTCTATGTGTGTTTCAACACAATAAATAGTTGTATATACAGGACTAAGTCCTTGTATTACAGTTTTAAATAGACATAATTTAGTGATTTTAAGTCACCTGTGAAAAAACACTATGACGATTAAAAGCTATACACCCTAACACTAGTAATGACTGCAGGATGAATAACGTCTGTATAGCCGTACCTGCTTTGGCTCAATGTTTGGCTCTAGATTATGATTCTGCTTTTTTTTTTTTTTTAAATTTAAATTCAGTCCGTCATAATAAAATATTACATCACGCAGATTTCCTGAATGCTGTTTTAATTCAGAAAAGTGTAGACAACAGATATACTCTACATTTTAAATTAAATGGCTAAGAGATTACTGACTCAGTATCATTTTACCTAACTCTTCTGAAATATTTCTTTTCCAGGAGGTGGTGGGTCGTTGGGCAGCCCAGCAAGAGAAGGAGTTAAAGCGGCTTGTTCGTGCAGATGGGAGTAGACTCTTCTCAAACCTGACCAGGGGTAACTATTACCTTGTTCAAGCTGAGGGCTACCTTAACAACTCTGGCTCAGGACAAACCAGTGAGATGGCCCTGACCTGGAACCGAACCCTGCCTGGGGGAAGTGTGAGTACTGGCACGGTTAAATCTGTGCGTCACTACACAAGAAACAGTTCTGCATAACCAGTTTGTGTTTCTTGAACATTTTCGCTTCTGCCTTTTTTCTGCACAATGAGTTTCACAATGAGTAGAAAAAAAAATTCTGCTCATATCCTCTGTTCCCCATGATCCCCTTCTAGGAGATCTCCTTCCTGTTTTTGGAGCCTTACCGCTCAGGTTCCTGCTCAGGGTACATGTCCTGTCTGGCTTGTCTATCAGACCAGTCTTGTGGCTGGTGCCCGTCTTTGTCCCGCTGCTTGCTGCGGGACAGCCCAGACCTGGAGCCCTGTCTTGAGGCAGAAAAGGGGGATGGTAAAGGGGGTGGTCAGCGCCATCTGCTGCTGGCACCACAGCACTGCACCTTGTGTGAAGAGTACAGAGACTGCTCTGCTTGTACTCAGGTACATCACAGATTGCAAAAGGTTTTGGCACATGGAGTCACTAGGATGCTTTTTAGAGCCAGTGTTGTCCTTATTCATGCAAAGGTAACTTTGGCCTGCAGGACCCTTATTGTGAGTGGCAGATAAACTCCAGCAAGAAAGGCGACTATCAATGCAGTCGACGAGGAAGGCTAGATGGATCCATACGTGACCCAAGGAGTTGTCCTAAAGTCTGCAACCAGTGAGTTAAAAAACTAAATCTTAAACACGGGTTAAAAATATTATACCTGCTTTAAATAAGTATATATAACTCACGCTAATTGTCCTCTCTCTGGTCATCTTGCCAAGGAGAAAGACGTGTGGTGAGTGCCTCTCTAACTCCAGCCAGTGTGCATGGTGTGAGTCAGCCCAGGCCTGCTTCTATTTTGCTGCCTACCTCACAAAATACCCCTATGGAGAGTGCAGGGACTGGTATGACAGGTAAAATGAGTTCAGACTCTTTTTTTATTTTTAACTTAGAGTTGATAAGTATAGTGATTGTTTGCTGTCATATGTCATTATATTATATATGTCATTATCCTGCTTTCCTGTTGGTTTTGGTGATGACAACGTGATATACAGTAGCACACTCATTTACTTAAACAAAGGTTGGACAAAGAACTGACTATATTTAAAAATCCTTGCTTTTGTCAGTCAAATGAACAAATATCTAAAACTGTCATTCTTTATTCTGTTACTTGTCAGTGTTCACTCGGTTCCCCAGTGTAAGCAATGCTCAGCTTTGAGTACATGCACAGACTGCCTGCGGACATTCCAGTGTGGCTGGTGTGGAGATTACAATAATCCCACAATTGGAAAGTAAGTATGTTAAACATATTTGACATGTACAAAGTACAAAAAAAGTACTTAATGTGGCAACGTACCTGATCTGAATGTCTAAAACAAAACACATAGTTTTCATAATCAGATTGCTGATATGATTATAGTCATGTTTTGTTGGGGTTTTTTTTTTAATTTGTAATGTTTTATATTTATTTCATGTTTCCTACCCTTCTTTTCAGATGTTTAAGGGGAGACTGGGCAGGAATGGACGACCCTTTAGTGTATAACTGCAGCGTGGCTGTGGCTGAAGTGCGGGCTGCAAAGTAAGATCACATTTCATGACTTGCAGCAGTCAGCCTAGCATATGGATTTTGACTAAATCCATTTGACAGTGGTGATATTGCATTTGAATATTGTGGATGGAGTGATTCTCACAAGTTGCTCTTTATTTGTGGTGGTACAATCCTTTCAAAAGAAAACGGTGCCTTAACTTGTTTTTTTACAATTAAGTTACTATTTAAGGTGAATAGGAGAAAAGTGTTTAAATTTAAGGTGAAACAATGAATAGCCAATATTAACGAGTTCCTCAGCTTTAGCCATTTTTAGAAGACTTTGCATTGTCTTTTAAAGAGTATTTTAATAAATATTTGCAAGACCATTCATGATAGATGGATGAATTGATATAGTTCATGTGTTTTTGTCCTGCTCCCCCAGCCCTGAGCCCCAGACCTCGGCCCCACCTCGACCCCTGGAAATGGAGCTGGAGCTGGAGCACCTGGCTAACGAGGAGCAAGATGCAATCTGGTCCTACCCCACCTGTCCTGATGTGGAGGAATGCAGGCTAGGTCTCCACAACTGTCACCCTTTTGCCACCTGCATCAACACTCCCACCTCGTACGAGTGCCACTGTGAGAGAGGATACACGGGAGATGGTACACTGCACTGCAACCAGACGTAAGAGTCTTCAACTAAAACAGTGTTCCTCTAGTGATCTGTCCTTCAGCTTTCTTCAATTAAAGATCCTCTTAAACCCTCACAGGTGCTACAATGAATGTCGCGAGGGCCAGTGTAGTGGCAGCCCACGGTTTGAGTGTGAGTGCTCTCTCGGCTGGACGTCTGACCCTGCCACTCTGGTTCTCAGTGGTGTTGAATGTGATATGGACTGTGGCTGTAACTTCCATTCCACCTGTATTACTGCACCAGGGATATGTGACGAATGCCAGGGTGAGACCTCTCTATATATGGCATTTGTCAATAGCTTGTCTCAGTCATCTTGTAACGCATGCTGACCCGTGCCAGTTTATGAGTTAGAATAAAACGGTTCATAATACTTGTTGACAGTCCTTACATTCCTCTTCTATCTTTCAGATTGGACTACAGGGCCCCACTGTGAGCACTGCCGCCCAGGTAGCTTTGGTTCAGCCCTGGCAGGTGGTGGTGGCTGTGTGCCATGTGAGTGTAATGGCCATGGCGACCCGCTCCGAGGATACTGTCACAACCAGACAGGCCAGTGCTACTGCACCCACAACACTCAGGGACCACACTGCGAGTCCTGCCTGCCTGGTTACTATGGAGACCCCAGGTAAGTAGAGTTTTACAAACAACTTTCTCCTGTATTTGGTCAAAAAACAGTTCCTGCGTGTAGATTATAATATGATATTGATATAAGTAAAAACTGGGAAAAGATAAGAAATATCAGACCTTCAGACCTTCATATCGTGACTTATCTCTCCTGACATCTCTCTTACTGAAGAAACAATGGAACATGCTACCGTCAGTGCCAAGGCCGTTCTGTGCTGCTCTCTTCCACCACCTCATCAGCCATGCCTCTCTCCTCTTCCCTGGGTTGGAGAAGTGGCACAGAGGGGAGAGGAGGACTTTCTCATTGCCTGTGGGTCCTGTCAGTGACTGAGAACCTGGCACCTTGTCTACCGAGACAGCTGTGTCCCCCCATAGCTCTCACGCTACACCCAGACTCTCACACGCATTGTAAAGTGGGTACAAACTTGACCTGATTGTACACACAAGTGCACACTCGCAATTTTGCCTGTTAGCTGTGCTGTAGTGTGAAAAAGTGATCAGTATTTTCCTCCAGATTAACTGTCTCCTGGTATTGCAGAGCTCCTTTGTCTATGTGTTTGATGGCCTTCCTCGTTTCCTGGGCAATGGAGTTGTACATTCAGATCACAACCTGATTGGGGCATTTTGTGGCACCACGAGATCTCAACCTATCACCGTGGAGGCCACATCAGGTATCATACGTATATTCATTCAGTAAAGTATTCCTTTTATAGTTGTCATGGAAACACAGTCAAAAGTCAGTATGTCAATGTCAGTCTATGGCACTTTCTTTTTTGCCATTAGGTGTGATCTCTGTCTACTTTGAGGCCAACGTCTCCTCAAACAAACCTCAAGGCTTCAATGCGTCTTTCTGGGTGCGGCGGTGTCACCAGAGCTCTGATGAGGGAGAAGAGGGCTCACCTGTGTGTCCAGGTGGAGCCCAGTGCCAAGGGGGCCTCTGTCAGTGCCCTCAGGGATATCGTGGACCCCACTGCGACCGGCCCATGTGCCCTCAGGATTGTGGAGTAACAGAGGGAAGAGGGTCTTGTAATATTGTAAGTTGATCATTTGTATTAAGAAGCTTAGATTTGGTTTTGTTTTCCAAGTTATGTAAAGGGGAATTTGCCTTTAAATATTTGGGAATTTGGGAATACTAGAAATCTTGTGATTGTGAATGTTAACACCCCAGATTTTTACTGTAGTTCTATACTCTGCCATTTGATTTGTTGTTCGGTGTTCAAAATAGTCCACATTAATAGTCATATCACCCCACCAATATTCTTATTCTACAAATTATTTGGGAAATGACAGTTGAAAACATTTTAAAATACTAAACAACAAGTGAAGAAAGTTTCCATTTGTTAAGTGACACATTTTATTTGTCTCAGTCTCTGGGCGTGTGCGTGTGCTCAGACAGCTGGGCTGGCTCAGACTGCTCTGTTCCTCGGGACTCCAACAGCCTGGTCTGGGAAACACTGCTGGACACACAGCTGACAGTGGTAAGGGCAGACCATACAAAACAGAGAAACGAAGATCAATCTGCATGTTTTGTGAATTTTACAATTCAGCTCACACAAACACACATACATATGCACTGTTGCTCCACAGAACCAGGCCCACAGGTTCCTCCACAGAATGGGCCACACTCTGGTGTCGGGGCCCCAGGGCTACCTTTGGATGTATGGAGGACTCTCTCTCTCAGAGGGCATTCTGGGAAATGTCTACAGGTAGGGGCATGTAAACTGAGACTGCCCTGAGTAGTATGAATGATTTTTAAATAGTATTAATGTTTATTTTATTAAGTGTGTGTGTTGCCTATGTGTGCATAATGACTTATTTTGTCTCTGGTCGGTTAAGATATTCTGTGTCAGAGCGTCGTTGGACTCAAATGTTGACAAGTTCGGTGGAAGAGGGCTCAACACCTAGCCCTCGCTATCACCACGCCTCTTCACTGCTGACCACTCACGAGCCTGGTGCTGGGGCCCACGGAGCTAGCCACAGCTTCATGTTGGTGGTGGGCGGTGTCACTCAAAACGGTGTTGCCATGGATACATGGAGCCTCAATCTCAGCAGCTTAGTCTGGAGAGAACACACGGTTAGAATAACATTTATCGTGGAAATACACAGTATCTGACAAAACTGAAGTATTCTTTACCCCAATCAAATAAAATTTTCCCAAACCCTGACAGAGCTTGGTGCTGCCCCCGGTGGCGGGCCACACTTTAACTGTTCGCCGAGACTCTTCTGTGCTGTTGATTGGTGGTTACTCACCAGAGAATGGTTTCAACCACCATCTACTGGAGTTCAGCCCTCATTCTGGAAACTGGACCATTGCCCCCCACACTGGCACACCACCTACAGGTTTTTTAATCCTTTTGTAACATACTTTTTATTTTCACCATTTTGACAAATGCATCCAATATTGTACAAAAAAAGTACAAAACAAGTTCAGTTTTTTTCTTATGTGTTCTTTGATTAGGTTTATATGGCCACTCAGCAGTCTACCATGAGCAAACTGATGCCATCTATGTTTTTGGGGGCTACCGCTTTCATGTTGAGACTGTGGAGCCCTCAGGCGAGCTCTACAGTCTGTACTACCCAAACCTCACATGGTCTCTGCTGGTCCCCTCTCAGGGTAATAAGGTAAGAGGCTGACCTTATCCAGTGATGAAACAGGAATTTACCCACTTACTTCTATCACAGTACTGCAGATAATGTCTTGCTGTGTCATCTCTTTGCGATGCAGCCCCTGTCACGGTTCTTCCACGCTGCGGCCCTGATCAAAGACACCATGGTCATTGTCGGCGGAAGGACAGAAGCAGAGGACTACAGCAACTCAGTGTCTCTGTATCAGATCAACTGTAACACCTGGATACAACCAGGTGACCACCTAATATCTTTCTTCACATTTAGTAATGGTCAAATCATAACTTAGCATGCTGTGACCTCACCTTATTCTCTTTCCTTCAGTCTCAGCTGTTGGAGATCCAGTGAATCGTTCGGTGTCTCTTGCGATGACAAGCTGGGGCGGCCGGCTCTTCCTGTCTGGAGGCTTCAATGGCGTAACGCTCGGCAGACTCCTCACCCTGTCTGTGCCCTCTGACCCCTGTGCCCTACTGCCCACACCAGAGGCCTGCAACACCACCACAGGCAGCTGCGTGTGGTGTAGGGGAACCTGTGCCTCCTCTGATACTGCTGAGAGGTAAGACACAGACTGACAGCCACTCTAAATAAAAAGTGAAATGTTGAAACCAAATAAAATGCATCAATCCCTCTTTCTCAGAATGGGCTGCTTCACTGGCCCGTCTCCCTGTTCCCCGACGCCTCGTCAGCCAGACCAGTGTCGCAGGCTAAAGACCTGCAGTGAATGCCTTGCTCGACATCCCAAGACATTCTCCAGTCCATCACAGGTAACAAACAGCATCCCCACTCTAACACAGTCATTAGCTCATAAAGAAAAGCTACTGCCTGGTAACTAAATTCTGTTCTTTACTGAATTGTCCAGCCCGCTCTGCAATGTAAGTGGTGCACAAACTGTCCAGAGGGCGCCTGCATCAGTAGCTCAGTCTCCTGTACGTCTGAACACGACTGTCGCATCAACCAGAGAGAAATCTTCCTGTCCAGCAACTGCACTGAGACCAGCTGTGAGGCTTCTGACTGCCCCAAGTGCACTGCTTCTGGGAAATGCATGTGGACTCGCCAATTCAAGCGCACAGGTGCACACAATAATGTTGAAGAGCCTTATGGATACTGTGAATTGAAGCTGAAGTTTTGGTCATTCAGTGCATTTTTGTTCAATTATAAAAAAAACAAAAAAAACAAATGTCTGTGATCTCTCCAGGTGAGACAAGGCGCATCCTCAGTGTGAACCCCACCTATGACTGGACATGCTTCAGCTACGCCCTGCTCAACGTCTCACCCATGCAGGTGGAGTCGTCTCCCCCAATGCCGTGCCCTCCACCCTGCCACAGTCTCCATAACTGCAGCCTCTGTCTGGGATCTAGAGGCTCCGATGGGGGTTGGCAGCACTGTGTGTGGAGCATGGCTCTGCAGCAGGTAAACCTGCAGTGTGAGCCGCACAGATTATGTTGATTATGTTATTCACCAAACAAATGTTCATTTGCAGCTAACCTCTCTCGCGTTCCTCTAGTGCATGAGCCCATCTTTCTTGCCTCTGCGATGTGAGGCAGGTCAGTGTGGTCGCCTGCTCTCTGGGGGGGACTCTTGCTCTCCTCAGTGCTCCCAGCTCACCCAGTGCTCACAGTGCATCGCCAGACCTCAGTGTGGCTGGTGTGCTACTCGAGGGGGCAATGGGGCTGGACGCTGCCTGCAAGGAGGACTTGATGGTGAGAAATATGTTCACTGATGCGTTCAACAGGCTCAGTTTGTAGGATGGAACCAGTTCACTCTCACATTTTTAATTAATAAAACCCTCTAAACTTTAGCTTTTACATTCCTGTGTCTCAGGTGTGAGTGAGGGTGTTTGCCCCCTGAGAAACAGCAGCTGGTCTTTCCTCCACTGTCCAGAGGAGGATGAGTGTGCCAACAGTCATCACCACTGCAATAGCACCCAGGACTGCCACGACCTACCACAGGGATATCACTGCACCTGCAAACAGGGTTACATACTCAGCAGGTAAGACAGAAGTTAGCATGTAATCCTCAGATGTTGAATACACAAGGATATATTTTTAAAAAGTACAGTGTTTTTCAAACTGAAGTTTCTCTTGCTGTTTTGCTTCTGTACAGTGTTTCTGGTCAGTGTGAGCCAGTATGTGCACAGGGCTGTGTGAATGGGACATGTGTGTCCCCAGGAGTCTGCCAGTGTCACTTTGGATTTGTGGGGGATAACTGTTCGTCTCAGTGCAGCTGCAACAAACACAGCAACTGCGCGGGTGTTAACAAACCAGATGTTTGCCTTGAGTGCCACAATAACACCATAGTAAGTGCTTATTTTAAGACACATGCAAACGCCATAAACATTTTTTTTTCCTGTTTACTGACGATTTCTCTTTCCTCTGTTTCAAGGGAAAGCACTGTGAGAAGTGTAAGCCTCTGTTTGTCGGCTCTGCCAAGGGAGGCGGCACTTGTCGTCCATGTCGGGAGTTTTGCAGGGGAAACAGTGCTCTGTGTTTATCCCGGGATGAACATAAGAAGGCCCTTGAGAACCCACATCTCTTCCCTCTGGACCCCAACAACGTAAGTGCCCGCCACCCATGTGGTGTTCCCCTAATAAAATGTTAAAAGCAAATACTTTTACTCTTGTATCTTTGGCACTGTCTTTGTTCCCACTCTGTTCTCGTTGTCACGTTATCAGATTCAGACCTGGGTGTCTGAGGGTCCCACAGAAGAGAATGCTGTGTGTGTGAATTGCCAAAACAACAGCGTGGGGGACAAGTGTGAGAGCTGCCTCAGTGGCTACTTCCTGCTTCAGGGGAAGTGTTACAAGTGAGTTCTGTTTTCTGTTCAGTGAATGGATCCCCATGCTGTGACCAGCATTACAGTGTCTGTGTATGTTATATAGAACATATAATGCCTTTAAATGTTTTTAAATGGGATTTTAATCATGCGGTTGTGCTTGATTCTTCATTTAACTCCCCATCACAGCAGTTTGGTGGACAAAAAATGTTAGCAAGATGGAAATTTCCCCATGCCTATAAATTACATATGTAAATTGGACGTGCAAATGTCACAAAGAGGGAGTAAAACTTGTTGTAACTTATTATTATTTGCTCTTATCATTGCAGGTGTCAGTGTAATGGCCACGCAGACACGTGTAATGAACACGATGGTACAGGTTGCCCCTGCCAGAACAACACAGAAACCTCCTCCTGTCTCAGCAACCCTCAGAGTGACAGGAAAGACTGCTACCGGCAACAGGTGTGCACATGCAAGAGATCATTTCAAATATATTTCGCTTTTTGACAGTTTCACTTTCTCTGCATTAGAAAAGAGAAACAAGTTTGTGACCTTGTTCTATTCATTTCTGGGCTCTGCTCATGTTTTATTTGTTATGCTCTTCTATTTAGTGTGCCAAGTGCAAAGATTCCTTCAATGGCACGCCGGTGAATGGGCGTCAGTGCTACCGTCAGTTCAACGTGGACACCGAGTGCTGCTTTGACCCCACGTCACAGACCAACTGCTTCCACGATCCAACCATTCGCAACCTGCCCAAGGGGCGGACTGTGTTTTTCGCCGCACAGCCAAAGTTCACCAATGTGGACATTCGGGTCACCATAGATGTTACATTTGGTGAGGTGGAGGTGTATGTGTCTAACTCTCATGACACCTTCATTGTGGATGTGGACCGGCATACGGGAATTCACACCATCAAGATCGAGGAAGAATCAGTGACTCGGGGGACAACAACTGGTTTAGATAAGGATTCACCTCCGTCCCCTATAAAGGTGTTTGCCAACAGCTCATCCAGCCTTGGGGGTCCCGTGCTCTCCCACAACCCTCTGCAGCTGCAAGCCAAACCCCCCGGGGCAGAGAGAGAAATTAGAGAGGAGCGCGCTGAAGGACTCATCTCTTACATCACTGTATGGAAGCCACAGACGGTGCTTATTGTCCGCGGTGTTCGAGATCGTGTGGTCATCACCTTCCCCCATGAGGTGCACTCACTGAAATCCAGCCGCTTCTACATCGCTCTGAGAGGTGTAGGAACTGTGGAGAGACAAGGAGAGTCCCAGGGCCTGCTGTTTCTGCGACAGGACCAAGCCCACATTGATCTTTTTGTCTTTTTCTCAGTTTTCTTCTCCTGCTTTTTCCTTTTCCTATCTGTCTGCGTCCTCCTGTGGAAGGTTAAGCAGTTCCTGGACTTCCGTCGGGAGCAGCGTCGCCATATCCAGGAGATGACCAAGATGGCATCAAGGCCCTTTGCTAAACTCACCATATACCTGGAGCCAGAGGAGCCTCAGTTGATCTATCTCCCTTCAGCTGGTGGAGGGGTTGGGGGCAGCACTGTATCACTTGCTCATGCTCGAACGAGCAAGTTAGGAGGAGTGGTGGTGGGCCAGAGGGGCAGGGCGGGAGCTGTCTCCTACAAACATGATCCAGGCTCCGGACCTACAGCCCACCATCACCATCACCTCACCCTGGGTGGAGGGGGCAACGGTGGCCAGCACCTGCCGCTGCACTACTTGAACACCCACCACTATGCCAGCACCACAGCTGGCACCCCGACTTCACACCATCACCACCCATCCACGTACAGTGGCTACCAGCACTTTTGCCGCTCTGACCCTTTCCTCTCTCAGCTCATGGGCTTTTCCTATTCATCCTTTAAGGTTGGGCCCATCACCCTAGAGCCCACAGACGACGGCATGGCTGGGGTGGCCACTGTCCTCTTCCAGTTGCCTGGGGGTGTCTTGGCCCCAAATCGTGCCTGCCTGGGCTCTGCACTGGTAACCTTGCGCCAGAACCTGCAAGAATACTGTGGCCATGGCAATGGAGGAGGGCACCCAGGGGCAGGAGCAGGGCGCAAAGGGCTGCTAGGGCATCAGCACCTGACCACTATGGCTATGTAGGGTAACAAAGATATAAATTAAATAGGACAGGGAGAAAAGAGATGGGATAGATCTGTAAAGTGTTTGCTATATAATAAATTAATTTTTTGAAAGAAACAGCCGCAAGGCGAAGACAAAGTCCAAACGAAAGAGCTACGACAGAGTCGGTTAATGTGAGCATTTTGAACAGAGTTGTACATACACTGTATAATGGATTATTAAATGTCTTTTATTGTATTATGTATTGCTATACTGTATTTCAGTGCTTCACAAGACCAAGCCGGCTGTCTCTAGAATGCACTATAACTACTATACGTATCAACAAAACAATGTTGCATCCTGTCTGTGATCACTAAAGAGGTATGAGCACACTCAGCAAGTCAGTCGTGTACAAAGACTGAAGCCGGACTGTGGATATAATTCTTCTCACTGACCAGCAGAAGTTTAAAAAGATAGATGCATCTGCTCTCTTTGGAACCACCATGTGCTTTATACCCCCAAAAAGTGACAATCAAAATTGCCATTCAGAACAAAAGACTTAAATTGGTTTGGCATAATGTGCAAGATTTTGATTGTCAGCTCATCATCCTGAGGGAAAAAAAAAGTCAAAGTTGCTTGTGAGATGGTTTTTATATCATAGTCGATATGAGTGGTTGATGATAAATCGATATATGGCAGGCTTATAAGCTACAAGTTTATGTTAAACAGACTGAGGATGTTTTTGCATATTTGTTCACCTGCTCTGTTACATTATTATTGTTTTTCTGCTTAGCTGCCTTCACTTCTTGCCTTGTCTGTGAGTCAGCTGGCTTACACTTGATACTCGTGTTAATGGAAATGTGTGCTGCAGCTCCTGGAGGACATAACAACAACATATGTTACATTTAGTTTCATGAATTGTTTTGTTAAAAAATATGAAGGATATTGTTTTCAATATAAGTCTTTAGTTTCTGACTATAACGATGTTAAAAACAAACACACAGCAGAACTCGTCCATAAAAATGAAGAAAATATGTGTCCTTTTGAAACATTTGAATACATTTTGTTGAGAGGAAATGTATGTCGATGTTTGGCTAGTTTTGCTGGACTGCTTTTTTTTTTTTGTTTTAGGCCACCTGCGTGCTTAGATGATTGTATTAGCCAATCATAGCTACGAATCGATTTTAAAAAATAGTTGGAAAACTGTTACGCAGGTAAAATTACAAAGATCACATAAAGAATTGCGTTTGAAAGTTCTCCTGGTGAGAGATTTTGGAAAGACTTGACAGCATTTTTATTTACAATTACTTCTTTACTGGTTGGTGTTGATGTTAGTATGTTTTTTTTTTTCCTCTTTGGTTTTTTTTGTTGTTTTTTTTCTTTTGTTTTTGCACTGTGGAGGCATTGAGCCCCATTACTCATGTGAAACACTAAGAGGGGATGTTGTCCAGCCTCAAATGGCACAGTGTCGTGGATGAACTCAGAATGGTGCTACTGGCTTCTTATCAAATGAACAAAATCATGAGAGGTTTTGTCATGAACTGAACACTCACTGCATAGTTAAGCAAACTAAAGTGTAAAATAATTACTGTCACTATTTATAACAGCCCTCCACAGCATTAATATTGTTTTTTTTGTCTCGTATCTTTGTGTATGTTTTTTTTAAACATACTTTATTTTTGTACATAACTTTTTTCTTGCTTTCAAAGAAGGGAACAGTGTTGAACAGAAGATTGTGTCAAGATTCTCTGTCCTGCGTCGGCTGAAATAAAGTCTATGGAACATGCTTGCGAGTGTGTTTTGTACAGAAAGGAAATTACTATTAAATACTATTAATGGTGTTGATATAGACCTAGATAGAGAACTAAGTTATTTGTAATGCTTGAGAAGTCACAGTCCTGCAGTGATTAATTTGTCTTAAAGCTGATGGTGTATCTTCTTAATGCTTATTTCTTTGAAGACTGATGAAGAGTTCGCTACTTGACAGGTCACAAGATAGAAAAAATTTTCCTTGAAGAACATTCTGGCCTTTGTCTTCGCTTCAGTTAAGTGAAACAAAACTAACTCAGGTCAGTATCAATCAGGCATAACATTTTTTTTTTTTTAAAGTTTGGGTAATGACATAGAAGCATTTTTAAAATAGACAAAAATTAAAATTTTAACTGTTACTGGTAACGTGTATCTGAAATTTGCTTAACAAATTAGTTTGTGAGTGAGAAGTTGAACTTGTGGCACAATGTCAGCCAGTTGAAAATAAAAAGTAAACTGACACTTTGGATTGTGGCTGGGACAAAACAAGACATGTGAAATCAACCTTGGGATCTAAGACGATGGAATGGGTACAACATATTCATAATTCCTAATTCACTTAAGCCCTTTTGAAGGAAAATTCAAAGGGGCTTAAGAAAATAAGGTGCTCAGAGAGTCCGACTCACACTACGCTGCAGCAAGAAACTGTAGCACGGCTTCATCTCCTTTCCTTTTGAAAAGATGGTCCGATCTACACTTTGTTAAAGCAGGGAAATTAAGGCAGTGTTCAAGCACCTTCTCCTCCTCAGCGTCTTTTCTCTCAGTTACAAAACTTCCTAGGTAAACAGAGCAGCCGTGAGCTGGTTGGCCAGAACCAAAGGAAGTGAGGTGCTCTTCCTGTGTCATTATCACCAGCGCCGTTGGCGCTGATCAACACTACACGCTAATACAGCCAGTCAGGAAATGTAAGCTTTGTCATTTAAAAACAGCTTTGGTTGAATGGCGTAGTTCACAACGGTGAGTGTGTTATTCATAGCAGATACAAGCTGAATGACACTGACAACTGCATGTCTGTGAGATAACTGCTGTAAAGGATCCACGGTGTTAGCACTGCCGCTAGGCTAATGCTCCGGTGGTATAGCTTAGCTCTGATGCTAACGCTTGATGACAGCAGAATGACCAAAACAGAGAGGATTAGTGCTTGTTTTGTTTTTATAGCTTACACTGAGCACTTGTATGTAGCTGTCTTTGCCTTTCAATGTAACCACTTCAATAACGTTTCCCTCTGGTCCACAGAAAACAAAAAGAGACGAAATCCAAATGGTGGCAACATGAAGATGAAATCTGCCAAGAAGAAGTCTTTGCGAAACAAAGCAAATATAGGAGAGAAACTACAAGATGCTGTCATAGTTAAAACAGAACCTGAATTAGAGGATGGCTGCCATGAAGTTTACATTAATGGAGACTGTCTTAACGTCCAAATCAAGGAGGAGCCACATTCAAAGGAGATCTGTGAGGAGCAACACGGAGACTCATCAAGCTGCTCGGATGTTAAGCCCGATACTGTGGCATGCAGATCAGATGTTTGCCGTCAGCAGGCACACATGAAGGAGGAGTGTGATCCTGACCATCAGCCAGAATATGAATTTGCTGAAGCTGCTGTCAAGGAGGAGTCAGAGTCGTGGATTAAAGAAGAGCGAGACGGTGAAGAGAAGGCAGAGGAGACAGAGCAGGGTTGCACAGGTAGGAGGCCATTCATGAAAAACACTAATTGAGGTATTGAAGTTCTGATGATGCATTAAAGCACATTGTTGTATGTGTGTTATAGCACCACAGAGCACTGTAATTTTTGGCATTTGTGAGACCGTATTATATGTACATGAACTTTTTAGCCTAACTCAAAATCAGACTATTTTAGATTGCAGTATTAAAGGGAAGTATAAATCATAAATCCATGCACTCTGTTTTCTGTATGTCCTCTGCTGTTTAGAGTCATCATCTGACTTCTTTCCATGTCCTCACTGCACTGTCTCCTTTACTGACTTGGATTTCTTGGAGAAGCATGTTAAGTGGGTCCATCAGAAACAGTATCTCGCCAAGCTGAAAAAATGCCTCTCAAGCCGCACACTGAACCTCATCCCTAAACACACCTGCACTGTTTGCAGTAGCACCTTTAACTCTAAAGTACATCTTAGGGTCCATGTACATGAAGTCCACCCTTCTGCCCCTCCCCGCAGGCTCCATCCCTGCCCGACCTGTGCACGCAGCTTCCAGTACCTGAAGAATCTGAAGAATCACTGTCAGCGATGGCACAACATGTCCGTGGTTACCAGAGGAGGGCATCTCAGCTGCGCCGACTGTGGGAAAAGTTTCAAGGCTACCTGGGGTCAAGGGCCTCATTTGTGTCATGAACCGGGTAACACAGAACCTGAAGATAAACCAATCTGTCTGGACACTGGTGTGCAGTGTCCACAGTGTGGCAAGAAGCTATGCACTCCTCAAAGCCTGGAGGATCACATGCGCACACACACCGGTGACCGACCATTTGTATGCAGGGACTGTGGCAGGAGATTCGTTGAGCGCAGCGGTTGGCATCAACACATGAAAATACACACAGGGGAGAAACCACACAAATGTCAGGTGTGTGGGAAGGCATTTTTAAGAGCACACCACCTCAAGTCCCACTTGACCACACACTCTGGTAAGAAGGAATATTCTTGCTCTGAATGTGGAAAAGAGTTTGGGTTCAAGTCGAGTCTGGATCTTCACCTGAGGACACATTCCAGCGAGAAACCCTTCCACTGCAATGTGTGCGGGAAGAACTTCAACACCCAGAGAAACCTGAGGGTTCACTCCAAAGTCCACACCAATGAGAAAGCCCACCAGTGCGGGGACTGTGGGCTGAAGATTGGAGATCTTGGTGCTTTGAAAATACACCTGCGGACACACACCGGAGAAAGACCATACCACTGTACGGTCTGTGGCAATAGGTTCATCCGCCTTGCACATCTGCGAAACCACCAACGCACTCACACTGGTGAGAGACCCTACAAATGCACTGAATGTGACAAGAGTTTCACTCAGTCTGGTGACCTGGTGAAGCATAAGAGGATACACTCGGGGGAAAAGCCCTTCGAGTGTCCAGACTGCCACCGCCGTTATACCTCCTCAGGTGATCTGGGTAAGCACAGGAGAAGTCACACTAATCTGCGTCCTTACACGTGTCAAGAATGTGGTAAAAGCTTTCGCTTGTCAGGACATTTAAAAACTCACATGTTAACTCACACAGGGGAGAAGCCATATTCCTGCCCCAATTGCCTCCGCAGATTTGCTCGCTCTCACCATCTTTCTGGTCACGTGGCTAAATGCCGCTGAGATTTCACGAGAGGACTGTAAATAAGCTCGGCTGGTTTCAAACTTGTTATTATGAAAGCTGTGTACAGTTAACTACTAGGTTTTTTTAATGAATGTTAGTCAAACCTCATATCTGTAATAATTATTTATATAAAATTTATGTAACCCTCTTGACTCAGATGATTGTTTTAATTTATTAGAAAAAGTGAAATGAACACGACTCACACTGCATGGACCGGTTTCATAGCACTATTCCAGGCTTTGTTGTTTTTTTTGTTTTTGTTTTTCCCCCCAGGCTACATTGTTACGATGGAGAGTTGAAGACTTGCCATAAACCAGAGTTCAGTGGGACATTGAGATAATGGTTTGTTTTTGCCAACACTGTATTATTTGTAAAAATGTAATAAATTATTTGATGAATGCATGAACACTTTGTGATGTTATTTTGTGTTAAGTTGCAATAAGAGAGTTAAATTTATTTGGAATATTTGTGCACAAGTGTAAAATGGCCACATTATGTACGAACGGTTGCATCTGAAACTGGAGCAAAATTAATAAATTCAGATGGGTAACAGTTAAGGTAAGACTTTAGAAGTGGGTAAATACAGTTTTCATTGATTTATGCTTCTAAAAAGGTCATTACATGGTGGATTATGATTTTTGACCATTGGTACCACACAGATGTGGCCCATATTCCTGTGATAATGGAACAGCAGGTGGTCTTCCGTTGATCTTTTTGATATGCGTTTCACGTGAATTTTACTTATTCTGCATTAAATTGGTTCACTATGTTACATAAAATGAACCTGTTGAGTGCGTTACCAACCTGCATTGAATAGAAAGTGTGCACCACAGAGTTTTTAATGATGATTATTTGTTAATTACAATATTTAGGACATCTTGGAAACTGTCGGAGCTAATCTGATACTGAAAGTGCGACTACTGTTCTGTTTGTTTACGCAGTGATTATGATAGCTTTAATTCAAGGCACGGTGTATCCCGGTGGGGCGGATCCTTTAACCTTGCGTTCAATGTAGCGGTTCGTGCGCGGTACTTTTCAAAACACGCCCACCTTTACTTTTAGCGGTCAGAGCACGGACGTGAAAGATGCGACACACACTGAGTTTGCTGTGCGTTGGTCAAACAGTCCTAAAAAACAATTCGTTTTGAAAACAGATACGTTTTAACATTTATACCCTGGTAGGGAGAAGCAGGCTGGACCACACAAACTGCCAGTTGATGAAACTCAAACTGGTGTGGATGCGGTGCGAACGCAAGCTAATGCTAACGCACCTAGCAACAAGCTTCAGTAAGTTAGTGCTGTCGCTTTGTTATTTAATCATTTGAGCCGGGTTAAAGGAAACTGATGTCACCGGGGTCAAGTTTTAAGTTCAGTACAGTACAGGCACGCCGAAGTTGGGTTAAACTACACCCGAGTCACCCGATTAAGTAAGTAAGTAAGTTCAGTTTTCTTTTGTTGGTTTGTGGGAGCGGTTTGTTTTCCACATCCATGCTTTAATGCGATTTAAGATGCAGCAAGTCTGAAGATCCCTCACAGTGCTGAGCATCATACATATTATAGATCTCTCAACCCTATAAAATGTAATTACGCATTCAAGTTAAATTAAATCAGCATAGTGATGTCCATAAATAATCTATTTTTATGTTACTGTTCTCAAAATGTTTGCTTTAAATAAAATGAATTGGGCTACACTGTGCAGAAAACACACAGACCAGTTTGGGACCTATACTTTCCATTAACGCATGGTTTTAATGATTGTGATAATTTAATATGAACTGTTCTATCCTTTATTTTTGTTGCATTGAAGCTCATCTGGTCACTTAATATTCAACAAGTCTTCACTGAATTGTGATGGGTTATACAATGTGAGAAAATACTGTTGTAACCCGAGTGTTTGGCCTTGTTTGTCCACTTCAAGCACCAGTACCAGAAGAAAAGACTCGCGTGAATCCAGGTGGCAGTTGGCTTTAATGGGGTTTTGCAAATGGCTGCTCACTTGACCGCAGTTTAAGGAGGCGTTCTGCTGTTTGGGTGTTAATACTGGTGGTATTGGTCATTTTGTGATCATGTAAAGCCTGAATCTGTCTTGCCAGGCTTCAATCTATGTGTCCGTGGCTGAACCCCAGTGGATATGATTATCCTGCATCCTCCAAGCAACTATTGGCTCACTGCTGACCTTTGGGTATAACAGTAGCGACTGTACAAAGCAATTGTTTGTGTGAAAACAACAGTCGAAGTTAGCCTGTGACAGACTGTTCATCCAGTCACCCACCCCATATAACTGTAACACTTTCTGTGGAAGCCTTTGCAGATTGTTCCGTGTGACAAACCATCTGGCTTATCAGGTTTATCCTGATATCCCACGCCGGCAGTTTTCCTTTTCATTTACACATGCTTTGTTATTTGGATTACTCAAACCTCCTTGCAGAGACACTCAAATTCTAACATCTCCTCAAACTAAAATGCTTTTTTCCGCATTCTTACAAAGTTGGACACAGGTTATCATATAAAGTTGCCCACAATCAAACTAAGTGCAATTTATTTTCATTATTTTCCAAGTCACACACAGTTTTTAGAGAATTCTTTACAGTTTCATGGCTAAGGAAAGTTGTATAATGTAACAGTAATCTCATTCCTACACCTCAGTTTACATGATCAACATGATTTTTATACAAACTGACATCTTATTTTCAGAGGAATTTGCCCTGCCTGCAGAATAATAGATACCACTTGAATTAGTTGTTCTCAGTCAACCCACACTGCTCCTCCAAATCAACAAGAACTAAAATCTACACTGTACATATCAGAATGAGCTTCTTTGGCCAAGTATGTGTACACAAACTGGGAATTTGACTCCAGTTTGCATTTTCTCCCATTGTTACACACTTTTCCAAGCACAGTTTACAGGGTTATATATAATTCACATGCTCTGTTCACAAACAGGTCTAAGGTTCTCTTTGTTTGTCATAGTATTTGGTCATGCATGATATGTTTACTGTACTTTGGCCTCTTCAGCGTGCCATATAAAGTAGTCTTCTGTCTGAGTCTACAATAATTTCAGGGGAAGTCACAGATTTTAATCACACAGTAATACATTTAGTTCACGCTAATTTGAGCGTGGCCCTCGTACCTGCATCTTGTAGAAACATGAAAATGATCTCAGTGGAAGTAACAGGGTACAACATCATGTGGGCTTGAAAACAAGCTTAGAGCAAGATGAAACCCAGATACAGCGACCTCTAGTGGCATGTGGGTAATTTCAATAAGATGAATCAAAAAGGAGATGATAGTTGTCACGTTTTAAGCTAATGGCACAGCAAAATGCCACTACCTTAAACTGCACAAAACTAAGGAATAGCTGAAAAATGAAGACTAGAGCATGAGCTGGAATGATGGTAACTGTAAACAAGTCAAAGAGGAGCCAGCAGACCCTGAGACACATGAAACCTGCCATGTAACAAAGTTTGGGAATTGGGAATTTGGAGGCCTGGAGGCATTTGTTAAGGGAGGGATGGAGCCACGCTTAAGTGGTCACTATGAGGAGAGACAACAAACTGAGGCAGTGAAAGCAACACAAGTAAGCCACCTCACATCTAATCTTTTACTAATCCTTCTCAGTGCAGCAAGCTGCTTCACCGAGGATGTTTTTTAGGTTTACTTTTTACTCATTAGAATATTATTTTCTTGCGCAGTACAGACTTGTGTTGGGTGGAATGCAATATTCAACCTCATATGTAGGTTCTTAATCTTAATCTAAATCTTAAAGACTTTGATGCTGACAACTGAATGTTGAACTTATAATGATACCAAATCACTTTGCGCAAATGAAAGGCCAATCTCTGGCAGGTAAGTATTAAACTGACCGCTCGGACAAGCACAGCATAGATAAAATGGTATTTGTGTGATTTTAGGCAGTTTATAGTGTATGTGTGACTTGTGCACCTGCTGTTTTATCATGTATTCATTAATTATTACCTACCTTTTGAAACGCTGTCACACCCACAGTGTTCCAGGTCGTGCGTTGATGCACTCCTTTTCTTTCTCTTGAGACTCCTGAGTTTCACCCTTCTGCACGCTGCATCTCCTATACCGAATCAGGCTCGCTGCAGCAGCATCGCCAATATGAGCCCTGTGGACAATTAGAGTCCTCTAATTATCATTCCAGATATTAACTGACCTCTGCAGTGCTACTTTCCAGACTTTGTTGCAGCTTGCAGCTGATAAGCAGCAAGTCCATTCTTCTGCTTTGTGCAGGGAACTCTACACATGCCCACTCATGTATGTGCATACAGCTCTATCTAATATTTAGAGGACATAGGATTACTGTCAGCATACTCCTATTTGTTTGATTCCGCCTGCCTGACTGCTGGTTTGAGGATGTTTGTCTACCCTCCCTGGTTATGTCTTTTTCTTTTACCTGCCTTTTGACCCCCTGCCTTTGAACTTGATTTAAAGTTTCCCTGACTTTTAGCTACTTCCGCAAAATTTGTTGTGTTGTGGGATTCTGTGGTTTCTGAATCGTTACAGGGTAAGTTGCCAGGAGTGTGGCAAAATATTGATCAATATGGGAATATGCACATGAAATTCTAGCCATGTGAGACATGTGACTGAGAGCTCTGCAGCAGTTTTTCATTTTTACACAGCATGATACATTACAAGCATCATACAAGAATCATATTTTGATACAATGCAGCAAATACAAAAAAATACTTATAAATTACTTGAAAGAGGAATTTAATACACTGCTAGGGCACCAAAGTCTGTAAATTATTGAGATATAGTGTTAGTTCAGACTACATAGTGTGGTGGAAATCTCGTATTTCATGAACAAGTCAACTAGCCGAGTTGTCTTTCTGAGCTTTATTCTTGCAAGAAGGGATTCAGTCAGGACAGAGCACGCAGCAATGTAATGAGGAATCCAAAGAAACAAAGAAGACAGACATCATTTATACAGGGCTCCGTCGCATCATATCACGCTGACGATAGGCAGGACTTCAGTTACTCCTACGCAGTTCAAACACAGTTCATATAAAAACAGGATGTATGTAGCAGGTGAGACACACATGCCCCGTCTGTTTACTAACCGAGTTAAGACATGAGACAGGAAGAGATACGAGACAGGGGGGTCGCAGTTGGGACATCCTGTCGAGTTGTACTTCTCTCTCTCGCATCCCACATACAGAGGCCAAAAGGTCAAGCATAACATAGGGCACATAATGTAGTAAACAAGGTGAACATTAGCTGAATCTTAGCTTATAACAAAAATAATCTTCTACAATAGTCCAGGTGCTACGTTGTAGTTTTAAAAAATAGTATTCTGAAAATTACCAATGAGTGATACTTAATGTACTTATTGTATTTCTCTAAGTGTGTCTGCAAACAGATGAGCAACAGAAACACAAAAGCATGTTTTGCCGGGAAGAAGTTTGGCGCTGTTAAATGGCACACAGAAAATGATATGCTGTATATTGTATTTTCCACATGAAAAAAGAAACCCCAGGGTGCTTAGGAAATATATCAAAAACAACTTCAGAAAAAAAACTATATATATATATATATGACAAAACTCTGAGGAGGAAAACACAGTTTTCTTAAAATAAAATTCAAGAAAAACAGTAATGGAAAGAAGATGAATTGCTTTTTGAAGGATTTCGGAATACCTTTGAAATGCATTGGAATTTTTTTTTTTATCTCACTGTGTCTCTAGCATTTTATTTCCTGCTTGGATCAGGATATATATCTGCTTCTAGTAGGGCAGTCATCAGAGGAAAACCTTGCTCACACATTCATTTACACCCAGGATATGCATCACTAGGACAAGGGCCACAACCAAACCTGTCTCGGTCAATTCAGCGGGAATTGGTCTATTATTTTTATGTCCGCAATTACGAGGACAGAGCAGTAACTACGACTCCAGCACAGATAACAAAGATATATTTAGTAGTAAATAATATTGACTGTACCTTTGTTTAAAGCTGGAATCAATACTTCTTAAAGCGTGTCCATTTTTCATTTAGCCGCGTCATGTCTGTGCGGAGGAGGGGCAGAGAGATGAATGGGTGGATTTTCTAATTCCCCCTGTTGCAGTTATCATAATTGTTGAACAACCACGGTTTTTAAAGATCGGGCTCGAGGAGAGGCAGGCCACACAAAGAAAGTTAATAGATTTGGAAAATTGAGATAGATTGCACAGCAGCCGTTTTTGGAATGTTCCATCGGCGTGGCAGGCAGATGGACAAATATGATCCGGGGATGAGGACGGTAGTGGTGGTGGTGGGGGGACGCTGCAGCACACAAACACAGGGTGACAGAGAATGCATCCTGACAAATAAAGGTGTTACTGTTTACCCTTTCCGTGCAGTGTGTGTGCGTATCTCATCGCCTGGCGGGTGATAGCCGGATACATCACAGTTTGAGGCCTGCATCAGCTTTAGAGCAGATGAGCCGGCTGATGAATTCTCCCCGAAAGGCCGCGGTGAAACAGCAGTAGTTCCTCTCTTGAGGCACCAGGGGGAAATGGATAGCTGTGGAAAGGATGCTTCGGGGAATAGGCGAGCTCAGGAAATGTCTCTCGCTCAGAAGTTCGGACAATTTGTTAGGACTACGATGTGGAAGAAGCCTGTGGTCAGTATTGCATATAGAAAATATTTTTTTATGTCCCATTGTAAAGCAACACCATCCCTCCTCCTCCTCCATCATAAATAGTGTTGTTCCAGCTGATAGTGCTCCCTGTCTAAGACCTCTGACCCAGTCATTTGTCTGCTGACGATGGCTTTTAGAACCTCCTAAAGGATAGTTTACAGCAGTGATTTATCCGGAGGGGCCTACATTTGTTTCATCCGTTTTGATACTGGTCATTGTTTCCACATTTGATGCATTCAGGCTTTTCTCTGCTCCTCAGAAATCCTTCCCACATCCAATTTTCACCTTTCCCGTGTCCAATTTTCCCTAATATTCAGATGATTATGGCATGATGCTTCTCTTTCCTCTTTTCAGTATTCTACTCTTTTCCTCTCTGGCTCCTATTTTCTTCCCCAATTCTCGTTCACTCTCCTCCTTAGAGTCTGACATACAGAACTACATTATATGAATGTTTACTGTGCTCTCATGTTTAATCAGCACAGATATAGATACACTACGATGACTGAGTGTGTACTGCAAATCATCCGCAAATCAAAACATAAAACATTTATTTAGCCTTGCCTGTTCCGAAATCCAAAATGGCTAAAACATTTTTTTTTCAATCTGCCCCCTTTGACAGACAGCTGGTCGTGTTTTAGGTTGCAGTCTGAGAATTAAATCACCCCATACTGAATCTTATAAAAGTCCAGTTGAGGGGATTTTCTTTTTGTGATGTAATTTGAGCTATCCAATTTTCCTTGTATTTACTGTCTATATTTTGTCAATTTGGCAGAGGAACACATTGTGTGCGTTGGCGCTGGGTGTCACTGGTGTCGTCACGCTACGGCGATTTTGGTGTTGGCTGGCCTCGGAGGTCAGTGTGTGGGAAGAGATGGTGGCTCTGCAGGGCTTTGCAGCGGCTCTTGGCCTGTCCCTTTGGGCTCCGGCAGGCCCACATCCACTCCTCTTATTCATGAAGGGGTCAACACACGGGTCAAAACACACCGTTTGACTCCCTGCAACACACTGGTGTGTGTGGGTGTAGATGAAACCGGGTATTTTGTGGGCCTTTGGTAAGCTGCAGCTGGTAGCGGCTCTCACATTCTCTCCCTCTCAAGTCCAAATGTGCCTAAAAGCATGGCTCACACAAAGGAAGGAGAGCGAAAACGCCATTAAACTGTGTGCATTGAGTGCTGAGAGTGGGCTGCCGAGTTACACACAAAGGGATGGAAAGATACTGTTTATTCCCTATTAGTATCACCACATTGACAGGTTGGTCAAGAGGCAA
Organism: Datnioides undecimradiatus; assembly: GCA_008933995.1. Lineage (NCBI taxonomy): Eukaryota > Metazoa > Chordata > Actinopteri > Lobotiformes > Datnioididae > Datnioides > Datnioides undecimradiatus. The sequence goes on along the minus strand of WARS01000046.1, from coordinate 21,852,271 downwards.
GGAAGATTTCTCTCTCCCTCAACCACTTCTAATGCTAGCACTGAGAAACTATGCTGGTCAAGACTAATGTGTTCTTCACCAAACCAGCCGCTATCGTGGTGACTCCTGGAGTGGATCTCTTGACCACGGCCTCCCTTCTCCTCTCATTCCACTGTAACCTCTTGCTCTCTCTGTCTCTTTAGTGGAGGGATAGAGATGTGGAGGGCGAGAGAGACTGACAGTGTGCGCTCCCCTGCTCAGTAAATATGAACTGCACACAGCAGACAGACTCATTCATCACAGGGGAAAGAGGGGGGAAAGGGGGTGGCGAGGCAGGGTGGAGGGATATAGAAAAGGACTAAGAGAAATGTCCAAAAGACAGAGAGAGGGAGGGAGGAAGAGGAGGAAGAAGAGAAGTGGGAGGAATAGGAAGTAGATGGAAAGAGGATGAAAGAAAGGAAAGTGTTTTGGGTGAAGCTGGTGGGAGGAAAAGATAACAGGCTGAAAAGGGGGGAGAGAGTCCAGGATGATTGAAGGATAGATAAAGGATGTGCAGGGAGAGGATAAAACCTCAAGCATGGGAAAACTGATGAAATACAGGAGGACGCTTTATATCTCATCAGAGATTTTGCATTGTGATCATTGCCCCTAAGCATCTGGTTATGAGAGCAACGTTCATTTTGCTGCCCCACAGTCAGGAAGCCCTTGCTCAGACTTGTTGCTTTTCACACTTTGACCTTGAATATGCACTCTTGAGGATGCGTGCCTAGATCTGGAAGTCATGTTGCATCGCTGCAAACAGTTTCTTTTTATTTACATGCCAGTTGTGGTCAGAAAATCTTGTCTGAACTTTCAGTTGTCAATAAATGCTATGTTATTAAGGTGTAAGGGTGGTAATGTAATGGTGATCTCCCCTGTAATAAAACTATTCACTTATTTTCTGTTGTTTAAGCTACTTTATATTTTTGGATGGAAACGTGTAAAATGCAAACAGTTTTTTTTTTTAAAGAACCAAATCAGTTTTAAGTCCGTTTGTAGGATTTGTGAATTCCTGACTTTGGCATCCTACCGTGGGAGTGACAAAACCGAAGCTGCGGCCCTCAGCGACGCACAAGATGTATTTGATTACTGAGATACATACAGTAGTTGCTGTGTATTGATTATTGGGCTCACCCCCAGTGGCAAGCAAATCAATTTGGCATTTTTGAGTCTTAGTCGAAGTGATTTGTTACCAAGATTGACATTAAAACTGCAGCTTACGCTCTTTTCGCTATTACGTACTTAATATAGGATTCTTGGGTATAATCACAACAATAATCTCCACTTTTGTTCAGTGTTGTGCTCTCAAGTACTTTGTAACAAATATGTTTGGTTAGAAGTACCCTTGACATGCCTTTATTTACAACTGTCCTTAAAGATTTCATATTGCTTAAAGTTTAAATGTTTGAAATGCATGCGGCATCAAATGCAAGGAGACAACAAAACAACAGTCCTTTGCCCTTTCCGGTCCACGTCCTCAATTTCCAACAACTTCCCCCTCTTCACTCCCACCAAAACCACCTCCTCTCCATCTTTTTCCACTCCGCAGAAAGACAGGAGAGAGGGAAGATGATGTGTGACAGATGCCATATTTCGACTTTCTGTCAGAGAGATTAATATTGACACAGTGTGTTTCTTACCAGAGGCCTCTTGACTGTGTGTGTTGGGCTTTGATTTCATTATCCTCTGCTCAGCCACTTTTTTCTTAAGAATCAGACAATAACAGATGTGGCGACTGAAATAGAGACACTGATATTGGAGGGGCTGAGTGAACAAGTCATATTGCCGGGTGGGGCGGCCATCAGTCCTGTTTGCTGTGGAAGTGTAAACCCCCCAAGGATACCCAGAGCACAGAGACCCTTCAGTTATCAACCCCTTCGACAATAGCATGAGCCGTAAGCTGCTGTATGTAGTGCCGTAGTTGTTGCCTCACCTGTCTGTGTGGAAATATATTTTAGAGTTTGTCCTTTGTATTTGTACGGCCTTATCATAATGTGCAAAGTACATTTATGTACATTTAGATTTATTGTAGTTCTAGAGTATTTGGACTTGCTGTTTCTAATTTACTACATTTCAGCTGCAAATATTATACTTTTAACTCCACTGTATTTATTTGTCAGATGAAGTGACTAAGTGCTTTGTGTATTAAGATATTAAAAGCATTTCAGAAATGATGCATTATTCTATATTCGATATACAGCATAACTAATCCTAGTATTTGGAGCCAATATTGATTTTAACAATATAAAATTCTGTTAATGATATATCTGACACCCCTCAAATTGGTTCTGTTCTCAATATGGGCAAAGTGGGACATTATACAGTAAGTCAAGTTGTAAGTCCTCTCTGGTGAACAAACTAAATGATGGCATCACTGATTTTACATTACCTGTGATGTGTCAAAGATGGAGCTCAAATTGACTCCCCTCTGACCAGATAGAACATGAAAATGCACCTTTTACATTCATGCATTAATAAATAATAACGTACTAAATATCAGTATAAATTCCAAAAGCCTTGGGCCGATAATTGAATTTCGCCTGGTAGTATGGAGCTTTTTTCCGACAGAAACGTGGCTCGAAAAGGGAATTGTTTTCGCTTTAGTTAAATTAAAAATAAGATATAGATGTGTTGTTGCTCACAAGTTACACAAGCGATTAAGATTCCTTAAACATGATGTCTCTTATGGGAAAATAACGAGGTTATTTCGGAAAGTTTTCCTCACATATTTGCATTTGCATGAAGTATCATTAGAATCAAATATTATCTACGTACAACAAATACATGAGTGCAGTAATACTTATCCAGTCATTCATAATAAATTAGCACTGTTAGGAGCCATTCTGCCTGCATAAGGAGTACTTTTACTCTGATACTTTAAGTACATTTTGCGCCTTAACTCAACAGAAAGTTTGAAATACTCCCACTCAGTGGTCTGCTTGTGTTTATTTTCCTCAGGTATCCAATTACTTCTCCCATCATTGTACAAGAGTATCTCAACTGGTATTTTGGTCATTCGTTTTGGGGTCTTCAAGATTTAAGGCTGAGCAAAAGTTACATTATCAAATATCAAAATATTCCCAATTTTATGTACCAGTAAATATATGGGTTATGAAGGATATGTGAGATTTTGACTTGGAGAAGAGGTTGCTTGTGCTGAGTGTGGAGCCTGAATTTTAAGTGGTATTTCTTAGTTTGGTCTTCCAGAGTACACATATCTTGCATGATCTGCATGAACTCCTTAATTCCTTCCTCCCTTTCTTTACATGCCTACTGGGGCTTTTTATGGACTTGGTTGGTTTTGGCTGAGCAGAATTAAATCAAATTGATTCAAATTTAATTCCTTTGTTGATTTAGAAATCTACAAGTGGCTTCATGCCTGTGGGCCAAAGCTCACCGGCCTTCATTTCCAACTTGTAAGCCTCTGAGAACTTTCTGACGCTTATCGAAACATTTCTGAGCTGGATACAAGAGATGGATCCTACAGCTTCCTGATTTTGTAATTTCAAAGCGTGGCGCTTGCTGTTAGTGGGAGAATAAAATCAATAGGTCTCTCTGGAGAGGAGCAGGTATAGCTTGTAGTCCTATGATATGAGAGTGGATCTCAAACAGGAAACACAGCCGATGGAGGAGGAAATGGGGAGGAGCAAAGCAGCTTCAGCGCATAAACAAATAGAAAGCAAAGCAGGAGAGATAAAGCAAGAAGGAGACAAGAGACCGACGGGGGAAACAGTTGTCGCCAGAGACTTTTATTGACTTTTCCCCCCTCCTCTGTCCACGTGACTACCAGATAAATTCACACAGAGGGAGAGAGGGATAGTAAGGGGAGAGAGAGAGAGAGAAATGAGAAAATAAATTACTCTGGAAAGATATGACGATAGGCTACACGCGGCTTTAAATCTAAAAGGGAATTCGCGACACACTCGACCAATTTGTCACTGTGCTTTTTGCCTCTTTTCATTTCTTTTTTGGTACTTTTCCCCCCTATTATTTTTCACCCCCTCAATACCCCGATGCCCCTAATTTACCCCACTTTTGCCGTGTAGGCCTGTCCAATTCTTCTTCACTCCATGTTTTCCAAATTTATTCTTCAGGATCCATGCATTGTGGAGCTGTCGTGTGAGGATATAGGTTCTTTGTCTTTCTTTTTTTTTTCTTTCTTTCTAACCTACCTGTCATAAAAGGTGTTTCCCTCACATCCAAGTCTTTATGTGTCTGTTTGTAATTTATGACAAATCCATAAATCTATCCACCTGAGCTCCTCTTTCAATAGGCTTCCCTTCATCTGTAACTACAATCAGATTTGTGCCTCCTCCTCCTCCTCCTCCTTCTCCAACTCCTCTGTAAACATGGGTCTATCAAAATCTGAGAAAAAGGAGGAAATGAGATGCATCGTAAAAAAAGAATGAGCTGGCCCACGGTAAAGGATGTCTGGAAAAGAGGTGGAAGAATGGAATGGAAAAGAGAAAAGAAAGAAAACGCAGACTTAAAGTATACCCCCCTCTCTTTTATTTAATTTAGACGCCAGGCGAAAATCGATCCTGCCATTCGATACGCAATCCGAATCAAGGCGAATTAAGCGGGCGGAAATTAACTCTGAAAATATTTTTGATGGAGTGGCTTGTAGTCTCTCGGCCAAATGGACTGCAAAGTGGAACAAATGACAGGGGCCTAGTGGTGGAGACAGCGCCGCTCCATCTTCCATTAGGCCGTAATGGGATAGGTCCAGCCCCCTAGCTCGACTCGGCTGCATTAATCAAAACAGCCGCTATATGAAGATTTATGGTTCTCCACTCCAGCGAAGCCGGAGCCGGAGCCAGTTCTCGGTGTGTATGTTTGAAGGAGGGGGTCGGGAGTCTCCCTCCCCCCCCGCCTCCCTCCCTCCTTTTCTCTCTCTCTCCCTTTCTCCATCCATCCTATAGACTTTGCCCCTACCTGTGGGCCTATACACAACATGCGTGTCGTGCCTCCACACACACACACACGCACCTTTAATCCAGAGACTGTGTAATCGCATCTTGTCATTTTTCGTCAACAGGCATGTCAAGACCTGCTTCTTTTGTTGACTCGGTAATATACCTGTAATAGCCAGTCTATATGCATATGAGCGTGGCACTTAATCAAACATTATGTTAAGTAATGTGGTGGGAAATAAAAAAAGCCTATAGATGACCTTCAGATAACGAAAAACAAATTATAAACAAAGTGTCTGACAGTTAAAAATGCAGCATTTCTCTCTGTAAAAGATCCGTATTGATGCATGATGATGCATCCTAGGTTTAAAATGTCAGTCAAGATCAAAATGACGTGTCGACTCTGTGGGTTTGCCCTCCTCCCGGCTTTGATTATGTGTTTTTTGATTCGTTGTTATGTAGTGTTTTCGGTGTTTTGGGAGCAACTTCTCCTCGCCGAATGACCGAGCTGTATGGTTTGCCTGTTGTCACCTCTTAGCCATCCAGCGTAACAACCAGCAGACAAACAAAATGGGCATCCTCTGGCGTTCAGTAGTGAGACTTTAGATTACAGCCTGTATCGCTGCAGCTCCTCTCTCCATGGCAGCCTATTAGGAGTGTATAGCCCGGTGAGCGGGCCGCTGCTGTGACGAGCCAAAGGGACAGACAGGGGGAGACAGTGTGACGGAGAAGAGTGTGGCGGCTCAAGTAGATTGGAGCTGGGATCCATCCAAAAAACTTCAGCCAAGTTTTGATGAGATTAGAATGATCGGACCCACTGCTGAGAGACCCTGTTTTACTTTCTTTCTGTGTGTGTGTGTGCGCAGGTGTGTGTGTTTCTTACACAGGGGGAGGATGGATGAACTCTTCCCAATAGATGGATCACACCTCTATCTATTCACACGCACAATTCTCTATTACCTAACTTTCACAGCTCTTTCCTATTCTCCCCTCTCGTAACCCCTGTATCTTGTCAGTGTTTTCTCCCATTATTTGTGTCCCCTCTCTTTCTCCTCCATCTAGCTCCCTATCTTATTCCACTTCACTCTCTATATTCTCCCATTCCCCATCCTCTGGCCTCTAACTCTCCCATGCGGATAAGCAAACCAGCATGGAGACATCTCTATATCCATCTATCTATCTCTCTTTTCCTTTTGCCCTCCCTCTTTTCCCCTTTTCCTTTCTTCTCCCTCTTTTCCTTGCAAGCAAAGGGGAAGCTCGCTGCCAGTTTCAGTCTGCCAAAGGGTTTATTTAAATTAGAAACGCTTCAATCTCCTCACCCCCCCCTTTCCTTTTCCTCTCTCTCTCTCTCTCACTTTCTCATTCGCCTTCTTACCTCTTTCCCGTGGCTGAGGGTGACTCCCACCTTTCCTCTGCTGACAGCCTCCAGGGTCCCGTCAATGCCAGACAACTTTGTTTTGTAGATGGAAGTGGTGGAAAGCGTGGTTGGAAGGGGAGAGGAAACGAGGGAGAGGAAAAGTAGTGGTGGGAGAGTGGGAGTTGGAGAGGGGTCAGGGGAGACCTGTTAGTCAGTGTACTTTAGTTCCTTCTTCCTCTCACGGCTCATTCCACCCAGATTAGGACCTGTAAATGGCTTTAGGGTACCTCACCTAGCTTTGGATCTCCCCTTCTCACAAGAATACAGGCAAACTATTACCTTTTACTCATTATCACGCGCTCGCATCTGTCTTGTCTGAACCATCTCTCCCCTCCTGCTTTTGTTTATTTTGCATCATTTCTTCCCATTCCTCCACAGTGTTTGTCCCCTAATTATAGCCACACATCTCCTTTATTGTCTGTGTAACTTGGAAGGGGTCAGTCAATCACACCTAATCATCTCTTCTGTTAACAGTGACCCATCTCCCCGATAATCCTCCTATCCTCCATCCTCGGGCTCTAATCCCCCTCATACCCACCCCTCCTACCCCTCCTCCTCACCCATTAACACACAATTATTTTGGGGGGCCGACACGGGCAAGGGGGAGGAAACGAGGTGTGGAGAACACAGAGAGACTGTCTCGCTAATGGCTGAGTGACACCAGACGAGCTCATAGATCATGGAGATTATTAATACCACTGTTAAACACCCCATTCGAGGGCCCCCACCATCCGCACATGCAGACACACGCGCAGCCAAAATGTGCGCACACCCCCATCATATCTCATTCCCAGCACACATCTTCATATGAGCTGTCATTTATGCTTGGTGAATCGGCATCAATTTCATTTGAGTCATTTAAACAATGCCGGGTGCTCATTACAGCATGAGGTTGAGGGGTAGAATCAGATTTACAATTACAACTCTCATTGGCAGTGTAGTCCATTATTCACGAGGTCGTTTCCTTATGATTCGCCTCTCGCTATATTTCTAATGACGGTAATTCCAGGTTTGATCTGATTATCGTGCATACAGTGAGGTGAGAGATTCTCTGTGACTTGCTGGTAATGACCAGGGAAATGTGGCCTTTATATGGCAGTGGGAGACCATCGGGAGGGGAGATTGAAAGGCAAGCAGGGAGGGTGTGTGTCTGCGTGTGTGTGTGTGTGTGCGCGTGTGCGCGCGTGCGCGTGTGAAACAATGACCTGTCCGTTTAACCGTTGGGGTTCTGGGGAGATGGCAGAGGGAGCCAGGAGTCCCCGGAGAGCAGGGTCTGGGGAAATCACACTCTCACTTTCACCAAACAACCTGGAGGCTGCATGGCAGCTGGCAGCAGCCACTACACACACTCCCACTCTCCATATCCTAGTTTATATGCAGAGAGACTCCTAAACACACTGGATCTGTGATGTATAGCCTGCATAAAAATTCTGAATTTAGTGAGAATCACACATCTAGCTCCTTTAGCATAAACAGCTGCATGATCTGTTAGTCAAGTGCATTTAGGAAGTGAATTTAAAAACAATACAGCCTTTCGTCTGTTATTGATAATATTTAATACACCACTTGTATTAACTCCTTCACAACATCCCCAACTTCCAGAATTTGCAGTCACCAGCCAATAACAGACAGAGTCGTAGTCAAAGCAGGGGTGCAAAAGCACACTTTAGTGTTCTACTGCTCCATTAGCTGATCTCAGGTCTCCCTGTGAGCTCTGCCAGTGCCAGCTCATTGATTCCTTAACTAATCACTCTAATTAAAATGCCTTTTATTCATTCAATGGTTTACATGGCAGGCTACCACTCGCGTTTAAGGATCAATCGCCACACAAATATACAGAAATTTCTGTCAACATTTTCAGTGGATTATCTGCTGCTTTTAAGCACAGGTGTAACTTCTTTTTTTCCCCAAAAAGTTACAATGACTCACACTTTGAGCAAGATCATACTGGTTTGAGCAAGTTCAAGACCTTCAGTACGTGCAGTATATGCAGCCACCAGTCTGACTGCCCTTTAAAAATACTTTGTCACCTGAGGAAATTGGTTTCCTGTTTATGCTGCACGTTATAAATCGGACTCTTTGTCTATGAATGATTCAGGCAGAAAGAATGTACACCCTCATTATTTGGAGAAATAAGAACAGTGTAGTCATTAAATAATTTAAAAAAATGCTGCCAAAGAATTATACATTGTCTCAAGCTGTCTTATTTTGATGGATGTCTGTTTATGACTCGTTCCGCCTAGAAATCCCTACAACATTTCTTTCCTGATAATATATCAATTTATCAGCAGAGATTTTTATGTTAATTTCCTCCCCTCCTCCCCCTAAAATAAAGTATCTCACTACCAAACGATCTCGAACTAATTAAGCAAGCGTTAATTAAAAATTCGAGAGAGGATAAACGTGGTAGAATTGTTATGGAAACGTTGAAGTTAATCAAGCTTTCAAATTATTGATAACATCCTTAGAACAGTGATCGATCGGGAAGACATTAAGTGGCAAAATAAAGCAGCCGCGTGCTGATTTGATGGGTGCCCGTGTGTGTGTGTGCGTAAAGCAATGTGCAAAAACAATTAGGTCCATAATACATAATATTAGTCCGCGTGACAAATAGGATATCTTTTGTGTCATCCCAAACTTGCCTGTGTGCACGTGCGAGTCCGTGGCTCGTGCGTGCGAGTACGTGTGGGAGCTGGAGGGGTGGGTGGTGGTGGGGGATCGCTTTATCACACAAACGCCATTAATCAAATGTGTGCGTTCAAATTGCATTGTGAACTCCAAGAGACCGGGATATTGACGTCTGTTGATATGAATATTTCCCCTCTATGCACGGCTTTGCGCCTATTTTAAAAGCAGCGTGCTTCCCCGTGTGTTTACATGTTTCTCCCCTGCCTGCATGTCTGTTTACGCCGGTGTCAGAGCCTGTGTGGCATGTACTTACAAGGCGCTTCATCATCCCACCAGCGATAGGAGCAATTCACCCATAAAGTGGGTCTTTCGCCCATAAATAATATTCAAGTCGCTCTATTGTTAAGTGAAAAGTTGACTGGTGTTTGATTTTTTTCTCTTTTTTTTCTTCTTCTTCTTTTCCGCGGCGACCTCGGGTTAGGACTCATACATCACGGGATGACAGCTATAGAAAGGCCCTAAATTAGCAACTAAATCGAATATTGATCAGCTATGTGCGGCCCTGCGAGTCGCGCCTCCTTGCCGTTTTTTTCCACAGAGAAAGAGAGGGAGGGGGGTGGGTTTTGAGGAGGGAGTGGGGGGGGGTGAAAACGAGAGATAGAGGGGGAAGGAGGGGGCAGTGAAAGGTGCTTCTCTCTCTCCTCTCTTTCTCTCTGTTTGAGTTTAAGTGTTTGTGTGTGTTTTATTGCCCATTGCTTTGGACTCAGAGTAAAAGCATCTGTCTTGGAATTGGATGCTTATTTTTTTTTTTTATATGTGCATGTTTTTTTTTTTCCTTGCATTTATAAGCAAACAAGGACAACAGCATTATATTCATCTCTGTGCCTCTCCCGGACTCCACAGACTCCAGATCTGTTCATTTCATGCTTTAGCTGTCCATCCATCAAGGTTACAACCTTCAGATCTGCCCCGTTCCCCAGCAAACCACGTATTGCTCCTTATTGTTTACATAAAGTTCAGATGAAGTCCCTCATTACCCACTCGCCTATTGGCTCCTGTTTATGGATCATTGACTGTGTTGGCGCTGTTGCATCGACTTCCCCCTTATCCCCGCTGCTGGGGCGAGTGGGCGGTCGGCGGCGCTCACATGCTCTCGCAGTGGGGACGCGTTTGATAAAACGATCAAGAGGGGGCTCTCCCGCTCTCTCTCCCGGGAAGTGTTGTGTGTCCGGGGCGGCGATGAACCAAGCCCAAGGCCGGGGGAGTGGGTGGTCAAGGTTGCGCCGGGTCAGTGAGATTAGCCCCGGCGTGCTCTATAACAAAGGGCTGGATCGTCAGGTGCCGCCAAGTCTGGATCAAAGTATCGGGTGTAGGACAAGTGGGGCGTAAGACAGGGATGAGCTGCGGATTACAGCGGGCTAATTGGAAAGGATGCTTTCAGTCCATTAATGGCTGCTCAAATATAGGCCAAGGTTTTAGTTGTTGTTTTTCTCGCTTTTGAACAAGATATCGAATTCAATTATGGGCTACCTTTAGGGGTGGGCACCTTGGCAACATTACAAAAAATATTTGGGGGTAATTTGTATGCAGTGGAAGAAGCAGTACTGAGACCATTGAATAACTGTGGCAGTGCCACGCTGTAAAAAATGCATGTAAGTACAAAAGTATTATGAGAAAGATGTAGATGAAGTACTCATGATGTAGAATGTTCTGTTTCACTTTGTGCCACTTTATTATTTAATACATAAGTGGATTGCTATCACTGATGCATCAGCATAAAAGCATTTTAACAGCTCTGTATAGACCTGTTTTTGGGTGGGTTACTCTGTGACAGTGCATCATATTTTAAGATGATGTTATGTTTTGTTTCAAACAAAGTAACTATCAAATATGAGGTCAGTGAGTAAAAAGTGTTCTGAGAGTATGAATGTAATAGCAGTACAATAAAGTACAAGTACAGTACTTAGTTACTTCCTCATGTAAATACATTTTGACTGTCATAGTTACCGAATGTTTGTTTTATTACCCTGGTGCCACTGAGTCTTCACCTTTCAGCTGACCTTTAAACCATAGCGATTGTTTTTATTTGCATCACACGTCACAAAAAAGTCATTACAAGCCTGGATGTGTCTCAGAGTGTGTCCTTGAACTGACACAACTTCAGTCCTCAGATGACAGCCAAGCCTTTTCAGTACGATGTCCCATGATGTTTTCAATTCGCTGTCTGTGGTGCTGAATGTGCCCGGCACCACAGCCGGGGCCAGTGTGGACACGTGTTCGCTGTCCAATGTGCTGAAAGCTCCCTGATAGATACTTAAAGTCGCTGGTGAACCAAACAAACTCCTCTTTTATTCCTTTATGTCTTCAGTATCACCAGTGGTATATAGTTTAAGACGATGACAGAAAAAACGACTTATTAACGTCCATCCAACGGACTGACTGTCGTTTAGCTCGGGGCGTCTGAGCTTTGCCATATCAACGACACCTACTCTCAGAGGATTTTGTGACAAGATATATTTTAATAGAGTTTATATAACTGGTTTGCACGGTATAACCAAAAACCTCTAATCAAAACCGGCACAATCGCGCTTGGCTGTGGCACTTTTTCATTGTCATAACGTTGACTGAGTAAATTAACAGTGAAATTCAGCTCCTTTAAGTGCTGCGGAAGAGCTCTACTGCTTGACAGTGTAATTATACTGAACTATTATTAAGTATCCTAATCGAGCAGGAAGACAGAGAGCTGCAGAGAGAGGCAGAAGTTTGTCGGAGAGACAAACGCGCACCCCTCCCTCCTTCACGCGCCTCTCGGGCTACTAGCAGCTCTTCAGAACTCCGCTCGAGGACATTCCGGGAACCATCTGTTTCCGGCAGAGCACCGGGCGCGGGGCATGCAGGAAGCGAGGCTCACAAATTTGCGAGGAAAGGTGGTTGTCTGCCAATGCGCTTGTTGTGAAATATCGCTCCACTCCCCCACCCCCAACCCCCCCACCCTCAGCTTGATTTCCTATGGTGTCGTACAGGGAACAGGAGAAATAAAGTGTTGCACAACAGAACGGAAGAGCAACCTAATAACTGTGCACGAGGGTAAAATGTCAAATTAGTGTACTTTGTATAGATATATGACCGATGAAGGGACTGGGAAACTGCTTGTGATACATTTCACTGTAGGTTTACCTGTTCACACCCCCACCTTTCACTATGAAAGGTAGTTAGGGTAAGTCCACAACAGGTGTTCAGGCAACTGTGTGTGTCTGTGTGTGTGAGAGAGTGGGGTGTCAGGGGTGGGGTGGTTGTGTCAAGATAAACTGGCAGAGAGACAAACCAATCTCCACCTTTCTGATGAGAAGTGCCCTGGGCATTTGCAGCAAAGACTGTGATATTGTACTGTAGAGAGGATATGAGCTTTCCATCTTTCTGCTCTAACAGCTCTGGTTGTATGTTATTCAAGTTAGGTACTGATGTCTGCCAAGTTGCCTGCTCCTAACTGTATTTTAAACAAGTGAAAATGGTTTAAAGAGCATTGCCATCAGTGGGGTGACACCATTGGTGGATTTGGCCAGATCCAGAAATAGGATGCAGTCTCCACTTGCTTCACTTTAGGGGGCATGTTGTTTCCTAGCTCTACAAAGGTAGTATGATAGGGCCTGAAGATGTATCACCTGAGACCAAAAGAACCTGCAGACTCTTCTCAGCGAGGGGAAAGTGTTAACAGGATCATAGCCTGAGGCCAAGGAAAGACGTCTATATTCAGGTGAACAGGACATCATCTTTCACAATGGTACATGACTTTATCTGTTGTGTTTGCTGATTTTTCGTGCTGTTAATAATTGCAAAATGCACATTGAAAGTACATGCACAGAAATTGTTGGTGCACAAACGAACGATAACAATAAATGATTTGAAACACTACTGTTTAAGTACAGGGCAGATTTTTTAACAGTTACTATTTTCCAGCTTGTTTCTCTGAGCATACAAACCAGAGGGTGCAGACAAAATAGCGTAAACTAATTATGGAAGAGGATTTAAACTTTAAATAGCTAATCACTCTTGCAACAATCACTGCTACAAAGGTGTATAATGTTAGGTACAATTCCAATTAACAGAAATCGTCTGCTATAAAACAACTCTGGCAATTAGCACTTTGATCTGTGAGCTGTCAAACTAACACGAGGCAACTCACAGAGCTCAGAGTTATTTGTGAAAAAATTTAAAAGTCTATGAGTCAACAAAACGGGCAAACGTATTTAATCGCTCTCGAGGAAAATCAGATCAAAATATACCAAACACAAATCCAATCAGCGAATAGGAATGATAGCCACCAGGTTACATTAAATGGATATGATGCACAAATACTGTTTTCCAGGATTGACAAACACTGCTAATAGCCAGGCGACCTAATGCAACCTACCTTTTTTACTGCAGAGGCTTTGATGATGAAGTGGTGGTTATTTTTTCTCACCCCTGTATTTGTTCCCAAAGATTATGCACGTTTCTCTTTGCCATATTGCAGCGGCTCGGAGAAGAATGTTATCACATTTGGAGAGTGATATTGATTAATGAGAACCTTTTTGTCACACACCGAGGCTACGGGAGACTGATCACTGAAGATCAAAACAAAGGAGAGAGCCAGGTAAGAGCAAACAAGGAGGAACAATAAGTACAACTGACAATGGTAGACACAGTGTTGTTAGCCAGAACATGACTGGAGAGATAATGAAAAAGGGGGAAGAAGAAACAAACAAAAGAAATCTACAAAGTAAAACGGAAAAGTACCAACAGGAAGAGAGGGAAGGAAGCAGTAGAAACAGAGGTATGGAGAGCAAAAGAGGAAGGAAAGGAGGAATGAGGGATAATTGCATTAGAAAGAGGAGAGGGCCAAAAGGAAGGAAATGATTAGAGGAGAAGGGACTGATATCCGATAGAGAGAAGGAGAGATGGAGGAGGGGATGGGCGGGAGAGGAGGGCTCACTTACAGCCCGCCGTTCAATACATACTGACACTCTCTCTCTGTGTCAATACACAAACGCTCTGTGTGCGCGCGTGTGTGTCTGCGCACACATGCTGGTACAGGTCTGTTAATCCTAGTCTAGCATTCTATTTTACTTGTCCCGTCCACGGTCTCAGAGGAACGTTCATGTCAGTCTCACTCATTCCCTGCGTCGCAGTTCATCTTGAACTTCCACGCTGTGTTCTCCAGTTTTCACTCAAATGCATTAGATCCTCTATGATTACCTTATTTTTCACGTCAGTCCGATCCATGGCTCCGATCTCTTTCACCCTATCAGTAGCTTGTTGCCAAACCATCATTTAATATTCTCTTGTTTGCCATCTTTGAAATATGTGAACCACATTTTCATCATTTATTCTCATTTTTTCTTCTCTTTGTTCCTCTGTCTCTCTTTGTCCCTCTGCACTTCTATTTCATTCACCTTGTATTTATCTCTCCTCAAACTTCTATCTCGCCACATATCTCTTGTGCCTCACCATCTATCAACTGCCTTCCCCTGCTCTTTCGTCTTCTTCTTTCTCCCTCCTTCCCGCGCTCCATCTTTCCAGGCGGCCTACCTTTTGTCATTGACCCCTGCCCTGGGTGTCTGGGCATTGACTGGCTCTCTCCGTGTCACTGGAGCTCCCTGTCAATACTTACCAGGTTTGGCCACCCTCTGCGCTGTGGTCAGAGAGTGGGGGAGAGAGGGAGATACACGAGATGCTCCACAGCACCGGGAGATAAAATAAAAATGAATGAGAGGGAGAGTAAAACAAAGAGGGATGGAGAAGAAAATGATGGAGGGAGGCAGCGTGTGAAGCAGCTGGTCAGCAGCCTTATAAGGCTGTTACACTTTAGTAGAGCCCTCTTGGATTTTGGCATGTGAAGCTTTACAGTTTTTGAGCTCATGAACAATGCAACACTGCTATTATCTGCCCCAGACATCTGCAGCCATCACATACAGTTTTATTTTTACCACTCTCCGTGTCTACCTTCTCTTTGCCTTGAGGAAACTTGGAGAAAAAAAGGCCAAGTTGAGGCAAAAAGTTTAAAATTACACTTTATTATTAAAGGATACAACATGTGAGGATGTTAAAAAATGCAGGAGCAACAAAACTTAACAAAACTTTTCTATGAGAGCTTGCTGCTTCACTTAACTCTCAGTCTACATCACTGGTGCAGGTGTCTTAAAAAAGTGACTTAGTAGTGTATCATGCTGTTTTCCGTCATGTAGCGTTTGTCACATTTTATTTTAACTTATTTATGTACAAGGATAATGCGCATTAATCCACACTTGTTTGAGGGTGCCAGTGTCAGCCAGCCAGCTAATTTTCATGATGTAGTCTGTGTCTGCCATAGAATATATAAATTAAAAGTTAATAGCAGTTTGGTAGATTACAGCGGTCCTCCATTAAGAACATAAAGCAAAATATGACATCAAAAAATGTGAATTAAAAAAAGTATGAATATTAGTAATAAATCATGTATAGGCAGAGTATTTTGTACAGCATTAGGGATTTGTGTGGCAGCAGACAGTGAATATGACTATGCCAACAATGTTTTAGGTGAGCATGTGCAGGCTCAACTGTCACAACACTGCCATTATTGATTAACACAAATAATAAACTTTCACCGTGTACAAGGCAATAATACGAAGATGCCATAACCCCAATCATGTTTCAGGCTGTCTTCATTTATATAATTCTATGCATCCTTATTCAGAATTCATACTGTATCATGTATAAACTCAGAGTGAGCGTCACTCCCTATTTTACAGTCTACTCCATCTGCAGCATGCTCAGCCTCCCATTCCCTCTTTCCCTCTTTCCTCTTTACTCTTTTCATTTCCTCTAATCTCTCACTCCCCCTTGCTCTACCTCCGTGTCACTTTGATTTCCCTATCCACTGGCCTGTGGGATGTGTGTGTGTGTGTGTGTGTGTGTGTGTGTGTGTGTGTGTGTGTGTGTGTGTGTGTGTGAGGAAGAAAGAGAATGTATGTGTGAGCATGTGTGTTGTCTGTTAAGAGAGCATGACTTAATTGCATAAAGCAGTTTCACAATCGTTGTAAGTGAATCAGTGGATGTGTCCTTTAGCGCATCACTATATGTGGCATTGGAATTACATGGAACGTCTCATGTAATCCACAAACGTTAGAAACACACGTGTACACACACACACACACACACACACACATTTTCTATTTTGCTTGCAGGTGTCCCAAAGCGTTCTCTGCTTTGTTTAAACTATATTTATATGGATATCAGCACGAGGGTTTTCATGCATACGTATATGGTTGTCTAAGTATATGATCCTCCATATGACCGTGTGTTCATGCATGCATGTGTTCCTGCCAGTGTATGTTCTATGTACGCCTGTGTTTGTGGAAGTGTGTGTGTGCATGAGTGAATATATGTGTTTTTTTTACACATGTGCATGTATGTGTGTGTGTGCTCAGACGCCTCTGCGTCTAGGCTCGAGCCTGGATGGGCCTGTCTATATGAGAGTAGACAGTGTGCGCGTGGAGAGCAGGGGAGTGAGAAGGACATAGCGGCAGTTGGGGGGGGGAGGCAGCGCCAGGCCGAGGGGCCCCCCTCTCGTAGACAGTTTGACTGATGACATGCATTAAACAGTTAATCTGTCTGATTGAATGTTTGCTTCCTCCAAATTGAAACATTAAACAACAAGGCGAGAGAGAGAGGGAGGGGAGAGCCCGAAGAGGAGAGAGGGATATGGCTTCATCTATTGCCCAAATCATGCAAAGCATGAGACTGGAATATATAATACTGTCCTGTGAGCTGGAGAGAGGGGGAGCGAGAAGAGGAGAGAGATTGGAAGGGACAGAGAGAGGAGTGTGAATGAGGGGAAGAGAAAACGAGTGAGGGAGAGAGATGAGAATGGAAAGGCTCTGGGTAGGTGGAGGGGACAAGAGGAGAAAAGGGTTAGCGGGGGGAGAGAGGAAAAGAGAGAAAGGGATCAGTGAGATGTAGAGGATACAGGAGAATAGGCCCATAGAGAGAAGCTCAGCAGAGCCAAAGTTCTCTTTAGCTGACAGGCCAGTGGAGACCAAAGCAAAGATTAAACAGTATCAGTTTAAAAGGATTATGTCGGTATTATAAAGATAGGAACATTTTAACAATTAACACAATTTTGTCTCTTTTAAACTTGACACATATTCAGCCTTAAACAAACATCTTTTATACAGGTCTTTAAAATGTACTGGTCCAGAAACATTGGCTTTGGCTTAATGTACCGGACACGAGAAGAGGAGGCAGTTGTCACTATTTCCTGACCTTGTTTTACTTCCTGGGGTCATGACCCCTCTCACCGGGCCTGGAACCTCCTTGTGTTGTCAGCTCTCTCCCAGTGGGACTGACAAAGAAGGCAAAGTCCGCCCTTTTAGACTGCATCATTATGTGGTCATGGCTGACGTGAATCTACTGATAAAGTATGTCTTAGCAGTGTCACGAGGTACACATATAATAAGGTCTCAGTGTTTGTTTATGCCTGTGCAGAGCTGAAATAGTCCTGGATGAGGGTGCTCTGTCTTAAGGTCAAACTGAAGTTCATTTGCTTGTCTTCTCCGTTTTTAGTGTAAGAAAATATGAATTATACTGATGCTGCAATGTGTGCAGCTATTTTTCAAGTCCTTACACAAAGCCCCTCTTTTGTATAATGTAGGTCTGGCTAGCATTAGTGGTATCTCTTTAATTGGTCTAGTTGTGGTGATGGGAAATGACTAAGCTGTCAAAATTCACAGCAAGGAGTAGAGCTTACCTCGGTCTTCTGTATATTACCCCATTATAACCCATTATGACTTACAGCATGGATTGAGGTCAGAAATATAATATATATTTTAAACCACATGTTCACATAGACAACCAACTGCCTTGTCAACATATGTGCTCACATTCTTTGCCAAGTACAATGCACGTTACTGAAGGATACCCCTAGAGGTGGACCAGAGAACTCAGACTGTATAAAACAGCTGTTTGCATGATTTAAACACTAAAAACAGCAACACTTAAGGACGTTACTATTTTGTTAACACTGAAATCAAAGCATATAAAGCAACAGGGCGCTGTCATAGACGGCATGTAAGACCCTTAAATGAAGCAGGTTGTGTCAAGGGCGAGTACGTCCCTCTTGTTCAGCCTATGTAAGAAACTGATGATGAGAAATGCAACCGATACTTTTGATTGTCAGCCACACTACATGCAGTAAGCCAGAAGCCACATAAAGAGTATGTGTATATGTGTGTATATATAACACACAGGCAGACAGATAAACAATAGGTTTGCTTTTAACAGAGCTGCCACAGAAATGCTGGTAGTAGATTGGGAGAAATTGGGTGACCCCTAGCTGGTAATGTGATATGTCATTTAGCCTTAACCCGACCCCGTCCCCTCCCAGGGTTCACAATCGTCACCATGCTTAAAATGGGCTTCCCTTCCCTTTGTCTCAAGTGCATATTCTCCTCAGTCAAAATTACCATCATTTTCTCCACTGGCTGATTTTGGTCCAGCTCTTAGACTGAGGTATAATTGCACAAACAGATACCCGCTAGGTCTTGAAGAGCACATAAGCTTAAAGCCACTTTACCACCCAACAGTCAGCAGCCAGAGAGAAGAAAAAAAGACAACAGGGGAAGATGAAAACATTAATGGATAGGTTGCAGGATGGACGGATAAATTGATAGATCTTTTAGAGAAGGTCAAACTTCTGTGCCCACACGCGGGACCATCATGAAGAGAAGAGAAATTGATTGCCGCTCACAAAGGCGCTGAAATGACTAGAGAAATTATTTTCTGGGCAATGAACATTCTAGGAGGTGTTAGGGGGGGAGCTGAGAGAAAGTGCAAACCTTTCTCACAGGGTACAAAATGGCTCAAGCAAGCTGCTGTCAAGTGGAGCTGCTGGTGAGAAAGCTCATTGAGTTGATATTCAGGTAGATCCCCACCAATCTGGCTGAGGGGTTGTCAGCGCATCAATGTGTGTATCTGCATTCCTGCATGTTTTCTTGGATGTATGCACTAAAAGGTGTGAGATCTGAAAATAAACGACAACGACAGTGAAACAACAGAAAACATCTTTTGTAATTGCCCTCGCCAAAATAACACACCGTAGCAGTGACACCCAAATCGACTCGGCAACATCATTTTGTCAGCGTGTTTCAAAATTGTTACAAATCATGACTGCAGAAATAAAACTAATCTGATGGGTTTGGTGATGTTTCGGCACAAAACCAAAGAACAAACCAGTGTTGATTGGGAAACGGGAAGGGAGCAGTAGCATCCAGTGTCCAAGTCCATCATTTTGTCGACAACATTCCTACAGAGGTTGTTGTTGTCACTTCAACAAAAGCAAATGTCACTGTTAGGAGTTAGCCGAAACAAGTGACACTGGTTTTTATTGAAAATTGTAAAGACATTTTGGGCTGCATTTGTGTGCAAAGGGCAACTGTGGATTCTGTCCCACATTTGTTTTTATTCCCTGTGAAATCGGCATCGTTCGTGTACTGGGATTGGGGGTTTAACTTTCTGAAATGGCAATTTAAAACAGCAATAAAATGTGATAATTCAGAACAAATATAAACACTTTTTTCCCTTCAGATGTGGTCAGGCGACATGTTAAAACTTCGAACACATCCCTGCCTTTACGCTGGAGTCACGTGATGAAGGGTCCTCTTCCCGGCCAGGGTCCCAGCCACTATCGAGAGAAGGGATGCTTGGCTTGTGAGTATTGTACAGGCACACACTTGGAAAATAAATCCAAACCTTTTCTTCAAGTTGCTAGTATTTTAAAAACTGTTTATTGGTAACAAATGTTTCACTTTTCACCAAATGATTTTTTACTAACCGGTTTGTTTTCTGAAAAAGCTCTCACTCCACTCTTCCTGTCATCACGGGTCCCTGGCACCAGGCCTGTGGTGTCATCACAAGCATTGCTCTTTGCATTGCTCCACCACTGCTGCATTTAACACCACCCTCACGGGAGTATTAGTGATGCACAAACAACACGCAAACTGTCCCCAAGAGACTTTAACTAAATGAATGTCACATTACAAGTGTCAGTATTTTACTATTCCCCCACTCCAACTCCAAAAATTACAACAATAATGAATGAATCCCCTTCACTCTTGGTGTTTCTTCTAAGCACCCATCAACATA
Organism: Datnioides undecimradiatus; assembly: GCA_008933995.1. NCBI lineage: Eukaryota > Metazoa > Chordata > Actinopteri > Lobotiformes > Datnioididae > Datnioides > Datnioides undecimradiatus. The sequence goes on along the minus strand of WARS01000046.1, from coordinate 21,832,138 downwards.
CTTTGTTTGATGAGTGATCATGAGTGATCCTTGGACACATGGGGGCTTCTCTGCACCATCTTACTCTCACGCGTGGCAGACCTATTAATTCCTTTTCCAGAATGAGCGATCTCCACCACTCATGACAACCCTTTTTGATGACAATGAGGCCCCTTCCTCTTTCTCAGCTTCCCTAATGATACACAGATTGATAGAGAGCAGCCCAACAAATGGCCCTGCATCAAGACCAGAGGAATGGAGTACAGTGGCGGATGTGTAGATTGGGGGAGCACAGACAGAGATGGATCAGGGGTCTTATGTGAGGATAAACAGAGTGAGGTTGATTGCTAGCACAGAGAGGGGCCATTACGGCGAATCCGCACGCTAATCATAATGAATCACTTACTTATTAAGCGTTAATTATGGCACGCAAATACATCCCATGCAGGCGAGTGAGCAGGGAGGCACGCAATGGTGCCTGCCACCAATCTGGGGGGTACAGGAGGAGACGAGGAGGCCACATTAATTTATTCTTATTTATTAATTTCCCTAATTAAAACAACAAGGCTGTGGAATAGAAGTGTTTTCTTTGCGTGAAACAAATGAAGGCCCTGAAAAAGCGATATGAAACCAGGCGTGGCATGGTGTAAACATTAAATCATGTGAAGTGATGGTGCTTGTTCAGCTGTTCATTATTAGAATAGCTTTATCCAATTGGGCTGCCCCCTCTTACCCCTTTTCTTTGTTGTTATATCACATAGCAGCCCCTCCTCTGTCATAAGGAGCACATACACACTCGCTGTGGGGTTGTGGATGGCAGATTTCATTATCATTATTCAATGAGTGGTTTATTTGCCACACCACAATAAGCCACAGTTCCTCCTTGAATGCATCCTCCTGAAACGCCATAAAATCAGACAGAAGCGCCCAATCTTTCCCGTTTGATTGTCAGATGTTTATACCTCCTCCCCACAACTGTACAGGCCTTTTACTGGAGCTAAACTGCTTCTCCCATTTTCTCAAATTCATTCATCTGTCTCATCGTCGTCCTCCCTCCTTTTCCACACTGCCGTCTCTCAATTTCCTGATCCCTCGCTCCCTCTCTCTCAGTCCCGGAGTGGCCCACCTGAGCGGGCGGGGCGCGGTAATGGCGTTAATGCCCGGTAATACGGGCCAGATATTATAATCTCAACACTGTCACATTGCGTTAGCCGCGGGAGACTGACGTGTCAATGCCACGGCGAGCAGGTGACGCGCAGGGCTCAGGAAGCGTGGCCCGGTAATCGCCCAATACAGACACATTTATTTTGGAGTTGAATATTTTTACCACGCTGCTTTTTGCCGCAGCGCAGCTTGGAAACTTGAGTCCGTTCATCGGACCGGGACGAGGCGCTGTCCGTACCCAGGTTGTGTCAAGTGTAAAACAATGCTCTCAAGCATTTTAAATAAACCGTACTTCTTTTTCATGACCAGTTATACACACACACACACACACACACACCCATGTCGTGCATTACTTCCTGCAGAACAAATGTCATTAATGTAAACAAACCATCAATAACATTATGAATTCAGATTCAGTAGGTAATCCATGCATTTCATGACCTTTTAATCAATTTGAAATGCAAAGTAGGATTCAAAATCAACTTTATCGGCTAAGTACGTTGACATATGGAAGGAATTGGATTGTAGTTCTCATTAGCCCCCAGTGTACTTACATTTTGCAAAGTTCTGGACAATACAGATGCAGAAAACATATAAACCTTACAAATATAAGCAAACGTATACAGCAGGAGCTGTGATATGGATGTGTTTTGAATTTGCTACACTTGTGTTTACGTTTGGATTATGGATCGGACATTTTATGGTGTCATAAACAACTCGAGAGAAGTCAAGTTTGCTGGTTCATGTCTCAAAGCGTTCGCACTCAATATCATGTAATGCAGTATATTAGTTGTCACATCTTATCCTCTGCTTCTCTGCATGGTGTAGTGGATATACAGACTACATAATGTGCCCTGCATTGAATCATGTTACTAAATCACGTGGATCTATAACAGCACACACCAGACCATGGTTAGCGAGTCAGTGTGAGTCTTTGGGAGTCTCTTTTCAGCTGACCTTAATACCTTTTGAATTGTTGGAGGAAGGTGAAGCACCAAGAGGAAACTCATGCGATGTGGGGAGAACAAACAAACTCTGACACATGCTGAAACACACCTCTTTCTTGTTGTGAGGTTACACTGCATTTTGGGCATCTTCCTCCTGAATGCTGAAAAAAGACTTAAAGATATCACAAAGAACAATCTCAGGGTTGTAGTCTTACTCATGCCATACATTGTCTGTCCACTGACCATGTTCTGTCTATACCTCCTAAATATTTTTGGCCTTTCTTGAAAGCAAAGGCAAAAGAAAATGATCCATCCTCACGCGGCAGTCCCCGGTTACGCTCTCATGGGTGCGTGGCTCGTCAGTGATTTATGCGTGTGTGTAATTGAGTGTTAATAAAAAGTGTGTCCGGAGCGCATGTAATTGTGTGTTTTCAGGACCCACCATGTGTGAGCTTGTGTGTAATTGGGTGTTATCGATGTTGTGAGTGTATGTCGGGGGGTTGAAAGAGCGAATGGACAGGCTACAGTGTGATTGCAGTTTGAAGAACGCCTCTCAAAGTACATACCTTTTCCATTTCTTTTTTAAAAGCAGGATTTCTTTTGATTGATTTTGAATTCTTTTTGATTTTGATCTAGTCATGAAGAGTTGCCGTATTTGTGAGAACCCTCATTAACAACCTATACCCTTTATTTTGTATTTATTCTGTACCAGCAAAGGCGTTGGACGGATTGGATTCACTGACACAGAAAAACTGTTATTTTTTTTAGGTCTTGCACGTTTCAGCAGAGTGGGGGTTTAGTATACAGAACAGATATTTATTGCTATTTAGATAGCATACAGTCATGCATAGTTTAGTCTTGTCTTTTGCATATTTTCTGCCAGTTTCTATGTATGTGAGCTACATTTGTGCAAGTGTTTGTGTTCAGTGTTGCTGTTACATCATAGTTCCATATGTGTGAATAGTGTATGTATGTGGCAGTGTATAGAATAAGTGTGTGTGTGTGTATATATAGTGTGGTGCGGGTGCTGTTTAATTGATGCGGGCTGGCCATCGATCCCTCCCGCCCAGCCTAATGAAGGCCTGATTGGTTTGTGAGGGCTGGCTGGTTCTGCTTAGCTGCCTCTGCCTGCTGCCCTGGCTGCACACACACACACACACACACACACACAAACTCAATTCAACATCATTCTTCTCTTTCTCTTTCTCCCTTGGTCTCATGCTTTGTCTCTGTCTCCCACTTCACATTTCTGCCCTGACTTTCTTTTTGTCTCACTGTCTTTAACTCTCTCTAGCTCCTACTCTCTTTGACTCTTTCTATTGGTGTGTCTATTCTTGCGCTCGAATCCCAAAATGACATCTCAATTCCCCATAATTTACAGCAGAGTGCTACACTTACTGATAATCAAAATTCATTTTTTGGTGAAATTTCAAGATACAACACTCAGTGATCCATCAATTTTACACCCTGTTTGCTCAAACTTGACCTTGGCGGTGTAAAACCTTGGCCCTTTTTGATCAATTTGAAAAACTTTGGTGCAAAAGTGTCAATACAGTGAGTGAAATTATCTTGACATATTCCTGTGTGTAGCCATCAGACATGTCTTGTTGAATGTGTGAATCCTCTTTTGCTCTCTCTCTGACACGATTCGCGTCCCGTCTCTTGTCTCCATCACCGTCTCAATGGTGCTGGTGTCTCTGCCCGTGTTTATCTGTCAACCAGCTCGCAATCCAGTCAGTCAGTCAGTCATTCAGATGCCACAGTGCTTCTCCTGTCATGGCAGTGCCCATAAATGTCTTTTTGTGTCACTCAGCTAGCTACAGACACAGGTATTACACCGCCCTGTTAATGGCTTTGTCAGATGGCCTTTTCACAGAGCCAGTCACGAAGACAGACAGCAGACTGCTATCAGTCTGAGTGTGTGGCTCTGTGTGTGTGTGTCTACATGTGTATGTTTCAGTCACAGGCATCAAGAATCAGTTCAGGAAATAAAAGGCCACCCGAGTGTCCGCCACAGCCATGTATCAGCAAAATTCCTCTGAGTGGCTTTGGAGTCAGGCAAGCAGAGCAGTCGCTCCAATCTGTCACTGTCTGTCATACAGCCCGACATTGTGCTCAGTAATCTGTCTGATGTGTTATTTTATAGAGAAATAGCCCCAAAATCCTGAAAAAATCACTTAACAAAACGAACACCTCATTGATCTGACGATGCTGTGAACAAGTGTTTTCACACACAAACACATATGCAGTATTTATTCAACATTACTCATCATTATAGTACTAAATCCACATGCATGTCAACATTTCATTCAGTGGGAGATGGCCAAAAGGTAAAGCTTATACATTTCTGAAATTACCTACTAACCATTCTGGCATTGTACTGTATAAGCAATGAATATAATAAATACTGTACCTCTTGATTAGGTCTACTGAGACCAGTTTCTACATTACATAGCCCCTAACTCTCAAAAGATTATATTTATTTCATATTGTTTTATCAATATATTATCTTTGTGCGCAGAGGACTTCGGAGGCGCCATCCAACATTAAACATCTCTCTTTTTAAGGGAAGACAACTTCAGCACCACCCTAGGGTGGGCAGCATCATCAGAAGTATTGAGCGCTGCAGTCTTTGGACAGCAATCATGTTCTTTTGCTCACTGAAAAACATCCAAATGGAAGGCGTATCGTATGTGGGGTTTTTTTTATCTTTTCCAGTGTCTTGGACAAAAAGAGTTAGCTTCTTTTGAAAAATGTCTTCTATTTCTTTTTTTTTGGGGGGGGGGTTTAATTCAGGCACCTACTGACTTCAATTCTGCAGAGCAGTCAAGACTTCAGAACAGATCTTTAGTTTTCTGTCATTCAAAATGTATTTGAATGAGGATGAAGCTTTCTGCTCTTCACTGCTGAACTGATATAGTAAATATATAGAAATTTTGTATTAGAATGTATCCTGCGCTTGCATCATTCCCTTTACATTTCATTTCTTTGTCTTGTGTGTTGCACTCAGCTTGATGCCCAGGATGTAAATCAACACGAATATAGTTTTATTTTAAAGAGGCTCAGTAATTTCCTGTAAGCTGTAAGAACTTTAAGCAAACTGAACTCAAACATTCGTAAACAGTGTATTTGTTAGAGGCCATTTTTAGCTGGGAATTTGAGGTCCACAGCACAAATGGATAAGCTATATCTTGCTTTGGCTACACAGATGATTCTTGTCAGTAGGATCATTGATTGTTTTTTTGGTCTTTTATTTGGGATTTGTTGACAATAAGTAAAATATAGAATATTGACCAGGGCCGCGCAGGCAACACGAGGGAGCAGACAACACAAGACTCATTCTCCACAGTCTGTATAAAAATTCAACATGCTCTGCAACCGTGCACATTTCAGCAGTCGCAGTTTTAGAGCAGAAGTGTATGGTGAGGGGCCAGCGGTGCACTGATCAAACTGCCTTTCAACCTGCGGTGCATCTTTATTTCACGTCTCTCTGTCTGGTACAGTAGCCCACACCTCTGGCCTCATATACCACAGCCTTCACCTCGCCAGCCTTCGCCAACAAATACACAACAGCATACACTGTGATAAGTGGTGTGTGTTTACAGCTTGTTCATTTCCACTCTCCAACTCTCAGCAGAGGAAAAGAACGGGTGAGAGTGGGAAAAAAGAGAGGGAAGGGTAGAAGCGATGGGGAGAGAGAAGGGGCTATCGGAAAGGAGAGGGAGGGCTTGTGGGGAGTGTTTTTGTCCTGGAGAGAAATAGCCCTCTAGGTTGTAATTGGAGGTAGAGAGAGAGAGAGAGGGAGAGAAAGAGAGCGAGGGAGGAAGAGACAGGAGAAATTGCTTGGCTGGGGCTGTGTGGGATGATAGTGTTTTTGACAGGTAAATAAGGCTGTGATTGTCGACAGTTACACTGCACCTCGCTGACCCTCACACACACCGGCCTCCTCCATCTATATTTCACTCTGACACACATGCTGACTCTCTGCCTCTCTCTCCGTCTCTGACACACACACACACTCACACATGTTCAGGTACATACACAGAAACACTCAGAGTGATGTTATCATAACCTACAGTTTATTAATATGAATAAAATAAAATGTGCATTTACACAGGTATTGAAGTCTTCTCTAGCCATGATTATTCCAACCAGCCTTCTTTTAGTTTAGCAGACAGACACATGTCTGAACTCTGAGACGTTAAAACTTCTGTTTTCATGAGGATTTCCTTTTCTTAGGCATCGCAAGTATCATTTACATAAGCTAACAGTCCCTAAACCCATTAAGAAGAGCACTTGAATGACCCAAACCCAGGCTAGAGTTTGAAATGCACCACAAAGGAAGCATTTATTCAGCATATGTCTAAAGCAAAGGGTTTTGACGGCATAACTGTAAAAAAAAAAAAGTGATAATGCAACATCTCTATGAAACGGCTGCAACGGTAACAGAGCAGTATGGACTTCACAGATGTAGGTTTTATTGCAAGTTGCATATTAGATTGTTTCCTGCAGGTGTTTGTCTTATTTTGTCCAAACTCTTAAGAGTCTATATGTAGTATCTTCTCACTAGATAGATAGATAGACAGACTGCTGTTGTCCCTGCAACACCACCAGTAGTATCTCTTCTTCCTACCCCCTTTTCTCCTTCCTTCCATCTTCCCATTCTCTTTTATCAAGTCAACAGCCGTCTCCCCCTCCCCTCCTGCCTGCCCTTGCCTCCCTCCTCTCCTCTCCCCTCCCTCTCTCTCCTCTCTCTCTCTCCCTCTCTCACTTCAATCTCAAGTGTTTTCAATTTTATTCTAGAGTGGAATTAACTACCCCCGATGTCAAATTGCCGACGAAATCGATAATAATATCTTTACAAAAGAGGATATTCCAGTCTCTCGCGTCGGCTTTTGAAAAATGGAAAATTTAGCCGAGATTGATTCATTAGTTGACACGTTATAGGACGGTATAAGTATTGATCGCGGCCTGTCATGTCCCATCTCGGCTAATCGAAGCTGAGGCGCTCTGTCGATGGGCGCATTTTTCATAATTCCGTCGCCGGGGAGAGAGACCAGCCGGCAGAGGCGACTGCAAGGCACAGAGAGAAAAAGAGGAGAGTATAGGGGGGCAGAAGAAAGATAGACGGGGGGAGAGAGATGACTTGGGGGGAAATAGGTAGGGGGCAAAGAGTGGAAGAGTGAGAAATAGAGTGAAAAAGAGGCATGGGGTAAAAAGGGAGGGAAAGGGAGAGGAGCAGGTTTGTGTGTCTGTGCGTGTGCGCGCCCAACCCGTGTGTCCATATAACATCTCCAGCCCAGAGGCCTCGGGGTGAGGCGGAGAGGGAGCCACGGGGAGGAGAGAGTATGTTAATGGTGCAGGTATTGGGGCGTAGATAATTAATGCATTAACTAATTAAAGTCAAACGGGGGAGATAACGAGGTGGAGGGAAGTATATAAGGAAAAGGGAAAAGACGGCGGGATGGAAGGGAGGAGAATTAGGGCGACGACAGGGGAAGAATGGGTTTTAATAGCGAGCGAGGGGATGCGGAGAGGTGTGAAAAAAGGAGAGATGAGAAGGAGGATGAGGGAGAGCGAGAGGAGGTGCTGGGTGGCAGGGGTGGGAGCTCGAGGAGTGGAGGGTGGGTGGGTGGTGGGGCGGTGGGGGTGGGGTGAAATAAATAGAAATTGAATGGCTTGGGTGCGAGCAGAGAGAAGTTCTGAGGCGGAAAAAAATATAAAGAGGAGTGAGAGAAGACACAACGACAATGATGGAGAAACTTTTGATAGTTGTGCAATTCGTTTGGAAAGTTGGCATTGGCGTGCTCAGGACTTATAAGTCCAACATAATGCCACTCCTCTGGCAGTCTTGTCACGAGTTGCACAAATCCAGGGGCCGCTGTCAATCAACAAAAGGAGGTTGTTGCAAAGGAATGGAGTCTACCTGTTTGTCTTTGGGTCTAAAGTCTGAACCCCCCCCCCAGACTCCATTGTTCCCTGTTGGATATAGAGAACTAGATTATAGGCCATCATATTGCACAAGGAGCCACACAAGTTTTGAAATGAATGCTTAAAAAAGGGGGCATTGGCTTACCTTACAAAAAAATAATCCTGTCAGCGGCAAAAGAAGCCCCAACATCAAAACAATACGGTGTGCTAATACATGTGCACCTTCACCTTTCAGACCATCTGTCATCCAAGATTATGGCTCTTCATATTCTCCAACGATCCTCAAAGGTTTCACAAATGAAATCCCCAGAACTCGTTCATTCGCCATAAACTAGTGCCATAAAAGAAATATAGTCCAGTAAGAGGTTTAAACAGAGCCAGTGCACCTGACAGGAGTCCATCCTCAAAGCATTATGTAACAACCCAATACCCCAAAACTGGCTGTTGGTTATGTTTTCCTTAGTTTCGTTGGTTGAAGTTGAATGTTAAGAATAAACTGTACCATAAAGGAAAACAGTGAAATCCACTAAGAGGTTTGCAAAGAAGCACTGGATCTGACAGCAGCTCCAGATCCACACAGTCTTTCATGATAATATCCTTTACCCTGTTGGTTTTTGACATTCCTGTGCAAAATCAGTGCTAATTCTCAACGTGTATTTGCACTCTTTTCTTTTTTCTTTTTTTAAACACAGCACATTTTTAATAACACAATGCTGGGTCAATAAGCATCTTTGTAGGCATGTTGTGTCGAAAACCAGACACACGGATGTGCTGAAAATGACACATCAATTGTCGGAGCGAGGCTGTAGCAGAGTGAGCAGGGTAGCTCCAATGAGCCTGTGCAAGGGAGAGCGACGTGAATCTCAATCCCATAATTGATTTTGATAAACTAACATGCATGGTGTGAGGAAGTCCTCTTGCATTGAGAGAAAATGGGAGTGTGTCCGAGAGGCCACCCCCAAATCGGCAATGATAAAAGTGGAGCTGAAATGGGTTGTGGGATGGAATCAAGAGAAATGAGATACACCAAATTAGAAGAGATTGGCCTGATGGACTTGGATTAGAAGGAAAAGAGGTGTATAGGGAGGGGATGACGAGAAAAGGAGGAGAGTGAGTGAGTGAGGGAGTGAGTGAGCGCATATGTGGAAGATGGGGAGAAATGGAGGGGAGGGGGGGTCTCGGTACTTGGCAGTCTCTGGGTATCTCAGGTTCTCTCCGGCCGGGAAAGCGGTCGATATTTAATTGTTATTGCTAGCATGGAACGCACGGAAGCGGGGCCTGTACGAAAATTTCTCATTTATTTGGTATTCTTGTTTTCTCTCCTTTTCCTCCTTCCACCCGCCGCCACTCTTTGCGGGGTGAGGTGCGGGGAAAGTGAGGGGAGGTGTGTATATATGTGTGTGTGTGTGCGCGCGCGCGTGGTGCTGGTGGGGTGTGCTTGTGTGCGCACTGGGGGCAAATGGAGAAAAGGGGATGAGATCTTTGGATGGGGATGAGATCCTTGGATGAAATGTGAAGGGGGAAAAACACTGCGTCCTCCTCTCCCAAGTTTAGTTTCTGTCCCTAGACACATCATATCCACCCTCTATCACCTCCACGCTGCCCCCACCCTCCTCTATCTCCCCTCTCTCCATCTGCCCCCACCTGTCCAAAATGAAAAATCCGTCATTTTCATCAAACGTCCAACCAAATATTATCTACACTCCATTCCCAAAGATCGAATCTTATTTAGGGGCGACGGGATTCGCCATCTGTTTTCAAATTTCATTCCTCCATGAACTTTATTTTCCCCCGACTTTGGACAAAATTATAACCCGATCGATCCGCTTTCTGGCCACCACCCGTCTACATATATTTTCCTTGTGCCGTCTCTTCACTGTGCAGGTCAATTTTCTGTCTCACGTCCACAGGAACACGTGCAGAACACAGTCTGCAGCTGATAGAAACTTAAATGCAGTCGGGCTGATGTGAGGTGGAGGTTCAGGCTCAGCACCTTCAGTTTTCCTCCCCCCTTCCCTCTGCGCTCTCATCCCTCCCTGCGCCCGGATCTCTCCCCTTCGCGCGTTCTCCTCTAACACCTGCCTGTTTCTCCTTGCTTTCCTGTCTTTTTTTTGCCTAGATTGCTTATCTAAACTACCTCGTTCCAATTTCGGACAGTATTCGGCTGCGGTGGAGTCGCTTTTTTTCCTGTCAACTTTTTGTTGCTCCGAGGACAACTTTTTTGTCGCTGTAGTCCTGCGCGCTGCGTCCTCATCTCACTCATCCTGACATTTTTTTTTAAATCTCTCTCCCTACGGGCGCTATTCACTTCACAGTTCGAGTCATAGATCATGCCTGTGTAACTCTTCACCAATGTAGTTTAATGCGGGAGGAAGGATGCGCTGTCCGATCTGTTAAATTGCCCAGATTACCATCAGTCCTCTGCGCACGTCGACAGGATTCCCATCAACCCAAGTGGGAGCTGCTGGTCAAGTCAATGAAGGCGCATCGGTGAAGGTAAGCGTCCTACTTCTCTATTATGTTAAGTGGCATTAATAATTGACGAAAACAGAAATAAAACTAAGGTTCTCATGAGAAATATAATGCACTTTGGAGAGCAGGAAAACGTGCGCACCTTCTGCAGAAATTGATTGATGCGGGCTGTGTTCGCTTGTGCACCCGGAGAGTTGTCGAATAGCGCACTGTAGTAACGCAGTACGTCTCCGTTCGAACAGATCGGCAACTATCCCCAAAGAAAAAAGCTTTCTGCTTTAATGTAAAAATCTATTTGCGCGTTGCATTCGTGATTTACATCCACGTGAGCGGGTTCAGGGACCGAGCCGTGAAGGAGAGAGGTGGATGTTGGGCAAATGCGAGATGAAAAGTGAAAAGAGCGGTCGCGGAAGTGCAACGTTACTTTAGGAATGAGGATGCTCACTTTTAAAAAAGTTGTCCAAGTCAAAACGGCACAGTCGCGCTTTCGTGCACGTGCGCTTGCGCAGAGTCATATTTTAATATCTGATGAGTTGTTAGCTATAGGATTAATGCTATATACTGTCTGTTGTATGCGTGAAAGTGGCCATAATCGTACAGCTACAGTCTCGTGCTCTCAGTTATGCTTATGAATACACTCCCACTTACTTCGTTATTAACAGTAAATCAATACTCTTCAACTCGTATCTGCATTTTGTTAAGGCAGGAGAATAGGTCACTCATTTAACTTGGAGGACCATAGCTCACCCTTTGTGCATTCTAGCCAAACAGCTTTCTGACTCATATACTAATTGTATATCCCCGATCATAACAAATATGATCAAATTTAAGTTTAAGTTTAAGATCTCAGTTTCGTACTCTTGTGGCCTTGGTTGGTCCAGTTATTAACTCTTTCCCAAACACAGAGAGCCGAAAAGTGAGACTTTGTTCAGTAATGTCCAACTAATAAACGTGCACTGAATCTGTTGGCTTCGTTATAGAATCAAGACTGAATTCATACAACGATTGACTGAGCTTGTATGCTCACTTTGTTGCTTTATTTTATCACCACAAGGTGCAAAGCAAACAAATGTGCTCAAGAGGTCAAGGTCACGTAGGATCTTTCACCAAAGAGAACATGTGGATAACATCCTTGAGACTGCTGTTTCGATGTTTTGCATCATCGTCCGCCTCAGCATTTATTGTTGTATTCTGACGGTCTGAGATCCAGCACGTCTTTGACTATGAGTTGATGTTTTTTGCATTATATCAAGAAAAGCAAAATTCTCAGTGATCACCACGGCAGCTCTAATAAAATACTGCACTTGTGCTCGCTGTAAAATATTGTTCAAGGTGTAAAACTTCTTCTCATACTCTCCCTTGATAATGGCCCCTTTCCTGACATTTAAGGCATCCCAACAAAGCCCCGCTGGATACCGTCAGCCTGACCTTTTATTGATTTCAAGTCCATGTCACACGAGGTCAAAAACATCACTTGTAAAACTGTGATGGTTCCAGTATTTTTCGTCATTTATAGATCAAAACCCCAGCATGCGACATGACATTATTCTCCCCTGAATGTGCGGGGAAATGGGAAATGTCATCTGTATCTGTGTTGGCCATGCAGTTACACAAAACCGAATGATGAAAATTGGCAGCTGGTGACAGCGCAACACCGCCGCTGTTGTTAAATTGCGTAATACATATTTGGTTAATGCAGCTTGTGATTATGGTAAAATAGATAAACTGAGCAAATGATTGGCAAAATCCTGAGAGTGCGGCATCTAAAATGGCATCGATATCTGAGCAGATGAGGTGATTTTACCAGTAAGAGACGACAAAACACATGCATTGTTTTTCTCAACGCAGGTGCAAAACTATTTACATTGCACGAGCTAATATACATGAGTTTTAACATTACAACTCATTTGCTGATTTGACTAAAACGTTTCAAAAGCCACAGTGGCAAATACATTATACGAGAAGTCATTAATTACTGTGTGTCCTGAATAGTTATCATCACTCTGCAATGCAAGTGACGTGCAGTCGTATCAATCACTTCCACTCTTTTAGAGGACAAAATCTTAAAAGCACCCTTGGTTGAGTTTGTGTGTATGTAAAGCAGCCATCCTAAAATAAACCCCATGTGATTCGAGTATCTCATGTTGGCACAGGCTGCGTTGGTAACTATAGATCTAAATTTTACAAATGGCATTGTTCAACCTTGAAATGCAGCGTTATTCTCCTTTTAAGTGATTGAAATGTAGCGGAGTAGTCGCACTTAAAACCTCACAAACCCAAATATCTCCCTTCCTTTGGCCGACTGGGGAATGTTTGGATTTCCTAGGGTCGAAAAACCTGGACTCGCATCTAATCTTTAACACCGGCACCCGACATGGGGAGAGTGACCCTGCCTGACACTTTGTAAGTCTGAATTCCTCACAGGAGCAGGAAGGAAGATGTTCAGTTCCCACTGCAGCCTTGATATGCTTTTTTTTCTGCGAGGCCAATGCCAATACCCCTGCAGTTCTCACTTCCTCCTGAAAGAACTTTTCCCATTGACACTGATAATGTGTTAATCAATACGGTAGTTGTGTGCTTATTCTAAACCACATTATATCCACACCCCGTGTATGAATCAAGGCTCTGTGAGGGCCCACTGCAAGGGAGCGTCCCTCCATTGATTAGGTATTAGCTTCACCAACTCCAACGCCCAGCCACTTGTTTGCAAACGGTGCTCTATTTTCGGAGGTATTCAAACGATCGCTAAGCATGGGAGCCAATATTTATAGAGGCTTTAACAGGTTCATTATAGTCAGTGGGGATGATTCCACCGAGGGATGGAGCAGTCATAAAGGGCCCAACAGAGTATGTCCCCATCCACTGAGCGTTTGACAGTACAGTCAATGGCTCCAATCATTCCTCATCTGCTTTATGGCCACGGAGACGTTTATGGCTGTTATGGGGTTAAAATGAAAGCATTAATGGATGCGAAGGGCAGGGGCTCTGTTCAGCAGGGTGGTGCATTTAATCAAGGGTCACTCTGTGTAAAGTCCATAATCCACTCGCTGACAGTTAGTGCCACCCCAAGGGTTTTGCCCGTATACACACACACTGTTGCTTCTAGGACGCCAATGAGTGAAACACACTCTTTTTTTTTACTGAAAGGTGATGAAAACAAAACAAATACACAAGATTTTTAACAAGGTTTTGATCCCAGGGTGCCTGTCGCGCAAAACTATATAGAATAAAAGTATGATTTGGTCAGGATGTTTGATTTGACGATAGTTGTAGTAATCCTTGCTGAAACAATACCGTATCTGTGATATGATAATACTCATCAGAAACACGTCTTTCCCCAATTTTTTTGCTGAATGTTTTCCATAAGTTTACAGTCAAACTTCCTGATTTAGTTTGCAACACCGTGTCCTTTGCAGGCACTCTTGTTTTTGCAGTAAATCACGCATAAAAAACTTAGATTACTGTATGATGATGCACTACAACGTAGCTTCTCCTTTCTGCATCAGTCTTGCCGACATTGACATTTCATGGTGTTGTCATGAATTTAAGCTTTTCAAGCTAGTGTCCACTCATCACTCTCCCCTTCCTCTTCCAAATCATCATTATTCTCTCCCAACAGTGCCTGCTTCAGCTCCTTTGAGCTTCTGTTTGAATTGTGTCTCTTGCTAATACTTTCTTTCTGCTACCTACCCATCTTCCGTTACACCCAAAGCAGCTTTCTTTTCAGACGGCGTGCCCCCTGTTTTGGAGTCACTGACCCCCCTCGGCTCTCCCCTCTCCCTACCGTCTCCCACTTAACCCCATATTTCACAGCTGAACTACGGCTAATTTCCCCCCAGTCCTCCGAACAGCGCTCTCTCTACTGCTGGAGCACGCTTAATTACCCACAATTAAAGCCAAACGCTAACGAGAAAATTGCTCTGTTATGAAATTACTTCAAAAGGACTAGAGTAAGTAGAATGGATTGGAGGAAAAGTTGGGTATTGCCTCGGGTGGCAGGGAAGAGCTTCTGTGCTGTGTTTTCCCCTCAAGCTGTCTCAGTGGAAGGCAGTAAGCAAAGACCCCAGTGGCAACACCCAAAGCTGTAGATTACAATATTCAACAGCTAAACTCAAGTGTTGGAACTGAGAAAGCACAAGTATTCACTTTAGTAATGGAAGAGTGGATGTTTGAAAGCTTTGTTGTGAAAGGAGAAATGAGACAAAAGTAGGTAATATGTATCATTTATCGCACTTATAGTGATATATGTTACATTACATCCATACAATAATAACAGCATTCAGTGTAGCTGGTGTGACCAATGGATTTTAAATAGATTGTCTGCAATCCTGGATGATGTGAAATGATGGCTATGCTCCAACATGATGTTTATTATTTTGTGGATGGCAAAGTGTAATCACTGTACATGCCGAGATAGGTCGCATCTGCCATCAACGTATTTAAAGTACAAACAATATTTCACCCATGATGAGTTTAGGTTTAATTTGCTGCGTTTTGCTGCACAATCCAAATATTTAAATGATCAGTTAACCAAACAACAACAACAAAAACATTTTCTCACTTCAAATCAGGCAATGCAAATAATTTTGTTTTCATTTTTTAGATTTAGATTCAAGTTTATTGTCATTACACACATACAAGTACAAGGCAACGAAATGCAGTTTGGCATCTAACCAGAAGTGCAATAAGCAGCAAGTGCAGGATGCACAGTATCTACAGTATGTACAGGATAGTATATTAAATATACAGGTGACTATATTACTGAAAAAAGCATGGTATACAGATGGGTGTGCCATAGACACAATGTACAGATTGAAGCGCTATGAACAAACTATACAGATGGATGTGTGCAACTAAATGTATATCAAGTGTCGGAGGAAACTATGAACAGTTTGTTTCTCATTGTGTTGAAAAATTACATTTTACCAGGCTGATTATTAAGCCACACCAGTGCCTCTGTGAGGGTGTATAGCGTAGCGGTGGTTGGAACTAAACACTAACCGGATCATTTTAACATGCTCACAATGACAATGCTAACATGCTGTTGAGCACTAAAATATGATTGGAATTCATGTATCATGAAAATACTTGAGCCTTAAGAAACTATATTTTTGACCTGATGGTTCAAAAAGTTGAGAGATCACTAAGTTATTACAACTCTTCGTAAGGAGGATATAAACAAATTTCATTGATATCCATCTGGTAGTTGTTTAAACATGTCACTTAAAAACATAAAAGATCAGTCTCATGATGGCACTAGAACAAAAGTCACCACTCGTTCAACTTTTCTTGGCCATCCATTCAAAAATTGCTGCCTGTACTGAAGTGGCAGACTGATCTGCATAGGTACCGCTAGAGTTTAGAGTACATATTGTTATAATTTGTGTAAAACGACATTTCAAGTGATGTTTTAAGTTGCTACACATGAAAACAGATGGTCTGAGATGACTGGCAGGAAAATTATGGCTGAATGGTGCCACCAGATCAAACCGTCCCAGATTTAATAAGGTTCTACGGCGATCATGAGCACATTCTTGTAACGTAACTGCATTATCTCATGAAACCTTGCTGGAACAGTCTCACGGCAGCCACGCTTGAATTGAGACACCCAGATGTTTGAGTGTATCCAGCACAATATACCTGACCACAAACCCCATTCCCTGTCACCGAGGAATGAGCCGAGCCTTCCGCGCCGCTCCCCCCACCCCGACCTCCCAACCCAATCCAATCTACAGCCGGCAAAATGAAACAAATAAACACTAATTCGGATTATTTACGTCCAGTTTACACCACATGACGCAAGGTATGAGAGGGAGAGAAAAAAGGAGCTATATGGTGGGTGGATAATTGTAACAGTGGTAGTAATAAGTGCAGCGGCTACAGTGATAACAATTAGATTTGATTTCATTTGAGAATGCCTCCACAGCTGCTCCCCACTCACCCCCTTAACCCCCTTCTTCCCCTTTCCCCCCTCCCCCTCCTCTACTTCCCCCTCGCTCCTCTCCCCCTAGATTAAAGTGGGTGTGTTAATTCCGTGGTGTAGCGATCGAACAGCTCTGGCAACAATGGGAAATGGGCTATTGATCAGAACAGCTCAGATTAAGACTAGGCAGTGGAGCTCTTTCTTGCTCTCTTTCCCCTCCTTTTCTCTCCATTTCCCACCTTCTTCTGCCTGTCTTCCTGTCCGTCCTGCTTGTGTCATCTCCCCCCCCTTGTGCTCCGCTCTCCTTCTCTCTTGTCTCTCACACCCACAAAGTGGAAGAAATAGCGTTTGCATGTATAAGAGAGTCTAAGAGTCTCGGAGAATTTCCTTGTCCTTCCTCTCTGTCCCTCCTCTCTTCCTCTCGCCACCTCCCTCTCCTTATTCCTGTGCCAACATGCAACCGCCTCCATCTCTTGAAACATTAGATTTCGGCTTTTTCAAATCACAGACACCGACAACAAGTATATGGTAGCCTCAAGCGGAAATATAACGCAGCCTTTTAACAGTTCGCTCTGCTGCAATCTGACATCCATTCACATGAGATTTTATATCAATCAGTCACACAGAGGCCCTGCGTTGCGCCACAATTAAAATTCGCCCTATCAGAACAGCACACATACCGAAATTAGCTGTCATGATCAGGCTGTGGGACAGAAGACATTGGATTTGCATTGAATAGACATAAAACATACCAAATGTGAGGAGACAGCAAATCCATACAGTGAAAAGTGAGCTAAGAATCCCCTGCTCTACTTATATTAATTAACTCAGTCAATGTGGATGTGATAGGTCAGTTATTCATCCTCTTCCAGCGCCTCCCCACTCTGTCACACATACCTCCCAGGTGTCAGAGGCTCAGACGCTCCAGCTGCCGAGCACGAATCGGTGAGGGGGGGATAAAAAAAAAAACAGCCCACAGTGGGTGGGTGATAGAATGAGCTGGTCTGAGATCAGTGGTCAGAGGTTACCGGTATGTTGCAGCGTGTCTGCTTCTGCTTTTGCCCTTTTAGAGGTTTTTAGAGGTGACATGCACAAATGCAACAGACTCTGCATGTACAAATACTGACATGCACCAGCAACGCGCACACACACACACACACACACACACACACACACACACACACACACACACACACTAGTGGTCACATCAATATTGCCATGACCCTCAGGGGATTCGCAGTATTGGCAAAGCTTTCATCTGCTGAGTGTGTGAGTGTCTGATACTCCCTGCTCCCTACACACACACACACACACACACACACACACAAACTTGACATACAGTAAGAAAAAAAAAACCAGTCATGCACACACAAACAGATGCTCTCTGATCGTAGCTTTGTGCAGATGTGAGCCCAAAAATCAGGTCACAGAGTTGAGAGAGTGTCAGCTGGATGTTTTAACAAGCAGTGACAGAGGGCTGAGAGCAGCAGTCGACACTAGAGGGCGATAAAGAGGCGTATGGGTTGCTTATGAGTGTGTGTGGGGATGTGTGTGGCTGTGACCATGACCATGTTGCACCAACATTGCTCCATGTATGCAACATTTCTGCCCCCAAGGAAAATATTAGTGGTAGGTTTTATACCATTTTTCAGTTTGAGTTAGTCCGCTGTAAACACACAAAATCACAAAATATGTGTCAGGGGCTAAAGAGTGGAGCTTTTTTTAAAATTTTACTTTAGGCTGCAACGGCCGATTCTTTTCATTACTGATGACTTTCATTACTGATGCTTATCATTCCCTCGATTAGTTGAGTCAAAACGTGATCTAAAAAAAAAGAAGAAGAAGAAAATACGAAATAAAAAACTTCCAAGTCGCTTGTTTTGTCCAACAAACAAACCCAATGACGTTTGACTTATAATGGCATCAAATTAAAAGAAAAGCGTTAAATCCTTACATTTGACCTGTAACCAGTGAATGTTTGGCATCTTGGTTTAAAAAGTAAAACAAACAAAAAAATCAACTTTTCGGTCTAATCTATAATCATATCAGCTCTGATTGCAGTCAATCCATTATCCCCAGTGAAAATATGACCATCTTGCTGCTGTTCAGCACTAAAACAGGAGATACCAAAAAAATGACCTGCTGCCAAAGCTGCTTTTTACTTGACATGACCCTGACCCTCCTGAGCAGCGGGGGCGTGATGTGTTCGCAGTACAAGAAGTTGACCTTATTTCACCGTCAGAGTCATGGTAAACCACTGTAGCTTCAGATAGAGACCCACACAGCGTCCCCCTTTACCCATCCTTCGATCTCCTCACCCTCTCCTCTCCTCTCCTCTCCTCTCCTGTCTTTTGATTCCCTTGTCATAGACTCCAGCTCTCTGCGCTCAAGTGAGTTCCATAGGTTTACCTAATTGATTATTAAGTTGCTGATTGGGAATCAATTAAATAATTAAAGTTTGTTAAAGGCAGAGTCGATTTACTGGCACGGGAGCCAGAGCATGCTCTCCTCTCCTGTGTGTGTGTGTGTGTATATGAGTGTGTGATTTCATTTATGCAGACGGTTGATAGAAGTGATGCTATTGAGTTGAAGATAATGTGTTTTATTGTAATGTGGAATTGGCTGCAGGGAGGAAGCTGATAAAAATAGTGACTTTCTTCTTGGTGGTCTACTAAAGCCAGACTGACAGGTAGAGCTTGACCTTTAGTGAGCAGCAATTTAGGTTTTCTACATATTCACTGAAGAGGTGGAAAATATTTCTGTGGCTTTAGCATCACACTCCCTGCAAGATGGGGAACTAACAGTGATTCCTCGAGTTTCAGACTGGGTTTAGGTGGAGGCTTTCTGTCTGAGAACACACTGTCGGGCACAATGAATCCCAGTCGCAGCAACTCCAAGTGACCACTTTCCTTGTTTGCTTGTGGGAATTGCTCCGTGATTCAAGTTGAGCAACTTTCGGGGTCAACATGTTGATGAACACAGTTGACTCCTTGGTGGCCAGGGGGTGAGGCAGAGGGGATGGAGAGGATCCTCTTGTGGCGGAACAGAGAGCCCTGAAAGAGAAAGAACACACACACGCACGCACACACACCATTACGCCACACACTCTCTCTCTCACACACACAAACCTCATATATGAGACACAGGAGCGGAAACGGGTCGAATCCTACTTCAAATTCTCTTTCCTCTCGGCTTGTCGACCGGGGAAAACAAACCGACCCGAGGCACAGCGAATGGGGATTTACTAATTAACTACTTACACACCCGCACACACACACACACACACACCGAGAGAGAGAGAGAGAAAGAGAGAGAGAGAGAGAGAGAGAGATGAACACCTCCTCTCCTTCCTCCTCCCCCTCCCCCTCCCTCTGCTCTCCTCCCCGGGTTCAGGTTGGTAGTAGTGCTGCCTCTCCGGTCGCTGGCTCGCTGCGCCGTCAGAGTGAATGCGTGTGGATAGAGTGGTCGCACTTCAGCCGGCGAGCGCTTTGACAGCACTTCCTGAAAATCAAAACTGGAGGTATGTTGTCCTCTTTGCATATTCTATTAGATTTCGCATCAAATTAATTTTGTTTTTAAATGTAGGAATATTTTTTTTCCACTGGGGAAAAAGTTGTGGTTGTTGTGCGCTCGTGCGTCTGTTTGAAATATATCCTGACAGATTTGTGCTTGCGATATTTATTGTTTATTGTTTTAATTGTCTTGTTATTACTGTAACACTTTTAGGCTGTGTTATTATCAGTTTGAGTCATTAACCTTGCAACAAAAAGTTGGCCGTGCGTAATTTACGCAGGCTCCTTTTTGCAGCGGTTATTCGGAAGCTTGGATTTT
Organism: Datnioides undecimradiatus; assembly: GCA_008933995.1. Taxonomy (NCBI): domain Eukaryota; kingdom Metazoa; phylum Chordata; class Actinopteri; order Lobotiformes; family Datnioididae; genus Datnioides; species Datnioides undecimradiatus. The sequence goes on along the minus strand of WARS01000046.1, from coordinate 21,811,891 downwards.
GTTTTGATTTAAGCTCCCGTCCTCTTTTCGGAAACGCTGTGAAAGTTGCCATTTTTTGCTTGCACTGACACACACACGCTCAGCAGGACAGGGAAATAAATATCCTGGTTTTGGTGTGTGTGTGTGTGTGTGTGCAGGTGTGAAAGTCTCGGCTGCACGGGAGCACTTTGATGCGTTCAGCTGTCGGCGTTGGCCCGGATTAGCCTTTAAGTGTCTCTATTTGTTAAAGCGTCCAGCTCTCACCTCCACACCGCCGTATCAATCAGTCAATTAAACAGCCACTCACACACGGCGAGCTGCACGAGACCTCAGCCGGTGCATCTCTCTCTCTCTCTCTCTCACTCACTCTCTCTCTCTTTCTCTCACTCGCTCCTCCTCTCCCTCTCTTTTTCTCTCGGGTTTGTGTGTGTGTGTTTGTTAGTGATTGACCCCGTTTAATTTACCTTTTATAAATATATTAGAAACTGTGTGTGTGCGCGAAGTTAATGCTAGAGTCCACGCGTGTGTGTGTGTGTGTTGGTGATGCAGTTTCCTTAGCTTTGAGATGTAATTGCACTTGATAATATTTTGGCTTATGTTTATTTTTCAACAAACTGATTAATTGTAGATTTCAGCTTCTTGGCTTAAAGTTGGAGTCGGTTTCAGGTTCATCCACCTGCCACGAAGAGGTTTTCTGAGTTTTCTTTGCATCTCCTCGTAGACAATTTTATTTTCAAGTTTTTATTCCCAGTTCTACGAAAAACAGCCCCCCCCCCCCCTCCAAAAAAAAAAAAAAAAAATCAACCAAGCTGCAACCATCTCGTGGACTATCTGTGACCGTCCATCAATGTGTTCACCAAAGGAAAATGCCGAAGTTTACTCCGTCAGGAGTGAAGCCGGTGATTTGTATGTGCGTTTTCAGACTCGCAAGGGAGTTTGTTTCAGAAGTGGGCGCATCAATACAGCGCGGAGCCAAACTTGAAAAAAAATATATATTTGGAATAATCTTTATGTGAATTCGCTGGTTTCTCCTCGGATTTTTTTTTTTCTCTTTTTAGGTGTTTACCCCCTCACAACTTTGATGCATATTTATGCGCGCCCTGGGTTTACTCCATCAATTATTTGTGCCAGTATATTTTCAGATAAACAGTGTTTGTAAATCAATACATGCATGTAACTATTGCAGATTAAGAGATCGATCAATGGATCCACCCTAACCCAAACCAATGTTGTTTTTCTCTGCCGTCAAATATTCACATCTAACTTTGCACAACACCACCCGCCTGCCCGGACAAAGTTTTCAAGCGCGCGTGTGTGCGTGTGCGCGCGTGTGTTTGTGTGTGGGAGAGCGTGCATGTGTCTGGTTTTACAAGTGAGGTCGCTTGGAGCTAATTAATTTTCAGTTGGCAACAAATTAATGTATCAAAATGTAATACTACTACTACTAATAATAATAATCATAATAATAATAATAGATAAAATACAGATAATAAAATACATATTTTTTCCTGTTCCTGTCTAGCAGTTTTTCGGCATTAATAAAAGTCGTTTTGGCTTTTTCAACTTTACGTCAAAGCCTCAGAAACAGCTCATCCTGCCCGAGTTTTACAGTGTGTCAACTTTCAGGCCAACGTGTTGAGCTTCTCCTTCTGTGTCGTCCATGAGCTCAGGTGCCGTTTAATTGATTATTTAACTGTTTTTTTGCGCTTCTTCTCTCGCCGGCCGTCTCACCTGTCTCTGTGCTGTCAATACTTCAGGAAATATCGACATTAAGTGGCATTTGAGGAAATTTCTCTCCACGTCACTCACCCTCCCCTCCTTCATCCTTCACCTCTGCACGGCCGGCTTTGAACACGCTGACTCCGTCCAATTGCATTATTATAATATTAGCGTTTTTAACGTTTCCCTGCTATTGACCAGAGACTGTGCAAGATTTTATAAATATCTCCTGTCGCCATAACACGATTCGCACTAAATGCACTCTGTATTTATTAATTGACGATAATAATAATAATAATAATATTAATAATAATAATAATAATAATAATAATAATAATAATACTAATAATAATAATAATTCTCATTATTATAATATTGTAGAACGAATAATCTGCAATCAAGAGTTTATTTAAAAGCACACTGATCTCAATTTGCAATTCCACTTTATTTTCGATTACGTTTTTACATTATTGTCACGATCGTCGTGCGATTTCATTGGCTCATATTAACGGACTTTATTTAACCTTCAAGAATCAAAAATACCAGATTAATTTACCGCTCCGTCTGTGCGCAGTTCACTTGCAATTCACTCGCCGTCACTTACACAGAAAGGCAAAAAATATATATATATATTGCAGGTTCTTTTTAATTTTTTTAGCTTATATTTTCCTTTATTTTTAAAGAATTGCTCCAATTATTATATATATATTAACTTAATCATTTTTAAGAAGTTATATGAGGGGTTTTGAATGCCCGATGGATCTAATCAGTCTTATTTTTCGGGTTATAAGCGTGATTCTTTGTTGAGGAATTTTGGATGTTACCTCCCTTCCCACTTTATTTCCTTTCTTTCTTTTTCCCTTTTCTTCTTTCCGCCTGTTTTGGAAATGGACTATTGGCTTTCTTTTATTCATCAAGGCAGTCGACCTATGGGGGCTCCTCACCTCTCCTCATCTCCATCTCATTCGGAAAAGAAAGTTCTGACAGGTGCGAGAGGCGGGTTTGATTTTTTAAAAATGCTCTCATCCTTAATGTGTTGTCATCTGGAAAGCAATTTCGTATGATCAAAGTGCGGCTAGTTAGTGCGGTCAATATCCTTTCCAGCAAGCTTCTCATATATCGATAACAAGACAGCAGAGCCTCTCGCTGAGCTGCATTCAGGGCCTCTGTATCCGATCTGTGTGCCGACGAACCCGGATACATCCCGAGCGTAAAAAGAGCTATAACCTCACATATACATTTCAAAGGGCTGCGATATGAATACAGAAAAATTATAAGTCACTCTGTGGATTTTGATGGAATATTAGAGAAGAAGAAAAAAATCCCATCACGTCCAATAAGTCTGCAAAATACACTATTTGGGAGCATTATAGTAATCTTTCTCGTGCTGGCATCTCTTCCTCCCTCGCGCTGTCTCCATTATTGTATGACAGTAAAGAGTAAATAAGGTGATTGATCTGTGGCCTATGGCAGCAGAGGTCCTGCGGGAAAACGACACAACACGAGCCCCAGGATCGGCTCCACTCAGCTGGACCCAGTGGTCACCGGTCCCGCAGTTTATTTGCTGTTCTTTCATTTATTTCAATTTCTAATTTCAAACAAAAGTGTTTACATAGACTAATGAAAGTTACATTCATTATTTGTTGTGGGGGTTTTTTTCCCAGTGACGCCTTTGTGCAGTGCGACAGCGGCACTTTCCCCTCTCGCCGCCTCCCTCCCGGTTCGGAACAAGCGCAGCGGCGAACAAACTTCAGTCCGGTCCGAGAGACGGTGGTCGGGCTTCGGCCTCAGGTGTATCTCTGAGGCGGGGCGACGCGGAAGTCCAGGTGGGTGCACTTCCTCCTCATCCTTAATCTCCGCGTCCCTTTGCTTTCCTCTCTGCTTACCTTCTTCACTTGAACTTTATTTGTCTTTTGAATCCACGCATTAAATGCGCAAAACACCCTATTTGCGTGATATGGGGACCTCAAGTGACTGAGGTCGTTATGTTTTTGTCAACGAGCGGAGTCACGTGGATTTTATTTAAAATTTAAGATCTTCCATTGTCTCTATGCAGGAGATGCAGACTGTGGCACTTGCAGCTGGAATAGCAATTTTCTAGACTAATTTAACTTTAATTTTAATAATATATTATCGTGCAATATGTCACCCCCCCAACCCCTACCCACGAGGTGTTAAGAGAATGATGAACAAGGAGTTTTTGATTGGGATATAATATGTAGCATCAGTTTTGAACACTGCAAGGTTTCCTCGTTCAGACACTTTGATCAGCTTTGGATTTTTTTTTCCCCCCACTGTTTTATTTGTGCTTTTTTTGAAACACGTCTCTCTTGCTCTTGAAAAACGTGTTGGCGGTGAAGCAACACAAAGCTGTCTGTGAATAATCAAAGGTGTCCAACGCGCCATGCAATAGCCTTTGGCCATTACCGATCACATGCAACATTCTCCTCCAGCCAGCCAATGTCTGAATGCTTCCTCCGGCTCCTCTGCTCCCCACTAATTCTTCCTGTCTGATATTAGCCCCTTGGCGCACCTTAAAATCTGTGTTTCATTATTCATAATTCAGCATGCATTACTGTTTGGTTGTAGACTCACTTTTACCTGTTACACTGCGAACCTATAGGGCAACTGAAGGACTCCTCTGTATCTTTCGCACCATCTCCAAGCCTCTGTCCTCCTTCCCCCCCTCCCTCTCCCTCTCCCGTGGCCCTCATACCCCCGTTGTCTCTTGCTGCCACACCTGGTAACTACAAACTTGTACACAATAATAACAGCCAGATGTATCCATCTATCTCTCTATCTAGCCTGTCGGCAGTTAGTGGAGTGGCTGAGAGACTTGCAGGCGTGAAAGGTCAGTTAATCAATGGCGCACAATTTGACAAATCCCAGCGACTCTTATCATCCTCACGGGCGTTTAGGGCCGAAAGGAGGACCACCGAGATAAATGCTTAATCCTGACTGCGCTGTGAGAGAGTGAGAAAGGACAGATACAGTACTGCTGTGGAGCAGATGGACATGCAAAGGTTGGGAGGCGGTGGTGATGGTGGCTGGGGGGGGGGACTCGGACAGAGAGTTTGGTGAGAAGAAAGAAATTGGAGAAAGTGGCTCAAAGCAAAACTGGAAGGTGAACAAATGTGCCCGTGTTTGGAAACGACAGATTCTCTTTTTCTCTGTCACAAAAGAGAAAAAAGAAAAAGAAAAAAAAGAGGGTGCGACTTCGTGGCTCCCAGATCATCAAATTCGCCTCAGGCTGGACAGGCCACGGCACACGTCTTCTGGGCTGACACAGAAATCCTGGTTCACTCTCAGTTATGGCTCTGCTGCTGTGTGTAAAGTTGAGAAAAACCCGAGGAAAACAAAGGTGTATGAGTGGTTGAATTCTCCTGTGGCATGTTAGCCCGCCTGCAGCAGTGTGCAACCAAGAGGAAAATGAGCTTTTGTCCACAAGGCTGGCCTCTTTTTTCCCCTCAGTTTTTTGAGCTGCGGGGGTTTGGAAGGTGGCACAATCTCTTTGCCCTTATACCCTTAACAAGGATCACCCCAGTATGACATGGCCGCAGTTGTTTTGTATTGAACTGTAATACACTTTTTACTGCTTTTGTTGTGGTTTTATAGCCATGAATCTCATTTCGGGTTAATGATTAAAATGATGTCATTGTCACCAAAACGGATTTCTTGAACGTGCACGTGTGGGCTTTCCATCCCTCATACGAGGTGCCAGAGAGCTGCTTGAGCAATCACACAGACAGACGCTCATGTCCTTTATCTCCATCTCAATACAAGTTCAATGTAATTCAATTGAGATTAGTTGCAGTGGCATGACAGCAGATCCCTAGTATTGCCAAAGCACTTAGGAGGCAATGACAGGACCACATCGACGTGCGCTAACACATACGTACACACCACCCAGTGACTGGCCAACCTTGCAGAGAGAGAAAACACAGAGAGTGAGTGAGAAAGTGGAGAATGGAGAGATAGAGTGGCAGCCCAGTCATAGAGGTTCTGGCAAAATCTCAGGATGACAAAGTTAAAGAATGATAGAAAGTTGTCGAAAGAGAGTGAATAGAAGAGGAGAAAAATGATGAAGGGATCCGGGTGACGAGCAGAACTGAAGCATGACAGAGTGCGTCCAAAAAGATGAAAGAATGATTGACTCGTAGGCAGAGTGATGGAGAGAGAGGAGAGGGAAGGAGGTGACACCCAGAGAGAGAGAGAGAGAGAGCTAAGCACAAAAAGAAAAACTGTGATGCAGAGAGAGGAGGAGAAGGAAGGAGAGCGACGGAGTGAGCAGGGAGAAAGGGCTGAAGACAGAAGGGAAGAGGAGAGATAAAGGGAGCAAGAGAGGATAAAATGTTTAAGAGTGATGTACGAGAAGAGGGGAGAGGAAGAGATTTACTAGAAGAGAGATTAAGTCAAGTTGTCCCCGGTCAGTCATTAATCCGATTTAAGAGCAATTAAGGTGAGACTGATTCCTTCCTAGAGAGAAAGAAATAGATGGAGAGGGTGAAGAGGGGGGGGGAGTAAGAGATGAGACAGTGTGGGAGAGAAGAAGAGAGTGATTGAAAGAGAAAAGTGGGAAAATAAAACAGGTGTCTGAGCTCCGGGTGTCAGTCGGTGGGCAGGTTAGACGCAACGTATGCAGGAAACAAAATATTTAAACTGTAAGCCGACGAGTTACGCCACACTTCACGTGCACAGAATATGACTTAAATTTAGATCGACCTACACGTTAGGTGGGAAAACAGTTAGAGGTCAAACAGAGGTTTTTCATGGCGAGGCAGAGGCTTTGGTTGTGGGTTTTCTTACACACTGGTATCCTTTGAATAAGGACGGATTTCCCGTGAGATCAGGATCATACAGAAGTAACTCCTGACACTGTTGACAGAAGCTTAATGTGAAAGCAGCCAACCAGGACCTCCAGACTGCATGTTGGAGCTCGGCTACCTGCGAGCTTATTCCTCTGAGGGCGGACTGAAGTTGCAAAGTTGAGTTTCGGGTGAAAGCACAGTGGCAGGAGTGGAGAAGAAGACAGAGGGAGAGAAGCGAGTGAGGGACAGAGTGGATGAATCTCCTTTGAATGAAAGTGGAAAAATAAAAAGCACAAAAGCAATGAAGGTAGCCCCCCTCCTCCTCCGCCTCCCACTCCTCCTCCTACTACCACTACTCCAACGAACCCCTCCAATCCCCGCTCGCTGTGCTCTGTTGTTCCAGATGTGTATCAGAGGTCTCGGGGTCGACAGAGGGGTCCCTACACTGCTGTAGCATTTCTGTGTCTATTGGGAGATGGTGGTCGCGATAGCTCGGCCGTCTGACACGTACACAACAGTACATAAATCAAACGCACACATACGCGCGCTCACTCCATTTATCTCCCACTCAAGCAGTGCGGTGATAGCAGCCAACTCTGCATAGAGTCAGAGAGAGAGAGAGGGAGAGGTTGTGGTCTGTCTTGTTAAGTGGGAAAGTAATGGGTAGCTGTAAAAGGTTTACTTCTGTCGCTGCCATCCCCATTGTTCCGGCCTTTCCAGTGTTTGTGCCTCTTTTGTTTGATGTGCTCGAACGGCGTATAGCTCCTCTCGACTGCATCCATAATTGCTGCTCCACGTAACTGCAGGACAACAGCGTGTTATTATGAAACCTGTTAACGGCAAAGAAAGGAGCAAATTGAAAGCAGAGGTCATAGATTTTGTTGTGCAACATCTTAGGCACCTGAATGGAAATGGTTTTACATGATTTCATTGGCTTAGATCAATGCTGAATACATCTGTATTTTTTTTAAAAGCAGCGCACCATTATGGAGAAAATTACCTACACATCTCCTTATTTAATTTCATTTTTTATCCCGGCTTTTCTTCTATCAAGATTCTGCCTATTTTTCTGTGGCACATCTATTGCAGTTTCTGTGTACCAATCTGCAGCCCATCACAAGTCCCAGATTGAGAGGCCATTTGGCTGCTGTTGACAGGAGGGAGCAGCTATTGACAGGGCCCTGCCGCGGAGGCGTGTCTCAGGCCCCACGTCCAAAGCGTTTGTGGCGTTTAATACACTGTAGCAGTGGTCGTCGCAGCCCTCACCCTGCATGCTACTGCCATAGGGATCAATATGCACTGGGTTAGAGAGAAATGGACCATCTGATGCACACTCAGAGAGGGGGATGAGGGAAAAGGAGTGAGAGAGACAGAAACAGCAGGGAGGGGTGGGTTAGCAAGGGATTTAAAGGAAAAAGAGAGGAGCGGGCTTGAAAGAGGGGCGATGGCGAGACCAAAAAGAGGAGAAGAGAAGAGAGGAAATGATTAGAGGCACGGTTTAAAAGACATGGAGGCAGAGCGCTGCCCAGCACAGAGATAGAAGGCAAGGGAGAGAAAGTGGTCAGCGGTTGAAAGAGACATTCAGCTGGGAGAGAAAACAGATTGGAGTGAACGGGGATAGACACTGAAAAAGAGGAAGACTCCAGACACCAGGGAGGATACACACAGGAAAGGAAAAAAGACATAAGGGAAGAGAGGAGTGGGAGATAGGAAGGGAGAGGGGGGTAGACGAAGGGGGGGGTGAAAAACAGCGAGAAAGGGAGAGAGAGTGAGAGAGGGGTTGCAGGGGAAGGATGAAGAGGAAGGGAGGGGAGGGGGGTAAAATTTCCATCAGGTTTTCAATTGGGGCGGATCAATAGTGTATTAGAGCTCACCTTGACCCCGTCTCTCCCCCTTCTCCCCGGCCCAGCACACAGGCCAAGCTACTCTCCCTCACAGCAGGGGACAGAGAGGGGGAGAGATTGCATTACGGCCTGCCTTTCTTGGACCAAAGTGGCAGAAAATGGCACAATAAAAGCAAGAGCGGACAGAAAGAAAGAGGAAAACTAAGTCGCGGCAGGCAGAAACAGAGAACGTGGGAGACGAGGAGTAAGAGAGAGCGGAGTGAGCTGGAGGAGACACCAGCGGGTGATGTCGTGCTTGTTTGGACAGAGCTTTCTGGGAGAGGAAACTGGTTGGGTGCCGCTGTGTGTGTGTGTGTGTGTGTGTGTGTGTGGGTGTGGGTGTGTGTGTGTGCGTGCATGTGTGTGCGTACATGTGTACGTGTGTGTGTGTATGTGCATGTGCATGTGTTTGGATGTGACTTGTGTGTAGTTTTGTATCACCACAATACTCCAAAGCACAGGTTGGAACTGAAATATGTTGTCCGCACAAAACACATGCATGCATACTTACAAGCTTACACACACACACACACACACACATTTGCATACAGACATTGTTTAGATTATTTTGCACACGCTCGATACACACACAGGATTGATACAACCTTGATAGTTAGCGCTCTGTGTTGCAACACAAGGTGTCTTATGGGTCTGCCACAGTCCGTCTGTCTGCTTATAGAAGTGCTCACACACGTTCATGCATGAACTTGATCTAATCCCATTTGCAGGAGCTTATTTGTTATTTTTTCTTGTTTGTATAACGCATTTGGGCAAATATGGGCTGTCTGCTTTAACTTAACTATGATCATCTGCATCTTAAATAAAGAAACACAACTTAAAGTTGCTTTAAGCAATTTCTCGACACTAGGGGGAAGGGAGTAACCCAAAACAAACCCACAGAAACAGAGGAACCGAATCAGTCAAGTATTTGGATTGGATGATTCTGTGCCTCTCAATTTAAATAAAAGACCAACACTCATGTGGTGATATACACAATTAAAGCATGCTTAAGTGAAGCCTCTGTGACACTGAAGCTTCTGTTTATTCTTCCAGCCCAGTTAACGTTCACTTTTTGTTGACCATAACCACAATCCTTCGCCAAACAAATCATAATGGTTGCCATGTTTTGTAAAATAATCCAATATCGACTTCTTGTCAGGAGATAGGGTTGGATATACGTACACTTTATCAAGTAGAGAGACCTGACCTGTTAGCGCATATTTGCTTGCTTATGCATCCAGCAGACACAGAGAAGCATCACAGTGTGTCTCCACCCAAACAATGTCTGTCTGGTATTCAAGGGTCTTTTTGCCACAATTTGGTCTCCACCATCACCTGAGAAGCGTCTCTAGCTCTTTAGTCTGCCAGCTAACCCAACTTTCATCTACAGCTACAAGTTGACTTTGGTGTCCTGCAGTTTCATGCTAGCCAGATAGCATATTTGCACCGCATTCAAGCATTTTATTTGGGGTTGATGAGAGCTTTGGGACTCTGATTCAGTGTTAATATCAAAAAATAGTACTTGAGCATAAAAGGCAAGAGTTTTCTAGTTCTCTGATGAACTCATTCAGCACTGATCTGTCCTGTTACAAAGGCTGCGATGTGAAAACTTCAGCTGTTTGCGGGTTCGTTATGACCTGCTGACAGAAAGGGTCGCACAAGAACACACAGACGTACACAGGCAGGTAGGACACCCTGCATCACTGGAGGACAGCAAGACGTGAAGCTGTGTGAGGGGGACAGAGGCAGGGGGCAGAGGGAGCGCATTGATGGGGGGAGAGGTTGAATAAAAAAAATTGATCCGGGAATTTAGCATTTAGACACAGTTTACAAAGCGATATAGAGGGGAGGCGCAGGAGCAGAGGGGACCGTGCGGGGGAGGACACTCAACTTTACAATAGGTCATCTCTGCCTATTTGACTGACTGTAACGTTGACATCCCGCCCCGCGCGCCGCACCGTGCATATGCACCGCGGAAAAAAAACACGAAATACGCTTCTCAGCTTCTCCCCCTCAACGATCCGTCTTTGGGCGAGCGCGTGATTTAGCTGTTTAGACAGGAGCTTGTTTGTAAAAGCGCGGACCTACTAGCAGCACCATCCTCATCTCTTCCCCACATTTCCTAATGCTGTTCCTATTGTCACCCATCCACACTCCAGTGCACATGCACACGCCAAGACGCCCGACAACAGCACACCAATGCACGCGCACACGCGCACCCTATCTCTCTCTCTCTTCTCAAATACACACACGCACACACATACACACACACAAAGCAACACACAAACTCTGTCCCACTCGCTGAGGGGGAGAAAAGGAAAGAAAAAAGGAGAGAAAAAAGAAATCGATCGCCGGGGATAGCGGTGCGCGTCGGAGAATCGTATCTTGTCAAAATAATATATTACCCTCATCCCCGCCTGATCGATGCGGTGGATTAGGGACGGAGGGCTCCCTCTCTCCCCTCCTCGCTCTCCCTCTCTTCCTCCTCGGTGCTTGGTGCAGTTTAATATTTACCTCCGTGAAAGAGCGGCCGCGACGGCTCTCAGCCCTAATTGATTCCGACACATGGGGCTCTGTGCTCAGGCTGCGGATGAGAGAGGGAGGGCCGGCTGGAATGCAGAGGGAGAGAGGAGAAAGAAAGAAAAAGGAAAGAGAGACAAAAGAAAATGAAAGAGAACAGAGAGGAAGTGGAGAGGCATGGAGGGGAGGTTATTGGAGTTGGGGGGGTGACAGCAGTGTAAACAGCAAAAGAGTGGAAAATGTAATATTAAATATGCTTATTTTAAAGAAAGGAAAGCCAAAATACATACATATGAAAGGAGAAAGGAAGAGAGGCAGAAGTGGAAAAGGCAAAGATAAAGTATTCAGTTTACAGAAGTGGATGGATAAAGTTTAAAGAGGTGATAGGGAGACAGAGTGACAGATGAACTTAAAAAATCATGGAGGGAAACCATGGAGGTCAGAGGAAATATAGTTGGAAAGCGGGAGATGAGGGAGCCTGGGGTAGAGAGGGATGGTGATGTACGTAGCACAAATAGGAGGGAGAGGGATGAATGGAATGGATAGAGGAGAGGAAATGAATCAGGAGGAATGAGGGGAAACGGAGAGGAGTAGGTGGAAATGGGACAGCACCGCGGAAACGGCTTCGGGAGAGCAGGAAGAGAAACGGGAGGGATGAGGGCCGAGCAGAGCAAATGAGAGGGGATTAAGAGAGCGACACGAAGATGGATAGAAACGGAGGAGTGAAACATGACGGGTGGAATGTAGAGCACCAATAAAAACGGGGGAACGGTGGGGGGAAAGAAATAGGGGGATGATGGAAAAAAGAGCCTGGCGCAGAGGTGACAGAATGATATCAGGTGGGATAGACAGAAAACAGGAGTGATAGCAGAGCGAGAGGGCAGAGAGGGACCATATTTTCCGTTGAAGGAACTGGCCTGTCATGCTGTTCCGCCAGCGCAGAGCAGCTCTATAAAATACAGGGAGCAGGCGGGTCGTGTCGGGTGACTTATGTGTATATCTAGGCTTTGTCAATATTTCTTTCTGTCTTCCTTCCTCTGTGCTCCCCCTATTGCTCCCTCGCTCCTATGCTCTCTTTTTCCAACTCCAATTGTGCCTCCACCGCCTCTCCACGCGTTTGTTTGTCCCAGTTAAGTGCTCACTCCTTCTTCACAGCTGCATTGTTCATCTTTGTTTCTGTTCTCTCTATCAAGCGGGTGCAGATACACAGAAGGTATAAGTTTTGGAAGTTGCTTGTGCCCGCGAGCGTTGGCTCGTAAGCCAAACATGACTGTGGCACAATGACTTGAGGACTTGGCAGGCTTATATCCCCCAATGATCCTCCATTATAGTACAATACAGGCAGGAAGATGAGCCTTGCAGTTAAATTGACATCATTGACAGAGCGCCAACACAAATATTCTCATTGATGTTTGTATCATGAAGTCTGTCTAACCTCCCCCAAAACAAGCAGACAGCCACTGGTGTTTCACACCTATCACACCTACATCAGCTCTGCTGCACAGTCTCCCCACTGCATGTGTGCATGTATGAATGAATGCATGTGTTTGTGTATGTCTCTCTGTAGGCGTACTCTTCAAGTCAGCCCCGGCACAGAAGCACCGGGTGGTAGGCTGATTTATTCATGTGGTCCCAGGGAGGATTGCACCTCCTCTTCCTCATTTGGCATGGTTTAGTATCCTGAGCACAGGCCTGCGGAGACCTGGGTCCATGGGGGGGCCAGACATCCTGCAGATACACTGCCCCGGTCTATGACTGGTGGACACTCACAAATTACCCTGCTCTACATTTCATGTATATTCATTAAGAAGATATGTCAAAACTCCTCAGAACGGTTCTGTCTTTCCAAACATGTGAAATGTTGATCTGAGACTAAATTTAAGTTTTTAGCTAAACCAAGACCACGTGTAACCTTCAGGCCCAGTTCAGGTTGCCAAATTTGTATTAAGAGGAAGAAAACAGTGGGGAGAGGCAGACATTAAAAAAACCCTCTCGCAAACTGATTGTGATACAAATCTGTTTTGAGCTGCCATCGTATGTCCATGACGACTGAGTGTCACCTCGGAAACAGAGAGAGGAAGAAAGGATACAGGACAGAGAAGTTGCACTCGAATGAAACAGAACTTATTTATTTTTACAGAACAAGCTGAAAATTCCCAATCTGTCTCCTCGACTTCCTCGTCTCTGTTCTGTTGGGGTTTTTTTCTCTGTTTCCCCGTCTTTCGCCCCCTCTCTCTCTCTCTCTCTCTCTCTCTCCATCTTCCTCTCTCGCTCTCTCTCTTTCTCTGTCGCTGTGTCTGTTCTTTATTTACACCTCTCCCCTTCTCTCTGCAGTGGCTCAGGGAGCGGTAACAGAAGTGTCACTTGTCATTATTGGTCTAATTCAGTAATCCGTCATCGTGCACTCACTGTATGCAGCACATTATACGCCGGCACAGCAGGTGTACTACGCACTGAGGTGGAGATTCGATTTGACACGCACACACAGGCGAGAGGGCCGATGGGGGCCGCGGCAGACAGGCGCTGCTGCATGTGTGTTTGTGCATCTGTGTGTGTGTGTCTGTTTAAGAGAGAGTGGGAGAAGGAAACACAGATAGAAAGACAGCGAGATTGAATTTGTGTGCGTGTGTGTTTGTCGGAGTGTATGTGTATGTGTGTGCACATATGAGTTTAGCAGAAATGCACCTGTCCAGGAGGTGTGTCTAATAAGAAGACACAGAGTAGCTCTGATTAGAGACAGAACAGACGTCAGACATTATAGTGAATATGAAACGATGTCATCCTGCACAATAACACACACAGATTTTATATCCAATCATTTAGACTCTGTGCTCGTTGAACTCTGAGTTTGGCGTGTCTCGTTTGTGTTTGAAATACTTTTCTTGGCCTTCTTGACCCCTCTGTGTACTGAATGTGTTTCATGACCCCAAGGTCTACGTAACACAGTCAGCAACCAGCAGGGAATATAAAACTGTCTGAAAACAACACCATAACATGATCCACAGTACAGAACAGGGCTGTATTTAAGTGGTGTTAAGTTGAGTGTTAAGTATTGATGTTCTATATTTGTGGGTGATTTCTTTTTCTTAGTTCTCGTTACTGTGGTTATCCTGAACCATAATATAGCTGTTTATTATCCATGTGGTATTTGTTTATTCTAAAAAGTTTCAAAAAGCTGAATAATTTATGAAAAATGGATAAAGTATAAATAGAAGGCTTCAGTCGATGTCATATTTGCTAAAAAAAAAACATTCAGTGGAATCTGATTTATAAAGTTAGATTTGAAAATCAGTTTTAGAAAGTTTTTTGTTATACCTTTAGTTCCTTTTATACCGACATCTCGCTGAGCAATCTGTCTGCTTGGGCCACATTTAGTTGTTTTCTCTTCCACAGTGTTTTGGCCTTCATTTGACAACTGTAATAGAGGGATGTCAGAACAAGAGGAAAGAGAGAGAGAGGCCATGACATGCAACAAAATGGACATTGCCTTTATATGGTCAGCAACCCTTAAGCCACCCAGAAGCCCCCGCATTTTATTATTAGATCATATGGACTCGCTGTGTTGCACTAATAGTAATGGACTAAAGGGAAAGACAATAGGTAAGCAATAATAGACGCCCTGAAGGGATGTAACAGGAGGTTACACTGGCCAGGTGTTAGCCAGTGTTTCTCTCTATAGCTTCTCAATAGACTGCAGCAACAACTGAGCAGAAGTAGGGTCTCACTTTATGTGCTCATGTCAGTCTTTATGTACCATATATGTAAGTTTAAGTTGGCCAGTCATACCTAGTCCTAGTTACCTGCCCTGATGTCTCAATGATCGAAGGCTGATTTTTCATGCACATATTTCTGTTGTTGTATAGCACTAATTAATCATAGTGCATTTCTGGAAATTCACAAAACCTGACTCATAGTTTGTCCTCCATTATTGATTTCACTTTTTGGGCGGCAGTACTTACTTTGAGACTGTACGGCACTCTCAAGGGGTCATCAGTTTTTCAATTCCATGCTGAGATTTACCCACATGTCACATGGTATTGACTGAATGCATCGTGGTGGTTCGGGTGATCCCCCAGTCAAAAATTTAATGTTTGCAAAGCGAGAACAGTTTTTTTTTCAGTAATGGCAGTCTGACCTTGCTTGATCCCACTTGTATCCAGATGCAGTGCACTCTGGGTAGGATAGGATAGGTTTTGGGTTTTTTTTTGTCTGAACCAGTGTGAAAGGGATGGGGTTTAAGGTGTGTGATGGTGGGGCTTCCCCTTCTCTCTTTATCAATGGCAATTTGTATGTGAGCGCTCACCTCTATGGTCCCAGCGGGCACGGCGGATTTCATCAAGTTCTTAACCCCACAAGGCTACAAATCCGGTTACCACTGTAAGTGTTTTAAACTGTTTAAACTATCAAAATGCTCCATGCTGAGTCCCAGGCTGTGTACGAGTCACGCCCAGACCACACCGAACCATATGAGTCTAACTGCATTGACTTTACTTTTTTAAACTCTTATTTTATTTTTGCTTCATATAACACCTGCCATTTCCACCGGTTTATCAAACCCAGGCTCTGCGATGACTCCAAGGGGATTCAGCACTATTGGTTTGTGATAGTTTCAGGTTTTTACTGCTGGTTTTATTGATTCATTTCTATCATTCCTTTTTTCATTAACAACAAGTTAGCTAAATATGAGACACTTTTATATAATTTGACTGTACTCCAACACTTTTATCTTTGACTTTTACAGTCCGTTTTGCATCAGAATCCCATAAATGACTCTTGTTTTATTACGTCTTACAATCAGGATTATGGAATACCTTCAATAGTCAATACAAACAGATCTACACTGAAGTCCTGCCTCTCACTGCAGCACTAATTCTTTCATATAATATAATTACACCATGGAAATTAGCATAATGAACCATTGTGTTTCATTGAAACTTAAAGAGACCATTGTTTTATGCCCTTAAGTAAAATGTTTTAAAGTTCAAATGAGAGTGAGAACCAATTATTGCAAAAAGAGAGACTGGTATAAATGATTTAAAGGGAGGAGCCTTCAGGCTTCCTCAGATAAGCCAACACCATCAGTGACAACTTTATTTTAAATAAAGGCCTACATTGGCTCTCATTTCAAAAATATAGTCAGAGATATTAATGCGTCACGTCATCCTTTCACTTTTTCATGAGCCCCCAATGCTCCAAAAAGTTATTTTCCCCAAACATCGCGATAACTCAGCGTGCCCTAATTGAACCCTCCTGCCCGTTCTCATTAGAAAAAGAGAGAAGCGTGACTGATTTGCAAGTCAGAATTTTTTTTTTTGTTTTGTATCAAATCAGCTTCAGTCTGAGTCATTCGAGACTTAAATTGAAGAACTCAGACGGCAATTTGCGCACACGTGCAGACAAAGTTACATGTTACTACTGAAGTTGCAAAACATGCATTGCTGAGTTGCTGCTGATCACCTAAGGGGAGCTCTGTTTACAGATCCCACTAATCATATTGTTTGTTGCCCAAAAAACTGTACAAAGTGCGGGCTTTTCGTTGTCTTAACGCATCCTCGTCCATTCAGAGTCGGTACTTGCTGCAGCCCGAACAGATCAAATAATTCAAAAAGAAAGCCAGCGACCTGAAGTCGTTGATTTATCACTCACAGACACTGCTGTATTAAGAAAAACAACAAATATCAAGAAGCTCACTAACTGACAACCACGTCCTCTGAAAGAGACATAACATTGATTTTATCTATCGCGGTCGCTTGCGTGATGATCGTCGCCGACTGGAAGTTTATTTTCCATTATATGATCAGAGGCGGTCAATGCGGCTCAATAACTCCTTCCTCTCTCATCTGCCCCCACAGCCCCACTCCCACACCCCCCTTTATTGCCATAATGTGTCTATTCTGAACAACCTGATATGCCTGTATTAAACATATTATTATTATTATATCTCATAATATTAATAGTTTGAACATATAATGCTGATATAGGTGCGTGTACTGTACTTATTGGTACCATAAACCAGCCTGTAGTTATGCGGTTAATAATAAATATTATGGTAAAATGAAACGGGGGTGGTCAACGAAGGGCAGAGGCGAGAGTTGAGGGGGTAAGAAGGAACAAAGTTGCAAAAAAGAGGGAGGAAGAGGAGGGAAGTAAGGAAGCAAAGTGTATGAATTATTATCCTGTATATGCCTGAGTGGACACGAGACAGAGAGCAGGGGGCGGGAGGGAGGCGATATGGTGAGTTGTGGAAGAAAAGATGAGAGGTGAGCCCGAAGGTGGAGGAGAGAGAGAGAGAGAGAGAGAGAGAAAGAGAGAGTGGGTAGATGGAGAGGCAGGGCTGATGATGAATGGATGGAGAACAGGGATGAGAGACGGAGCAGCATGAAAGAGTATATGCGGTGCGCGGTCTCGCTCCGAGGATGATGAAACGTTAATTAAAGTAAACGAGCTACCTGAGCTCCCCGGCTAACCCCCCTGTCACACTCTGTCAGGAGACAGAAAGAGGGAGGGAGGGGAGGGGAGGAAGACAAGGAGGAGGAGGAGGAGGAGGAGGAGGAGAGGCTGGGTGGAAATTTGACTGAACAGGAGAGAAGTTGGATAATCCAGCTGTGGCTTTAGTTCAAGGTTGACTGCTGTCACAGTTTCAGGCGCAGGCGTCGCCGTAAGTCTGCAGACCACATGCAGCAGTCATCAGCGGGTCGGACTCTCATGCACTCAGCTTCTAATCATACATGCGCGTGTTTTTGGGTGGGACTTTTGCGACCGTACTCCTCTGCTCCTGATTTTATTTCCTCTTTGTTTTAATTAAGGCCGTGTTTCGTGTATAGCACAGCTGTTTTGTTTCGTTTTTTATATTTGCAGCAAGTGCTCTCTGCTGCAATGACATTATATTAAACTTATGGAACGTAATTTAAAAATTATTATATTTCTATCAAATGCGGTGGATACACCAGCCGGTGATTGCAAAAACAATTTTTGCCAAAAACTAATTTACCATTTTCTCTATGTATGTATGTATGTGTGTATGTGTGTATGTACCAGCCTGTGATCC